>CM036549.1:1842876-2460376 GCA_020745685.1 Tautogolabrus adspersus | reverse complement strand
TAGGTAACCGCCCACGTATGCCCATAAAAGGGCATTGTCCATAAAAGGGCATGAGTGCAGGGCCCTGCAAAAAACACAGAAACACATGCTGGTATGAAAAAAAGAATATTGTTGTTGTGTGGTGCCTGACGGAGCGCTGAAGATGAAGTGGAGGTACGACTGCAGGAGGTCAGCAGCAAACAAACTGTTTGATTCAGCAGTGTGAGTAATGGTTTCACAAAAAAAGACGCATGGGATGCAATAAACATAATTCATGGATGTGAAATGAATCGTCATGCTTTCGTGCGACTTTGTTGATTTAAACTGTTGGTATGAAACACAATAACATAAACTAATAATCCGACTGATTAAGGCAGCGGGGGAACAGCAGCTCCTGTGTTATTGGAATCACCCTTTAATACTGATTAAATCAGGTTACTGGGGGCTGGAGCCTAGTGGTTAGTGCGTGTGCCCCATGTACGTAGGCTATACTATAGTCATCCAAGCGGGGGGCACGGGTTAGAATCCAGGAGCTCCACTGTCCTATCTCTACATAAAGGCATAAAAAGCCCAAAATAAACCCCCCAAAAGGTGGCTGCTGGGAGTTGTAGTTTACCTTGCGTACGGAGACTCTGCAGATGCAGGGATCCAACACGCCACTGATCGTGTTCGCACTCATTTTACACACAAACGAGAACTTCTTCCTCCATCGAACGCAGTTCTGCTGCACCTCCTCCCTGCAAACACACACACAAACAGACACGCAGGCAAACACACACAGGCACACGCACACACACAGGCACACACACACAGACACACACAAAGGTTAGATTGTAGGTTAGACTGCCATAGAGTCTCCCTAATTTCCTTTTCTATCCGCTGTCCTGTCACTCTTATAAAGACACAAAAGCCTCAAAACAAATCTTTGAAAACAAAAGTTAGAGATTAGTTTCATTGCTAACTTTCCTTTTATTATTTTTCAGCCCTAAAGTTTGCTCATCACTTCCTGCAGCCCTATAGGAGCGGTCATTTTTGTGTTAATTTGCTGCTAATGCAAACTTGATGTGCAAAATGCAGCGTTGTTACGCACTAACCAAAGCTTGTCCGCACAACAAGATATGAAAACCAAACATGGCAGTGAGGAATAGAAAATGTGCAACACATCATGGATTAACTATAATGAAATACGACCGCTTTGGTAGCATTAGCAGCCACTTGAAGCTTGGCGAGCTGGATTGTCTGTGCTGCCACTTCTGACATAAAAAGCTGAAATGTCTTTGATTCACGTAGGAAATCAAACTAGAAGCCTCGGCCTGACTTCTCTCAGAAAAATAAAGTCCAGATGGTCCGAGTGATCTCATCTGGATCTGTGGAGGGGTTTTCCTCTGACACAGATTGAAAACAGATTCAGAGAGTTTATCTGCATGTAGTTCTGTGGAGGACTTTTCTTACTCTGCTGCACATCTCAGTCTCCATGAACTCTGCAGCTCTGACATCACTGAGGAGGAGAACCCTTTGAGAGATCTACATCCTGCTTCAGAGGCTTTACTGCAAGATGAACGGCTGAAGAAATATTATAACTAAGGAACGACTGATATAGAATTTTAGGGGCCGATACCGATACTAGGGAAAGAAATAATCTGATACTGATACATCGGCCGATCTTTATTAAATCTATATTCGATCTTCAGAGATAGATAGATATAAATGTACACATTTATTGAATATCGTTCATATTGTTCAGTATTTTAAACTTGTTTATTTTCTATCTGTTGCTTCTGAAGCACGGAATGTGAGAGCGGCTTCTTCTTCTTCTGCAATCACAATAAAGATTCTGATGCTCCTTTTTTCTTAATTTCATAAATACAGATGTAAACACATTTGCACCTGCAGTAGGTTTACACCTTTGTTACTATGTCATTTATTTAGACACTGTACAAATAAAACTAAAGACCTAACAATCGTTCCACAGGAGAGAGTAGGAAGTAAAATACTCGTCGTCTACGAACACACTCTTGATTATTTTCTTGAGCAGTATTCTGTGTGTCAAACTGCTCCCTGGCTGTGAGGCAGGGTGGACTCAGGAAACATTCAAGCAGCTCTTCATCTCTTCATTTGTGGAATTTGGAGGCTAAAGAGAGAAACGAGGCCTCATGGGAGTGACTCGGCAGCGTTCCCCTCCCTCTGAGTGTAAACAGGATTTTCTCGCTAAGCTAACGAATCAAAAGAAACGTAAGCTGCACCTATTGAGACCACAGAGTGTTATTACAAACAAGAGGCGTTAATGAGGTTTCCTACCGTCTTTACACTTTGTTCCTCTGTACAATGCACACACACACGCACGCACGCACACACACACACACACACACACACACACACACACACACACACACACACACACACACACACACACACACACACACACACACACACACACACACACACACACACACACACACACACACACACACACACACACACACACACACACACACACTGGACCTGTCTGGACTTGGCTGTGATCTTATCAATCCCTGCTCATGTCAGAGGAAATATAACACAGATATTCAGATCTCTACATGTTCTGCACTTACATAACACACACGTGCAGATACAGGGCTACAAACGTTCATCTGTGATGTCAGAATGTAGAAAGTGAAATGCAAACAACATGAAAATCTTCCCAGCATCAGTTAGAAAAGATTATGACGTTGTTGTTGACTTTTTTACAAGCTGCAAACTCTGGAGCTAAAAACTGAAACCAAAGCAGAAGTTTCGAAACTGCAGTTGTTCGAGTGTCCACTAGAGGCTGGATCCAACACTGACTCGACCCCCATAGAGCCCCATGTTAAAATGGGCATCCCTATTAATAATCGCGTTAGTGTGAATTTTGTCAAATATGCTCACTGCTGACTTCAATAAAACAAAAAATGGCATCAGCAAAAATGCCAAACCTGATGCTTAAAAACTTTGCAAGTGATGTAACAGTAGCTACGTCCAGCTAGCATCACTAAGTTTAAGGTAGGTCAGTGAACGCCTCTTACCAGGTACACTTACTGCTTAAACCAAACGTTTAGTGCAGATGTGTTTGTCTTTCCTTTTCTTTAAAGGAGCTGAGCTGAGATGCTGACGCGCTGCAACATGTCATCACAGACTCAAGGCCGTTTAGCTTTTTCCCGCTCTGCCTCTCTCTTTTTTAAAATATCTCAATCTTGTGTACTTTGCATATGTTTGAATAGCAACCCGACTTCTGTGTCAGAGTAAACTCGGAGATCATCAGAGAAATCGTGACTCTAAATTCACTTTTTTTCTCATTTTTCTTCATGCAAGCGATCAGAAGACTTCATTTCAGTATCTTCAGGCACTTTTTTACAAGATAACCTTTCACATACATGTTCATGACTTTTCCCACTGCACGTATCTGAAGTGTGACCTGAAGTTTACTGCTCTCTAAACATCGAGCCCGAAGGCATAAAACAGGCGGACCGGTTCTTCCACTTCTTTTCTTACAAGCTGCACAAACACACCATTGTACCGCGAGCTGCACCGAGAATAATGATTATTACACTGAAAACTATTTGTAAAGCAAACATTTGTTCTTCTACTCTGACGCTGAGACTGACTTTTTCTCTTCGAAGAATACAGGAGATAAAAAGACTGAGCTTAAAGCCTTCTTCAAATACAAATATGAAAAACGATATTAATTAGTTTATAAGGCTTGTGGGAATGTCTACATTTAAAGGTGCATTGCGACTTTATAACCCGTTGTCTTGTGTGCAGTTATCTCTGAACATTTGTACATTTTTTCATAAAAGTTCTTTAAGATGTTTGAGGTAAAAGAAGTCTTCTTGTATCTAAGGGCGCACTCGCACTCAACCCAGTTGCCCCGTAGCCATAAACTGTAAATATTAATGGACGAAGCCTGAATGACGTCAGCCATCTGTTCCTGCAGGGGGCTCCGGAGGCTCATCAGCAGCAGCCGCCATGCTGGAAATGCTGTCTCAGTCTAACTTTCAGTCAACCTAACTACAGGCTGAGAGCTGGAGCTGAGGCGGGTTTTAAGCCTCCTTAAATCACCTCCGTACAGTGTGAGCCAGTGAGGACAATAACTAATCACACCTTTAACGTTTTTTTTAACCAGGCTGTAAACATGTTTATTTATGCTGTAAAAACGGCTTTTTTGCCTGTGGTGTGTTTGTGACTTGTCCCTGGAGGTGCTTAAAACATTTGACATTTCGCACAGCCATGCACACTATAGGGCCTCTCCAAACACTGGCATTAGAACACCACACAATAGCCCAAACACCATCATATGTTTTGTATATAGTTTCAAATTAATGGGTGAAATATGCAATTTTAAACCATTTTCCCTTTTTAAATGTTTTTGGAAGGAATCTCGCGCCCCCCCTAACAGTGTCTCGCGACCCCCCAGGGGGTCCCAAGTTCCAACCCCCTCTTTGGGAACCACTGGTCTAGGCTATACGTCATGTCCACACTGCGTACCCATGCTTTTACTCCTGCATAAGCAGGGTTGGAAGAAGCACACCGCTTCCAACCGTACCAGGGCAGAGGAAGTGTTCCGGTACAGAACACCCACTAGTGCACTAGTCAAACAAACTGGACTTTAAGGGTCAAACGTAGAGCACGCCCTAAAACGTCTGTGTGCTGTCAGAATTGTACAAATACTTTGGCAACGTTTTGATAACAAAATAGTAATAAAAAAATCTGATAGTAAAAGAGATGTTTCTGCCTCAAACATCACCAGAGAGGAGGTTTCTCTCCTCACTCTTTACAAACACGACTCTTTCAGAGAGATGATCCAGGCTTCACTGTCTCAATCCTGCAGGAAATCCTTACTCATGTTGAGTGTTTATGGTTGTGTGTTTCCCACAAACACTAAACTGCTTCACAAATGTGTTTGGGTTAAAAACTCCCACTTTCTGTCCTCCCATTGGTTGTTCTGCTTCTTTTTTTCTGCAGTAAGAATCTGAGGAATGAGACGCAGCCCGTCCAATCACTGAGCCCTGCAGGTCACTTCTTTTCTGTGTTCGCTGTGTTTTCATTACAATCGGCTGTAAATTCAGCTGGAGAAGGTCAGACAACCTGTCAAACTTGCACTAGTTGACACATATGGGCGGAGAGAGCTACTTTAACAGGTGATATTCAACCTGATTTACACAAACTTCAGAAAAAACTGTTGCTCTGAAGCCTTTTTAGAGTCTTACTAAAGATTTCCAGATCTAAAAACAGAAAAAAAGGAACTGGAAAAACCATCTAAAGATATCCTTCTGTGACGAGAAGCTTCTGTCTCCTCTGACTTGTAACTGAATGCTTGTCTGATCATTCCAACACACCTGAAACTGAACAGAGGCAGCAGAAACAGGAATATCTGCAGTGAAAGCAGACAGGAGACTCACTGGATGGAAACCAGCACATCACACTGGTTACACTTCTCTTTTGAAGACTAATACCGCAACTAGAACCAGCTTCTACTGAGTTCTCCTTACGACATAAACCAGTTTACAAACCTGTTCCCTAACACAGTTAGCTTAAATAAGGACAGAGTCCACCAGAGTCACATGAACAAGCAGCAGGAGCATCAATAAAATAACTAATGAGATCATAAATGTGAAGATAAACAGCCGAGTCAGTGTGTCAGAATCACAGAGACACAGCTACTGACAGTGACGTGAATCACAATGCAGCAGGAAATATTCAGGAAAGCCATTTTCACACATGCACTCGTGGAAATGTTAGACTATTTCAGGCAGACTGTCCCTGAAAGTGGTTGTTCACACATGCAGCTCACAGCAGGAGACTATCACTGCCAGACAGGAGGGGGACAAGACATGATGTGAAAAAACAACAAAGTGCAAGGGGCAGATGAAGCAACAGTAAGACGCAATAATGAGCATTTCTGCCTTTAAAAAATGCTGCAAAAGAGCAGCAAAGAACAAAAGCATTAAGGCAAAAACTGTCACTAGAGCGTTAGACTTGGTTGTTCATCCGCCATCTGTGCACAACCCTTTTAACCTCATGACTTACCTCTTGAGAACCCTCCTCCCTCACCAACAACACTTCACCCTCAACGCACCCTGGCATGTTTTGGTACATTCACGACTGCTACATGAGAATATGAGATATCACTTTTGTACTAAAATGCAGACACTGTACTGAATATGGGATAAATGTGTGAAGTGCAGAAACATTTCCGTTCAGGACTTTTGCACATTCAGACTTCTGTAAAAGATAAATCAAAAGAGGAGAATATAAAGGACTTTGGATGAAGCCTTCTGTCCACATTCTGCTGTGATATAAGCTCATTGATTCTTTGTTGAGTCGTCCTGTTGAGGCGGGCGTCTTTATCAAAGCCTCTCTCAGCTGTTGTTTGTCTGTTGTGTAACAGTCGATGTCGTGGACGACGCCTGTTTCCTACTGAATTAACTTCAATAGGGAGTTCGGGAGAGGAATTTTGTCCGAGCGCTGCTGCTCTCTGTCCAGTCTTCAGGGAAACAGAGAGATCTGATTCTCTGCAGAGTGCATCGCAGAAGGAGTGGGCTGCCTTCAGTGCAATCTTTCTCTGTTGCATGTCTATCAGTTCTTGTCCCTCCTTTGGGTTCGTACAACACCCACACATGCAGTCTTGGCTTTAAAGGCTTTGATCAGCTGTTATTTTATAAATAAGACTTCATCTGTGTGTTCTCTGAGCCCTGCAAAAAAGTCTGAGAAACACTCTGGCAGTGGATGACACTCCTTATACAATAACTGATGCCAAAAGCCCATCCTGTGCCGACAGATTCTTCTGTTTTATGCCGAATCTGTACACAGAGATTAGCTCAGCTGTGATGCAGACTAAGTTATAATGCCGTTTATTTATCATTCTTAGCATAACTACCAATATACAGTATCTGAGCTAGGCCTTCAGCAGCTGATAGTCCTGATGGAGAGATGTGTCAGTCAGGCTCCACTCATCATTTGTTTTAGATGTTGTGGTATAAGCAGAGCAGAGCACTCCCCTCTGCCATAAACCTGTGAATGAAGTGCGACAGAAACTCAAAGAGAAGTGAGGTAACAGTCAGCACAGTAAACACCTGCTCTTCACTGTAACTGAGTATTTGCATGCATGTAAATGTGCTGATGTCTAACTGTATGAGCTGGTTTCAGCTCTGACCTGCAGTCTTTAGTGATAACTTTTAAAGGTTTTATGGTCGGCTTGGCTCGGTTATCTGGTAGGAATGTTGATCGTCATGCAGGAAGCTCCTGAGTCCGGGTTAAAGATCAGAGGTTAGACCACTTCATCTGCACTTTTAGCCCGAGGAGAGTGTGAGACGGTTTCATTTTTCATTTCATCCTCATGGCTTTTCTGTTCTTTGTTTCATTTGTCTCACAATCTCCTGAGTTATACTTTTACCATTTCAATTCCTTCTTCTAAGTCTCAACTCATTTCAATACTGGTGAAGCGGTGTTTCCAAAGTCCCAAAGAATTTCTGTTCAACTTTAAATACTTCTATTTTCACCTCAAATAATATGGCTGAATAAAAATACGTATAAAGTTGCTAACATTCATAATATTATAAAGGAGATCTATTCTGCTATAATGTTACGATGTTGGATGTCCATACTAAATACAAACTGGTCAGTTGTTCTCTGGACGTGGTTTCCGGCTGCTCTGAATGAGACGTTACGAGAACTTGGTGAGACGAACTGTGTCGTCCCCACAACCACCGCCGTCCTCATTCATGCACGGCCTGCTCCGACCTCCACCTCAGCGGTGAGGAAGTGTGGACAACAGGAACGTGAGGAATACAAAGGAGAAATCCTTCCTGCATTTTATCCCATATGCTCTTTTGTAAATCGTCTCGAGCTAACACTTGTGAATTGGCGCAATACAAATAATGATTGATTGATTGATTGATTGATTGATTGATTGATTGATTGATTGACTGATTGATTGATTGACTGACTTGGCCGGAACCTGACTCCAGGGTGCGCTGCATGTGTGAACGCAAACGTCTGAGTTTTGGCTGGACTTTTCCTGCCGACCTCCTAGTAAAATTTCTGCGTGCAGTCCGGCTGAGCTAATGTGGGGACACAGCAGGAAATATTCAGAAACACTCACCACTAAATTCACGTCTTTTTTTCCCGCCCCTCCCCGTCCAACAGGGAAAAGTTCCTGCTTGTGTGTGAATGAGCAACTCCAGAAGATTTCAGGAGCAGCATGACATAAAATTCTCTGAACATTATCAGGAGTGCATGTGTGGAAAAATGCTAATATGAAGATTTTAAGGCTGTTGGGTCAAAGACAAGTTTCATCACAGTCTGTATGCTAACGGTTAGCTGACATAGTGCTAAGAGAGTCTTTTCATAAAAGCTCCAGGAGTTGTATTTCTTTCTTTGTTAAGTTCAGACAAATTGTTGCAAGACTGTAGACAGTAAGGAAATCTGTACACGCTTGTTTCCTAACTGTAGAAAAGGAGGAGAAACCACATGCACATTGAGTCATCTGAAAAATCACGATACTCTTTGCTTTGAATGGGTTGAAACGTGTTCAGACTTTGGTCTTTAAGGTTCGTCTGTCACTCTTTGAACCTGCAGACCTGTCCTGACACTTCCACTCTGCTGACTCATCTTGAGCCACAGGTGTAATTATAACGAGTCTGACCAAAGGCATGTTAGTCAGGTGTAAGGGACAATGGCAAAAACTGGTATGTAACTGTTCATCCCAAACAGTCAAAGGGTTCGCCCAAGTAACAAAACACAAAGTGTCTCACGTCGAGTAGATCCGGCCTCCTCTGGGCAGGTCTTGTTGCAAAAATAAATGTGCCTCCTTGTTTCTAGAAACATTGTTGTGATTACTCAAAAAAACGTCCATGACCTCGAAGTGGACAAACTACTCTCTACCAGATGTTTTCATCTGGTCAGAACATCTGGAAGAACTGACAGATGTTTCTTCTACCAGATGTTTCTTCTACATCTGGCAGCGTCAGCTCACATGACTGACCCTGCAGAAGTCTAGACTTTAAAGGGTAGTTCAGGTATTTTTTAAACCTGGGCCTTGATTTGTTTTTAATATTTTAAGGTCTTAAAGATAGAGTCATAGCTTTTTCCTGAAAAATAAAATACAGACTTATAATAATAAAGTAAAGCTGCTCTATCATCCCTTGCTGGTGACTGTGTCTGCAGAGACTCTAACCTCTGACTGGATTTTACTGTTTTTTCTGGGTGGCGAGTGGGTGTGTTTCCTCCAGCCATTGACAGTGTGCAGGTGAGTTTGGGAGTGGACACAATTCAACGATTGGACACGATTCAAACCGACAGGTTGATGGATGTAGACGTAGCAGCAAAGAGGATAAATTAAAGTCATCACAGTGAGGTGAAAAGCCAAGCGGATAAAGCTCGTTCTAAAACGAGGGTGAACCTTGTGTTGGCTTTTACCCGTGGACATGGAGTTGGTCTGCTTCCTGTTGGACAGGCAGGTGACAAACACCGGCGGTTAGCTTGTGCTAGCGTGCGGTAGCTTGCAGTGAAGGTACAAGCAGTAAACGTACACACTACGTCCTGCAGTGGGCGTGCATTTCTGGGAACAATGAGCCCAGGAGGAGGGGCCCAGTTTGAATGTTGTGCTTACAAATTGATACAAACATTTCTACTGACTCCACCTTTAAACGGTACAAAAGCTTTGGAGTCACTCAGATTGCTTCAGCCTGCAGCTCTGCAAAAGGCCGTAATGGCTGCAACTCGTTCAGTAAAATATTGTATTGTTGACGTTATAGAAAGAAAACCTTCAGAGACAGACCTCTTATGTTGAGGTCAGATCCTTGTTTACAAAGAAGACAAAGTTGTTCAGCTAAAATACTAACTGTATCCCCCATAACCATCATGGACATACTGGCGGCTCCCAGGGTGGAGCTGAGAAACATCATGACAGCAACTTTCCCAGGAGACATGAGGGTGAAATAACCCTCAGTGTAATAAAGGTTGAACTGCAAGATGTGCAGTTTGGTTCCAGTTTTACAGCCAGAGCTCTCTCTGTGTCTCAACTAAGGATGAGAACTATCAACGCACACCTGTTTCACAAGTATTCAAAGCTTTGTAACAGCGTTCAGTGCTGCTCTATGTGAAGAAATACAGTCAAAGTCAAGCTTTTAAAAGTAATAGGTGGACATTTAACACAACTGAAGGCAAACCAGGTTATGAAAGAGAAGTGTGGGTTGCATGCAATAAAGGTTTCACAACAAGGAGGAAGTGACAAGTTGTTCTATTAAGAAGCCTACCTGGATGTAGTGCTGGGCAATTAATTGAAACCGACATTCAGAACCTCTAACCAACGTAATCTTGCTGATATTTCCATTAATTTCAGGGCAGAGTCACTTTCATTCACAATGAATTCACACTCGTTTTGTCTTTAGGGAAGACGACACCGAACAAAAAGAAGTCAAATGTAAACACTGCGGAAAAACTGTTTGCAAGAAATGCAAGTTATTTATTTTCTACTGTTTTAGAGAAGTTCATTTCTACTTTAAAACTGTCGTTTTCAAACGATGCTTTGATTTCAGTTCCAAATATTCAATAAATAACCACAAAATAGTTCATCAGATATTCACTCTTTCAAATATCCCAGCTTTAAGAGTTGAGCATATTTACAGTAGAGACCATGTCAGTGAACTATGAGGGCAAAAAACAAAAACCGTGATCGAGGTAAAATGTTCGATTAATCGTGATGTTGATTTGAGGTCATATCGCCCAGCCCTACCTGGATGACAAGATGGCAAAGTCCCCTCCATCCATCAGCCGGATCTTGCAGAAAAGCACCCCGTTAACGAAAGGCACCGCTGTCAGCTCCTCCAACGTGAAATACACCTGGAACTTAAACTTCTTCTTCTTCATCAGAAAAGACATGGTCCCCAGCTGCTGCAGGGTGCTCATGGTGCGGGACAAATACAAGTCTGGGTTTGGATTCAAAGAGGGGGGTTCAAATCCGTGTTTGCTTCAAGGTGAATCATTTTGGGACCTGGAAGAGAAAATTCAGACAGTTGTTGCAGATGTTCAAGATTTGCACTGGATTTGACAGTTTCTGCAATAATTACAGATGTGGAAATCATGTGATTTTTTATTTGTTCTACCTCACAATACAAAATAACCCCACTTACGAATTTTCTACTTATTTAAGGCTCTAACTCTTTAATTCCGTAAGTTTCCTCATGCATTATCGGACTCTCTCGCTGCAGACAGCTGCCACGCAAACACCCAAACCTCAAAACCGACTCTCTTCAACTCTCTCGTAGAAACTTCCAGACAAACTCACCGTCCCGTCGGTCTCCTGCTCCTCATCCTCGGGGAAACAGAGCAGCTGTGACCCGCTGCAGAGAACCGGAGTATGACTCCTTCTTCTACTTCTTCTTCTTGGCAGTTTTCTCAGCTTGAGTGCATCCTCAACAACTTTTCCCTCCCCAGTGGAGAGTTCAAGAGTCACTCAGGCAGTCAGAGAGAGGTGCCGTGAACGCCTCACGTCTCAGGGGGGGAAGTTTTAGGGACCGTCAACAAAGTCTCAGCAAAGACAAGTGTGTAGAAGAAACGCGGAAGTCAGATATCGAACATTTCTGAAAGTCATGAAGGGGCCACAATATCCCATCGTGATTATTTCTTTTACAATCATAATGGTGACAATATGATTCAATTTTGCATCACAGTGTTTAATTTTTCTGAAACAAAGAAAACTAGAAATGTACCTTTAGAAAAAGTACAAATATAGACCTGAAAACAATCAGAAGTAGGACACCTGAAGATGTTTGGGGCCCATTTATCATTTTTCTCAGGATCTATCTTATATGTTAGATAAAGCTGATGAAGGGTAATTACAGCCTGGCGTAAATTAATTATTTAGGATGCACGACCAAACGTTTGAAAAATAAAAATCAGGTTTATTGTCGGCTAGGTTTAGACATTTGGTGAATTTTCTGGGTGTTTGGTGCATGATAACAAACACAAAAATGTAATTTATAACAGAAATAGAGAGTCCTGTTTGAGACTCGAAAAGATCCGTTAATCAGCCACTGGCTACAAAGATTTCATAAAGGTGTGTGGACCTTTTCTGGAACACATTCAGAATCAGTTTAAACAAGCACTCTCCTCTCTGAGTTTATATTAGATCTCTGGGTTAAATTATTTTAATCCTTCAATTTAAATGCTTATTTTATTTTTTCCAAATTGGATGCATCTTTTCTTTACCTACCTTTTATTTTTCATTACCATATTGTATTTGAAATTATCTAATATCTTTTCTTTTCTTTTACTGTGTAGAATCTGAACTCGGCTGCACGGTGGTGCAGTGGTTAGTTCCTGGTTTGAATCCCCGTCTGACAGGAGCCTCTCTGTGTGGAGTTTGCATGTTCTCCCAGTGCATGTGTGGGTTCTCTCCCGGTACTCCGACTTCCTCCCACAGTCCAAAGACATGCTCGTTAGGTTAATTGGTGACTCTACATTGCCCATAGGTGTGAATGTGATGTGGCTGGTGTAGCCCGCCTCTGGGGATCAGGGTTCCATCCCGGGCTCCTGCAGCAACATGTCCGATGTGTCCTTGGGCAAAACACTTAACTCGAAGTTGCTCCGACTGCTTCGTCGGTGGCGTATGAATGGGATTAGTTACTTCTGATGGCCTCACTACATAGAAACCACTGCCATCAGTGTGTGAATGGATGTGAATGTGACATGCGTTGTAAAAGAACTTTGAGTAGTCAGAAGACTAAAAAGAACTATAAGCTCAAGTCCATTTACAAGGGCAAGTATTTTAAAGGTTAATCTCTTAATAGCATTTCAGTGTAACAAGGAAGGGGTTCATTTTCATGTCTGATCCATGAAAACATCCTTTAAGTGATTTTATAAAAACTTGTTCTTTTATTTCATTCAACAGGTTTTCTTTGCAGTTAGCTGCGCTGCTCATATTTCACTCCAAAGATTTGGAGCTGATTATAAAAGTCATCAGGTGTTGATCCTTCACTCTCTCTTCTTCTCTTCTTCCCTTTAACGTTTTCTTCTGCCTCTTCCGCCTCCTCTGCTCTATGACGATGTTCATACTTAGAGAAGTCCAGTAAAAGCAGGACGTTTTTCCTTCAGGGCTTTTTCTGCGCTCTTCTCCATGGAGATCACACAAGCTCAGGTTACACAACAGGTGTTTTTACAAATGATTAAACACTTAAATTAAAACTGTTATTTTCATGTAAAGCAGTTGTACAGTGCTGCTCCATCAGTGTTTAATCTTGCCAATACACGCTGACCTCTTGTGGTTGGTTAGTAGTAATGCAGTCTGCAGAGAAAAGAGGATTTTTCTTTTAACTTTATTCCACTGTGAGGAGGAGGTGCACGCCAACCGGAGACCACAGCTGACTCTAATCTTAAAAACAAGATGGATTGTTCTTCACTCAGGATCAACACTGCAAGATGAGGTAAAAGAAAGAACTGAAAAAATGAATGTGCAGTATTAAAAACATTATTGATACACCAAATCAGAAGTATTAAATAAAATAAACCCAATGATGGTCAATGAAAACGTGACATTTCAAAGCGTTCATAGCTGTAAAAATCATAAAACAAAGTAAAATCCTGTACATGCTGAAGTGTCTCTAAGGCAACTTTTGCAAGCTTCGACAAATGCACACACGCAAACACGCACACACACACACACACACGCACACACCCATACACACGCACAAACTCGCACGCGCAAACACAGTCATTGTGTCTCCTCTTGCTGGGGAGCGAGAGGAGGTGTTTTAGGCCGGCTCTGCTCCTCTGTAGCGGCTGCAGAGCTGTTGGAGTTCGCAGGTGCGGCTTCAGTCCCGCTCTGCACGAACTTTCGGAGGTCTTTGAGAGCCGGTCTGAGCATCTGAACCAGAGCCAGCATTGCAGCCTGCATCCCCTCCAGAGCCTGGGCCTGCCTCTCCTGGGCGAACGCCTGAGCCTCCTGCGAGCGCCTCATCACCTGCAGCAGCTCGTTCTGGCCCTCAAGGTGCTGGGCGATCTGGCGGATGTGGACGTTGGTGACTCTTTGCTCCTGCAGCAGGCGGGCGGAGTTCAGGGCAATGCGGCTCTTCAGCTCCTGAGGTTTGGCCTGACCCTGAGGGGGAGGCGGGGACGCCGAGGACGAGGCGAGCATCTCCACCGGAGCCTCGACGGCTGCCACAACAGTGGGAGTGGAGTCGCCCACAGTGGTGGTGCAGTACTCAACCACGCCTCCGTCCTCCAGGGTGTGGTACGTAGTTTCAGCTGCAAACAGGAAGAAAAAACAAAGTAAAGTTACTGCGAAGAAGAGTCTGCACGTTTTCACTCCAAATATTAGACATAAAAATTAACCTGCGGTCTTCTCATCCTCAGGTCACTCACTGATTAATCGCAGAATGTAACTAGTTAATCGCTTTTTAATCAAGTGTTTAAAGTTCTATTATTTTGCAATTTCAAAACACTTTTTAAGTCCATGTTGGCATCGTGAAGTTATTCTTCAGAGTGTCATAATTTGGGAATTAAGAGAATGCAAAGCAAGGTGCCTGACCTTGACTTTTAAATTGACAGTATACTTTATATAAGTGCTGCACTACTGCACCAGTGTAGTCTGAAATCATGCTTTACAGAACTGGCTCCCAACCTGGGAACCTTTGGGGTCCGGGCCCCCAGGTGGGTGAGAGGCTTTGTCTGCTCTGAGCTTGTTAAAGTTAGATTTGAATATATTATGTAACATTGTGATAACACACTTACTGGATAGTTTAAACACAAGTATTTTGATAAGAACAGGTGTGTGTTTGGCCCTATTCTGCTGGGATTTTATTCATGAAACAATGAAAATGTATGTTTATTTAATGACAGCGATGTATGACTTTTTGCGTGTGGGTCCTGGGGGAGTCTTAGCTCCTCTCAGACATAAGTAGGGGGTCTCCAAGAAAACGTTGGGAACTAGGGATGCTCCTAGCCGAATATTTTTCTTAGTCGATTAAACGGAACTTTTAATTCAGTTTTACAGATTAGTCTGCTCCAAATTTAGCACAATTTATTTAAAATGATCTTCTATCTTCTATATTATTAATGTACATATACGTAAATATATGATCATCTACGCACACTCTTTAATGTAAATACTGTAAATACTGTTAACTGTTCACTTCAGCATCTTTTGCACTACTCACCTCTGCACTATTATCTTATTTAGTCTTGTACATATTAGTCTTTAATTACTTATTTATTTTTGAGTTTATTGTTGATATTTAATGTTTTACCTTTGTACAAAGAGAGCACAGTCTACCGAAGTTAAAGTCCTTGTGTGTTAAGAATACCTGGCCAATAAAGCTGATTCTAAAGCTGATTCTGATTCTATTCAAAGTAATTTCAGTGTGGCTAATGTTAGCCGTGCTAGCAGCGCCAGCCTTCAATTCTCCATGCATCCTTGTTAGCATCCACATTCTTGTTCTAAATGTAGTTAAGACGTAGCGCCGGTTGATGCCAGTGTAACTTGACGCAGCCTACCGACATTTGTATCTCGATTGTCTAAACCAAAATCCTGCCAGATGTGCTGCCCCTATGAGATGCTGTCTGTTAGCTGTGCTTGTTTATATCCAGGTGTTAGAGTAAGGAGAGCAGGCCCATTAACCAGATCTACAGCCAGTGTATGGCCACAGCCCCGGCTAGTGGTGGGTGACTACGCTGCACGTTTTCGGATTCTGATTTGACGCGATTTAAAGTAATAACGCATTCATTTCAGACGTTAATCACATCACAATGAATGTCTTAATGCTGACAGCCCTAGTTTTGAATCATATGTTAGGCTTCTTACTGGTTTGTAAAAGAGGAAATCAAAAACACCCCAAGCCTGGCTTCACTACATTGACCTTCAGTCACCCTGAGAATAGATTTTCAAAATGTAATCACTTTAAACACGTCCGGCTCCATGCCATTAAAAAAAAGATAGATAAACAGATTTAACGTACCACTTTTGGCTTCATCACAAACTGTTCCAGGTCCAGCTGGAAGAGCTGAAAAAGAGACAGGATACGTTTTTTTACAAACACGACAAAGACCAACAACAACAGCAAAGAAAAACAAAGGGAGACAATCTGAAATACAACTAGATGATTAGAGTCTAACCTGTAATACACTCATCTTATTTTTTCACTGTCTGAAAAAGCTGTACAGGATGCAGTGATGTGCACATCAGGATATAGTCAGTTTATTCATGTTGCAATAATGAGTTTCTTGTTGATTGAGAAAAGGAGTTAACAAAGAACACTTAGCTTTGTGTTAGTGTCTACAACTAGAGATGGGACTGATCCGATCTCATATCGGTATCGGGTCAGATATTGACGTAATTTACGTATCGGATATCAGACTGACGGTGCAGATCAATGTCACAGGTCAAAAAAGATGGCTGGGCACTTCAAACATTCTCAGCTCGCTCAGTCTCTCTTTGAAGACAATCAGACTGAACTGTCAGAAGTGTCCAAAAATCATCTCCATGACGACGTTCAGACGAGACAGAACAGCTCCTTCAAAAGTACAATTCTTACACTTTAGTTTAAGAGATTTAATTTGAAAACCTGACAGCTTTTGCTGCTTCCTGTTTGTATGTGAAGCCAGCACAATGCAGTGCTGGGTTTACTACAGCTTTGTGTAGCCTCACACATACTACCAACAACAACAATAACACTAGTTATGATCATCAGTGTAAAAAAGTGGATTGTGCATCTCTCATTCTACAACATGTTCTTTAGAGGGAACCTATGGACCCGGAGGTGATTCTAAGGTTTGCATTGTGCAACTAAACATCTACAAAAAGAAAGAGGAACAAGTATACAGCATCTGTTCCACTGCTAAAAGCCCAAACATTGCCTCTATGTTTTGTTTACTTTTTAACTGAATCTAATATAATAAGTTAAACATGCTCAGTTTTACACATTAAGTTCTCTCACAAGATGAATCCAACAGAGAGGACTTCTTGTGTGTGCATGCATCCAGTCTGTCTGTCAGGCTGTGCAGTGAGGGTGTTCTGAGCATGCTCAGAGTGAAAACTTTCGTGCACTTACTCTCTGTCAGAGTGACGGTGGTGGCGGTGTTCACGGACACAGGTAGGGTGATCTCAGCATCCGAGTCTCCTGCAGGTAGGCTGATGATGGTGGCCTCCCCCAGCAGGTTACAGATCCGCTGCTGCATCGCGGTGAGGATGACATGAACCGGAGTGCAGTCAGCGGAGTTCCCCTCGATGGCAGCCCGAGCCTGGGCCACTTTCCGCCGGACCTCCGTCTTCATGTCGGACCACTTCTTCTTCACCTCGGGCAGCTCTCTGGGACAGGTGGTGACCGCGTTCACCTTTTTCAGGATGTCCGCCCACGCGTTATTCTTTGCCATGTGGGTAACTCCAGCATTGAAGTGGTTAACCAGTGTGTGCTTTTGTTTCTCTATTTCTTCCACTATTATTTCCACCTCCCTCTCCGAGAAATTCATTTTCCGCTTTTTCGCGGCCGATGCCATAACTGCAAATATTCCTCTTTTGGAGGGATAATTGTGCGTATTGTACGCAAAAATAGTTGGATTTAGTCAATTGATGTGCGCAACGTAATGGCTTCCAGAATCGGCTTTCTTCTTCCTACCGACAACGCTTACGTTAGCTGGGCGCGTAGCCCCGCCCCCACGATACCCCATTGGTTGAACCTAACGTGGTCACGCTGAATTCTCTGCTGCTATTGGTAGAATCCAGCGTCCATCATCCAACCGGCCGAACAAACTATGTGATGGATTCAAGAACCAAATAAAGTTTTCTCACATTATTTTGCAGCCATTGTTTGTGTTTCTGAATAAAATATTCAACTTTATTAAATAACACTGCAACAAAAACGAAATAAAGCACTTTATAAGATCTATTTATTCAAATAGCTGCACATATTAAATACTTTATTTAAGAGCTTTTGAGATAGAAGTCAGTAAAATATGTGTATTTGGAGGAATTTGCTTTTATCAGTGTGGTAAAACTCAGAAGATGAATCCAGCAGAGGAGCAGCGACCGGCAGTGAGAGTTTGCTTAAAAAGATAAAAATAAAAGTACAAGAAGAGTTTTGTCCCAGCAGTGAGACGAACAAGACATCATGCAGCAGCATTTTGAGTATTTATTGATTATTTATTGTTCTCTGCACTTTTGACCTTGTCTTCCTTTTATCTTGTTTTACTGATGGCTCATCTCCATCTTGTTTTGACTCACCATGTTTAAATGATTGGTGGTATATTCTTATTTTTATCTTGTTTTTATTTGTCCTATTCTTACTTTACCCTGTTTACTGACGGGATATTCACTTCAGCAGTGGTGCAGTGGGGCCAAGAGAAGTGGGTACTCTTAATTTTCCATCCAGCAGAGGATAAACAGCCTCTGTTAGAAACAGTGACATGTAAGGTCATCCCTTCACCATCCTAGGAAAAGAAAATGCAGCATACTATACTGAATATTGTCATCAGTCATTGATTTGACTCAGAGGGGATTTAGAAGTGGATACCCTATGGAGACTGAAAAATAAGTGGGTATAATCTGCGCATACCTGCATATACCCTGCACCACTATTTTAGTATTGAGCTCTGTTGTCAATTATTCATGTTTTTGTCCTGCGCTGTCGTTTGTGTGTAAAAGGAGGCCAACTCACTCAGCGTAGTGAAATTATAGTGTGGAGTACATAAAGGCCTCTCAGGTGACAGGTGTTACTAAGGTGTAATAGGTCTCGTCAACTGTTTCATTATCTTCTAAGAAGTGTTTGTAAGTGTCTGTCCTCTTTTTTGGGGGGTAAATATGGATTTTGTCCAAAGTATGGAGCTGAAGTCAGTTTCGTCATGTCATGTTCGAGAATAACAAATAAGGCAGAGAAAGCATATGAAGTGTCCCTTTCTCTACACGGTTCTATGTGGACAAAGAGAGTAATACTTTTAGTATGTACTAGCCTGCTAGTTCACTGATGAATGTATTTGTTAGTAGAAATACTGCAGTTAAAAGTTAGCAGAACGCATGTCGGAGCAGCCTGCTGTTACAGGCTAAAATGGTTGTATCTGCTGACAAAAAAACGGTTTTCTCATGTGGTTTGTTACATGTCATTAAATTCAGTCACTTAATTTTGTATACACATTAATACTGACTGCACTGCCGCTTAAGAGAGATAGGGGACTGGTATTAAAAGTGAAAACTGGATTTAAAAAAGGGGAGCACTGAATTAAATGAATACAGTGTTTGCAAAGAAATGTCTCATTCATTTGAATACAATGCAATACTGACTTTTAACTAAAGATGGCGCCACTGTGGCGTGAACCGATGTGAACATAGAACTGCTGTGCAATCAGACTTAAACACCAGAGACAATAGAAACGGAGTTCAATACAGAAAGAAAACATCCAGAAATATTATTAGTAAAAACATGCTAAACATATTTAGAAACTGAAAGGAGAAAAACGAGATCTTTGAAGATAGACTTGACACATAGCCTACTAATGTTGATTTTTAATCTTACATTTGTCATACAGGTTGTAATTTACACAGCTGTATTAAAGAGGTTGTAGTTTGTATTGGGGCGAGCTGCTCTGCATCACATTTAGAGGAATTACTTAAAAAGCTGGCTTTAAAAATGTATAAAATATATGTTGTAGTTTTTCATTCATATGGCTGAATGTATAAAGAACTACACAATGTAATTAGAAGTGTAAATTAATTTATATTCTACAGGAAAACCCTAGTATTAATTAAATGTACATACGAGCCAGATAAACTGGGTAAAATATAACCACCCTTCACGTTGTCACGCTGTAATCTCGCGATGAACAGCGAGACTACAGGCGCACCCGGGTCCGGTGACAAATACCTTTTTCTCGTCAACGGTCGGCAAGTTAACGGCACTTAAATGTCGTAACAGAGATTTTATTCTTAACATTTCTGTAAAAAGGGATCTTTTTACCTCGGTACGACACACGGGCTCCGTTGTAACTAAAACGTCCGAGCTGTGGAGGTATTTTAACGGACGGGGAAGCCGCTGACAGCTCAGGATTCTCATCTTAGCACCACGTCTCATTTTGTTTTACCGGCTTCTGGCTTTAACGTAACAATTACGCTTTTGACGCTAGCTAACGTTACCTGAGCTTGTGTGCTCGGTCGTTAAGGTGAATTACCGAGAGGAAGCTCGTTAATCTGGAGTTTACTCGAAGAGAAAGTGATGTTTGAATTTTAACCGGCAGCTGGCTGAAATAACGTTCGTTAGAGCTCGAGACGTGGTGGCCTCTCGAGCGCTCTGTGACGTAGCTACTAACCGGTTGACACTTTGGTGTGGAGCCGAACACCGGGACCCTCATGATGCACCAACAGGGCTCGTTGATGCGCCCCCTTCTCGGTGATGTTTTCTGCCAATGCCGCTCAGCAGATACCCACCCCGGCGTGGACCCGGGCGGCGGCGGAGGGGGGCACGCAACCGGGGACCCCTCCTCAACTGAGGCAGTCGCCCCCGGCCAGTCAGAGCACCCTTGTGACATCTGCGGAGGACCTGAGCAGGAGCACCGGCTGAAGGTGCTGTTCCAAGTCCTGGATGTGAACGGGGACGGAGGAATTTGTGTGAATGACCTGACGATCGGGCTGAAGAAATTAGGGGTCCATCGCACTGAACATGAGCTCATGGTACGTAGAAATATTTCAGAGAAGGTGCTGAGCCCGACTGATATGGCAACCGCCAATAGCATGATTTTCTGAGCCAGATTGACATGTTGTGTTTTGGAAGGACTCCTTAAAGATTAGGATTAGATTAGTGATGTAACATTCACTCACGATACTCACTATACGATTCACGATACTACTGGGTTCAGGATACGATTCTCTCACGATTTATTTTACAAAATGAGACTGTAGACAAATTATGACGCATGCACAAACACGACCTGTGGACATGCATTAATGGAGAGATGTCAGAGTGCGGTGGCAGCCCCCACAGGAGGCGCCCCCTTAAGTGGTGGGGGTTTGGTGCCTTGCTCAAGGGCACCACGGCAGTGCTCGAGAAGTGGTCTGGCACCTCTCCAGCTACCAGACCAACTTCCATATTTTTGGTCCTCACCGGGACTAGAACTGGCGTCCCCCCGGTTCCCAACCCAAGTCCCTACGGACTCAGCTACTGCCGCCCAAATGTTATTATGTTCTATCCAAAAGCTTTCATGCTTTCAGACATCAGCCACTAGAATGAGAAAGTTAGAAACAGGAACCAAGTACAGTAGCCTACAAGAACCCCCTGACCTCATTTGACAGTCTGGACTGGAAGCAGATCACAGTTGTGGAAATCCCTGCTTCTCTGGAAATTTCTCTCTTTGTTTGTTTCGGATATTCACATAATCCAGGATAATGGTCCTTTCCATGCCATTTAACATTGTGGCAAATGTCCAAGACTGCAGAGGTCACAGGATTACAGTTTACTGTTTGAAGCTACGCAGCTGAAAACTGTCAGGCTTCAGTGTGTCTGAAAGTTATAACTTCACTGACAGGCAAACTGGTTTCAATTCACACAAGTTACCCCCCTCTTATTAATACTTACTTTAAAACAGTAAATATAAACTTATATTAATATAAAAACCCTGTAGCTTCCTCAGGTTCACCTAGCTAACATGTTGGGTGAACCTGAGGAAGCTAAAGGCGAAATGCGTTGTTCACTCACAATAAAGTTACACTAAAGTAATTTTCTATCTGCCACGGATTATTGATTTATTTTTCATCTTATGTTCCTTCAACCGTGCACACCTGAGAAGGTATAGGCCGTGCACGGAGTACTCTGTTGGTCGTTTAGATAAAAATCTTAGTGTTTGCCCAAACATTATTATGTGTAAGATGCATTATCTCACTGTCTGAACATGGTGTTGAAGCCAAACATAGTGTCAGCATCTGAGATGAGTCGTTTCCCCGCCTGGTAATTTACAGAAAATGATGCTGGAGAGACAAATGGGCAGTTATTCAAGTACGCAGGTAGAAGAAAATGAACAGTTTTAATGCAGCAGTGTTGGGTGTCAGAATTTAACCCTTGAAAACACGTCCAAAAAAATATTCAATGGATACCTTCTTCAAGACAGGAACCAAAGAAAATACTGGAGCACACGAATCACTTCAAAGACTCAGAGTCAAACAGTTAGGGCTGGGCCGACATTCAGAACCTCTAATCGATGCACTCTTTCCCGTGTCGATTATTTCGATTATTTTCAGGGCAGAGTGCACTTTCTTTTTTGAAAATGTTTATATTTGGTCTCTTTATGAATTTAATTTAGAGACAGGACAGTGGATAGAGTCAGAAATCAGTGAGAGAGAGAGAGAGAGAGAGAGGGGAATAACATATAGGAAAGGTCCCACAGTTCAGATTTGAACCGGGTCGCCCGCTTGGAGGACTCCAGCCTCCATACATACCACTAGGCTACCAGCGCCCTTTACCTGCAATTTCTGATAGTTAAAAAAAAGAAATGACCCCCTACTGGGTGACTTGGACCTGTGTTTTTGTTGCTGTGGTATTGAAACATGTATTGATATCAGTTGATTTTAACTGGTTTAATATCAAACTTTGTTCTTGTTACAGAACAAATTCTAGAAGAAAGTTATCAGCAGGATGTAACATGTTTTTATTTTCTGCAGCTTTCCCTTCTGGGCTGCTCAGTAAACATCATTTTAGTCTTACAGTACATCACATTTGAGTTGAAAACAAACAGAAACTGAAGTCACGAGTTGAGTTTCGGTAGCTTTTAGGAAGGCTGGGGGACTGTTGTTGACTTGTTTTAACGGATTGAATGAATGTATCCCCGGGCTGTGTAACAAAGGCTTACTGTGGGTTAAAGTATAAACAGGCCTGTAAACATAACTTTCATAAACATTCATAACTATGCATCCACAGCAAAAAGCAGGAGGCTGACCGATGCACTGAACCGTACCGACAGTAGGTAACTGATTGTGTAGTCTGTCTCTGCAGGTCACAGTCCAAAGTCATTAATGAAGCAGGTTATAGTCATAATATTCTACTGTAGCAAAGCTCTAAGGATTATGCATTACTATTGTTGTTTGTTTCAACAAGCTTTCCTGATACCACAGTTTCTATCCTCTCTGAGTCTCAGAGAAGTGTTTGAGTGTGGAAGTTTTTTGTGGTGATGGCAGTCATATGGACCACACTCCCCTGTTCACCTGGGTTTTGGCTTTGATAGAGAGGGGGGAGGAGCCTGTGAGCGGAAACTTTCTGTTGACCACCACACTACGCTGCACTGCAATCACACGCAGATATTACGATCCAGTAAGTGATACCAGTTTTACTGTCTTTTGTTGTCGAATAAATGATGCATCTTGGATCTGGAAGTGAATTATTCTGACAGCGCGTCACAGTGTATTTTCACCCGTGTTTAGTCCATTGTGGCGTCTTTTTTCTAACGACCTGCACAGGCCGATATAGCCACAACATTTAGTATCATATCACAGCCGACTGTACACTGTATGATTTCAGGCCGAATTAGACCCAATTTTTTACTGGGCTGAATATCAGCAAGATTGCGCTTTGTTAGTTCTGCAGTGTACACTGAGGCCTGATTAGCTGCTCCCGACTGGTCGGAGAGCCACGAGCCGACTCCCTAACTTCTGGCCTTTTTTGTCCTGATTGTGCCTGGACAAACTAACAGTCAACATCTGAAATCACCCTGGCAACAGCAGGCATTCCTGTTAAATGTGTCTTTCCCCTTCGATCATGCTGATTATGAAAGAAATGTTGTCAGGAAATATCTTCCGACCTCCAGCTGACAGGAAATATTTGTTATGATTTAACTGCTAGTTGGCTTGTTTCTATTGAAGATGTTGAGTGTGTGTGTGAGAGAGAGTGCGAGCCGGTTCGTGTATTTGAGCTGTGCATACGAGACAAGTGAAATACACTTATATCTATTGACTATTGTGAATGCTCCGTCCCATATTAACCCGTACAGTGTGAGCCTTCAGGTCTTGCCCGACAATCAGGTGGTACAGTGAAAGCACATGAATCGTGAGCTGACATTCAACCAACACTTTTATACAATCGTACAGTGTGCGCCGGGTCTGGCAAATTAAAATCAAAACTGCAGATCAGTTTACTTTCAGATGGAGCTGCGACATTTGATTGATTTATCAAAAAGTATTTTAATGATAAATCCAACTTTTAAGTCGTTTTTAAAAACAACCATGTTAGGACTTTCTGCTTTCTCTGTCATTTCTGACTGTAAACAAAGAGACTCACTATCAGTCGGACAAAAGAAGCTACTTGAAGACACAACTTTTGGCTCCAGGAAATAAGGATTGGCATTTTTTTTATTTTATAGGCTTAATTATTAAACTTGAAATGAGCCGTTAGTTGCAGCTCTATTTTCAGATTTATCAGTTTGCAGTTTAACCCCTCATCAACCCATTTTCTTTTATTATGCCATGATTGTTTCCTCCATACTCTACTTTTAATGCAACCTTCAGCCGCCCTGATACTTCAATGAAAGGGCATCCAACAGCTTACATATTAACTCCTTGACTACAGTTTGCATCTCTCTGCCTTATCAGTTATGTAACTACCAGTTTATCATATATGGACTGATTTGCATCTACAACCAGAAATTAAGCTTTCCAGTTAAGATTAATACTAATGCTGGCCTACCCTTTGACCGTTGATTAAGAACCGATTTGTAAGCACTGTGAATTAGAGACCTCCTGCTTCTGTCAATACGTCAGGATCTTTGTGCCCTGCAGAAAGGGCAATCATTCAAAACAGGACTGCACAAAGCAGCTGCTGTAATGAGGATTTTATGCTGAGATATTTTGCTGCGTCACAATGAGGCAGGAGGACCCAGTACATGTTGGGAATGAAAATGAAGTAAAGCTCAGTTTTCGGGTGGATGGGTTCACCGGCTGTTTGCTGACTGTGTGACAGACAGAGAGCAGGAGGAGAGAGAGGATAGAGGGAGGAGGCATCACTCAGCAGATTTTCTGCAAGGAGGGAGGTGCAACTGAAGGGAAACCCTGCGTATCACCCTCCCCCTCCTTTTACTCTGAACTCATAAATTAATTTCTATGCTGCAATCCTGTCCTCTATTGGCTGAGGGGCTCGTTCCACAACCCGACCTGCCAATAAGAGCTTCAGTGATTGGCCAGAGCTCGGCTGCAGTGAGGATGCAGGTTTCAGGAGACTCTCTTTGCTGCATTTCTCTGGCTGCTGTTAAGTGCTATCCTGTCTTTCTACAGCAACCATCATACTTATTATGAGATATTTCCAGCGAGAAATTCTCCGTTAGTTATAAGAAGACCTGATGTTGACACAGAAGTTGTAATGCAAGAGTTGACTTGAAGAATTTGCTTTTTTTATCCTGCTGCACTCTAATGCTTTTGGACCTGAGCCTGGACGTCTGTCAGTGGAGTCTTTAATGAGAGAAAGAACCAGTAAGACAATGAGATTCTGAGCTGGAGCAGTGAAGCACAGGAGAGTGGAGTAGCACTTCTCTGCAGTCCCACTTTGTCCTCGTCTGACCTTTCCACACTTGCTCAACTCTTTGTGGTTTTTTCCCTGGACTGGACTTAGCAAGACCCTGTTTAAGGATGCTGCAGAACATGCTGAGTTCCCTGTGGGGGAGACTTTTTGGCAGGACACAGTGTGATCCTGCTGAAACTCTGGAGGAAAAAGAGACTGAGGCTGCTGAAAACTGCAGCGAGCGGCTCACTGGTCTGAATGAAAAGACTGCTAACTCCTCTGATAGTCAGGAAGCCAGCAGGAGTACTCCAAAGAAGACCACCGTATTAATTATGGTGGCCCCTCCCACAGATCTTCAACAGGTAGGATGGGGCAGGTACCATGTCTTGTGGACAGTTCCATTCTGTCGATCAGATCTTCATATCTATAGTTGCATGACCTGGAGGGGCTACAGGACAACAACTGTGTGGTCAGCCACTTCAAGAATTTAGCGGTCAAGCTCTGAGTCTCCTCTGTAGCACAATGTCGTGTTGTCCTTCTTGTTGCTGTTGCTAGCAGCAACATTGACTGCTCAGTTCTGCTTCCAAACTCTGTTAAACTCTGTCTCTCTGAATTTGAGTTTGTGCTGCCTAAAGAGCTGTAAGTGTGACGGGACTCCCTGAAATCTAATTTGAGCGTCTATAGCAGCCAGACTGAGTCACATCTGATTTAAATTACTTTCTAAACAACCTCCAAACATGGCTTAGATCTAATTTGCAAAAAAAAATCACATTTTATGTCCTTCATATCTGATTAGACTGAAACTACTCAGCTCTATTAATAACTTCACTATATTTTGACCAAAATTCTGATGGTTGTATTGTCATTCAAATATCACAGACAGACGGCTGTAGCTCAGTTGGTAGAGTTGGTCGTCTCCTAAAGGAAGGTTCGGGGTTTGTTTCCCAGCTCCTGCAGCCACATGTCCGATGTGTCCTTGGGCAAGACACTTAACCACAAGTTGCTCCCGCTGCTTCTTCGGCGGCGTATGAATGTGTATGAATGGATTGGTTACTTCTGATGGTCACTTTACACAGCAGCCTCTACCATCAGTGTGTGAATGTGTAGGTGTGCCATGGGGTGTAAAAGCTCTTTGAGTAGTCAGGAGACTCGAAAAGCGCGATACAAGCTCAAATCCATTTAACATTGACCAAGCCCTCCACAATGAATTCAACTTACTTTGATGATCCCCTGACTTTGCATCATTTTGTAAAACTGTCTTTGACCATGGCCAGCTTTATCAATCTTAGTCTCGGCTGTACTTTGTGAGTACTTTTAATAATCTGGTAGTCATGTAGTACTCGAAATCGGTCTTAGTCTCAAGACCGGTCTCGAGACCACTTTTTCAAGGTCTCGGTCTCGAATCCGAACCGAAGGCAGTTTTACTCGGTCTCAGACTGGGCGGACTACGGATTTTAAATCAAGACCGGTCAAGACCACCACTGAAAGGCTTCTTTCTCATGTCATTACAGTGATTAGAAGGAAAACGCCTCTTTCTAAAAGAAAAAATAACATCAGTCTTTTCATAATTTGACTTTTATCTCTCTTGACTCGGTCTCAATCCCAAAAATGTCTTGGTCTTGTCTCGATCTCGGAGCACTCTGGTCTCGGGTATGTCTTGGTCTCAGTCAGTGTGGTCTTGACTACAACACTATAATCTGACATAAACAGGGCACCGGTAGCTTAGTGGTTGGTTTGCGCGCCCCATGTGCGGAGGCTTGGGTCCTCCAAGCGGACGGCCTGTCGCTCCTTTTCCACATTTCATTCCTCCCTCTCTCTTTCTCTCTTCTCTCTCTCCCTGATTTCTGACTCCATCCACTGTCCTTTATCTGACATAAACAACGACAGAAAACATGGTAAACATATCTGCTTAAAATCTGCATCTTGACCTTCGCATGAAATCAGAAGCTGTGCCTGAGTTTGGGTTCTTACCTTCATCAGGGTTCCATCCCCTCATTTGAGCAGTGTGTTAAATTTCAGATCATTATTTATTTATTTTATTTATTTAACATTCATTCAACCAGGAGAAGCCTTGTTGAAATTAAAAATCTCTTTTACACGAGCGTCCTGGCCGAGACAGACAGCACACATTACAAATACAGGTCATCATAACCTGCGTCACAAAGGAGACTGTCATTAGTCAAAGTAAACCAAACATGATGCCTTCTTTCTACTTTTAAAAAGTAGTTCAGATGACTAAAATAACAAGAGGAAGAGGGAAGCGAGGTAAGTAAATAAGGACGGATGTTAGTGATTTAGTCACTTAGTGTTCAGTGTGCTATAAATGATGAAGAACAGATAGGCTTGCATCTTATTTAATCCCCTAGTGCAAATCATATTTTCACTTAATTCCACTAAAGTCTAAGAACATATTAAAATCTTTGACCTATTTTGTGTCACTGAAAGCTGTTTTGAAGAAGGCTGATGACTTCTAATTCGCTGTAATGATGTGTGACTTTGAGAGGTAAAGTTAGAGACTGAAGGTTGAATATTAACCTCTCCACTGTTGTCTCTTTCTCTAAAGGTGTGAGAGGAAATGTTGGTGCATTTGATTCTTTCTTTGTTTCTTTGACACTGCATAAGACATGGAGGCTGACCTGGTTGCATACTTTTGTTTAAATGGCTTGTTATGTTCCTAATTTCAGCTCACAATTACAATTGTGTTTTTCTGAGAAAGGGTACGACATTATCTAAGCTGCTGAGGGTCAAATTAAATAACTTATTTAAAGGTATTTGTTTGAGAGACTTTCACTGCTCAGGAAGGTTTAAAGCCACTTCTTATTGTATGTGTACAATGTTAACAGCTGCTGAGCCAATGAGATCAAAGTGCTCTTTACTCTGTAAATGGATCCATTAAGAGACAGAAGATGTCTTGTTGGGCGGATGTGGAGGCCTTGATCACTTTATATCGGAGCTCTGAGGGTTATTCCAAACAAACCTGCACTTTATGGAGTCCATTTGCTTCCTGGTCACTTCATTCAGACCATAAAGGGAAACCTGATGTGTCTGTATTTTGTCCCCATTGTTCATCATTGACCAGTATGAATAGAAGTATTTGAGTGTAATGGATAACAATCTGGAGTGGAGTCAGTATTCAGTCAGAGTCCATCTCTCTGGGGAAAATGATTATTTGACGATTATTGAAGGTTTTAATGAGAGCATACTCGACTCTCAATATTGAATTAGTTGAGTATTAGCTCGATGTGAGTCAGAGTTTACTTTATGTTCATGTTGCTGTGTCAGTCCAGTTACTGTGTGACCTGTCTTTGCAAATAGCCCTCGTTAAATGATAATCAAATTCTTGCAGAAGTGCCTCAGTTAGAAGTTATATTTTAACACCATTATACAGGACATTTGCAAAACATGCCGCTCATAGTTTTGAAGTGATCTGTTTCCTGTTGCAGACGCTCTTAATAAGATGTTTCTTAAATTCTGATACAAAGTTCACACAAAACCCTACGTGTGAACCAAGCCGCAACCTCCGGTGTTGAAAAATGAAGCCAATGCTGAAGTGCTAAATCCTGCAGTTTGTTGAGTTTCTGCTTGAGGCTGGCGGGACGTAACGGGTTGGTCAAGAGGCTTAAAACCCGCCTCAGCTCCACCTCTCAGCCTGTCGTTAGGTTGACTGAAAGTTAGGCTGAGACAGCATCTTTAACATGGCGGCTGCTGCTGATGAGCCTCCAAAGCCCCCTGCAGGAACAGATGGCTGACGTCACTCAGGCTTCATCCATTAATATTTACAGTCTATGGTGTGAACTAGTTAGTTTGTAACTCAAGTTGTGTCATTGTTTGGTTCAAAAGCCTACACCGTTAATCCACAGCTAGTGTCAAATAACAACAATGTCATAGAGCGGTGAAATCTTTAACATCAGGTTATTTAACGTAGTTTATAAAATTAACTCTAAAGCAGGAGTAAAAGGAAGGTCATCTACCATATCTGATGATGTAATCTATCACGGAGAACACACTGCTGACAGCAAACAGCCGGTAAAACCCTCATCCTCCCAGTTATCCCACCTTTCAAAACGTTCACCATGACGACCATATTTTACGGAGGAGTTTACACCTATTAGGAGCTAGGTGTAAGATTTAAGGTGTAACTTCTGCCTACGTTGGAACTATATCAGCTGCTGCAACACCTTCAATGTTAGCTGAGCGCAAACTTTTTGTCCTAAATTTGATGCAACCCAGTGCTGGTTCCCTGCTACTCACTTAAATGATGCAAACATCTTATGACGCTTGTGTTAGCACAGTAAGAATAGTAAGAAATATGGACATCACCTTAAAACATTACATTTACTTATAACAAAGTTGTGATACGTATTAAAGTGGATCAGGACTTTTAAGGTGCTGTAAATAAATGACTTAACAGTGGCCTTTATGAAAGAGTGTATTGGCGCCCTTCCTTTCATAATTAGTTCTCCTGTGTTTTACTGTTGAACTATAACAAAGTTCCTGTAGTGTGCCTACTGGACTTTAAACTTTGAGTTACCAACATAACATTAGTATTGTTATCAATGAATCTGCAGATTATTATTATTGTCTGGAAAAATACCAAAAACCAAAGATATTCAGTTCATCACTTTGTAATACTCGACCACTCAGCCTCCAAGTGGAGCCGATTGTGTTTATTTGCATCAGATAAAAACAACCTGCAAATATTTGCACCTCCAGATAAGGAGGCAAAAACAAATATTATCATGTCTGTGTTCAAACATCACTTATAGGTGCACACAGCTGGGCTATTCTCCTTCCTTCTCCATGAACTGAACTTCCCTGCTGCTTCCAGCTCCTTAAAGATGATCAGTGGTCAGTTTGATGACCAGTTCACAGGATTCCTTCAATTCAGGACTCACAAGATCTTTCACTACATCACTATAAAGCCAAAACAAACAAACGGTCAAAAAGGGTGCTGCAATAACTACATCATGATACAGATTTGATTTTAGTCTGAATTCTTGTTTAGCCAGGTCTGCAATATTTTTGCACCATCTGTCGCAGGTTTAGGTCAATTTGCATTTTTGCATTGACTTTGAATATTGTCATTGCACCAGAAAATGTCCTTCTCTTTCATTCTGATCACACCTTAACAGTGAAGTCTGAAAACACGCAGCCTGCTTTAGATCACCACAGGTGCTCCCAGAGATGACAAGCTCAGATCTTCAAGAATGCTACTTTGGGTTAAGGAGTTTAATACTGCAGCAGTTGCATTTCCATGCCAAAAAGATGTATTGGAAGTTAAGATGCAGATTTAAAGTGCTGGTATCACCCTTAAGTTGTTTTTCAGTTTAAAGGGTCATTGGACATCCAGTCCCAGTCCCTTAAACATTATCTTGTGAGCTCAGTGGTGCACATGGCTGAGTTTTCTCATTCCTGCTCTGTCAGTTTTGCTCCATAGCACAGCATTTAGTTTTGCTAGGTACAACTCAAGTGAAAAATAGATTTCCTTCCTGTGCTGCACACCAAGCTGCTCCCTTCCTCAGGTAGCCATTTGCTACCTGTAAGTGTGTATTAATGTTCCAGCTTACTCTGAAGCCTTGTAGAAATCCTTCCAGTTGAGCTGTCAGACTGAATGGTGAAGGGATGGTGAATAACCTGATGTGTGTGATGGCTGTAAAGTGGTTTAAACTGCAGGCAGAGTCAACAGAGCACAGATGGAGGGAGATGTTTGAAGCTTCACCTCTTTGACCTCTGCTGCTGTTCGTCACATCACTTTGTGCACAGAGCGGCCTGGGTAACAGCTGTGAATGAGTTCATATCCCTCACAGATCATGTTAACTGTAAACACAGCTAATGCACCAAGCTAACTGAAACACACGTGAGCCGCCGTCCATCACACGTTTGTTTCTCTTTTACAGAAAATCGTGAAAGCCGGGGACAAAGACCTGGACGGACAGCTGGACTTTGAGGAGTTTGTTCATTATCTCAGAGACCACGAGAAGAAACTGCGGCTGGTCTTTAAGAGTCTGGACAAAAAGAACGATGGTGAGGAATCTTGTCATTACTACTGACATACTAATCCTAAACTTCCTGAAAAGTTGAAACATCCTCAGCTGGAAGCCCTTGGAGGAGTAACAAACAAAAACAGTCAAACCAAGCCCATGACAATATCTGTCTGGTAGATGTAGCCGTTTGATTTGAACATCAAGTTTCTCCATTAACACATCTTCACTCAACACAGCATGAACACCTGTTAGACCCTCCTCCTCACCACTTTTCGTTTCCACAGCTCTGCAGTGCAGGATTCATGAAATCCAAACCAGACCTCATCCATTACACACAAGTACTGATGCAAATCTCCAAAGACATAGACATAATTATTATGCCTACTCCTCCAAATGAGTTCTGCTCTCATGTTTGTGTAAAAAAAAAAGAATCGTCCTTCATTTTAAACAAGTTTCAGCCATAGACTGTATAAAAAATGATCGGCACAACCGCTCCAAGGGAGGGAGGCCAAAATATTTAGAGCTCCACCTAATGACTGGCTGCAGTACGGGTCACACACATCACGCCATCATCTTTTGTTTGAAGAAATTCGGTTTTAATGAGTTATTTGATGCTATAAAAAGGTATAAAATGCCATGATTGACCGCTCTGTGAGCACAGGATCATCAGAGTAGAGGAGGATAGGTGATAGGAAACATAACGAACACTAACACAAGAGTCATTCAACTTGCTTCAAACTAACACAAGAATCTGTCCTGTGGTTCAGGTCGGATCGACTCGCAGGAAATCATGCAGTCTCTGCGCGACCTGGGAGTGAACATTTCAGAGGAGCAGGCGGACAAGATCCTCCGAAGGTGAGAGTGATGCTGTGACACACAGCCCCTGTTTGTGAGTGTTTTTTGTCATATCTCACATGTTTCATCTTCTAATCAATGTCACATCTTTACACGTGTGATTGTATGAAGACATGGAAAGCCTTTATTATAACGGCCGGATAGCCTTGCAGTTATGCCGCGCACCTCATGTACGGAGGCTTTAGTCCTCATTGCATCGGCAATTGTTTTGAATCCGACCTGGGTCCTGTCTCTGTTGTCTCTTCAGCAGTCCTATCCTAAAGGCAAAAGGTCCATAAAAAGATTCTGATAATCTCCCAGGCTTATAAAAAATTACTCTTAACTTCTTGCTATGTGGTGTCTGTAGCTGTCAGACTTAAACTAATTTACAAGACTTTTTTATCTTTAGATTTATTTTTGGCCTTTATTATAGAGAGAGTACAGGGACAGAGAGAGAGTGGGGAACTACGTGCAGGAAAGGAGCCATAGGCCGGATTTGAAGCCAGGCCGCCCGATTTAAATCCTGAACAGCCTTTGTATACGGGGCGCGCAAACAAACCACTAGACCACTGATGCCCCTTTGCAAGCTATTTTTTGCAGCAATCTCTTAAATGATGCATTTAATGAAGAAATGAACCGGTAGTCGCAGATGCACATCAGAAGCAAGTCAGGTGTTAGCACCCAGTAATTTGGATTTGCAGAGTATAGAAACACCTTTTTTCACGTTCACTCAGTGGCACCCCCTCAACCAAACCAGGTGCCAAATGAAGTCACTGTGGCTTTCTCCCTGATTCTACGGTTTTCCTATCAGCCTCATACTGTTGAGTCTGAAAGAGAAAACTCACTTTCACACTCTCATTCACTCAGCAATGTTACCTGTTCCATGTCTGAAAACCTGACCAGCTGTTGTGCCTTTCATTACTCATGCCAACTATCTCTTAGTTGTGTTGTTATAACTCTGTGTGTTTCTTGTCTGGTTCTTTAAACCTCCTGTGTGTCTGTGTGTCTGTGTTTCCGTCTCTTTCTCTCTCTGGCTGGTCTCAGAATAAGGAGGGGTCATATCTGGGCCCCTATCCTGTAGTAAGTAGTTGCTTCTATAGTCTGCTTTCTCAGCCTCTGCTACACTGTTCCCCTCTGCACAGTCTGTCTGCTTCACTTACCTGCTGCTGCTTTATTTGAGTAATTTTAGATGCAAAATGCAACAAATATCACCAAATAAATGAAGTGATTTTATGTTGAATCAGTCGTGAAACACAAGGTTCAGTTAAAAACACCTTTCAGCAGAAGAATGCACCTGAGTGTAAAGTGCATGTGAGCAGATCATTTCGTTGTTTTACATGTCTGAAACATTTCTAATCGTCTGATATTTCATATTCACAGTATGGATAAAAATGGCACGATGACGATCGACTGGAACGAGTGGAGGGATTATCACCTTCTGCATCCAGCAGACAACATTCCTGAGATCATCCTGCACTGGAGACACGCCACGGTACAAACCCCTCCCCTCTTATTGAAAGCAACAGACGACCTCTGTGAACGTCTTTTCCACCAAAATGTTTTGACTTTGTGAACATTTATTGATGGAAAATTAGAAGAAAGAGGTGCTGACTGTTAAACAATCGACTGAAAGAAAGTTCCTTCTTCCTCAGATTTTAGATGTTGGGGAGAGTTTGTTGGTGCCGGATGAGTTCACAGCAGAGGAGAAGAAAACAGGAATGTGGTGGCGACACCTGGTGGCCGGAGGAGGAGCTGGCGCTGTGTCTCGAACCTGCACCGCTCCTCTGGACAGACTCAAAGTGCTGATGCAGGTAAAAATCTGATCACGGTGTTGTTGTTTTTTAACAAAGAGGAACATTTTAATACCAGATAAAGTGATTATATGCTTCCTGTTTGTCCTCCAAAGGTCCACTCCTCCAAGAGCAACAGCATGAGAATCACTGGAGGGTTCATGCAGATGATCAGAGAGGGCGGAGTGAGGTCGCTGTGGCGAGGAAACGGCATCAATGTCATCAAAATCGCTCCAGAGTCTGCGATCAAGTTCATGGCATATGAACAGGTAGGCACTTATTTGGAATTTCATGATTCATAATCTTGGATTTTGATCAGTTCATATTGTGATTCTGTTGAACTACACGTAGCATTGATATGAAGGCAAATATTCTCATTATAGCGTCGTATAGAGGACTCTTTGTCCGCTACTTCTGCATCGTTATTTTTTACGCCCTGTCTTACCTCAGGAGACCCCCCGCCCCCCTACAGTCTGACAGGTATGGTCTCCAGCTGTGAGGAGCATGTGTGAACAGCCAGGTCAGGAGAATATGGGGAGCAGTCCTCTTGAAGTGATCTAGATATTTTCAGGAGTGTAGATGTGAAAACGGCTCAAGATATAATTTTAAACGTGTCAGTTACAGCAAGCAGAACACAGACATAAAAAGAGCATTTAAGAACATTTATAACACTGATCATGACACGTGGGATATAAAGTTATTATCCAGGTTGCTAGGTTCCTCCCACACCCTATCTCCAAACACCTGAAAGAGCCAGACAGGACTGAGAGACAAGCAAGCATGCAGGCAGGCAGACAGGTAGGAAAAGTGGGAGCAGAGAGCAATAAGAATTCTTTGGACTTCCATTAGAAGTTTCAGGCCGGTTTAATATTAATGATCTATGTTGTTAATGAAGCATCTAGCCAACAGTCTGCGGGCAGGGGTTAATCCTGGTATGTACAGCTGCCTGCAAATGACAGTATAAGCTCAGTTTGGTTTAGCCATGCTAACAGCTTTATAGGAACGCTTGAGCACATGAGTAAACACCAAAAGGATTAAATGCACGTAAACGTAGTCATCATAACACTGATATAAGACTACCAAGTCTCCTGGGGAAGAATAATGTTGCCTCTCTGGTGACTCCAGGGAAGCAGGGGGATTTTCAAATTCTGTTCATCATGTTTCTGTTGTTTGCGTCACGTTTAATACCTGTCATGGTGTCTCTCAAAGAGCAGCTTTAGACTACGGTTAAACTTCTCTGTGCTGTCTTTCTGTTCCTTTATCAGTGAGCAAAAAGGCAGGTTAGGAGAGGAAACACAAACAGAAAGAGAATTTCTGATGCTGCTTAAGTTTTAAAAGGAAGCTCATTTTGCATCTGTTTTTGATTCAGACTTCATTGAGACGTTTAACTAAAAAACAAATATTCTGTCCGTCAGATTAAACGATTAATCGGGAGTAACCAGGAAACGTTGGGCATCGCGGAGAGGCTGGTGGCCGGCTCTCTGGCCGGAGTGATCGCTCAGAGCAGCATCTACCCGATGGAGGTAAGAAACCTTCAAACACAGTTGAACTGAAAACCTCACCTGATAAAAAGCTGTAGGGGTTTTAGATACTTTGATACTTCTGTGTGACACGTGTGTTTTTGAAACGATGCAATGATTGATAGTATCCAAAAGTAGCTTTAAAAATACGACATCTGTTTTATAAGAGAAGTGGAGCGGAATGAGTCCCTAAAAATGAGCTTTTTTGTCTGGTACCAAATGTTACCAATGTTTTTTGAGTCATTAGACAGAGTGCAGGAGTTTGCCTGGAAGTTTTGATAATAGAAAACAAGAACTTACGCACTATTGGGCACCTAGGACTCCAACTTTTAATGTTGTGGTATTTAAACAGCTCTCAATGTTGTCTGATTTTTAATGGTATTGTATCAACGTTTAAATTGTTGTATCATGACAACCGTAATTTGATGAATTCAATGCAACTCATACCTTGTTATGTTTTGTTCAGAAATATCCGTGTTGCTTTTCTTTGTCCTGTGACTGACTCCCATTTTAACTTTTAGCCTTGAACGCATCATGTGAATCTGTTCTGTGACCTCTTTTCTGGAGGGGAACAGACCTTCACACACAGACTCACAGACCTCCACTAGTGCACACGTGTGAGCAAGTCATTTATGTAACAGTGCTTTTAATGTGAAACATATTGCATGACATGTTTGTCTACGACTCTTTGACGAGGCAGCGAAGGTTTGTCTCTGACATCACCGTCTCTCCTCTCAGGTCCTGAAGACGCGGTTGGCCCTGAGGAGGACGGGTCAGTACTCGGGTATTGTTCATTGTGCCAAACACATCTTCAAGAAGGAGGGAGCGGCTGCTTTCTACAAAGGCTACGTTCCCAACATGCTGGGCATCATCCCGTACGCCGGCATCGACCTCGCCGTCTATGAGGTGTGTGAGGTTTTACCTTTTTGTCCTTTTGATTTTTCTTCTAGTTCGGTCTGACTCTCTCTTCTTCTCTCCTCTGGTCTGTCAGACTCTGAAAAACTCTTGGCTGCAGCGCTTCGCCACAGACAGCGCTGATCCCGGCGTGTTCGTGCTCTTGGCGTGTGGTACGACATCAAGCACGTGTGGACAGCTGGCCAGCTACCCGCTCGCACTCGTCAGGACACGAATGCAGGCTCAAGGTCAGTTGCTAGTGTTGTAGTCAAGACTATACTAACCGAGACCAAGACATACCCGAGACCAGAGTGCTCCGAGACCAAGACAAGACCAAGACCAAGACTGGGCGAGACCGAGAAAAGACCGAGACCATGGACAACACTGAAAAATCATCATCTTGTGTGCAAGGGGCGTGTCACCAACTCAGATCATAACATCGAACAGCCGCACTATAAACACATTTCTTATTACTTTATGAAGACCTCAGTACACGTAGCTTTGTGTTTAATGAGCTGCCCTCCTCTTTTCCTCCTCAGCGACCCTCGAAGGCGGCCCTCAGATGAGCATGACGGGCCTCTTCAAACACATAGTCAGGACAGAGGGGCCGATGGGACTCTACCGAGGCCTCGCACCAAACTTCATGAAGGTTATCCCCTCCGTCAGCATCAGCTACGTCGTCTACGAGCACCTCAAGATCACTCTGGGGGTCCAGTCCAAGTGAGGACCTCATCGCTCCAAAGGTGTTTTTCTGTTATTGTGAAGATTGACTTTGTTGATCTCTAGAAACGTGCAGCTGACATTCAACATATTTAAATCAAACTCCTCAGTTTTCTCGGGTTTAAAGGACAAATTTGAACGAATAGGAGTTTCACGTTGAAGCATAGAGGCTCATAAAAGAGAGAGGAAAGTGAAGCTTATTCCCTAAAGTCCAGCAGTGCTTATATGCCTGTTAGTGTTCGTTCAGGGAGACACAAGTTTACATTGAATGCATGAAAGCAGTTTACTGGTGGACCAGTAGGATTAACCTTCTTGTTTAGGACACTACAGACCAGATCTGCTGGTCTCTGCAAAGAAGATTCTTTGTCTTGAAGGGCTTTGCTGCGGCATATCATGAAGCATTTCCAAACAGACTGGAACATTTGCACACGTCTGATCATCAGAAACACACTAAGTACCTGAATTCCCCTTTTGCATGTTTGATGCTCATCATGTTGACCTGTGCAGGATCTACAGCTTAGTCCTGTGTAACAACAAGGTCAAACAAGACTCAAGTGGGTCATGACATTTGTTAAATATATATTCAGTTGCAGCTGAAGCTCTATCATGTCCACAAACTTTACAAGGATTAAGACCTGCAGTCTTCTTGATGAGAGGACATAAAAATGAATCAATGAAAACTAAAACATCAAAGACATCACTCTACAATATCTCAGACTGATGTGTGGATTCATCTTTGATCTTTGATTATCAATATCTGTCAGCACACGGCTCTCTTCAGGCTTAAAGGAAGAATGTACGACTTTTTGATCCAGTAGATGTCGCCCTTGAACTCCAGCATGAAACCAAAACAAACTGCTGTTTGGCCACACCTCCTCCATACTGAAGCCTCCGCTCTCCTCCAGCGACACACCTCCAACCCCCCTCCACTCGAGTTTGCACAACGGAGTTTAGGTCAAGTGGCTGACAATGTTGTCCTTGTCTCGAGCTGCAATCACCTGTGTCCTGCATTGTTGTGTTAGCAGGCTAATGTTAGCGCTCTTTAGTTAGCTTGTAGCTTCACATTGCATATAAATTAACACAGAATGAGCGTGATCTAAAAACTCTTACGTGACATCCAAATAATCAGTGAGTATGTTCTTCTTCTTCTCTCTAGTCCTTGACTAAAACAGCTTTTATACAGAAGGGGAGGAGCCGGCCGTCCCATCCATGTAAACACGGCTCTGACAACAACACAGCCAGCGGGACTCAAGCTTCTCACTCATTGTAGACAGTCAGGACTCAGAGACACATTTACACAGGAGAGAATTGATTTCTGTGTTTAAAATGTTTTATATTCTTCCTTTAAACATTCGCTGTGAACCAGGGCTGACACTAACGACTATTTTCACAGATGATTGGATTCTGGTTTTGTCCAGTTATTCTGTTTAAGAGAAGGAAAGAAACCAGAAAATAATCACCTATATTTGGTTAAAGTTTGTGTGCACAAATTATTCAATTACGTCCAAACAGATTAATTTTGTCTTTGCATTAAATCATTGCTCTGTGACGTCCACGGGATAACCAACAGTTATCTCTTTAGATGAACATTGAGTCACAGTCAGTCAATGAATCCAAACCGAGAATTAAGACCGTGATTAAAGATAATCACAAGAGAGAAATACTCTTAATCCTCATTATTATAAATCTCAATTTTTTTATTTGTGTTATTTGGAAGATAGACAGAAGCTGCAGAAAGGGTTAAAAATGTCCGTTGTCACCTTTCAGTCAGTTTCTGTTTGCACAGCTTTGACCTGAGCCATCAGGAAAACAACACAACCATGTTTGTTACTGACTCTCTCCCGAGGACTCGCTGGTTAAATTAGCTGTTCATGTTTATTCAAATGTCGGCTGAATCTATTTTCCACATGATGTGAATGAACACTCCTTAAAGTCACCTGAAGGGCGATCGAGGCAGCTCTCTCTCCCTGCCTGTGTCACATTTCAAAGCGTCCCTCGAGTGCCTTCAGTGCCGAGCCTCCTCTCTCGTGTCATAGTGCAGCTGGTCACGACGAAGAGTCTGTGGATCGGTGAATGCACTTTAAGGTATTCTGCTTTAACTCCCCTTTGTTTTATTTATTTCTGTATTTATTTATTTATTTAAACTAAAAAAGGATTGAAGACTGAATTTGGGTTGAAAGTCGAAACGTGCAGACGGCTGAATGATTTAAAGTTGGTCTTAGAGCAAGAGAGCGAGAAGAACCGAATGTGTTAAAAAGACTCGAATATACGGAGCTGTGATGTTTGATTTAAAATAAACACTCAGAAAAACAAATTACAAGAATAAATTGTGTAAAATATTTGCAGTAACCGACAATTTGTGAACCGTTAAACAGAAAACTTTTCATTGGATTTCTTTTTTTTCACATCGCCATTATTTAAAGGTCACATGTTCTTCAAAATCCACTTCACCATGTTCCTCTAACACTAATATGTGTCTCTAGTCTGTCTACAAACCCCTCAATGATGAGAAAAGTCCATCCTCTCCGTCTTCTGCCTGCTCCACCTTTCAGAAAATGTGTGCTCAAACAGGCCGTTTGGAGATTTTCCCTTCATGACATCACAAAGGGCAGTAACCCCTCCCCCAGGTGGGTGACACTCCCACAGCTAGGTGTTTGTTCTGCCCTCTGAGCCTTCTCACCGTAAACAATAGGACATGGAGCGAGAAAGCCCGAGCCACCCAAGCCCTTCCAGAGAGGGGCGTGGTCAGACACAGCTCATTTACATTTAAAGCTACAGACACAGAAACAGCCTGTTCTGAGCAGGGCTGAAATAGAGGGGTTTATAGGCATGATCAAATACAGGGTCAGAGTGGATTTAGAACAAGACACTTCACACACATGTTTTGAGGAGCTCTGAGACTTATTCACACTGAAGAGGAGGAGAAGATGTGACCTTTAATTGGTGTATTTCTGATAACATTTAATTTATTTAATGTGTTACACTGCTTAATCAGAACTAAAGGGCAAATACAATTTAATGTTTTTAATTACCAAAAAGAAATGGCTTCAAAAACAAAGCAGCAGGAGTGTTTTGTGTTTCATATTTCTCACTTGAATGTTTTTGTGAAAGTTACTAAAACGTTTAAAAATGATTTATTTGCTACTGAAACTTTGATGCTCCCATGTGGATATTCCTCTCATGACTCGCTGCAGGTTGTCATGGTAACAAAACCTGATGCACATCTGACTGTCATGTAGTGTAAACTGTTTATGAAGTAAGAAATACAATCCAAACAGGATGTGATCGTGGTAAAACCAAAGACTGTATACGAGAAGTGGGCGTAGCCTCGAGTGTGTTAAACCTGCATTCTTTCTACTGGACAGCAGGGGGCGATAGTCTAAAGGTCTATGATACAATTAGACCCACATCTCATGCTTTCATTCCCTCAGTAAATATTTTCCTGTCGATGATATTTATTTAGTAGTATTAGTGGTGCTGAAACGTTGCCAATGGTTTTGTGCAATTTCGACAGCGTGCAGGAGTTGAGCTGCAATTTTTGGTTAATAAAAACGAGAGATGTGCGCAGTAAGGTGCCTCGGACTGATACTTCTGACGCTGTGGTATTGAAACAGTCCAAACTTGAAGCTTCAACACTGTGGTCAACAAACCATTGTGTGACGTCAAGATGGCTACGTCCACTTCTTATGTACAGTCGATGATGTAATGAGATATGTTGATAAAGTTCTGTTCAAACTTAAGGAATTATGATTAAAAAAGCGATTTAGTGTTGTAGTCAAGACCACACTAACCGAGACCAAGACATACCCGAGACCAGAGACAAGACCAAGACAGTTAGGGGTTGAGACCGAGACAAGACCAAGACCAAGACAGTTAGGGGTTGAGACCGAGACAAGACCAAGACATTTAGGGATCAACAACAAGTCAAGACCAAGACCAAGACAGTTAGGGATTGAGACTGAGTCAAGACCAAGACATTTAGGGATCAACAACAAGTCAAGACCAAGACCAAGACAGGGCGAGACTGAGTCAAGACCAAGACATTTAGGGATCAACAACAAGTCAAGACCAAGACCAGGGCAGGGCGAGGCCGGGACAAGAACCAAGACATTTAGGGATCGAGACCAAGTAAAGACCAAGGCAGGGCGAGACTGAGTCAAGACCAAGACATTTAGGGATCGAGACCAAGTAAAGACCAAGGCAGGGCGAGACTGAGTCAAGACCAAGACATTTAGGGATCAAGGGACCCAAATGATGGATGAATTGAAGTTTCCTTCCAATCATAGTAATGACCCTTCAGTGGTGGTCTTGATTTAGAATCCGCAGTCCGCCCTGTCTGAGACAGAGACAAGAGCGAGTAAAAATGCTTCCAATTCAGAGACGAGACCGAGACCTTCAGAATGTGGTCTTGGTATCGGTCTTGAGACCATGACAGATTTGGAGTACTAGAACACTAGAGCGGCTCTCTCACATGTTGGACGGTCCTCTGTGACCTTCAGGCTGCCTCAAAGCGTCACGTCTGCTTTATAAACGCAGAGTTAACGCAGCTCAACACCTGACTCGTTTCCGATGTCATAAATACATAAATAGCGTTTCTACGTAATGCTCTAATGTCTTAAAGTGACGGCGTGTGGATCTGACCAACAGGAGAACTTGAATTGTACAGACAGACTTAACAAACTGAAGGCTGCAATGTACATAAGTGAATTGTATATCGCTAAATGGTTGCATAGTTTACAAAGCGTATCCAGTATATATATATTTCTATTTTATTTTATTATGCCGGCTGTAAGCGACAGATGCAGGAATGAGTCTGTGAGTTCTTGTATAAAAGTTTGTTTGTAGATGCATCCACTGAGAGAATGTTGTGCTGAGTATAAACATGTACGCTTGTAAATCTGAGCTGTTCAATAAACTAGTTCAGCAGGTGGCTTTGGTTTTATTTTACACGACATGAACATGTGGATTGTTTTGTCAGAGCTTAAATGTTTATTCAAATGTTTAACCTGAAGATTGCAGAGTATATTTATCCTCCGGGGTGTGATGGAGTTTCTGTCTCCCTGTAGATGTACAGACATTTAGCTCCTTTCAGTGATAGGTTCGGCCGTGACTACGACAACGAAGGTCAGTTTGCGTCTCCCCTCATATCTGGCTTGTATGGGTGACGTTTTCACATCTGCACTCCTGAAAATATCTAGTTAACTTCAGGAGGACTGCTCTGGATATTCTCCTGACCTGGCCGTTCACATATGCTCCTCACAGTGGGAGACTATCCTTACCAGACAGGAGGGGGGGCGGGGGGTCTCCTGAGGTGAGACGTGACGTAAAAAGAACGACACGCCCATTGGCTGGAGGTTAATTCTCCAGAATGTCCTGCAGCGTTCTCACATCAGCTCACTCGGACTTGCTGCGGAAAAAATACTAAGGGTCTGGTAGGAGAAACTCCAGGGGAAGTCTGAGCGGAAAATTCGGCTACATCTCCTCCTGCAAATATCAGGAGTTTTCTGCAAGTGTGTTTTTTCAAACCTCATTCTTTTATCAAATCACAAGCTTTTAAATAAGAAGACATTAATCTCAGTAGAGTCATGTATGGTCGAGTTACATACCCCTGACTTTAGCTTCATCTTGAGGATAAATACAAAGCCTATGGGACGGTCTGACAGAACCGGCTTAGCAGGACACTGTATCACGTGTGTGCCGTTGCTGATGATGTCATTTCTCCTCCAGAGTCATCTATAAACAACTTCAATTTAAGCCTTCTGAGCCTCCTGAATCTTTCTTGTGTGAAGTCAAGTATCTACACATTTCCTCAACACGGGCAAAAACCATTTAGGTGCAACATCTAGTTTGAACGCTGGTAAATGGATTGAGCTTGTTTTAAAAACAGATGGATGATGGATAGAGTGCACACAGTGTCAAAGTACACAAAAGTTAAAACAAGTATGCTCTTTACACACATGCATGAACAGAAGAGTTCAAGTTGTGAGTATACGTAGGAAATTAATGTTCAAAGTCACAAAGAGGGATTACATTTGACAGAGTTTACAGTACATTTAATTTTTAAGTCATTGTTTTAAAGTCCTGTTGGATCTCAGAAGCCTCCCTGAGTGATCAAGTCCAAAAAATACAAAAGAATACATTCTAGAAATGAACTATTATCAAATGTTTTAGTGAAAAAGCTCATTTAAAGAGAAGGTATGCGTGGTAAAGAAAGGTTTAAAATGACAAACCATTAAGCGGTCTACACATGTGACACACAGACAGCAGTCACATGAAGGTTCAGCTCAGTGAATCAGCAAAACACACAGTGAGGTGGAAGAGAGGAAGTTGTTCGATGTGTGAAAAAAAGTGACAACTTTCAGTTAGACAAATGTTGTGTAATTATTGTGATGAGGAAAACAGACGTGCAGAACTAATGCTGTATTCATGAGCTCCTCGGATGGTCCCAGTTTCAGAGGCGGGTGTGTGTAAGTCAGAATGATTGAACAACACTTAAAAACAGTGTGGAGGCTATAAAGAACATGTGCCTAGTGTCTCTAGAGTTCCGAGTTGTTCCAACTTGAGCAGGTGTTCATGTGCATTTTCCTACGATGTGTCCGACACCACATGAATGTCACAGTGTCTTGTTTTAATGGACGCACGTTTGCCCCCCTGGGCTAGAAAATCTTTCTTGAGGTTTTTATCTTTCTTACCAGCATCCAACTATGCTGCATATTTTTGTCTTACATGGGGCATTAGATGGGTAACAACCATGGACTGTAAATATTACCTACCACCTGAGTCCACCAGGGGGTGCTCTTACTTTTCACTAAATATGTTTATGTGAATTTAGAGACGGTCCCTGTGGAGATAAGTGACTCACCTCCAGTAACCACAGAAGAAGAATGAATGGATATCTCAGGTTAAGTGTGTAGATAAACATACTGCTTAGATTTAGCATGTGTAAATATGAAGAGAGCACATTGATACTTTGTGCTGACTTTCCTGCGGTGCAGTCAGCTGATTGAAGATGCTGAGTCAGCGCAGTTTTCCCTGAACTTAAGTCTGCATGCTCAGCTCTTATGCCCCCCTACTGTTGCAGACATGAAGTCCTGAAAATAGAGAGCTATTTCAGACATGTTTGTCCGCTTCTGTAAACCTGCAGCTCCATAAAGACACCTTTCATTCGGCTGCAGAAGTTTATCCTGTTAGTTTGAGTTTTTTTACACCACAGGATCCGTGTTTGAGTTGCAGTCACGAGTTGCTCACTTCCTGTGAACTAGCACAGTCCTCCTGCTGCCCCTCCAGCCCACAAAGAAGAGGGAGAATCTGGATTGAATAGACTTTGTTATGAAGATTCAACATGCTCTCTTATGAAGAAGTACAGCAGAGTCTGGAGGCTGCAGGGCAGACTCACATCCTGCAGTTCTGGCCGGAGCTGAGTGAAGAGGAGAGGGACACTTTCCTGCGGGATCTGTCTCAGCTGGACCTGAAGGGGCTGAAGGAGCACTGTGAGGGGGCTCAGAGGGCTGCACAGTCCCCGCCGGAGAGTCTGGATCAGAACCTAGAGCCGGTCCCTGCAGAGTCCATCGGCAGCGTGAGGAAGAGTGACAAAAAGAGTCTGACAGAGTGGGGAAATGAAGGTGAGAGTCAACAGCAGTGGTAACTTTGACTTGTAGAGAAAAGGTGCAAAGAAAATATTAACTACAAGAAAATTGAGCTTATGATACCGATACTATTTGACTAAGGGACCGTCAATAAATTACTGCGTCTTGCAGTATCCTCGTGCTAACTGACCTGTCATTCAAGGGACTTTAGCCCTGTTCCCACTTGCCCAAAACTCCTGAAAACGCAAACAGGCGAATTTGTCACTTGGACATTATCTAAGCCACCTTGGTGAGCTGAGAACGCAGCAGGATATAATCAGGAGACACAGTGACATTTATATCCTGACTGCTGCACGAACATAGACTATCTGCACACAATCATTACAATCTCTGTTAACGTAATTAACCTGCTGCATGTTTTCTGTTCTTCACTCTTTAGTTCAGATTGTGATTCTGTAGAACTACACGTAGCATTGATATAAAGACAAATATTCTCATCAATAAAGCGTTGTATAGAGGACTCAGGCTTCCATCCAGCAGGTTGAACATTCACACAAGCTGAATAATAAAGCATTGTTGCTTTACGTAAAATCGTTATCTAATTTAATGCAATAAATTCAGACTGCTCATAATATAATAACTATGAAATTGTGATTTATTGTGCAAACCCGGCATGTACGTGTGTTTGCATCCTGCTGCTGCTCATGTCACCTCTTTGTCCTTCAGGTCTTCTGCAGATCTCACAGAACAAAGTTGGAGTCTTGCTTCTTGCCGGCGGTCAGGGGACCCGTCTGGGGGTTCAGTATCCCAAAGGGATGTACGACGTCGGGCTGCCGAGCAGGAAGACCCTGTATCGGATCCAAGCTGAGAGAATTCATAAAATCCAAAAGCTGGCAGAGAGACAGCAAGGCTCCATGTGTACCGTTCCATGGTGAGATGATCTGATGGTACATGCCCTACTAAGCTCTTCCTATTCCTGAAAATGTCCTGAAACGTTCAGGGTGAGCTGCATGTGTGAATGCAAACAGACAAACTCTATCTGGATTTTTTCCTGCAAGCCCTCTAGTAAAACTTTTGCAAGCAGTCGAGGTGCGGCGACGTGAAGGCAGCAGGAAATATTCTGGTCAATTCGCCACATGAGCGAGAGAGGGCTGCTGATGTTTATATCCTGTGACTGCTGTGCGACTGGTTCAGTCTCAAAGTCTTTCATTATCGTTCATACTATGAATATGTCTGATTTCATGCAGCATTGATATACAGGGGAAAACTTTCATCATAACCCTGGACTTTGTTGCTTTGCTCACCATCTTGAATATGCTGTAAACACTACAATACACATTTCACTAATAAGACCCTGGTCCACCACCTCGTCCGTCCCCGTCCAACAGGAAACACTTCTGGCTGTGAGGTGCATGTGTGAATAAACTCAGGAAGATTTCAGGGGCAGCTTGTCCTGAAATTTTCAAGAATGCATGTGTGAGAAAGCGCTCAAGTGAGGATTGTCATTTTCAGATAAAGCTCTGTCGCGGAAGAATATAAAAAAATGCTGCATCCCTCTCCCGCCTCTTTGTCGGTACACAACAGGTTTAAACAACAGTTTGTACTATTGCGTCTCTTCCAGGTACATCATGACCAGCGAGTTCACTCTGGCGCCTACAGAGGTGTTCTTTAAGGAGAACCATTACTTTGGACTGAAGCCGTCAGACGTCGTCATGTTCGAGCAGAGGATGATCCCAGCCGTGACCTTTGATGGAAAGGTCATCCTGCAGGGGAAGGGGAAGATTGCCATGGCTCCAGGTCGGTGTTTTTTTATTTTTTACTTTTAACCTTTGAGGTGTGTTCAGGATAGTTTGAGATCATGTTTGAAACCCCTTCCTTCCACCTTTGATGTCAGATGGGAACGGAGGTCTGTACCAGGCTCTGGTGGACAACGCGGTGCTGGAGGACATGAAGAAGAGGGGGGTGGAGTACCTGCACATTTACTGTGTGGACAACATCCTGGTCAAGATGGCCGACCCCGTGTTTATCGGGTTCTGTGTGAGCAGAGGGGCCGACTGTGGAGCAAAGGTACCTCGGACACATGTTTGTGTGCAAATGAAAAAAATATTCTTTAACATCTTTAAACTGAGCAAAAGGACTTTAAATTCACAAGAACATCAACTACAGTGAAGCATCATTGTCAATGAAATCCTTGTTGTTAAGATTCCTCCAACAAAACCTGAGTCCTAAAATAGTGCAGCTACATTTAAAACAGCGAAATATAACATCATATGGAAAACATTTAGAGAAGTATGCCTTCAACTAACACTTGTTTTTATTTTCAGTCTATCTACTTATTATTTTTCTCAAGAAGGAACCTGAAGGGGCGCCGGTTCGCTAGCGGTTATGTTGCACGCCTCATTTACGAAGGCTAGAGTCCTCCTCACAGCGGCCGTGGGTCCAAATCGGACCTCCACCCTTTTCTGCATGTTGTCCTCCACTCTCTCCTCCCAACACTTCCTGTCTCTCTTCAGCTTTCTTTCCAATAAAGACCAACTAAAACATTTTTTTTTGTTTATAAAATGTTCAAATCTGAGCTTCAGCTTCTTCTAATGGACCAAAAACATCACATTTTCACAGTTAAGAAGCTCGAACTGCCAAATGTTTTTTTGTTTGCTAGAAATATCCTCAAATAGATTTCTCAGTAGTCCACGTTTTGGGGCATTACTTTCTAATGTTGTGTTTTTCTCAGCTCAGCTCTCTTCTGTAGGGAGGCAGTGATGTTGTTTTCTCAAAATCTAAAATTCTTAGTCTGAACTCTTGTTTTTCACCTGGTCTCTCCTCTTCTACGTGTCGTCATCAGGTGGTGGAGAAGGCGTGTCCTGCAGAGCCAGTGGGCGTGGTTTGCAGGGTGCAGGGCGTCACACAGGTGGTGGAGTACAGCGAGATCCGACCAGAGACGGCCGAGCTGCGAGGACCCGGAGGAGAGCTGGTGTTCAGCGCCGGAAACATCTGCAATCACTTCGTTACCAGAGCGTTCCTGCAGGACGTGGCAGAGTAAGAACCGTTAATGTAGAACCTTTGACTGATACTGACACACTCGAATACTGCGGAGGAGCAAAGTTAAACCACGCACACACATATATGAATGTGAGGTTCATGTTTGTTCACCAGCTGTAAACCAAACATTTACACATCATCGCTCATACGTTTGGTAAAGGAAATGTGCTCGCAATCAATTTCTTATTCTGAGACGCAGTAGATTCAGAGACACGTCTCCCTGTTTCATGTCAAAATATCCTTCTCCCTTTTTTCCTCGTCTCCTGCAGAAAAAAGTGAATATTTAGTTCCAGAGAAATAAAAATAAACCTTTTATGATCCCAAGTTCCCAACTCTAGCGAGACCCCATAGGGACATGGTGGGACAGAAAGTTTAGGTTTGGATCCAACCTCTGCTCTTTGCTGCATGTCGCCCCCTACTCTCTCCTCCCAGGATTTCCTGTCTCTCTTCTGCTGTCCTATCCGATAAAGGCAAAAAGGCCCAAAAAAATCTGATTCCTTAAATGGACTCCTTCCTTCACACAGGCAGAAACCAAAGAAAATACTGGATCACAAAAATCACTTAATGCCTTTTATTAAGGTGTAAAGGACAAACATTTGGACGTGCACTGATGAAGACGCAGTGTGTGGATTCTGCCTGTGTGAAGGAATCCTCTGAATCATGCCCTCACAGGATAAAACCTGCCAGGTAAAAATTCCTTTTGATTTTGTGATCTTCTTTTTATCTCACAGGAAATTTAAAGACCAACTGAAACAACACGTCGCACTGAAGAAGGTGCCCTACGTGGACTCGTGCGGAAATCAAGTCAAACCCACGAAACCAAACGGCATAAAGATGGAGAAATTTGTGTTTGACATCTTTCCATTCTCGAGGTATTTTCCTTTATCTTTGGTTTATCCTCGTCTTTTGTTGTTTTTCTTTAACACATTTTAACAGTCTACATTTATTTGGTAGGAACTTTGTTGCGTTTGAGGTTGTGAGGGAGGATGAGTTCTCCCCGCTGAAAAACGCAGACGGAGCGTCCACAGACAGCCCGACCACGGCCAGAAACTCTCTGCTGAATCAACACTGTCGCTGGGCCGCGGCTGCAGGAGCAACGCTGATGGATGAACAAGGGAATACTGTTCCTCCTGTAGCCAGGTGAGAGGGACACGTTCCTTTAAATGAGACCGTTTTCACAGAAGATTTTGACTTTCATTAAGCACCAATCATACAAGACTAAAAGCTCAATGTGCTTTAAAATAGTAAGAAACAGAAGAATAAAATCAAATAGAATAGGGACACTGATATGTAACTTTGACCCCCTAGTGTTTAAAATGGGTACTGCAATCTAAATTCAAAACATTAGAGAGCTGTCTCCCCCCGCCCCCTCCTCTCTAGAGTGGATGCTCACGCAGGTTGTCATGTGGTGGACACTGAAGCTTCAGTGTTTAGCCAGCTCTGCATCGGTCTGTAAACCTTTTTGGTTTTGTTTTGCAGTTTCTCTGCAGGTGATACTCCTCCTCCACGATGTGAGATTTCCCCACTGGTCTCTTACTTCGGAGAGGTGAGAATATGAACGTGCCGACAGATCTGTTAGAGATAGTAGAGAGAAGCTACACTTTTTAGAGTGATGCTAGTTTTTGGGTTACAGTTATAAACAAGTTACTGCCTTCATTTTCTCGACTTGTAATTAAAGTAATCTGATTTTCAGTGTGTTTTTTATCACGACGATGATCCATTTCTAATTGACAGTAAAATGATTCTTAATCAAACCTCCCCTCTGTCTTCGTCCTGCAGGGTCTGGAGCCGCTGCTGAAGGGAAGAACTCTACAGACTCCGATCGTCCTGGATGAAAAAAAGGCCAAAGAGCTGCAGGCTCAGTGATGATTCTTCTGATTAACAGCAGAGATTCCTGCACAGAGGAGTTCAGGATGAAGATAAAAACCTGGAACAGATGTTGAGAGGGAGTTTCAGTCCAAGAAGGAAAGCATGTTTATGACATTTAACCTGTATGTGAAAGATTAACTATCATCTTAAATACCAAGAGCTCGCTTGAAAACAAATGAGGGACAATAATTGAGTTTTGGGAATTTATATGAAATTGTCTTTTTTACACATGACATAAAATATAATGTCAAAAACCTCAGCGTGTCTCCTCTCCTGTTCTTTTTCGTGAATTCATTTTACTCTCAATGAAAACCTCTTTAAAATAAGAAGTCAGAGTTCATTTTAAACAGTTTAACTCCGACTCCACTTTATTTATAAATCACTTTTCATACATGAAAGCATGAAGCCAAAAGTGTTTCACAAAAGAGCAGACAGGAAATGAAAACAGACATTGACAACAATAGACACAATCCTAAAAGAATAAAGAATCCTAAAACAGGGAAGACGGTAATTAAATAATAAAACATAAAAATAGAACTTAATACAGCAAGAAATAATACATGTGTAGCAATCAAATCAAATGTAGAAATGATTATACAAATGTTGACTACGGCTGTAAAATGACTCCACATGAAGTTTAAATATAGGTTTACTCATAAGGTTTCTAAATGTTTTACGATATTAATCAATGTAAAGCAGGCTACTTTACTGGGTTATAACTGAGTCACTTTTAGGAGACAGATCAGTTACTGTTAAAATCAACTTAATTAAACATATAATTTAAATGAAAGTTTATGGTAACGTTTTGAAAAAGCATTAAATTACAAAACGATTAAATGTTTAGATAATATACAGAATTAAAGTGTTGTAATTTGTCAATACTGAGATTAATTATTTTATGTTTCACAGATTAAAAAATCGGTTTGTTATTAAATGTTAAATAAAGTTGTTTTTAAACCTCCCGCTGTGAAAAAAAAGTCCCTTTAGCCAACCAATCCTGGACAGGGACGTAATTAGTGCGGACCAATCACAGCTGAGCCTGTCGTATGCTGCATTCATGTGCTGCTCGGGTGGTCCAAGTTTCCGAGTTGGGAAGTCGTTCTTCCGACTTCAGTGTGTTCACGTAATTTCAGTTCGTAAAGTCGTAATGTTGTAACAACAGCAAAATAACAGCGTTGATGCTGTGAAGAAGAAAATCTGTGAAATGTAACTGTTACAAGTTATATTTACGTTGATGTGCAGGATGTGAATTAATAAAAAGTATGTTAACATTAACAAAACATATTTTGCCCCCCCCCCCCCCATATGATGACGATTCTGACGTCAAGTTGGGAAGTCGGGCACCTAATTCTTTTCCGAGTTTCCGAGTTGTTCCGACTTGAGCAGGTGTTCATGAGCATTTTACAACTTGGAAACTCGTTTTTCCGATGCGTCCGATATCACATGAATGCACCATAAGGGACGGCAACAAAACAGAGATGCGCTGAAGCGACGAAGAGGACGGTCTGTATTCAGTTATACCGACGGATTTTACTCACTTTAATTATTAAATACTTCATAATAGGATGACAGTAAAATAATATGTTTTTCTAACTTTATTTTATTGAATGTTTGGCTCCGTTCAGTGAAGGCTGCAGGCTAACGGTAGCTTCACGTCACAGCCGTTGGTTAGCTTGTTTTGCTGCTTTCAGCGCTGCGTGTTGTTATCGTTTAATTTAGTGAATTAAATCGTTTTCACAGCCACAAACAGACTCTCCTGTGAGTGTTACAGCTCAGGTCCATCCATGCAGCCTGTGATGGATGCTGTAACAGGCTAGGACCATGTTCAAGAATGTGTTCGGCTCAGGGTTTCTGGTGAGAACAGCTCATGTGATTCTGACCTGGGTCATCACGCTCATCCTCTTCCTACATGATACAGGTAAACAACACACCTTCTCATCAATACTTATATCATAATACAGACTCATTTCACCTGTCCTCCTGGTCTCATGTCATGCTGTTGGGTTCTTGTGTTGCCTGAGTTATTACTGAGGTGTAACGATTCACTCAACTCACGATACGATTCACGATACTGGGTTCACGATACGATTCTCTCACGATTTATTTAACGAAATGAGACTGAAGACAAATGATGAGTGAAACAGATTCCTTTAGGAGCTGCTAACCTGCTTGTCAGTGTGGTTTGACCTTTTAATGTTTGTTTCTCTCAACAAGAGGAGGTGATTGGAGCTTCTCATTGTGCTGTCGATTAAATGCTGCATCATGTTGGTTGTGCTATTTGTGTAGTTCTCTGTCTTCTTCAATATTTGCACAGTTTTTGTCTTGTCTGTTATCTTCTCACCTCTTTCATTTTCTGTCTTGAAGCCAAAATGCTTCCATACCTCCGATTTAAAAGACGGTGGTGCGTCCTCAGAGTACCGATGTGAACCTTGACACCTTTGAATCAATTTATCACGATTTCACGATTCATCTTTACGTCCCTAGTAAGGATTCAAACCCTTCAGGCTTTTCCACATTATAAAGAAGTAGAATAAGGCTTTTCCCTTTTTCATAAACACAATGTGCATGGTGCTTGGATGCTGCTTAAACTTTATTTGTGAAACACAAAAGATAATTTAGACATCTTTTGAATGTGCAAAGAGTCTCTTGAGGGTTACCACTTGCCCCTTATCAAAGGATGTAGAAAGCATGTCATATTCCCCCCGAACTTGAACATGATGGATGCCTTTGTGTTGATCCATTAAATGTTTTTGCTGATATAACATGAAAGAAAGGAGCAGAGTAAAACTGGTTCAATACTTAAGTTTCTGTTTATGTACACAAATAATGCAGCTAAAGTTAAATGTGTTTCTGGTTAGCTGAGGAAGAAATCTACCAGATTGGCATTTATACTTTAAGTGTTTTAAAACGTTGTCTTTTGTGCGTTTTGTCTGAAGAGCTGAGGAAGCAGGAGGAGACGGGTCAGCTGGTCCAGCCCGTGCTCTTCGTCCTGCTCGTGCTGGTGTCAGTGTTGCTCTACTTCGCCGTCTCTCTGATGGATCCAGGATTCATCCTCTCTCATGACAGCGACCTACAGGTGAGTTATGATCTTGCAGGTGAATGATGCATTCCTGTCTCGTCACGTCAGGGAGGGGAATTGATCTGATTGAGAGTTTGTTTTGCTCCAGGTCTTTTCAGTAATGTTTGGATCATTTATTTACAATTTACTCGGATCAGCTTTCCCATAAACAGCATGAATGATACGATGGGTACCTTATTTTCCTTTCCTGATAAAAAACCTTGTAATATGTATGTGAGGATGTGAAAATGAACAGAAGTTCTGTTTTGTTGTTCAGTTCACTCTGGGAGTGACGGAGGAGCAGCAGGACATGATCCCCCCCCACCACCAAATCTCTGCGACAGAGACGCTGTGGTCACTGTCTGCTGCAGGTGAGCCGCCCGTCATGTCCGCACACTCCTGTGATCACAACTAACATCAGTGTATACGGTATAACTCAATCGTTTTAAGTCACATGGGAACAAAAGCATCTGTTTGGGTAAACAAAAGCCTTTTTTAGTAAAGCAGCAGTTTAGTTTAGTAAAGCAAACGTTTAGGTTAGGGTGTCAGCCATTTTTTTATACTACAGTATGTAAAAACAATAAACCAGTAAACTTCTGCAACCCCAGCAGCATGTTTTCTAAATGTGCAACACAATTAGAAGACGATAGAAGGATCCTGAAGCCTGTTTATATTTGATTCTCCATACGTGTTATTCTTAACTTATTTAGAAAAATGTTTCACTCAGAATGTGAAGAAAGCTGATTTTAAAAGGTTGTTTGGTCGTTTTTTGGTTTTACTTTCTTACTTTGAATTTGTTGTAATTGAGGTGATGCTTGAACTCAGGCTGGGATACAAATCATGATTTTAACGTAATCACGAGATGAGCATTCACAATTAACACAAAACAAAAGTCTGAATTCATCACAATAAATGAAAAAAACACTTTTAAAGGTCACATATTCTCCTCCTCTTCAGTGTAAATAAGTCTCTGAGCTCCTCAAAACATGTGTGTGAAGTGTCTTGTTCTAAATCCACTCTGATCCTGTATTTGATCATGCCTATAAACCCCTCTATTTCAGCCCTGCTCAGAACAGGCTGTTTCTGTGTCTGTAGCTTTAAATGTAAATGAGCTGTGTCTGACCACGCCCCTCTCTGGAAGGGCTTGGGTGGCTCGGGCTTTCTCACTCCATGTCCTATTGTTTACGGTGAGAAGGCAGACTCAGAGGGCAGAACAAACACCTAGCTGTGGGAGTGTCACCCACCTGGGGGAGGGGTTACTGCCCTTTGTGATGTCATGAAGGGAAAATCTCCAAACAGCCTGTTTGAGCACCTCACATGGCATATTTTTCTCACACCATGCAGGCTTAGCTTAAACGTAGAAATGAAAGTTTTATCTTTGATAGTTGCTGTAGGGGCTCGTCCGGGTGTTTAACAGAGACTGTTGTTCTCTTTGTCCTTAATTAGTTAAAGTGATAACAGAGAAAGAGCTCCAGATGCCGCCCCCGTTTGTCTTGGCCTGCAGGATGAATTGATTGATTGTTGATTGATTGGCTGTCTGTGGACGCCGTGTTTGTTATTGTAGCTCTCAGGCTGAAACAGGACTCTTGAACTTGTACAGTACTTGTCGGATCATCTGGTCGTATCGGATAACAGATGTGTTGTCAAGTAACACACGTCTGTGTTACGCAGCAGCGTGTCCTCCTGTCAGCACAACACATGATCTGATGCAGCAGTTATTGAAGCAGTCTGTCTCTGTTTACAGCAGGAGTGTTGTTTTAACCTCGAGGCAGGATCATCGTTTACAGTATTAAAGGACCTGTCCACATTTTACAGTCGTGACCTCAAATTCAAACAGACTCATTTATGAACTTTAGTTAACGAACAAGAGCTGTCATTAAAGCAGACATCGCTCTGATGTAAAAGTTAACCTTAATACACTTATCTGTTTTTTACTTTAACCAGAAAAGAAACTCATTGAGATGAAATATTTCTTTTTCAAAAGTGTCCTGGACGAGACAGGCAGCAGACTTTTGCCTTTATTGGATAGGAGAGCTGAAGAGAGACGGGTAATGTAGTGAAGAGAGAAAGAGAGGGGGAATGACATGCAGCAAAGGTCTGAGGTCGGATTTGAACCCACGACTGCTGCAATGAGGACTATGGCCTGCGTACATGGGGTGCACCACATAACCACTAGGCTATCGGCTCCCCAGTGTTGTTTCATTTAGTTCTACTTTGTTCTAGTTCCACTGACTGACTTTTAGAGCTTTAAACATCATCTCACAGTCCGTGTCAAAGGTCAGAGGATCGTTCTGTCATGATGCTTCAAAACATGATCAGTCTTAAGAGCATCCATTTAAAGCTTCAGACTCTTTTAAATACTACAACTGAAGATTATCCCAGTGTTCTCAGATAATCTCTCAGGATCTTCCTCCTCACACTGATGGAAAATAAAAAGTGAATATTCCTGATATTTTATGGAGCTGTAAGAACAGAGACGTCTGCCGCTCCCTGGATGTTTCTCTGTTGCTCTACAACAGATGGTTCGTATGTGAACTGTGTCCCGTGAAGCTCTGCAGCCTCACAGATCTCGTTGCGGTTCACTTTTCCAGGCTGATGAGCAACAGCAGCTATTTTTTCACACCAGTGATCAAATTGAGCTTCACAGAACACTGAACAGGACGACGGAGGATTTAATCCGGCCTGGCTGTAAACCTGAGAGAAAACCGTTTAAATCCGATGGAGACGTTTCACAGAGCATCAGCATGACTTTTATTCACTTTTCATCAACAGCTCATTGTCCTTTCTCACAGAGTGTGATTCTTTGTTTGGTATCTATCTGGAGGACTCACTTTTGGAAACTGCAGATTTTTGGATTGAATTTGTCAGCCCTGGAGGTCGTGTCTTGGTAAAGGTTTCTTTATAGTCCTGAGGGCTCTCATGAGAATCTAATAAGCTCCATGTGATAACCGCTTCATTCTTTTTGATTCATGTATTGTATGTGGAGAGTCTGTTTCCAGTAACACATCTAAACGCTGCTGTTTGTCTGTTTTTTTGTTTTTTTTCAAGCAGCAGCCAATGAGATCCAAGCACTGCCAGACGTGTCAGCATTGTGTGCGGCGGTACGACCATCACTGCCCGTGGATCGAGAACTGTGTCGGAGAGAAAAACCACCGCTGGTTTGTTCTCTACCTCGCCGTTCAGCTGCTGGTGCTGCTGTGGGGGCTGCACATCGCCTGGTGAGGACAACGAAGCTTTAAATACATTTTTAACTTTCACTGATTTACTTGACGTACTTTGTTGTTTTTCTTATGGTCATTTGAAATCTTTGCAGAAACCGTGTCGTCCTTAATGGATGTAAAGCCCCGTTAACGTTGTTCTAACTCTTTCTTCGTGTCTGGTCAGGACGGGGTTCAGCTTCGCGCCCACCTGGCAGCTGTGGTTGCGGACTAACGGCACGCTGCTGACGGTGGCCGTCCTCGTGGCCCTGCTCTCTCTCATCGTGCTGCTGCTGCTCGGCTCTCACCTGTACCTGGTCTCTCTCAACACCACCACCTGGGAGTTCATGTCTCGCCACCGCATCTCCTACCTCAAACACTGCGGCGCCGATGAGAACCCCTTCGACCGCGGCACCTTCCACAACCTGTGGGGCTTCTTCTGCTTGTGGGGCACCGTGGTGTGGGAGCAGGTGTACTTCAGGGAGGGCAGTGACCAGGTCTGAGAATGAAACACGCCTCCACAGACTAAAAAGACGGATTTATAGCTCACCAACAACTTTTGTGGATCATCACGTTCTCTAAGTTTGGAGATAAACTCTCTGTGTGTCCTTTCTCTGAAAACTCTGCAACATTCACCTTCTTTTACAACGTTCTATATAAAGATATGCTCCACGTTTACCTTCCTCACATCTATAAGAAATGAGGATTTTAGTGACTTTGCTTGCAACCAATCAGTGCAGGCGTTCTTCGATCAAATAGGACGTGATGTTTAGAATCAGAAAACCTGAAGAATACTTTGTTGTACGGTTTTGTTCAGTTATTTATTCGATATTTAAATCATTTGAACTCTTTTTCAAATGCATCGCTGTAAAAATCATTTGGATGAGGAGGTGTGATCGTGACATTTTTAATCTGAATCCTCTCATAACAGGAATCAAATGAAAGTAAGGAAGACTTCATGATTTGTTGTAAAGTATCTTCACTCTGACAAAATGACGTGAACGAGAACCGAAGTCTGAAGCACAAATCGCCAGCGTAGACAAATAAAACAAACTCAGGCAGATGAAACCAGCAGAGTCACAACAGATCTTAGATCAGCTGTTCTGATGAAGGATTACTCAACATTTTGTATCTGTTCCTTTGAGGCAGGTGTGACTGTTCATGTTGATTTGTCCCGGTGATATCAGAGGTCCAGCTGAAAGGAGTGAGTTTAATCGAGGACGGGAAAAAGTCAGAGAGAAAAGAAAAGACGTCTTGTGGCCTGCTCACATACATTATCTGTATAATCTAAAATAAGGTTCAGAGATGGAAGAAGTAACCGGGGCTGTATTCTGTCCCCGCTCAGACCCTGATTGTTTACAACCATTCAAGTATAAAACATCCCAAAGACAGTCAATGATGCGTTCTGTCTTCAGGCGCTTTACTGTCCCACTTTGAGCCTCGAAGTGAAGCGAGTCATAAAAAACTGTTGACTCAAGTTGACCCTCATTCCTGCGTCCAGCACGGAATCATTAATGTGGGCAGTAATTTCATGTGTGAAACTCCTCCTGCAGGACTGCTGCTCTCTCACACGGTGACTGATGGACTGTTACTTCATCGTTTTCTAACCTGTTCCCTGTGTCACCTCTAACAGATGACTTCAGCCTGCAGCATTGAAACAGGCTGTAACGGCTGCAGTGTTCAGAAACAGCCTGATCACAGTACGCTCAGGTCGTTATGTTAAGAGTCTGACAACATACCCGAAAGGATCACTGCAGAGATATCGACCTTTCTGTTCAAGAGGAAACCAGAAACAGCTGTTACATTAACGTCTCGTTCAGGCCACCACACTCCTCTGACAAAAGTCATTTTGTCCTGCACAACATGGAGTCGCTTGTGTACCGCTGCCTCAGTCCGTTCATAATATCCCTGTTATCGTGTGGTAAAGAGACATTTTGTTGGATCAAATCAAACCATTCAAAACATCCCGAGTCCCACAATAACAAAACAAACGTGCTGATCAAGAGAGCAAAAGAAAAAGCAACTATCATGTTCTGCAAGGTAAAACGTCTCTTTTAATCAATGGAGTCTGGCTGTGAAGAGAGCGACTGTAGCAGCTGTTTCTGGTGAACAGACGTCATCCTTATCTTCTGGAGTCTCATCCACAAACACATGAATCTGACTTCAAATAACACAGGAGATGCTTGTCTACCACTTGGTCTCATTTTGGGTCACACAAAGATCGTGCTGCGTTGAAACTCACCGATAAACATCAACTTCACAAAATAACACGAACAAACAGATTCAGCTAGCAGCCTCTCCACTCTTTAAATGTTTTTATCTATGTAGTTTGGTGGCTGTAAAGAGAGAGAGATGTAATGGCCATTTTGGTTCCAAGAGAAGCATCCTCCTTTTTAACAGAACCATCCTTCTCTGTAGGGATCCAAATGATTTCTCCTTAAATCATTCAGACCCAGAAAAGGGTCCTTGTTTAAAACATACTGTTTTCACACGTGCACTCCAGAACATTTTTAGAGAAATTCAGGAGGACTGCTTCTGAAACCCTCCTGACCTGGCTGTTCACACATGCACCTCACAGCGGGATACTATCCCTGTCAGTCTGTAGGGGGGGGGCGGGACTAACGTAAAAAGAGCTACGGTGGACAGCCAGGTCAGGAGAATATCAGGAGCAGTCCTCCTGAAATGATCCAGATATTTTCAGGAGTGCAGACGTGAAAGCAGCTTACGTTCCCCTTCAGGTCTTTGTTTATTCTCCCACTTGACCCTCACTCGTGTTTCCTCCACTGAATGATTCATGTGAGCAGTAATTACATGTGAAACTCCTTAAAGTGACTCACAGTGAACCTGATGAACAGACTGTTAATAAACCTCCAGTTTACTCTGAACACAGATATTACTTTGATAAAACATGTTTTTTTTACTCGTTACGATGCGCGTGTAGACGGTGGTTCGTATGATTTTTCTGTTCACTCAGATTCTGACCGTTCATCGTGTAGAACTCTGAATTCTCTCTCGTTCTGTGTGATGCGTTTATTTAACGTTCGGAGTGAGTGACAAATTCTGATCATATTTTTGCAAATCTTTAAAACGTTGAATTGTTCCTCGCTTGGAATCCTATCCTGATATTTTAACAGCATTTAAAGCTATTTTATAAGGTTGTAAATAATCGAGACTGTTTCCACCCCGGAGTCGTGTTTCCGTCTTTGATATGAAGAACTTCAAGACTTCAATGAAAAGTATACGTCAGGAGATTTGAGTGCAATACATCGTCTGGTATTTAAACCTGTTCCTTCTTGTGCAATAGTAACCCAGCAATAAATGTGTTTACTTTAATGTACAGCTGACTTTATATGGATTCATATTTCATTGTTGTGTACTAATGGATCATATGCAATGTGTTTTTTACGACTTTGAAAGGACTGATCAATAAATCAAAGTTTCATAAAGGTCCAGCAGATATTTACATTTATTCATTTTCCTTCATGTAGTTCACACTTCACACACAGGCTGGTTCATTACAAACATGATAGTGTTGTTTTAAAAAGTCCGGTTCTGTTGATGAAAGTAGCAAACATACAAAAGGTCAACAACAGAGGGACTCCTAAAGGTTTCAGTACAGAGCAGGAGGTACATTCAACGCTTTGTCTTCATTATGATCATTAATATTTACACTTTGGATCAGGAGGGCATCGACGACGTCTCCAACTTCACTAGAAAGATGTGCATGTCTTAAAAAAGTTGAAGGCGAAAACAAGAGTAAACATTTGAAGCCTTTTGATCTTAAAGGGGAATGTCTTCATTTTAAACCTGGACCCTGGTCTAAGGTAGTAATAGGTCAAATACAGTTTTAAAGGTCACATATTCTCCTCCTCAGTTTAAATAAGTCTCAGAGCTCCTCAAAACATGTGTGTGAAGTGTCTTGTTCTAAATCCACTCTGATCCTGTATTTGTGTCACCCACCTGGGGGAGGGGTTACTGCCCTTTGTGATGTCATGAAGGGAAAATCTCCAAACGGCCTGTTTGAGCACACATTTTCTGAAAAGTGGAGCAGGCAAAAGACGGAGAGGATGGACTTTTCTCATCATTGGGGGGTTTGTAGACAGACTAGAGACACATTTTAGTGTTAGAGAAACATGGTGACGTGGATTTAGAATAATATGTGACCTTGGAGGTTTCTGCTGGTAGCCATAAAACAGGCTGTATTGACTGCAACTTGTTAAAAAGAAAGACGATCTTCTTTAACAGCTGCTTACACTGTTCTCTTTGAAACCACCAGACTCTATTCACAGAAACAGAAATGTTACCTTCCAAGCTTTGAAACATTTAAACGCTGTTCCGTGAGCCGGCTTGTGTTGAAAGTGCAGTATCTTGTATCTTGAGGGCTCTGTAGTGTTTTGCAGTGAACTCTTCGCAGAGATGAAAGGCACCTGGAAATGTGGAGCTGCACGGATGTGAAAAAGGCAGGACTGGCGTTTCTCTTCGGATGAAGTAGAGGCAGTTTATGACAAAGTGACGTTGACGTTGTGAGGGTGAATCCCTTCGGTCATCTCATGCAAGAGAAGTCAAAGTCAGCAAAGATCTCTTGCTGCTCTTCGGTGAGGATGCAGGTGGTCCGTGGGAGGGTGAGGACGGGTTTCAGGCGAGTGAACTCCTCGTCAAAGTTGCTCACGTCTTTTGGCGCTCTGATGACCGGCAGGAATGGAGGCTTCAACTTTTTGGCCAGGAGAGCGTTCCAGTCAATCGACTGATTATAAAAGGTAAACAAAAGAAGGAGAGGTTAATGAAATCATTACACACATTTAAAAAACCTGCAGGTATGATCTGGATTCAATATGGGTGTGCGCCTCTGTCGGGGCTAAAGACGGTGCGAAGGAAATATATTTCTCAGGGTCATAACGTATCACCTCGTTCTTTACATTAATTCTGTCTCACACAGAACTTGGCCAATTAACCTGCTTCATTAATATTCTCTTCATTCTCACGCTGCAGCAGAAAACTGTTAGAGGAAGAATGTGCGACATGTTCCACATCATAAATCCAGTCTATCATGTGTAAATGTCTCTCTGAGTCATGACTGTCTACAACGAGTGAGAAGCTCGAGTCCCGCTGGCTGTGTTGTTGTCAGAGTCGTGTTTACATGGACGGGACGGCCGGCTCCTCCCCTTGAGTATAAAAGCTGTTTTAGTCAAGAACTAGAGAGAAGAAGAAGAACATACTCACTGATTATTTAAATGTCACGTAAGAGTTTTTAGATCACGCTCATTCTGTGTTAATTTACATGCAATGTGAAGCTACGAGCTAACTAAAGAGCGCTAACATTAGCATGCTAACACAAAGATGCAGGACACAGGTGACTGCAGCTCGAGACAAGGACAGGTTTGTCCGCCGCCTGCGCTTCATGGTGCTTAATAATGGTGCTTTCTATTTATAACTCCTCTGTGTGATCGGAGTGGAGAGGGGTTGGAGGTGTGTCTCTGGAGGAGGGCGGAGGCTTCAGTATGGAGGAGGTGTGGCCAAACAGCAGTTTGTTTTGGTTTCATGCTGGAGCTCAAGGGCGACATCTACTGGATCATGAAGTCGCACGTTCTTCCTTTAAATCCCTGCAGGTTTATAAAAGTTGATCATCTAATCTGGATCCAGTTTGTTTTTTCTGTGAGAGCAGCCGTTTGACTTTTGAAGAATCTCTTAACTTTAAGAAGACTCTGCAGCCTCGGGTTACCGATGCTTAGAGATAAAGAAACTTGATCTATGAGATATATTAGAGATACAAATGTTATTTGTCATCCTGAGAGTCAGGTAAGCTGGTTTGGCTTGAAGCTTCATTGCAGAGATTTCAGTGAGAGGTGGTAAAAGTCGCCCGTGCTGGAACCTGACCTGGAAGAATTTGTGTCTTTTGATCTGAGCTGCGTCTTCTTCTCCCGCTCCGAGTCTCATCTCAGGATTCTTCTGCAGCAGCTTAAAACACAGAGAAAGAAAATGAAGAGTGAGTACAGCTTTTAGATCAGTTAAAGCATGTTCTTAATTTAAATGTTGACTGCACTCAAACTGGTCCCATTTCTCAGGACACAGACCTTCTGGATGAGGGACACAGCCTCCGGAGAAAGGAAGCGAGGGTAGCGGACTTCATCGTTGACAATGCTGTCGAACACTTCCTCCTCATCATCACCTGGGAACGGGGACTGAGAGACAAACAGAGAGAAGCACGAGGTTAATACTCTAACTAAAGACTGTCTTCTCTGGTTACATGAAGGGTTATATTTCTCTGATTGTTCACATAACTTGTGAAACTGTCAACAAGCTACCGAGTGTTGTCGGGAAATGTATGGTGTGAGTAAAATATCAGAGCAGCATATTTGAAAATTCAGAGATTCAAGTAACCCTCGGAGGAGGATGAAGAAAAGAGGAGTAGGCTTACAGACAGTCATAAAAACGTATCTACAGTTTATTACTGCAGCTGTAGATCTTTGCTCCACCGACAGTGTCTATGATGACTTTGAATCAGGGTTGTCACGATACCATCATTTGAAACTTTGATACGATACTGGCTAGAAGTCCTAGGAGTTGTTGTAGTACTCAAAATCGGTCTTGGTTTTAAGACCGGTACACATTTGTATACAAATCCTCTAGATAAAGAAGGCTGAATTATCGAGTCGTGATCGGTTTGGTTACGTTTGAATCATGTTCATACTGACCTCCCCCACCAGCATCTCATAGATGAGCACTCCCAGCCCCCACCAGTCCACACAGCGGGTGTAGTTGTTGTCTGTCAGAACCTCCGGGGCCAGAAACTCGGGTGTGCCACAGAACGTGGAGGTTCGATCCCCGTGGCCCATACCTGCACACAGAACACGATGAATAAGATATTACTTTAAATTCAAAACTGAATATTAAAGGTCACATATAATTCTAAACACACTTCACCATGTTTCTCTAACTCTAATATGTGTCTCTAGTCTGTCTACAAACCCCCCAATGATGAGAAAAGTCCATCCTCTCCGTCTTTTGCCTGCTCCACTTTTCTGAAAATGTGTGCTCAAACAGGCTGTTTGGAGATTTTCCCTTCATGACATCACAAAGGGCAGTAACCCCTCCCCCAGGTGGGTGACACTCCCACAGCTAGGTGTTTGTTCTGCCCTCTGAGTCTGCCTTCTCACCGTAAACAATAGGGCATGGAGCGAGAAAGCCCGAGCCACCCAAGCCCTTCCAGAGAGGGGCGTGGTCAGACACAGCTCATTTACATTTAAAGCTACAGACACAGAAACAGCCTGTTCTGAGCAGGGCTGAAATAGAGGGGTTTATAGACATGATCAAACACAGGATCAGAGTGGATTTAGAACAAGACACTTCACACACATGTTTAGAGGAGCTCTGACACTTATTTACACTGAAGAGGAGGAGGATATGAGACCTTTAAAGCTACTAACTGAAACGTGCACGATAACTTCAATGTGACAGAAATAAGCGACTAAGAACTGTCGATGCAGACAGGGTAGAGGACGTCTGCGTTTTAGCAAAACATCACTTAAGCTTGAAATAATACTTTGTCCATTTGACCATCACTGTGAGGAAACAGTTTGACTCAAACATGATAGTTTGATGTTCAGAATTTGGATTTAAAGTTTGCCTATCTCTTACCTTCTTTACAGAGACCAAAGTCTGCAATCCTGACGTAGCCGTCTGCATCCATCAGCAGGTTATCCAGCTTCAGATCTCTGACAGACGGACAGAAACAAACTAGACTTCACTACGTGCTTCTGAGATGAATAAAGAGAGTATGAAGTAAAACAATTCGAAGGAGGACTCACCTGTAAACGATTTTGTGCTGGTGGAGGAACTCGAGGCCGAGCAGCACGCACGCAGAATAAAACCTGAAAGAAATAACGAGACGGGACTTAAACAGACACCCTGTTTGTGTGCAGTGTGCGACTGAACAGAGTGTGCGTGTGCTCACAGGGTTTGTTTCTCGGTGAAGATGCTCGTGTGGATGTGAGTCATCAGGTCTCCTCCAGGTGAGTACGCCATCACGAAGCACACGTGGTCGGCGGTCTGGAAGCAGCCGTACAGGTTCACCAGGAACGGATGACGGGAGACGTTTATCACTTCAAAGATCCGCTTTTCACACACCAGGCTGAAATAACACACACACACACACACACACAGACAACATGAGGAAATAAATGACAGAAACAGTCGTAGGAAACAAAATACTGGAGCTGACTGAAAGAAGATTCTGGGTCTTTACTCAAACATCCAGCCTGATAGACACTTTGCACTTCCTTCATGATATACCGGTAGGCCCTTCATGCAGTGAATATCTCAAATCTATTCATTATGAATGTTCCAACACGGTACACGAAGCGTTGGCTTTATATTATTGTTGTTTTTAACGGACCAGCTGAGGGAGTTCTTACCTGTCGACTTCGTCTCGTGTCACGATGTCTCCTTTCTTCAGGGCTTTGATGGCGTAAAGTTTCCCCAACTTCTTATATTCTGCTAGCAGCACCTTTAGTCAGACACGAGAAACATATCGGAGAAACATTGGAGGGATATTAACCTACGTAATTTAAAAATGACAATAATTAAGAATATGTCAAAAGAAGGAAAGCTTTTATTGTAGAGTACAGAGAGAGAATAAACAGAGCTCTGCTCAAAATGTTTCTATGGATGTTAAACTTTTAGGGCCTTTCTCAAATCACTCCCCACACCCTCTCTTGTCCCTCCCCACACCCTCTCCCCAGTCACTCCCCACACCCTCTCTTGTCCCTCCCCACACCCTCTCCCCAGTCACTCCCCACACCCTCTCTTGTCCCTCCCCACACCCTCTCTTGTCCCTCCCCACACCCTCTCCCCAGTCACTCCCCACACCCTCTCTTGTCCCTCCCCACACCCTCTCTTGTCCCTGCCCACACCCTCTCCCCAGTCACTCCCCACACCCTCTCTTGTCCCTCCCCACACCCTCTCTTGTCCCTCCCCACACCCTCTCTTGTCCCTCCCCACACCCTCTCCCCAGTCACTCCCCACACCCTCTCTTGTCACTCCCCACACCCTCTCTTGTCCCTCCCCACACCCTCTCTTGTCCCTCCCCACACCCTCTCTTGTCCCTCCCCACACCCTCTCTTGTCTCTCCCCACACCCTCTCTTGTCCCTCCCCACACCCTCTCTTGTCACTCCCCACACCCTCTCTTGTCCCTCCCCACACCCTCTCTTGTCCCTGCCCACACCCTCTCCCAAGTCACTCCCCACACCCTCTCTTGTCACTCCCCACACCCTCTCTTGTCCCTCCCCACACCCTCTCTTGTCCCTCCCCACACCCTCTCCTGTCCCTCCCCACACCCTCTCCCCAGTCCCTTCACACTTCCACTCCGTTTGCACGCTTGCATGAAGTGTCCACCACATCGAGTGCCGTCCGAAACCTCAGAGTGCAGACTGAGAGTGGATTGTAAAATCCTCCATGAGAGACTCTGCACCGATGACGACGTACTGAAGAGGCATGGAAGCTGCTCTGGAGACCGATATGACGTTCCATCACCCGTACAAACTTGAGTGCAATTGCATCATACAAATGTAAAATTTTTACATTATTCAGGATCTAATGAAGTACCAGTACCTGTGTTTATTTGAGGTAAGATATTAAAACAAATATTCACTATGTATGTCAGGTTTCTTCTCATATGGTGGAGTGATTGAAATGAGTCTGCTCTCTGGTATCATGTGGACATCTTATTATTTGAGTGACATCAATCATGGCTATATTTAAGTTCCTGTTTCAGTGCGAGTGAGAGGAGTTGGTCCCAAAGCTTGCTGCTGTGTTCATCACCTCCACCTCAATGGAGCGACTTCACTCAGCTGTTGGCGTGATATCAGACAGAGATCACTCCGTGCTGGAGGGAGCAGTTTGAGAAAGGCTCATAGAGCGCAGAGTAGGAATAGATGTGTACCTTTCCGAAGTGACCACGTCCGAGCACAGAGATACAGTTGAAGTCTTCCATCTGAAGCCCCTCCTCCCGTCTGCAGGAGAGAACGTGACAAACACTTTTCAATACCTTCTCCATTTGTTCAGTTTCTCACTTTTAACTTTGCTAGATGTTGCTTAGTGCTCATGATGGAGTCATGTTGGGTCTTTGTAACATAAAGAGTAAGGTCTTTTACCTGCTCTTTTGTAACATGTCTTGCGATAACATTTGTTATTAATTGGCGCTTTACAAAAAAGATAGTGTGTGACTCACTGTGGAGTCGGCTGGATGGACGGTTGTCTCTTTGGCTTCGGGCTCTTGTTCTCTGGAGGAGACTGAAATCAAACACATAAATAGAAGAACAGACACGTTGACTGAGCCAATCACAGAAGAGCCATTTAGAGTTCAAAACAATCAGACAAACAACAGAAACATCAGGGACATTTATTGTCACTGTGAAACCTTTATTCCTGGAAACAAACCACCGGACTGACTCACCAGGGGAGAGTCTTTGTTCTTCCTCGAGCGATGTGGAGATCTGCCGGCTTGTTCTTCAGTAAAGTTCAGATTCACCACCGCAGGTTCCCTGAAAAACAAAACCAGCAGAAGATCTCTAACTTCTGGTTTTACTGCTGTCTTACAGCTTCTTCCAAACTGACCCAGGATCTCCGAGCAGGAACCAAAACTCAAGTGTTACTGAAGAATCATGTACACAGTGCAACAGTAATAAATACACGTGTGGTGGTTTGTTTCTGTTCAAACTAAGTTTTACTCTTGTTGTCAAATAAAAAATAACACTAGAAACTCTTCTATACAGAAGCCATGATCTTTCTCCATGTTTTATGTGGATGTCAATCATGATTGGGAAAATGCTTAATGGTTTAGTGCTGGAGTGAGTATTTCGGTTCATGTTGGTGAGCGTGGCTCATTAATGTTTGTTTTTAAACAACAATGGAGACACAGAGGAAGAAGATAAACCCGGCTTTTACTTTTTACTAAATATATTTGTGGTTTGGTGTGCATATGGGAATTCTGGCTAATTACAAAATATGAACTATCACCAGATTGAACCTTTTATACTGCTCCTTCCTGTTATTATACAACCACTGTGTCAGTATTCAGGTCAGAGATTATGCTGAAGTCACATCTCTGTAGTCTCAGATTTCATGAGTGAGCAGACAAAGAGCCTCGAGACGCAGCGGAGGAGGGCCGAGCCAAACAGAGAATATCTCTTTTCTGTAGCTGCTCTTTCATGGATGTGACACGGAGAAGTTTCTGGGTCACAGTTTGCACACACACACACACACGCACAAGCACGCGCACACGCACACGCACACACGCACGCGCACACACTCACTCACACACAGTCTTCGTTACCTCGGAGGAGATGTGATGGAGGATGCAGAGCCGGGGTTCGGGCCGGCTAACGGAGGGCTCATGGGGTCCAGCGAGCTGCAGGGAGGAGGGAGGATGCTCATCATCAAACGACCCCACGTGGCGAAGTTCATGTTCATCTGAGCCGCACGCAGGAAGTCCTTCCCTGAGAGGAGACAAATACACAGATCCAATCTGAACTTCATACTGTTAGTTTATCTAACTCAAAAGCAATGTTTATGATAATGAAATTGATCGATCCAGAGTCAGAATGGAAACATGTCTTCGTATCATCCTCGTGTATTCCTAATATCACTAATAATCAATAAACTTCACGGCTTCCTGGAAATCTACAAACAGCTTTCTGCCTGATCGGGGGAACCAACACAGCTGAATCACGTCTCGTTTGGTGTGTTCAGGGACTGTGAACGACTGTGACACCTTTTTTTATAGTATTATGGGCGGCTGTGGCTCAGTTGGTAGAGTCGGTCGTTTCTCAACCGGAAGGTCGGGGGTTTGATCCCCAGCTCCTGCAGGCACATGTAAGATGTGTCCTCCCGCTGTGATGCTCCCGCTGCTTCGCCGTTGGCGTGTGAATGTGTATGAATGGATGAGTTAATACTGATGGACTCTTTACACAGCAGCCTCTACCATCAGTGTGTGAATGTGTAGCTGTGACCTGTGGTGTTAGTTTTCAATAGTTTTCAATGAGTAGAGAGGATTCTCAGCAGAAAGCGGCCGCCTGTTTAGTGCGGCTGTCGACGTTAACGGCGCTCTTTTCCAAATGTATGATATTCCCCGTAGCTTTGCCTCCTACAGATCGTGTCTAGTACCCACATCCTGTTTGCTCCGCCTCTGATCGGGAAATAAACGATCTCAAATATAAAACATGCAGTAAAAAGTAACGGCGGCGGTTGTCAACAGACTGTTGTCATAGAGACAAGACGGACGTGCAGCGCTTTCTGTCTCAGTGCACAAACGCTTCATGTGAGCACAGCCAGCGCTTTTCTGCCCACTAGGTGGACACGAGGTCTAAAAGCACTTTGAGTAGTCAAAAGATTAGAAAAGAAAGCTGAAGACCATTTACCATTCATGTGATGTGTGGATACATGAATGTACTCAATGATAGAAACATGGCAGCAGCAAAAACAATCAACATATAATCTGCATCTGAAATAAGTGACCCGTTTCATGATGATTTTAACGCCCTTACCTTTCTCTTTTGGGAAAATTCTCCTCTGTCTCTGGAGTTTGGAGCGCCGCTCGATGACAGGATTGATGAATTTGACCTGTGAATAAAAACAGGAGCTGAAATGATGGAGCTCTGGTAGTGACATCAGGATGAAATATTTACAGCTGTGACTTTCTTTCTCCTCGCTCCGATAATAAAGTGGTTGTAAAAGATTCAGATAAAAACTTTTTATGATGCAACAAAAATACGAAGAACCAGGAATGAATATGCTTGCAGTGCAGTTTGACTCTAAAGCCGAGCAGGTGTCACAGCACCTACAGATTAAATGAGTAAGTAAACACCTCGATAAAGAGGACGCCCTGAGGCTCCAGCTGCAGACACATCCCGTGGCGAAGGTTATCCAGAAAGTCCTCCAGACGCAGAAACTTCACTCCACTCAACGCTCGCCAGTCTCTCCAGTACGCAGCGATCTCCAGCTCCCTGGACTGCATCAACAAAAACAGGTTAATACATGGTTAATAATCCTACCATCACTTTTCATAATTGACCCTCTTTTTAAAAGGCTGCATTACACGACACGATGTGAAGCGATACGATACAGTCAGGGACGAGTCTAGAATCTATTTGGGGGGCACTCCATCCAGCGTTCATCACCATCATGTCTGCTCGCCAACTCTCACTCCTCTTCCTCTTTTGTCTCTCCTATCGATGGATGATTCCTCTTCTGACTTTCATTGACAAACTTTGGTTTTCACTTCAATAATGCTGCGATGCTTAGCAGGGCGAGTAGAGGGAGTGCTGTCACACGGGGCCCCCTGAGGTCCCGTATCCAGCTAGCGTTTTTTCCAGGCAGAAAAGCGCTGGCTGTGCGCTCGGGAGTGCTCCCATGAAGCGTTTGTGCGCTGCACGTCCGTCCTGTCTCTATGACCGACACTGCTCCTTTACTTTTTACTGCATGTTTTATATTTGAGATCGTTTATGTCCCGATCAGACGCGGAGCAAAGAGGATGTGGGTACAAGACACGATCCGTAGGCGGCTAAAATACGAGGAATATCATACATTTTTAAAAGAGCGCCGGTGACGTCAACAGCGCCTTTCTGAAAAGTTGAAAGATTTTCAACTTGACTGCTCGGAGCGGCCGCACAAAAAAGGCGGAGTGCTCAAAAGAAAAGACGCTGGGCGCTGCGCTTTTACTCCAGGCGGCCACTCTACTCATTGAAAACATGGGAAAAAGGACGCCGGCGCTCAGAAACAAACGCTAGGTGGACACAGGGCTTAAGGAAGGTTTCCTACTGTCTTGCAAAATGTGCATATTTTGTGCCACTGCTTTGGTTTAAGTCCTCGGGAGCCCCCCTACTGGTCTGGGCCCCAAGCAGCGCCTCTGGATACAATACGATACCATTTATTGTCCTGTTGGTTAAATCTGTCTTGGACTGCTGCACACATCGAGCTGCGTCCACAGTCATATCAATAAAAAAACAACATTATCAGATTTAGTGCAGAATAAGTTACGTGTTAAATGTCTGAGATAAATAATATTTAATGCCACACCTGAGAGAAATAATCATATTCCTGCAGTCAGGGCTTTTTTCCTGCATGATGCATCCTTTCTATTAGGCCTCGCTCTACGTTATAACCTCTTTGTGAAGCCCAAATCATGTTTGATGTTTAGCGAGGATCACACCGCCAAAGTGATGTCACAGCCTCAGCAACATGGACGCAGATGTATGCAGCAGAAACTGTTCAATAAAAGCTTTTACTTGCACTGAGGATGAAAACGTTTCCTCGTCCCGACTCTGCATCACCTCGTGTTCGTGCACAGAGTGAAGATTAACTCTCCACCGCCTGTTAATGCCGGCTTTATGTTAAAATGTGTAATCTCGAAACACAAAATGATATAGCCATGATGACATCATCATGACATCATCAGGGTCTTTTCTTAAAGCTCCTCCAGAGCCACGCGGGACAATATCAACTCTTTGTCTGTGTGAACTGACCTGTGGGTGAAATCAGTGAATTCCTCTTTAAATGGTCTTTTTGAATAAAGAGGACGAACACATAAATGTCACATCAGAAGTCTTGAGCCGAGATGCTTCTGTGGGTTTTGTGTGTTTAAAGCCAGATTAAAGCAAATGTCAGAGGATTAGCAGCGGGATTACACGGGCAGGGTCGGAGGCAGACGGAGTATCAGAGTCAGACTTCAGTGAAGGACAAGATGTCAAAGTCTGCTTTATTGATCTAAAGCTGTTAACAGATGTTCACCATTAGGAGCGAATCACACGTCACTTAGCAATAAAGCGTCCAGACAAGAAGAGGGCGAGAAACACCAAACCGCACTCTGTGGTGTTACAGAAAGTTTAGTCACTGCAGCTGGTTTACTGTTAACTGCTTCCCACTTTAGTGCACAGAAACTAGAGCCATCAAAAAAACATAGATTTAAAAAACACCCACCCACTGTCCTGAAGACGTTTCACCTCCCCTCAGAAAGGCTTCTTCTTCTTTCGGAGGAGAAGTGAAACGTCTTCAAGATCTTCAAGCAAGTCCAGCTGCCTCCTGGATCAAGCTTCAAATTCACCATTGACCCGAGTGACTGAGAACCTACACAGACGTTAGCATTGCTGTGCTCATGTCAAAATATTCAGACGTTTGTAATTTGAGTTTGGCGTTAAAGCGACTGACCCGTTCCAAATCGATGCTGAAGCTCTGATCCCAGGCCTCGTTTCCCAGCGGTCTCCAGTTTGTTCGACCGACGATCCTGTTGTCGACCTTCAGCACCACGCTCACCTCAGCTGAGACAAAAAACACACAATGACAAAGTCTTATTATGTTGTGTTGTGTGCTGCGTTTCTTTATCGTCTTCTGTTGAGTGGAGCTCTATTGTTTGTCTTGAGTCACTTTTATGTGATGACTACAGATGGAAATTAAATCTGGTGCAAACATCTTTTCATTTTTCTTTGCATAAATGATCGATGTCATACACACTGTCCCTCGATAAATAAAATAAATTAAACTTTTTTTTACTAAATATAAAAGGCAAAACATGAACAATACTTTGTTTTTTGGCTTCTCTATGCCAAATGAGAGAGAGGGGGGGGGCGACATGCAGGAAAGGAGCCACAGGCTGGACTCGAACCCTGGCCACCTGCCCAGAAGACCGTACCCTCCACGATGGGGCATGCCCACCAACCACCAGGCCACCGGCGGCCCAAAACATTTATTTATAAATCAGAGAATTGAGAAAAGTTCTTGTGTTTACTAAGTGGATTTAAAAATGTGTAAATAAATTATTTTCTTTTTATGATAAAATGTTTCCTGTGATTTTACAGCCTGAACAGATCAACATTTCACGACAAATTCAGGATGTTTTTGTGTAATTTCAAACACGGGGATGAAGCCCCTTCGACGCTCAGGAAATAACATTTGCATAATACTCATAAAAAACTACTCAGAGGAAAACTAGCAGAAATGTTTGATATATTAAAATGAAAGTAAAAAGTTCTCAACAGTCCGAATGTTGACTTACAGGAGAGCTCGTCGGCCTTCATGGACTTCCCGTTGGCGCTGCGTCCTGATAGGCCGGATCTCACCTTTATAGACTTCCCATCTGAGAAATGTCCCGGGTTCGCCGAGACGCTCGGGACACGACCTCGACCCGGAACAGACTCCAACAGGTCCTGACAGCCTTTCAAACACACCTCCAAACGACCTGAGGAAGAGCGTATCATGCATCACGTTTTTAAAATGATTCAATGAAATCAAACTTTCTATGAATGTGAAGTGAGATAACATTAGAGACCTGTTATACTGGCTGGTTTGAAGAAGGAGGAGGAGGAGGAGCACGCAGACGAGCCGTTGGATTGTTTCTTCGGCGTTCCAAACAGAGGAGACGTTCTCGACGTGAGTTCCTCTCTGATCTCGGCGTGTTTGGGATGATCCGGAGGGAGCTCGCTTAAACGCCTCTCCATAGAGAGACGCAACAAATCCACCTTCTGAGACGACTCCTCCATGCGGGCCTGAGCCTGAGGGACAAACATAGACACGTGATTTTTAATCCATGCACACTTCTCAGTCCTCTGCTACATTTTTAAAGTGTTAAACCACTTTTCAAGCTAAACTTTCTATCTTAAAAATATGGTTTTAAATGACGCCATGGCTGCACAACATTCTTATATTTTCTGCAAGAGTGATGGAAGTTTGTCCCAAAGCTTGCTGCTGAGTTTAACCCTTCCACCTTAATGAAGGCTGCTTCACTCAGCCTCAAACGAAGCGAGTGTGGAGGGACTGGTTTTAGTAAGGTCAAAGTGAGCATGAGCAGTTTGATAGAAAATACAACAACACTTTTTCATTTCAGTGCTTGTGTCAGTCAACCTTTCTGCTTTTGCTAATTGTTCTACCAACACCAGGCCACTAAACGTCCATAACTGTTAAGAGTCTTGTTAGCCTAGCAGGTTAGCTTCCCCCTTGTGTGCACAGAGATGGTTCCAGACTAACTCCTGGTGTATCAGGGGTCTATGCAGTTTGAACTTGGTACCCACCTCAGCCAGTATCCTGCGATCCTGGACCTTCCGCCCACTCAGCTGTCTAACCACATTTCTGGCTCCTTCTGCGACGGCCGATTCAATCTTCATGTGATGCATGAGTTCAGCCACACGCAGCTCCAGAGAGCTGATCGTCACGTCAGGCTGACCTGAGGACAGAGACGGTAAGAACCATCATGTAAGACATTTATATCTCTGCTTCACATATTTATACTGCGGTTGTTACGATACCAGGATTTTACACTTTGATACGATTCTAGTAAAAATCAAACAACATCGATGACTGTTTCAATACCACGACAAGAGAAGCCCATACCACAACTGATTAGAAAATGTCTTGTCTTGTGCAAGGAAAACATTCTTGAACATTTTGTTGATTTAATAATATTATTTGTAATCCTTGACAGTTCTGCTTCTTCTTCTGTTAAATTTTAATGTCATCATTTTTATTAAGCTCCTTTATCCAAACCGTGGATTCAAGCACAGTGTAACAGGAAACTAAAATAAAATAAACTTTTTGCAGCATTTGAGGAATAAAAATCCTTCTCGGATTGGGAAAAAAATCTGAATTTAATCTCAACTTCAGGCTTTCAACTGCACCTCAAAGTCTTACAAAGTTGTTATGAATAAAGAGAGCTTTTCACTCTACTACACACTCCTCGAAGATGATATGAGAAGATGAGTGAAAGCCTTGTGAGTGAACCATAACTCGAGATTTAAATGCTTTGGAGTTTACTGGTGGACGAGACGAGCCGATGTATGTGAGGTGATGTTTACCCTGCGAGCCTTCCCGCTCTCCGTCTTTGGTTTGACTGACTTTGATGATCTGCATGCGGAGGAGCTCGATCTTCGTGCGGCTGTCCTGCAGCATCTGCTGCGCTGTGGACATCATCTTTCTGTCCTGGAAAATATTCAAACAAGCTTCAGACCTCTACATTTCTTTCACCAGTTAAAGATTAAAGCAGATTAAAAGGTCTCAGATTACAGAGAGTTAGAGCGGGAAGTTTAGCGTCCTGCTGCTTTTTCAAGAAAGAGTTATTAAAGAAACACAATATGTCACGTTCAGTGTTAAACAGCATCACATACAACAGACGAAAGCTTTCCCCTTTATTATCCCCCTCAGTAGATTTCACATCCAGCCCGACGACCTGAGAGAGAGCCCCTAAACTGAAAGCTTCACGGTACCTTGACTGAGCTGTTGGTGTAGGTCTGGATCATGTTCTCAGCTCCCTGTTTGACTTTGGTCTCCATGGTGAGCTGTTTCTTCAGGGTCCGGACTCGGCCGGCCAGAGGTGAGGTGACCTCTTCCCACTGGCACGACTCGGCCGATTGGTTGTCTACTTCATCCGAGGAACCTGCATCGAAATAATCCAAATCACTCCAATTTATCAAGGTTTATCCTGGCAAGTCCCTGAATATCCACATTCACACCTACGGACAATTTAGAGTCACCAGTGAACCTAACCAGCATGTCTTTGGACTGTGGGAGGAAGCCGGAGTACCCGGAGAGAACCCACGCATGCACGGGGAGAACATACAAACTCCACACAGAGAGGCTCCTGTGCAGCACCAGCACTATCAGAAACTTATCTTATAGAAATAAATGCACATTTGTTTAAAAGATCACACATCATGGAGCAAACATATAGTCAAGAGGATTTAAGTGTTTCTAAAAATGTAGATCTCTCCTGGACTGTTCATCCTCTGAGGACAATAAATGAGGTTTTATGACGATATATGTCTCGATATCTCGCTCTGGAGCCCCTCTGCGTCCATGACATGATTAACTTCAGGAGTTGTTTTTATTCTATCAAACTGCCGTCCAATAGTTAGAAGTTAAAGTTACCTGTGGTGCTGTCCTTCTCTGTAGCCATAGACCTGGCGTTGAGCTCCTGCAGCTCCCAGTGTAACTTCTCCAGCTTGCGGCTCGAGGCCTTCAGTTGGCCCTCCACGTGTGCTGCGCTCTTGCGGTTGGTGACGGCTCTCCGCAGCCTCTCGGCTGCCTCCTTGATCTTCAGCTCGCGCTGGATTTCCTGCCTGAGGAGAGTGCGAGCGTCCTCCAGACGCTGCTGAAACTCCGGGTCGAGAATGTCCACCTCGTCCAGCCCTCGCATGTTCCCGCTCTGCAGGACACACAAACAGCTGAGTCAGTCTCGGATCACTCAGGATATATATATTATATGTTTTCTTTATGCATTATGTTGCACAGTAAATAATGCACAAGTCAAAACAGGTTGCACAATCAAAATGCTGACTGATGACCCTTTAACCTATACACAAAACAACAACAACAACATATATCTACACATGGTGGACGTCAGATTATGTACATAGTCTCGCTGTATCATTAACAGAAAGGAGAACACCTTTGATGTTACTGAGGAAGTAAAGTTCTTCAGGAGGAAGCTGAGATAAAGCTTCAGTGGATCAGCAAACATAAACCGCACAATGCTTCCCTCTTGTGGATACAGTTAAGTTTGAAATGTTTAGTCTTTTATGGAAATTCGAACTTCCTAAAGAGCAAAGACACTTCTTCAAATGTTTCCTTTGGTCCAAACCACAAAGTGATTTATCCTAAATGAAAGCAAAAGTCACAAAAGAGAGGAAAGCAGTTTTTTAGAGAGAGTTCTCTCAGGTGGAAGTGAGGCACAACTGGACATCCAAGCTGAACAGTTTGTAGTTTTTCCAGGATCCATGAACGTTTAATGACACCGGAAGGACAACAAAGAAAAACAAAGAACACTTCAGGAACCAGAGAGAGTCTGCTACGACTGCAGGAGTTATTTATATACTGTAGGCCGCCAAATACAAAACTGTGACTGATAGAGAAAAAAATGTTTCTCTTTAAGTGGACACTGAGGTTTTTGGGTTCTTAAATTTGAGATATTCAAAGAAACAAGATCTGCACGCCAAGGAGCTCCCGCTTCAAGGATTTATTGACAAGTGACGTTTCCAGCCAACACACACTTGAAAAGTAAATAAGGGATCCGTACCGTCCTTCTTTTTTGGTACCCTCCTCTTGGGGTGCAAAGGGTACCCTAAAGGTCCATTTTGTTTACTGTGTCCCGTTCTTCTTGAATTAATAGCGGGCTACACTGTGTTGGGCTGCTATGATGTCACACTGTAACATACAGTAGCTGACGCGGCTACCTCCATCTGGCTTACACTCCGCTTACCAAATAAGGGTACGATTGGCTGTGGAAACGCAAGCAAGTTCAGGGTTTACCGTACAGAACTGTACCAAACTGTACTGAACCAAACCGGACTGCTTGGTGGAAACTGGAAACTGGAAACAGGGCTTTAAACGTCCACACTTGAAAAGTCTGAGGAAGAGCATGTTGGCTGCAAACGTCAATAAATCGGGAGCTCCTCCTTGGTGTGCGGATCTTGTTTGCTTTTTTTAACCTGTTCATGTTTTTGGATCCAGCACCCACTTAGCGATGTTCGTGTCTGTTTTGATTTTTCAAATTTAACATATTCCCCAATGTTGGATGCAAAACTTATTTTTCAGATAACTCCATTTTAATTCGGACTAAATTGTGCATCACCTTTCTTGCAATAACGCAGATCCTTAAAGTAGCTGTCAAGAGCTTGTAAAGCGCTTCTGTAGTCTTCTGAGTGACTACTCAAAGCGCTTTAACATCTCAGGTCACCGCTACACGTCCACACCCGTTCACACACTGATTGCAGAGGTTGCTATGTAAAGTGACCATCAGAAGTAACATGCATACGCCGCTGACGAAGCAGGTTAAGTGTCTTGCCCAAGGACACATTGGACATGTTGCAGCAGGAGCTGGGGATCGAACCCCCAACCCCTGGTTGAGAGTCGACCGACTCTACCAACTGAGCCACAGCCGCATCTATGCATTTGTGGAGAGATGCTGCTACACAGGGAGCACACCAGAGCAGTTGGGGGTCCTGTGCTTTGCTCAGTGGCACCTTGGCAGTACTTAGAAGGTGCCCTGGCATCTCTCCAGCTATCAGACAAACTTCGATATTTAGTTCCGTTCTGGGACTTAAACCGGCGACCCTCCGGTTCCCAACCCAAGTCCCTACAGACTGAGCTACTGCCGCCCCCAGTATAGAATTAAAAAACAATCACAGTAATTAAATAGAAGACCTATGTGCAGAAACATTATGATAACATAGAGCTCCATAGTAGATTAAACGTATACAGACATCCAGCAGCAGGTAAAGTGCTGCAGCACCTGGAGCGTCACCTGAACAACTTGAATAACATGACGGGAACATCCAGTGGCAATTCTAGAGTCTGTTGAGGCTCTAGGCAAAAATCTATTGGGGGGCCCTCCAACAAGCATCACCATTTCGTCTGCGAGCCAACGCTGGACTTTAAGAAGCCTGCTTGGGCACGGTACGGATTGCCTATAGTGTGAGTGTGCCCTGAGTTTATAAGTTCTCAAGGGCCCCCTAATGGTCTGGGGGCCCAAGAAGTTGCCTGCCTTGCCTGTTGACAATCAGCACCTCTGGGAACCTCAGAATGACATGCAATACAAGGAGAAAAGGATGCTTAGAAAGAAGCGATAATATGTGCCAGACAAGTCCAGGAAAGCATGTAAACATGAATCCCACAGTGGAAACTTACATCGAGAAATAATCTAAAACCAGGAACTGGGAGAACAATGTCGGCACCAGAGCAATGACACAACTAAGTGAAGGGCGCTTTACGCACATCTAATCATATCCCAGCTTTCATAGTGGAGCATATTTACAGTAGAGACCATGTCAGTGAACTATGAGGGCAAGAAACCAAATAATCATTCATTAATCGTAATCGAGTGATTTGAGCTCATATCGCTCTTATCTATATCTTACTCAAACACGCATATAACATACACTAACAGTTACAATATTATTCCTTTGTTATTAGTAAGCGTCTTGATCACAGGCCAAAGGAGACTGTCTTTTGTCTGGGTGTTACAGGTATCTTTACACAGAGGACACGCCTCCTGTCAATCAAAACAAGTGCTACACCTATAACACAATGAAACCACCATTTACTCATCATCAGTAGATGTATTCATTTTATCACACTAACATAACAGTTTGTTTAGTTCTTTAATGCTTAAAAGATTTATTTTGAATAAAGTGTCACATGTTAGGCTACAGAAACTCAGCACATCTTCTTTCACAGAGACATTCAGCTGCTGAAACAAATTATATTCAAATGTTTGAGCTCACCTTTATTTGAATAAAGTATTTAAACTAGAGTCTGGGTGTTCCCAGCTCGGTCCTTGTTCTACTCATGAGACCGAGTCTTTTGTAAGCTGCAGCTTTTTAAAGGTTTTTGTCTGACCAGCACAAAGACAGAGGAACTATGAGGAGAAGCAAACAAGACAAACAGGAAAATCCAGTGCACCTGTCTGTCATTGGAACACCTGGAAAGCGACATTTACTGTAACTGAGATTAATGTAACCAAACAGGGTTTTATTAACAGGTGTAGAGGGGGAACTAAATAAAGGCTGTGGATTAAGAAATTAAACTGAATTTGAAGTATGAGACAAAGGCGTCAACCTTACCTGTAACGCTAAACCTGACATGATGGCTGTCAGGTGTCCACCGGCAGCTCCCGGCGGCGGCGGAGTTCTTCTTCAGGCCGGAGTTTCGGTAAAATAAAAGTAAACAAAGCTCCCGGAGAAACAGCACGGCTCGTTTAAAAGTGAACTCACGGCTTCATGTGAAATTCAACGTCTGCTAACGCCGCTCGCGGACGCTTCACGCGGCTGAACGGCTGTTTGTCATGGAAACAAATCAGAGGAGAAGTTTGAATTGAGTTTTACTCTGCGTGTCGACGTAAAGATGACGTCATTACGGCGGCGGTGATGACGAGACGCAGAAGGGAACAAATGACATTCGCTTATTCAATGCACCTGTCGAGGTACTAGATTTATAAATATATATTTATACATTTTATAAAAACAGCTTTGGTAATTTAAACAAACACCGGAAATCGCATCACAATAAAACAATAAAATAATTAAATTAATATTAAAAAAACAAAATGTAGGCTACACGTTATTATTTATTTTTGTTGCTCTTTTAAGGTTTTATAAATATTAAATAATTCTTACTTACTATCCTCTGTACGCTGTTGAGCTTTAATATAATAGTAAATGCTCCATCTACAATAGTAGATGTATATAATGTAGATTTATTCTTATTTGATCTTTATGTTTAGCCTATTATTAGTGTACAAGTATTTCCTTCTACTCTTGTTATTATTTCTATTATTAACGCTATTATTGCTGTTGTAACATGTTAATTTCCCCTAATGGGAGATCAATAAAGATTATGTCAGGGAGGTTTGAGTCAGCAGACTCTCTTGGACCTGAGAGTGGGAGTGTGCCGGTGGAGGAGCTCAGACAGGTGTGTGTGTGTGTGTGTGTGTGTGTGTGTGTGTGTGTGTGTATGTGTGTGTGGGGGGGAATATATTCTGGATTTATAGTGTCTCGAGTGCTTTGGATGATGAAACGTAGAGGAGACTATTGCAGTAGACAAGTCTGGAAGTGATGAATGAGTAGGTGAGGATCTCAGCAGCTTAAAATCAATAATAAAATTAGATATTTTGTTACAATTGGAAAGGAATAAGATATATAAGGTTTAAAGGAATTTAATAACACCTGACAGCTGGTTCTCTGGTGCAGTCTGAACCATGTGGAGCTGAACCCGCTCAAGACTTTGGAGATGACAGTGGACTTCAGGAGAAGCCCCCCTTCACCCCAGAGTGTCAGACCTGTCACTGCGAAATAACCCTTAAACCATCACCCACTGTGAATGTATAAGAGTATTTAAACTTCATCATGTAAATATCAGTATCAGTATTTTTGCACTAGGCTACTCACCACTGCACTATTGTCTTATTTACCCTTGTATATATTGTTCTTTGCTTATTTATGTTTATATTTAATGTTACACTTTTGGACACTGAGAGCGCAGTTCACCAAAGCCTATTTCTTTGTGTGTAAACATACATAAAGCTGATTCAGATTCTCACAACATAATTCATTTTCAGCGTATTTAAATTGCTGTGTCGTACGACGGAGAACAAATCTAAAATTTCGATATTAAACTCGTAAATTTACGAGATGAATGTCGTTATTTTAGTCTATATCAGAAGAGCAGCAGCCGCCTGTTCGAAAATGACAAATGTGGAGCATCTTGATAAACTTTGATAAAGGTTTCACAAATAAGGAAATAGGCTTCCTTGTTGGTCGGTAAAAAACAGTTAGCCTAGTTCAAGAGAAGTTTTCACTTCAACTTGCAATAACTTGTTTATCTGTAAAATGATGTACTGGCTCTTCACAAGGTAAACAGATAACAGACCAAAATATCCGATAGCTGTGTTGGGGCTTTCCTTATACAGATATGAAACTACATCAGCATCATCACATTGTCATAAAATATCAGGACCCTGAAACGTGTCATGTGTCTTTAGTGGCAGAGGAAAAGGCTTTAAGAAATCTCCTTTCATCATTTTCGCGCATGCTGGTCTCGAACTTGTAAATTTATGAGCGTCGAAAATTAATGATTTTATTCTCGTAAATTTTAGATTGTTTTTCTTCAAGATGGCCCTAATACTCCGTCGTAGTGTCGTACTCCGGCCAGCAGGGGGCGGTAGAGTACAATAAACATGTTCACCGACGGAGCGCCACAGACAGAAACAAGCGCGTGCAAAGCTGCGCTCGTTCCTCCTTCTCGTGCTGGATAGACACGCACTCCGTGTTAGTAGGTGGAAGTAACTTTTATCCTCCGGAGAAGAGTTAAAGAACAACACCTGGGATATAAACCTGGTCCTAAAGCGGTCACGAAGAACGATAACCATGTCTGCCTCATCGGCGAAAGTCAGCAGGAAGGAGAATTCAAATCACGACGGAGCGGACGAGACCTCTGGTAACGTTCAGGAATGGCGGTTATCCACAGCTACGCCATTTTCATTTGTTTATCGTCATTTTGTCATCTTACGCGGAGTTTGTTCAGTAAAATGAAGACAAAACGATGCTATGTTCACGCACAGACGCCTTAATTCTTCTTCAGCTGCGTATCAACAAAGGAGCTAAATGCTGCGTTAGCATGCTAACATAAAGCTAGCACTTTAGCCAGCGCGAGAGCTGAGCTAGCACGTTAGCTTGCGTTAGCTTCTTCTCCGCGTGAAGGAGAGACGGGGTGTTTACATCGCGTGAGCTGCAGCTGGCGTGATAATGTGCAGCTTGTTCTCGTGAAGACAGTTAAGGGGAGTTTGTCGTGTGGGTTTATTGGTGATATCTGCGCGATCTCTCATGCACGAGCTTCGGGATTGTTTGCACACATAATTAGCAAGTGTGCAACAAATCCCCCAAAGAGGGCGGGCGCGGATCACGTTAGCCGCTCTGTTTACGGTACCCACGCGTGTTAGCTTTTGTTGTGCAAGCTGCAACCCGAGGCGATGTAAACAAAGGCTTTGCTTTTGAGTATTTTAAATTGTAATGAAGTCACTATAAGGAGGAGTTTCTGAGCGGGAAGGTGTGAGTAACACGCGTGGGAGGGTTTTTGCGCAGCTCTCGGGTTGTAAATGTGAGCTCGTAGCAGATAAAGCATGTCGGCGTTAAGCTGTTCATTCAAACCAGGCCGCCTTTAGCTTCAACAGGAAGCTCCAGACTGCAGGAGGCAAGAGGGTCCACACACACACACACACACACACACACACACACTGAGTCTGGCGTCCCGCGTTATTTTACTCTCTTTATGTATATGAGAGAAAAGACTGAGGATCTAAAGTTAAACCACTCTATCAAAGTTAGAAATACTTTATTGACCTCAGGGGGAAATTCCGTCGTTACAGTTGCTTTTACAAATAATACAGTTGTAGAAATAATAATAATATAAAAAATAAGGGCTGCTCGATTATTGAAAAAATGACGATTATTTAGCAGGATGAATTACTGACTTTACATCTGCATCACATGCATTTAGCAAACTTATCAACATAATTATAATCAATTAATAAAAAATAAACCAGCTTTGTTTTTTGAGGTAGTGGTGATGAAAACTTGTGGTCAAAATGTCACAACAAACACTTTCAAACAAACACCACACATGACGAAACCCGTGGACAAAACACGGCACAGTAATCATTTAATCTCGATTATCTTGTTTTCATGATCGTGGGAGTCATGCCTCAAACCAGCCCTAAACTAAAGCGCAGTTTGTAAGATACATTACAATATAATTGCACAGAAGTCTCACACATTGTGTTATTGTTCAGATTCTTGCCGGGTTAAGATCCAGATTGCACAGTTTGAATAAATAATGGAGGACATTACAGTCGTCAGTGTAGGTTATATTAATTATTGTTAGTGTGATATAAATTGCCTTTATTGTCATTGATGTAGTACAACGTTTTCTGTAACATTCATCACATTCAGCCTGAACATCCTTAAAAGTTATCGACAAAAGTAGATAAAGTTAATAAAAGTTTAAAGTGAAATGCAGCGCCTTCAGTGCAGTCTGCTGTGATATTAAACGTATGCACAGTAACACACAAGGATTAAAGAGTACAAAACTTTTTACAAGAAGGAAGCATTTTTTTAAAGGTCTTTTCTGCCTTTACTGGAGAGAGACAGGAAATGACGGGAGGAGAGAGTTAAGGACGAGATGCAGCAAAGATACAGAGGTGGGACTCGAACCCACAGCTGCTTTGACGAGGACCGCAGCCCCTGCACATGGTCCGCGTCATAACCACCAGGCTATTTTAATAGCAGCACTGCTGTCTCTCTTTTTGTTGCTTTAACCGTGAACATTTAGAAGAAGACATTCAATACTCAAACTGTTGCATCAAACCTTTTTAAAAAACATCATCAAAGTGCGTCCTGCGTTCAAACACGACCGACTGAGACTCATTCTGAGATGTTGTTGTATCTCGGGGTTTATACGTCAAAGTTCAGCACAGGCATGTTCCCGTGATTACTTCTTTGTCTCAGTATGTTGAACAAATTAAACAAAACCAGAAAGTTTGAAATTAAAAGAAGTTGTTTAACCATTTAAGATGGTTAAAAAGAAAAAATCCTGCACACTACTCTTGCTGAGCATCACCAATTTATTAGAAAATATCACAACGTTTTCTGTGTGCAGGTTTTTTTCTGTTCAAGTTATAGTTTGTCGTCCGACGCACATACTTCACGAGATAGTTGGATGTGCAAACACTTCCTTAAAAACACCATGGAAGACGGAAAAGCAAAATAACTTGAGCAACAAATTGTCAAGTAAACGGACAGAAAGTGACACGCATAATAGCATTTCATTCATTTTTGCAGCCACACTAACCCTCCCATCACCTTTACTTCATCCTTGTTATAAATACGTAAAGCACCGAAGTTTCCCCAGAAAGCCAACGTCTGTGCATCCCCCGTCACTTCATCCTGCACGTAAAGAAAGTGCGTCATTGTTAAACCTTACCCGCTCTGTTTAACGTGGGAACCTTATTTGTGGCTGTTGGAAGTTAAACCTTTTTATTTAAAGTCCTGTGTTTAAACTCTACATCCCTTCCTTTCAGAAAAAGAGCAACAGGAAGCGATCGAACACATCGATGAAGTACAGAATGAAATTGACAGGTGAGTTTGAATGTTACCTGTGAGCTTTGATTGTGGCTGAGCGTGGAGACTTTCCCGTTTGACTGTTTTTCTCTTTTCTCCCCGTCAGACTGAACGAACAGGCGAGTGAAGAAATTTTAAAAGTAGAGCAGAAGTACAACAAATTACGCCAGCCGTTCTTTCAGAAGCGATCAGAACTCATAGCCAAAATCCCCAACTTCTGGGTCACAACATTCGTCAACCATCCACAAGGTAAGCTCTTTGATTCTTTTATCCGTCTGTACAGTGAATCCAAACATTTATTTACAACCTATTTCTACTTTTGGACCTTTAGTTTCAGCACTTCTGGGGGAGGAGGATGAGGAAGCACTTCATTACTTGTCGAGGGTGGAGGTCACCGAGTTTGAGGACATCAAGTCTGGATACAGAATAGATTTTGTGAGTGTTTGAGGTCATTTCTCCTCGTTTGTATAAAATGAGTCGTGTTGTTTTCTGACACAGGCGTGTTTTTCTTTTTGCTAGTATTTCGACGAGAACCCGTACTTTGAGAATAAAGCCCTCTCCAAAGAGTTTAACGTGAACGAGAGCGGGGATCCTGTTTCCAAATCGTCTGAAATCAAATGGAAAGCCGGAAAGGTTTGTTCACCTTTATCTTTGACCTGTTTGTGATTTTGAGAAAGCGAAGCTGTACTTATGATTGAACCTGTTCTCTTCCCATTCTGTGGTTTTCTGATGTTTTCACACTTTACTGACCGTTATTCTCCTTCCTAAAAGAAGTCAGCTTTTCAAACCTTTTGCACATTCTCCTCCTCCAGGACCTGACAAAGCGCTCGGGTCAGACGCCGAACAAAGCTGGGAAGAAACGTCAGCACGAGGAGCCCGAAAGCTTCTTCACCTGGTTCACCGATCACTCAGACGCCGGAGCTGACGAGCTGGGAGAAGTTATCAAGGATGACATCTGGCCCAACCCGCTGCAGTACTACCTGGTAGGTTCAGAACTCATCTTGAGTCTTACGCCTACTTTAAACATGAAGACTTCATTCTGACACCCTCTCACCTCTGAAGACATTTTAAACAGAGTATAAGATTTTACAAAGACTGGGTATCTTGTCGGCTCGCTATTTACACTATAGCTGGATTCCTGTTGAGATTATTTCCCATCATGCTCCTGATGTTTATTTACAAGAAGAAGAAAAAAACTGCTGCATCAACAGATTCAGTTCAGATCTCCGCGGTGATGAAAACTGTGATGTCAGCTCGGTTAGAATCGAGCAGCAACCTCCGGTGTTGAAAAATGAAGCTAGTGAGGAAGTGCAGATACCTGCAGTTCTTCGAGTGTCCACTTGAGGCCGGCTGCAGAAGTGCCTTAAGTCACATACACACCCATTCGAAAATGCCCATTGTGGTAGACCTGAGTGACAGACTGTTTGTCAGTAGGACAAAAAGTGCCAGGTGGACACGGGACGTCACTTGTTGCAGATATAAAACATTTCTGGTCAAAGTTTTTGAATGAATCCCTGTTGATCTTCCAAAGGTCCCCGACATGGAGGATGAGGAAGGAGACGGTGACGATGATGACGATGACGAGGAGGGTCTGGAAGATATCGACGAGGGGGAGGAAGAGGAGGGTGACGATGATGATGAGGATGGTGATGGGGAAGATGGAGAGGTAAGAGGGAAAGCTAGTCATGTAGAAACTCAAATGATTCGTGTTTTTCTTGAAATAAACGATGTTATCTTTTTCTTTTATTGTCTCAGGATGACGGAGAAGACGATTAAACGTCTCGACTTTCACCTTTTCCCATCGTCCTCCCTCTGTGATCCTCCTACGAACCTCGGGAGCAAAATATTTTGTTTGTTTGTTATTTTTTTTCTGGGTGGGGAGGGGTGGGATTTGTATAAAAGTAATAAAAAAAAAATCCTGTGTGTCGTTAGCATGTCCATCCTTCCTCCTCTGCAGCCCTGACGTATCCATGACGACCGCCTCCTTACAGCAGCAGGTCCACGTCGGGTGCGACGGGATTGCAGGGGGGTGAGGGTGGCCCTCGAAGTCTCACCTGTCATTGTTTCCCTTCATCTCCCAAAGACATGCAAAAGAATAAAAAAAACTTTGTAGCATTCTGCACGTCATCCTACGTAGATTTAAAATACGTACAATAGCAATTTATATGTCAGATATGAATTCTGTTGAAGTTGTGAGTTGAATAAAAATAAGCCATGGTGCAGTGATAACTTAATCATAGCATCCTTAGCCACTTTTATATATATACGTGTATATTATAATATATCCAGTGGTGGGGGGGGGGGACTAAGGCTTATTACTAGAAGTTGCATTTTCCTTTGTGACTTGTACTAATGGAACTGATTGAAAGCACCAGCTTGTTCCTTTCAACCATTGTAAATGTTTTTGGGATCTCGTGCATCTTGGGACAGGTGTTAATTGTACACAGTTTGAAGGGGGGGCGGGGCAGCAGCAGGGCTTTGACAACAACTCTGGACGTCTGCTTAAGATTTTTTTTTCCTTGTGTTTTTCAAGCACCCACAGAAATCGTTTGAATTGTACATTTTTTTTATATAAACCGTAAAACAAACCTTTTGAGCTTGGCTTAACATTTTGAAGATGAGAGATGAAAAGGTTTCTGCGGAGTCTGCAGCGTTTCTCCTGTTCTGCTGGAAACCTGTTCACGTTAAATTAAGTGTACCAGTTGCTTTGTTACAATAAATAAATGTAAACGTGATGCTCGGAGTAGTTTGATCACATTTGGGCTTTCCAACACGCTTTGTTTCTCCAATTCAGGCACCAAACGGAAGTGAAACTATTGGACTTTTGAAATGTCACAGGGTGAACGAATAATTGGGATCCACTGAGAGACGACCGTCTAAACATTTGAATTCAGAGGTTCTTTTTTTGCTTGAACCCAGTTAAAATCTATCGGTCCCCAACAGAACAGCTGGATGGAGATTTTCATAATGGTTTTTTCATTAACACAGACTGCTGTGGGTAATTTGATGACATCATGGTTTGTTGTAAAGACTTTTTTGGCGCTACTGGCTTTAAATTGTGACCATTGTTGATTCTAATAGCTTAGATCTGTCATGTTAATACTCCAGACTTTGTTGCCAGTGGGATTTAAAATAAACCGTTTGGGCTTACTCAGGTTTTAAAGAAATATTGTGTTGATTTTTATTTATCTTATCAATCTGCAGAGGACTCGAGGTGCACCGCTAAAGATCACGTATGGGATTAAATGAACACACGGCAGGGCTTCTGTTACGGCTCATTTCTAGAGTTGCTTGTTGAGAAACTTGACTTAATTAATTTACCTGCTGTATATACGTCATAACCTTAAGGGCTTTGGGTATTTGTGAACTTGTATTGGTCTTAGGGTAGAAAAGCATCCAATGAGAGCAGCTCGTTAAGTTTCAAATTTAAGTATTTAAGTGATGGTAACTAGAATTTAGTGCAGGATGTATCAGGATTTCCGTTTGCTCACAAACATATTCTCATCAGTGTAAATAAGTCTCAGAGCTCCTCTAAACATGCCTGTGAAGTGTCTTGTTCTAAATCCACTCTGATCTTGTATTTGATCATGCCTATAAACCCCTCTATTTCAGCCCTGCTCAGAACAGGCTGTTTCTGTGTCTGTAACTTTAAATGTAAATGAGCTGTGTCTGACCACGCCCCTCTCTGGAAGGGCTTGGGTGGCTCGGGCTTTCTCGCTCCATGCCCTATTGTTTACGGTGAGAAGGCAGACTCAGAGGGCAGAACAAACACCTAGCTGTGGGAGTGTCACCCACCTGGGGGAGGGGTTACTGCCCTTTGTGATGTCATGAAGGGAAAATCTCCAAACGGCCTGTTTGAGCACACATTTTCTGAAAAGTGGAGCAGGCAGAAGACGGAGAGGATGGACTTTTCTCATCATTGGGGGGTTGTAGACAGACTAGAGACACATATTAGTGTTAGAGGAACATGGTGAAGTGGATTTTGAATAATGTGACCTTTAAATTGATTAATTTTTTTTAAAGTCAATTAAATAAATATCTGTTGTTTGTAAATAGAAAGCCTTCATTGTCATTAAACAATTTACAAAGAAATTAGACACACTTTACCTTAAAGTGCACGACACACAGACACCCACAGCTACAAACAACAACTTACTTTAAGAGAAGAGAGACAAAGACGGAATATTTACTCTGCAGAAGACAAATATGGTGTGCAGGTAAGACAGAGATAACATTTTAAACATAACATTTCAGACCTGTTTGTTTGCTCAGATGCGAGAAGAACAGCAGCTTATTCATAGGAAATATCCAGCTTTATGTTAAGCTTGACTCAAGTATAAGCAATTTACTCCCCTCATTTGCCCCTTTTAATCTGAAAGTGTTAGCTAAAATAAAGTGAAATGGTATTTCTATGTCACTGTAAAGGACAACTGAACCTGCAGAATAACTACTGGGCTGGTATAAATGTGGCCTTGTTACAGTGAGGAGAATGAGTGACAATAGCTTCTTTCAGTGTTCTGGCATGAGCTCTGCATAGTATTATTATCTCCAACAAGCTTCATGAACTCCTATCTGCATCATGGAGTGGAAATAAAGCATGTCGTGTCGTTCTCTCACCACAAGGGGGCAGACTACTCGCGTCTACGCAGCAGAAATATGGAAGTCTGTGACCTTGTCCCAACCTCCTAACGTTGTGTAATGATGACAAAAACGAAAACAAATATTTTAGAGGCAAGTAAATAATTATTAGGATGACATTTTCTGTTTTAAAATGAATTGTAAAATCCCCAAATTCCCACTGTATATAATGGGAACAGGCACTACTCTTTGTTTTCAGGTCAGAAAGATGGATCATTTTAAGGCCGACACAATCCACTTTATTGATCTGAGGGGATTAATAGCTCATTTGACTTTGTGTATTTCATCTTACATGTTAACTATGCAGACAAATCTTTATTTTCTGAGTAGAAAGACTGAACAGGTGACAAGCTGGAGTCCTTTTCTCGCAGTACGTACGAATACACGACATATTTTATACATACAATTTATTTATTATTTTTTTATATGCTAGAAAGATATATTGCCTGATTTTGTCATTTTAATATACCAACGAGTCCACATAATTCACGACAGAGAGAATATCTGCTATTTTCTGAGAAATAGAAAGCGGAAGCGGAAGCGATCGCCGGATATCAGTCTTGACTCGACGGACTCTCCGTAACCAAGGTAACGGTATGCGCTACAGGGATGCTAGCTAGCTGTGGTCAAAGTTAACACGCAGTTGCTATTCTATGAAACATTTTTTAACACTTGAATTACAGTTAACGCGAGATAAGAAAGTCACTGTTAACTATTATTAATGGAGCCAGAGGAAGACAAACTTATTAAGATGTTTACAGACGAAGCGCTGGATGCTGTGACCATTGAGTCTCTTTGGAGGAAATCTCAGCAGGCTGCACAGGAGTCGGTATGTTTGACCAACAGTGCTAAGTTTAGCTCCCACAGTATAACACAGTGTAATTGTTGCCTATTTTTGGCTGTTTAAGCTACAGAAACAAAATTGTGTAGGCACTAGGCAGTAGCTATCTAGCTAGCGTTTAAATGTGACGTTCAAATGTTTCTCGGAAATGTCATCATCCGGCGACACACTTTACACTCCTCTGTACACTTTCTACTAAAGATGTTACAGTTTAAGTGAAACACAATTAAATAAGCAGTCTCTCCAAAGAGTTGTTTACGGGGGAGGTCTAGGGCCAGGCATTAGAAATAACTAAGAGGAAGATGAAGGAGAAATGTATTTCAACTTAAATCTAGACATTTTGTTTCTACTTTTTTTCTCAAGATTTTAGATTTCGCAACCATTCGACTTGATTCTTGGCATTTCAACTTTATGCTCAAAATTGTATTTTTACAAAATTCCAGATGAAATGCTGGTAGTGTGGAAGCCCTGTAGGAAACAATGTGAAAGCTCAGACTGTGTGTACCTGCGATGAGTGCGGGCTGGTTGGGGTGACAGCACAGAGCAGTGACTGTTGTTGGAACATCTATAACCAGATCAGCTTGTTTGGGGTTTGGACTCTGACGGTTTAGGTTCCAGGTACAAACGTAGGACTTCTCCGTGCTCCTGTCTCCTTTGTCAATCCTGAAATTTGATAAAACAACCACAAACAAACAAGAAACACAGTCAGAAATCTGGGAGAGAGGGAGTGGCGAACAACATGCCACCCACATGTGGCACGCACACTAACCAGCAGGCCACCAGCATCCTGTCATTTCCACTTTATTCTCAAAGGTCATAATAAACAAAATCTTCCTCCTATCATTATTTATTTCTCATGTCTGGGCCTAATCCTCCCAATATAAGTCTGACTCCATGTGAAACTCAAACTTGTGATTGCAGCCTGGAGACTGGACTGACTGGAGTCCACATGTTTATTTGCTGTTTTTTCAGAGAGGATGTCAGACCAGAGCGGTCCACAGCACTGAGGCAGAGGTCCAGACTGTGTTGACCTCTAGCAGCTGGACTCAGACAGAAGAGCCAACACATCAGGACACAGAGCAGCTCCTCCGACAAAACCAGGATGAGCCGGATCCACCCGACCTGAAGGACTTCCTGCATCGGGTCGAGGACTCGGTCATCAGAGAGTTGGTCAGAAACGCTCGGAGTCACGCTTTCGATGGGTTTCAGGTCAACTGGGAAGAGCACAATAATCGTGTAAGTAGGATCAGTGAACCACATTTAAATATTGCTGAGCAGGAAAGAGACTGGTGTTCATGTGTGACTGTTTCTATGCTCACAGGTTTCTTGCCTCCATTGTCTTCAACATCCCGGCGCTCAGGAGAGAGGTCTGCATGTAACCAGTGTGTCCTGGAGCTGCACAGGCTCAGTTATTGCCTGCGCCTACGGTCGGTACGTTCACCTCATTTATTCACATGTTTTTATGTAATGAGTCTGAATCTCCTAAACAGATGTCCTGAATGTTTTGCACTGCACTTTTGTTTCTTATTTTTCAAATTTCAGGATTGATGAAGGAGACTGGAGCACTGAGAAGTCCTTCGTTTGTACCTGGAACCTGAACCGTCAGAGTCTGAACCCCAAACAAGCTGATCTGGTTATAGATGTTCCAACAACAGTCACTGCTCTGTGCTGTCACCCCAACCAGCCCGCACTCATCGCAGGTACACACACAGTCTGAGCTTTCACATTGTATCTCACAATTCTTCCACACTTATGAAAAACTCCTGAAGTTTTTCGGGATGAGCCGCATGTGTGAACGCAAACAGCCACATTTTTCACTCTGACTTTATCCAGAGTTTCTCCTCCAGCCTCCTCGTATTTTTTCCGCAGAAAGTCAGAGTGAGCTGATGTGAGAACGCAGCAGGAAATAATCAGGAGAATTCAGGAGGGGGTGGTGACGATCTGCAATCGGTGCAAGACCATAGACTGTGTGCATGTGACCGCTACGATCTCCGTGCACTTAATTAATCGGAAGCATTATGTTTCCTGTTCTCCAGAATGTTCTTCTCCACTCTTAATTCAGATTGTGATTCTGTTGAACTACACGTAGCATGTAGCGCAGACTCTGTTGCTTTGCCTGCCCCCTACGCGTCGTTTCTTTTATGTCATACCTCACAATTTAGTTTGAGACAGCATTTCCAATATGGCGACCGTGACCGACGGGCTTAAAAAAAACTGCTTCACTGGGTGACATCACGTTTCTTACAGTCTGTGCTAGTTTGACTTTGAGAGGCAAATAAATGGAACTGAAAGGGTTAAAAGTAGTTGTGTTTTGTTTGTGTGTCTGCAGGGGGTCTGTACACTGGAGAGGTGGTGGTCTGGGACACCAGTCAGACTCAGGACCCCGTGCTGGTCCAAACTGGGATGTCAGCAGACAGCCACAGAGAGCCGGTGTATCAGGTGACAAAGGAGCCCCACAGATCCACATCCTAAACAGGAGGCGCTACATCTTTTATTTTCAAAAGCCCCCAGACTCCACTGACATCAATTTAGCAGATAACAAATAAATCCTAATTAAATATATCGGTGATTAAAGCCTTTCTGAACAGAGAGTGACGTCAAACTCCCTCATGGCTCTTTGTTCATACAGGACAGTGCAGCACTTCCTTTGTTTGTTTGTTTAAACGTTTCACTCAGATGAACCCCTCCCTGTCCAACCGTTATCCCTGCCACCATGTCAGGGAAGAGAAACGACCCTGCTCACTCAGGGACGGCGTCAGTCGAAGCATAGTGGTGGAGTTTCTCGAGAGTACAATTCAAGGAGAACCAACAGGCTCTCCAAACTGAAGAAAATACGTCAAAGAAAGAAGAACTGAATCACCTTTGGGCGGCATATCTGAACAGAGATCAGTTGTTGAAACGGCTGCACTCGTTCTGAACACTGAGGGAGGGGTCGGGGGAGGAAGGGAGGTGGTGTGCTGAAGGGTCAGATTTGTTTTGGTTTTGAGAGACTGGTGCTTAAGTGTGAGATCTACTGGACACTTACTCTGAAAGTCTCATATTATACCTTTAATTGTCTGACTTTAACTCGTTGTACTTAGGACGCTTTTTTGAATACGGCCCCAGGTTTACATTTTTAGAATTCCTCTTCCTGTGATGCATGTTGTTCTAAGAGATCTGCACAGTTGCGGTTGTAAACTTTCACTCACCTGTATCAGTGTATGTTGATGCTGAGGATTATGTTTTTATACTAAGACACAAGCCACGTCATAGACTAACACTTATCATGTCCTCTGTTTGTTGGGGAAGGTTTCTTGGGTGCCCCTGCAGAAGAAAGGAGAGTTTGGCGTGCTGAGTGCGAGCTCCAGAGGTCAGGTTCTGCTGTGGACGGTGGACTCGGATCAGAACACATTCGTCCTGAACGCTGCGTACGCGTTCGTGAGACAGCAGGTTCCTCACAGCAGCAGCTTCAAGGTGAGACTCCGAGAGGGAAGAAGGGAGACGCTGAAAACAAAACTGAACTGAGGAGGAAATAACGTACGTTTTTATTGATGGTCTGTAAATCGTGAAGGATGCTCTGAGAAAGATGTACTCAGTAGTCCAGGTCAGACTGCGGGTTCAAGCCGCGATGTTTACACCCCTGTGACGCTTCGCCTTCAATCTCTCGAAAAGGATTAAAAAAAACCTAAGTGTTTAGTAATCTTGTTGCCATGGTGATGAAGGATGATCAACTCATGAATGTTAGAAAACAAAACTAAAAAAAAGTCTTTTCATTTTAAGATGACAAAGAAATGATTTGATATCATGATGAATCATTTTTGTGTGTTCTGCAGTTCTCTCATTAAAGAACATAAAGTCGCCTTTTCTCATGACAAAATGAACTTTCTTATTTCAAGACAACAAAGTAATGACCTTTAAAGAGGAGTTATTGCTTCACACAGCTGTTCCACGCTTCAGTACATTTGTGCTGAGTTCAGGATCTTCAACGTGCATCAGGTCAACGTGTACATCTTCCAGTAGTTTGGTTTACGAATCAATAAATGTGTAAATATACCGACATTCAAAGCTCACAAAGTTATTAAGCAATAACGTTAAATGCTTCCCGGGCTGCTCTTGCATGCTGCGTTGAGTGTACTGAACGACAAACTTATTGTGTGTTTGTGTGTCTCCTTTAGGTGCGGGGCAGCAGCACCGTGGGCGTCACCTCTCTTGCTCTGTCTCCCTGGGACTCTGACACCTTCCTGGTCGGTTCTGAGGGCGGCCTCCTGCTCCGCTGCTCCTTCTCCGCTCAGACTCCGGCTGCTGTTCCTTCTGAAGGTCAGACTGTGACTCCTAGAGCGCCCGCGGTGTTCTCCTTCAGGCCCCGCAGAGGGCCGGTCCACTCCATACACTGCTCCCCTTTCCACAGGTGAGACACGACCACACGTTTATTGAAGTCAGCAGGTGTTAAACATGAGAGTCAACGGGCGATGTTATGTCTCTGCAGGAACCTGTTTGTGAGCACAGGGACGGACGGCCTGGCTCACCTGCACTCTCTGCTGCAGGTCGACCCGCTGCTCTCTCTCCGGGTCTCAGACTCGTACGTGTTCCAGGTGCAGTGGTCTCCAACCCGACCGCTGGTGTTTGCTGCAGCCACGGGGCAAGGTACGCGAAATGCTTTTATTTCCTATACCCAAGTTATTGTTGTGAATTTATACATCCCATATCAGCTTCAAATCAGGAAGCTCTCAGGTCTTAGTCTTATTTTTAACAGACATGTGGAACCTGCCAAAATATGACATCTACAGCTTCTTGGAAAATATGATTTGGGGCGATTAAAACTTGTTTTAGATTCAGCCATTGTGGACGGTCAACTGTCTAAATCCACAACTGTGTAAGTCGTCCAGAAAGAGTTGCTCTCCTCCTCTCTGATCCACAGGACTTTATTTGTTTACTCAGTAACTGCTAATAACGGTTTCATAAAGCAGCTGGTTGGTAGTTCCATTACAGCTCGCTGACCGTTACTCTGACCTGTCGATCAATAAAGTGCAGATATCGTGTTTATCTTGAAGAATTGTTAACGTGTCATGAACAGTACAGATCCATGTTTTGTCATAAGTGAAGCGTCAGTACTTTGAGGTGTAACAAAGATGTGTCCACGTTGTCTCTCTCAGGTGAGGTGCAAATATTCGACCTGGGCCGCAGGTCTCTGAGGCCGGCCGCCACCATCGAGGAGGGGGGAGCGGGACACGCTGCGACCTCTTTGTCCTTCAACCATCAGAACCCTCGCCTGCTGGCGGTGGGGAAAACAAACGGGACAGTCGCTGTCTGGCAGCTGAGCACCGAGCTGACGGAGCAGAACCCCAGAGAGAGCAGCCAGCTGGAGCAGATAGCCAATCAGGTGGCAGAATGAGACGTGTGAAGACAGCAGCATCGGAATGATTTAAGTGAACTCAAAGGATGTTTGTGGAGGTGAAATAAAAACAGAGAGCTTTGGTTTCCAGTTCTAACCAGTAGCGTTTATTAAAGCACACTCAGTTGTTCGGGTGTTGTTACGACATTATTGTTAATACGAGGTTCTTCAATTCATCGAAAGCACAAGAAGCTAATCAGGCTAAAAACAATCACATTCAAATGCAGACAGATCCACTATGCTATGATGAGAAGCACACAGAGTTAGGGCAGAGCGAGATAAATAGTACAGAGTTGTTATTAGTGAGTAGTGCCACGATCATGCAGTTTCAGCCGTGTGTTCGTGTCCAAGTGTGTGAGGGAAAACGCGTCCCGATTGGTCACTGGGGGACGGGGATCAGTTAACAAACAGCGAGCGGGTGAACTCCACAAAGTCGAAGGCTGACGGCAGCTCGCGGCCCTTGCTGTCGAGGTACGGCTTCATGTGCGACAGGCAGTAGTCCGCCTGTTCCTTGCTCAGGTTCTGGAAGAGAGAAGGGGGACAGTTAGACCTGCATGAAGACCCGATACACAAACTGAGACCAGAGAGCGAGCGGGGAACACGTCTGACCTGGTAGAGCTCTTCTTTAGTGACGTAGGGTTTGTTCTCGGTGCTCAGAGCTCTGAAGGCGCTCTCGATCTCCTCGCTCGACTTCACGTTCTCCGTCTCCCGGCTGATCATGAACGCCATGTACTCCTGCAGCGACACGTTTCCATCCCTGCACGGACACACAAACCAAGATTCCTCACCGTTAGACACAAATCAAACAGCCGCACTGGATGATGTTTGCATCGATACTGAACCTGTGACGTACCTGTTGGGATCCACCGTGTCGAGTATGGCTTCAAACTCAGGATCTGGTTCTCCTTCCTCCACCATGGGCAGGTCGTAGCCCAGCGAGCGTAAACACGACTTGAACTCCTGGTGGTTCAGACGGCCCGACTTCTCTTTGTCAAAGTGCCTGAACATCAAAAGGGGGAAGAGGATAAACTTTGTAAGAGCAGACACAGATATTTAAAGAGATATTTCCTGCTCTGAGGATTCAAAGATTAGGACAATTATTTTGCTGACATGAAAAAGCAACAACTTTTTCATACCCCCCATTTTGGCACGCGACTATCTAACAACTGGGATACACGGACGCCACGAAAAGAGACTTTTTTTATGAGTCGCCAATGACAAAACCTGCTGGATTCCCTCCTCCGAATTACTGACAAACCGGGCCTCGACTTTTTCTGTAAAGATGTTCTGACCACTCACAGAGCTGGGATTTCAGACGGCCTTATTTCATACGAAGTCAATGTAGGACACAAATTGGTGCCTTTAGAATTTCTCAACTACAGAAATAAATGTGCATGATGTTTTGACGGCCTATCAGTGCTGAGATTCTCCTGATATCGAGCCAACAATGTTTAAGCCAAAGTCTTCCTATCAAAAAGGATTTGTAAATATGTCTCACCCTGCAGACCGACCCGGCAGGAAGTGCACTTTTATAAATCTGCATTAAAGATGTAGCTTCTGAAGCATCATTGTGTCATGTTTTTTTAAATTAAATCACAGAAACTAAATGTGTAGTTTGGGTTCATACTGATGTAGTTAGGCCATCAAAGAAAAAAGGAGCTTTAAAAGGAAGTTTAAGTCTAAAGATTGTAAAGGAAGTCAAAATGACGTGCTGCGAGTGCTTTAAGCAACAATTTAGAACGTTTCCATCGTAAAATAGTCGTTTCAAAGTGAGTCTAGTTGTTCAAGAACTTCCAAACAGGAGGAATGTCCGCAGAGTGCCCGGTCTGCAGGGTGGTTCTAAGAGATGCAGTTGCACTCAGAAACCTTTGGTGGGCGCCAAAGTGCACACAACTGGAATCCTACATATTGTTGCTTTGACCAATCAGAATTTTTCAGCACACTAAAATATAAACCCTTGAGCAGCAGCTTATGTGGGGTGTAGAATAAAGCGTCCTGAACTTTACTTAGACCCTCATCATTGCCGGGGACACGCCCTGATTTCAGCCAAAGGACTCTTGTCCCTGAGAAAGTTCCTGTAGTGAAAATGAAGAATATATAAAGACACAATCAGGTCTCTTACTTGAACATCATGCTGAACTCCTTCAGAGCCTCCTCTGTCACTCCAGTGGTGTTCCTGAAAGACAAAGGGGGGGGTCATGAGACCAACTTTGCCGTCTACATGAAGCCTGAAGTCCAGGTCACTTCAGTACCATGGTTTATTTGCTGTGTTGTGTCGTTGTGTACCTGGCCTGTATCTGTTGCTCCAAGTTGTGCTGCATCCTCATTCCCAGTTGATCCAGTTGGTCCCACTGCTGGGCCAGGCCCACCGTGCTGTGCTCTGTGTACTTGTTGTCCAGGATCAGTGCCTCCTCCATAGCTGCTCCCAGGTCCTCAATCTTCTTTAGCTGGCTGCGCATGGCCCGGATCTCCTGGTGCTTACGCTGAACACACACACACACAAAATGCATCAAAACTAATTCTGCTAACAAGAGGGCTCAGTCTGACTACCCGTCCTCTGGGGATGACTCGGCTGTGCGACATTTACTAACGTTTACACAACAACATTAACCAACCGGGCAGCGTTGGTCCGTCATCTCTCATGGTCAGCACGGTAAAACAGAGGTTTTTATCAATGGAGTCTGGAAGTGGACAGAAGCTCTTCGCATTTGTTTCACCCCGTTTCCAATGAGAAGTGAATGTTAGTGTTTTTTTCTGATCTCTGGTCGTTATTTATTGCGTTATCTCGGGACAACAATGCTTGTGTCCCCCCGATGACAAGCGAATATCTTGAGATCTCAAGATCACAACCAAAACTCAAACGTTATGTGTCAAATAAAATGCATTGATGCATGTCTGGTTGTTTTTTCCTTCCAGAGCATGTAGGTAAAGCTGCGTGTGAGACAGAGAGACGTGACTCAGATTCCTGATGTAATAAAATGTTAAAGTGATTTTTACCTTTGTGGCCTCCAGCTGGGACTCCAGGGTTCCAGACTCTTCCACCATACACGACCTGACACACAAACACACAGACTGATGTTAGACAGGAGACCATACAGGCAGGTCAAATACGGCACACACATCCTCTAAAACACCCAGCACTCCCACAGAACTCTATGAACTATAATGAGAACAAAGTGTCTGCAGGTGAACTAGCTCCTACTGTGTGTAGTTTCAAGTAGGTTTCGTCACCATGACAGATTTGTAAACTTAAATGTGATACTAGTAAAAATCTAACGATGACTCTAAAAAAATCTACAGAAAACCCAAACCATGCGAGGTTAGGGCTACTGCACACAGGAGTGGAAACTGCAGAGGATCATTAGTGCTTCATGAATATGGAAGTCTGTGTTACTGATTATGGAGAGTGAAGCCTGGAGTTACTGCACACATGACAAATGTAATTAAATGAAGGCAAATGCCACTAAAGGACAATTTCTTTCAGTTTAGAATATGTGAAGTTGCACACATATTTGATGATATTTGCAGTTTCCATCCCTGAGGTAAACAAAGTGACATCCAGCCCGTCGAGTCTGGAGTTTGAGTTGGAGGACTGGGTGAGTGTTAGTTCTGTGGGGGGGGGGGGGGGGGGGTCTACTGTGCACACCACAGTCCAACATGGTGGTTTTAGACTGAAGTGCATGAAGTCACACAGATGACCTGATGGTCTGTGTGGGTCAGAGGAAGCAAAAAGAAAAAAGCTTAAAGAGCGTTGACCTTCCAGAAAGATCATCAGCAACCTGGTACTGATAGACACAGATAACCCGCCGATAGGCTATGCTATTTAGAGAGAGGAGGAGGAGGAGGAGGAGGAGGAGGAGGAGGAGGAAGAGGAAGAGGAGGAGGAAGAAGAGGAGGAGGAGGAGGAGGAAGAAGAAGAGGAGGAGGAGGAGGAAGAAGAGGAGGAGGAGGAAGAAGAAGAAGAGGAGCAGGAAGAAGAAGAGGAGGAGGAAGAAAAAGAGGAGGAGCAGGAGGAAGAAGAGGAGGAGGAAGAAAAAGAGGAGGAGGAGAAGGAGGAAGAAGAGGAGGAGGAGGAAGATGAGGAGGAGGAGGAGGAAGAAGAGGAGGAGGAGGAAGAAGAGGAGGAGGAGAGATTTAACAGCAGACAAGAACACAAAGAACAAAGAAATATCTAGAAAAAATCATTGAGGAAAATGGGGAACTTTAAAGGTCACAGATTCTGCAAAATCTACTTCACCATGTTTCTCTAACTCTAACATGTGTCTCTAGTCTGTCTACAAACTCCCCAATGATGAGAAAAGTCCATCCTCTCCGTCTTCTGCCTGCTCCACTTTTCAGAAAATGTGTGCTCAAACAGGCCGTTTGGAGATTTTCCCTTCATGACATCACAAAGGGCAGTAACCCCTCCCCCAGGTGGGTGACACTCCCACAGCTAGGTGTTTGTTCTGCCCTCTGAGTCTGCCTTCTCACCGTAAACAATAGGACATGGAGCGAGAAAGCCCGAGCCACCCAAGCCCTTCCAGAGAGGGGCGTGGTCAGACACAGCTCATTTACATTTAAAGCTACAGACACAGAAACAGCCTGTTCTGAGCAGGGCTGAAATAGAGGGGTTTATAGGCATGATCAAATACAGGATCAGAGTGGATTTAGAACAAGACACTTCACACACATGTTTTGGGGAGCTCTGAGACTTATTTACACTGAAGAGGAGGAGGATATGTGACCTTTAAAGGGTACAGAACAATCAAAAACAACCCCCTCCGTTAACCCAAAATCACAACAACTTCCCAATTTTTAACAACCACACACTGAATCATCGGACACACAAATCACATCTATATTAGAAAGAAAAGTGATATTAACCCATCCAGCAGATACGTCCTGATTAGCAGATTGATTCCAAGCATCAGCGAGGAAGCAGCCAGAGGGAAGAGAGGGACAAGAAGGGAGGGATGAGAGAGAGACAAATACACGTTAAGATGAGGCAACAACAAAGCATTCACTGGAATCATAAAACACTAGAAACACAGAACTAGGCTGCTGCATCTCGTCCTGTACCTGGTCTCCTGCAGCCACTGGTGGAAAGCGTTGGCGTGTTGAGCAAACTCCTGACGTAGCTTGTCGTTCTCCTCCTGCCTCCTCTGCTCCTTCTGCAGCTCCAGCTCTCGCTCCTGTATTCAAACGTAAACGTGTAAAGACAGAGCAGCAGGAGGAAGGTTAATGCAATGACAACTATCTTCAGATTCTGAGCCAAAAAGGTAATTACATCATAAACTAGAACAACCATAAGACCGTCAGGCGTTTAATTTACATACTATTTACTCTAACTCATGGTTGAATCCACATGTATCGACCCCAGAGAAGATTTCTTCCAAAAACCTTGATTCTATTTGAGTCTAGATCCTGTCCTGTGCTCATACAGAAGACCGGAGGTTTAACAGATTCTTCAGTCGACTCATTACAGGAATCTTTAAGCACTGATATCACATCTGCTGACTGATAAAGTCTGCTTGTTGAGTTTCCTACAGGTTTCTGATATACACCTGAAGAGATCCTTTTAAGTCATTTTGCATGGTCTTTAGTATAAATGCTTTGTTCAGGCTAAAACACGTCAAAGCTCAAAGTTGGTTGGAATTTGTAGAACTAGAATTTGGCAAAGAGGAAGAACACGAGCAGGTTTTAAAACATGAGTGTATGAATGAGACCTTGATGATCTTCTGCAGGTTCCTCCAGGTCTCCTCCAGCGCCTCCATGGTGAACCAGGTGTAGGGGTTGGACACCACCTGGTAGCTCTTGATCTGCTGGTCCAGCTCGGCCAGCTGGTTGAAGTCGGCCTGAGCCGAGCTCAACGAGGAGCGGAACGCCTCGTGGGCCTCACGCAGCGCCCGGATCTCTTCCAGAGAGTTACACCTCACCGGGTCTGTCAGATCCTCCTCTGCGTTCTCAAACCAGCTGTTAAAGGCTGACGCCTTCTTAGCGAAGGTCAGGAACAAGTCCTCAACCTGGGGAGAAGATAAAACCCTTAAAACGTGAACTGAAGCAGCTTCGGTTTGTTTGCGAACAGTTTTGCTGTAGCTTTAAGTTTAGAGAACGCTTTGTCCATTAACTCGGGCTGCTCTTGTGTCCTCTTTACCTTTCTGAAGTGCTCCTGAGCCTCCAGAAGCTTCTTCTTGCGGGCTGCAGAGTTGGACAGCAGCTGGTTCCAGCGCTTTATCAAAGAAGCGTGACGAGCCTCGATGGCCTTTGATTGGACGTGCTGGGCGGCCAGCAGCTGGTCTTTGAGCGCTGTGATGTTGGTGATTCCCTCCTGCTGGAAGGCCTGCAGACCGGCATCAAACGTCTCCTACAGATGGACACGAATTAAAAGATGTTTAAGGGGAAAGACAACACGAGGGATAGAAGTAAGAAAGCTGTGTGAGGATGACGTACCTGCTTGGTGAGAAGAGTCTGCACAGAGGAAAGGTCTCTGCCGTAGTCGTCGGTCTTCAGGCTGTTCTCCTTCTCACCTTAAAACAAAAAACACATCGAAAGGGGTCAAACAAAACTCAACCTGAATGAAGTGCATCTGTTTCTCTGATGAACCAGGACATCAGAAGTCTTCGTTTTTCTGTGTGTTCTTACCGATCCAGGACTCGACCACGTCAGCTTTCCAGTTGAACTGCAGGAAGGCCGAGTTCTCGTCCAGCTTGGCCTTCCTCTGAGCAGCCGCTCTCTCCAGCTCCGACACTTTGCCTTGCAGAGCCGCCATCTTTGCACTGATGTTGTCCACGTTATGGTTGTTCTATTAGAAACAAAATTTACTTTCAGAAACTTTTTCATCCATGGTCACTGCTGAAAATCGGCGTATTTTCTCTGAATGGGAAGACGATGTTACCTTCTTGATGAGCTCATCTCCGTTAGTGCACACATCGTTCACTCTGTCCCTGTGCACGGTGAAGTCCGTCTCAAACGCTTCATGCTTCTTCAACAAGCCCTGTTCAACAGAAAGGTCGCCTCTGACTCAGTCAAACACGTCATCAACTCTCACAGTTAAACTATATGATGTCACGCAGAGTGTTGAGTTACCTGCACAGCAGCCAGCGTGTCTCCGTAGTCCTCGCTTCCCACCAGATTCAACTTCTCATTAATCCACGCTTCTTCCTCTTCCACATTCGCAACAAACTGCTGGTACTCCAGCGACTCCTCCAGCCTCTTTCCCCTGAGAGAAAACACACACAGTTCACATTTACACACCTGTGTCAGCCTCAGTGTGCGTCTCCGTGGCTTCAGAGTGCGTGTCTTACCTCGCTCCAGATAAGTCTTTAAGTTCCTTCCAGTGGTCGACAAACTGGGCGAGCCTCTGCTGGATCTCGTCCTGACCGATGGTGTTGTCATCAGACAGCTTCTTCCCCGTGTCCAGCACCGACTGAAAACACAACACGATATCAGCGAGATGTTAGTGAGGAGTGTGGACTAAATGCAACATCACATACTTCATCATTTAGTTTAAAGACGGGCTGCAACACATTCATTATGAACAACATCCCGAGCTCTGATTATGTTGTCGACGAGTTTCTTATTCTAACATGACACCTTTAAAAGGACCCTGGAGTCGTGATTTAATCACTTTCTTTATAGAGTCAGATGAAGAGATTTAGACACACTCAGGATGTGTTTATTCTATCTTAGCATTAACACAGAAGTCCGTCTTTGTTCAGAGTTCACAAATACACCAGTCTGTACCTCGCTATTTTAGTTACATGATTTATATCGTTTGTTTAAATCTTGCATTATGTTTTCTGTTAAGCTGCACGCTGTAAATAAAGCGCTGCAGGAAGAACAAAAAACTATGAAAACAAGGTAGAACTAGTGATTGTAGTGATCTGTTTCTGTGCAGACGCCTGAGGTGATTCAAGTTCAGTCACATTCCTACGTCAACTTTTGCAGAAGAGCGGATTCAATCTCTTTAAGTAACCGGGATGAAGTGATGATCATCTCACCTGGATGGCCGGTTCGTGGGCTCCCAGCTCGGCCTCCAGCCTCTTGTGTTTTTTCCTCAGATTCTGTACTCCTGTCAAATCACGTCCGTAGTCCTCCGAACTCACAAGCAACTTCTTCTCTCTGAGTCGGGTCAGAAAATAAATGTCAAGTGTTGTACCCCATGGCATATTTACAAAAACAGCTGATTATCTTGCAGACTAACTGCAGGGTCATATCTCTTACTTGATCCATGACTCTTCATCATCCAGGTCCCTGAAGAACTGGTGCAGGCGGTGGGACTCGTTGAGTTTCGCTCGGCGGCCTGCAGCCATGCTCTTGATCTTGGTGAAGCGTCCGTTGACAGCGTCACGTTTGTCCTTCACCTGTGAGGTGTCGAAGGCGTTGCTGGCCATCAGGCTGTCGGCCTGACCGTTCAGATCCTTCAGACGGTCCTGCAAAGGGGGAAGAAGATGGCATCATGACTCTGAGCTTATAAAAGTATGTCCATGCTTTACCTCTTCTCCTGTTTATGTCAATAAACATAGCCTTTTTTTAAGCTTTTTGTGATTACAAACTCTCTTGGTTTGTGATTAGTTCTAAAAAAGAGTGTTCTGTTCTGTGCATATAGGGTTTGATACTGGTGCAAAGCAGATTCAGAACGTATCAGATCAGTAGCAGCCATCTTGGTTGTTTACAGAGATATTTCAATATCGCTTTAACCTTCCTGATATTGGATATAAGCTGTGATTTACCAGGCTGCATGTAAATGATCAGAGGAGGAGACGGACCAGACACATCTGACAAGGCAGATAAAACATGACCTCACAGAGTCTTGTCTTGTTCCTTGAGCTGCTCACCTCATGTGCAGAAATATCTGCCTCCAGCAGCTGGTGTTTCTTCAGCAGGTTGTTGACTGAGGCCAGGTCTTTGCCGTAATCCTCGGAGGCAAGAAGAGCTTCCACCTGAGAAACGACAAACACGTGTCAAACGGAAATGATCTCAGAGCTGTAACACAGACTGTTTTTATCTGTACTGCAGAAAGTCACCTCGGAGAGCCAGAAGTCAAAGTCTTTGATGCCTGTGTTGAAGTTCTGCTGCTTGTTGGCCTCTTTCAGTTTCTGGCTCTTCTCTGCAGATTTGTTGACAAGAAACTGCCACTGTTCATCCAGAGCGTTCAGACGGACCTGACGAACAGACAAGTCATGCTTGAACATTTGTTTTTTGACTTCTTAGCTACATAACCATGTTCAACACGATGTTCTCAAACATCGTCGTGGTAGTATTTGGGGAACAGGAAGTACTCAGGATACACTAAATGCAGATATGAACTCACCTTGACTGCGTCCTCGCTGCCGGCGCAGGCTCCTCTCTGGATCAGGGCGTTGCCGGTATCGATGACACCACGGATACGGTCTGCGTTGGCGTGCAGCTCGGCCTCGAACGCCTGATGTTTCTGGTGTTTGCTCTGAGGCGGGAGGGAAGGACACAGATATGAGAATCACACGGCGAGTGGTGTAAAAATATGCAGAACTCTCCTTAAACATTTAGCATTTAGCGTAGCTTTCATACTTACAGTCCAAGCAAGAGCTGAAATTTAAGCGAGTTGGAGCAATAATGAAAACGTAAAAACTAGATGGTGGAATAAATAAACAAAAACACTTGAACACAGAACAGCACATGACAATGTGTCCGACATGGACAGACAGGCGGGACAACACGTGGAGAACAAAACATGGCAGCGTGGAGGACAACATCTGGAACAAACCTGGAGGAAGAATCACTCAAAGTTGCTTCGTGATTTTACGTTTCTACAGATTATCATCCCCTCTCCACTGGCCTAGAAGACACTCAGTCTTTAACCATCCTGCTCAGAGACAGGGATGGACCAAAGATTGCTTCTCTTCAGTATTCTTCAGCATTTTTAGTTTATTTTGAGTGTTTGACTGTGACATTAAACATCTGAAGCAACTTTAAAGAAAACTCCCCTCAAGAACTGAACATAAAAATGGAAGCCACGCCCAACAACTAGAAGCCTTTGATGAACAACTAACCTAAAAAAAAATACACAAAAATGAACACAGATCTTTTTAAATTAACAAAAATTAAACCCAGATGGAAAAGAAGCCGGCACTGAACAGTGCGAATGAGGGACAAACTGAAGATGGACTTGTTCTACATCGTGTCTACACACACAGCACAGACGTGGACACAAACGAGGAGAACCTGCTCGGTTGTTAGTCGGCTGACACACTACGCAAACTTACCAGCAGCTTGGACAGCTATAATAAAAATAAGACAGTGGGAGAAGAGATTTAGTCTGACTTCAGACAGGACACAGGGAGGGATTGACACAGTTTAAGAACAGTATTGTCAATAAAACAAGACAAACACATTAGACTTTTTAATCAAGCCAAAGACACGCCTCTAGAATCAGTTCAAATCTATTAAAGTTAACGTCTCTTATCTCAAGACAGAATGATGTAACAGAGTGAAATTTAAGCTTTGGGCTGCAAATATTACGTCAACTAATGAGTTTATTATTTTCTCCATTAATTCATTTGATGTTTTTTGTACAAATATTTAAAAATCGAACATTTAAGCTGAAGATGGCATCATAAATCTTCTTCTTTTGTTCCACACTTCATGGATATTAAAGTTACTGTCATAGAGGGGAAACCTTTACTAGAACATCTGCACATTTAAGAATCTGGTAGCTGAGAATTTTGTTTATTTTTCTCTGTAATAATGCTGACTCAGATTTAAAGTATCAAACATTTTGGCAAAATAATCATATTGTTTACAAAGAATTAATCATTTTAACATCTGAACCCCCTTTGAAGGGGACTCCTTTCACACTAGCTGTGTTGCTCTGAGCTTGGGTAAAACCTAAATGTGTACCTGGATGTTGGTTGGATCCTTGTACGACTCATCGGTTGCAGTCTGCAGCTTCTCGCTGATCCAGGCCTCGATCTCGTCCACATCTCTGCTGAACTGCTGCAGAGTCTGAGACTCTCCCAGCTTAGAGCGCTTCTCGATCATCTGAGCCTTCAGACGACGCCATCTAAAAAAACGACACAATGTGAAGTTGAGAAACCTCGTACACAACTTTATGCAAATAATTCACTTTTTCGAAAGCAATTGTTTCTGTTTGGTTCTCACATTACAGTAAAGCCAATTTTTGTCCATCATGTTTGCAGAAATCTTTCTACACAGGAGGATCTCCAGCTGTTGTAAATGTTTTTTGGGTTAGGCTTTAGATGTAGAGCTAAAGATTACTATCTAACACGAAGAATTGTGTCACGTGTATGTGGGCCAGAAGAGGGATTCTAGATGTGGGGTTCCTCAAGGCTCCATATTAGGGCCTCTTTAAATCCTTATTAACAGTTTGTATAAAAACTGAAACTCCAGCTGCTGTGAAAAATAAATTCAAGCCTGTCTGAGAGGAAACCGTTAAAAGCAAACAGGTTGATTATTTGATTGCTATTAAACTATTTCTCAGACCTGTGGGTGACCAGATGGCAGCCATCCCGATCTATTTTGCACCCCAAAAACGTAACAATATAATCAAGAAATGTAAAAATTAAGACATGTAAGAAGAATGTGTTTGCATTTCTTTGTAGTTTTTATAGGACACTGTAAACAATTATCTCCCACAGTAGTTCACTTTCATAAAGTTAATGTAGTTTTCCCCAATTCAATCCTCATTTTATGTTGCAGGTTTTGTGTCTATCTTTCGAAAAGAGACAAAGAAGTATAAAAAGTATCCAGGTGTTTTTCTACCTGTCCAGGACTTCATTGCGGCGGTTAAAGATCTCAGGTTTGGCGTAATGATCGGCTCCAATCAGCTGGTCAGCGAAGGACTGCAGGGCTGCGATCTTCTCCTCCTGCACGTTGATGGCTTTGTCGAAGTCTTCATGTTTCTTGATGAGAGCCTCAACGCTGTCCAGGGAGTCACCTTTGTCGTCACTGGCGAGGAAAGCTTCACGAGCCGCCATCCAGTTCTCAGCCTGCTCACAGTCCCTGTTGAAGAGCTGCAGGGATAAAAGCCCAACAGTCAGTCACTGGAGGGTCACAAAGAGATGTTGATACCTGTTAGACCATGCTTCCACACTTCAGTACCTGCAGCTCCAGGCACTGGTCCAACATCATGCGACGCTGCACCCAGGCCTTCTCCAAGTCTGCTCGCTCACGGTCCAGAGCTTCAAGTTTCTGCTGGATCTCAGGACTAGCATAGTGTCCTCGGACAAGAAGCTGCTGCCCGAACTGTTCAAAGGCCTGGAAGGTTCCGGCACGAGCATCAATCTCTGTGCGATGCTCCTGTAGAGATGGGAAAAGCAATTTAATTTAGAATAGCCAGTTTAAGAGAGGAACATTCTGCAATTTTTTTTTAAAAGAAGCAATGCAGTACCTGATGTCTTTCCAGAAGGGCCTCGGCTCCGGTCACATCTTTGGCCAGCTCCTCTGAGGACACCAACCCTCGGATGCCGTTAATCCAGGACATCAGATCTCTGTGTGGACATCAAGAATAAAGTTACCATGCATACCTAGCTGAGATATATCTTTCATATGGTCCTACCTCTTTATAAACTAGTATTTCAAACAGGCAATAAACAGATGTCATGACCTGCAGCTCTCTTCTCACCTGAAGTCAGAGAGGAAGCGCTGCAGGTCGTGGGAGTTGCCCAGTTTGTCTTTGCGTTGGTCGGCTCGTCCCACCAGGCTGCTCCATGCAGTGTTCAGCTCAGTGCATTTCTCCTGGATGTCATCCACAGCCTCAGGGTGGGACTGGATGAGACGCTCTGCAGTCTCTCCCAGAGAATTCACCTGGATGACGAAGACGGAAAAATAAGTGACGTGCCTTCTGAACAGCATTAGGTTGAACTAAGTGTTGAAGGACTTGAACTACATTTTCACCAGAGATTGGATGTAGAGTACCTTATATTCTTAAATAAATCACTAAAGAAGATCTGACCTTATCACCCAGGGCTGCCAAGTCTCTCTCGAAGCCTTCATGTTTGCGCTGCAGAGCCTGAACGCTGGCCAAGTCGTGTCCGTAGTTATCAGTGTTGAGGGCCTGGTTCTTCTCCTCGATCCACTCTTTGGTTTCATCAGCATCCCTGAGGAGAAACAAAATAACAGACTTGTCCTCAAATTGGTTCGCTGAGTGTGGCTAACGTTAGCAGTGCAAGAATCGCCAGATTTTGGTCTTCTTTGCAGGTTACCATCCACATGGCCTATGATGAATGTGGGCATTGCTTTGTTTGATATGCTTTTTTCACCTGACACAGTCTTCTTATGTTTTTATCTCCATATTCTAGATCAAAATACGGCCAAACCCAGATGCTCCGATGTGATCGGTTCACTGTGCTTGTTTACATCCAGGTAGTAGAGTAAGGAGACCTGGCCCATTGACCTGAGCTACAGCCGGTCAAGTTAATAAAATAGTAATTCTGATGCTGACTGATGAGGGTTAATCGTATAGTCGGCTAATCGTGCATCTACCTAGTTTCGAAGTGGAAAAGTTTTCCTGGATCCTGAAGTGGGTTTTTTTTCCTACCTGTGGAATCGCTGCACCTCGTGAGCACTGCCCAGCATGTTGCTTCTCTCTTCAGCCAGCTGCTGCAGGGACCTCCAGCGATTGTTCAGCTCCTACACATGAAGAAATCAATGTCATTCATTTTTCTGCACTTCTCGTGTTTCCGAATCTTTCTGCAGCTTTTTTGTCCTCACAGTTTTAGTGTCAGAATTTGCACTGATTTGTAGCATGTGAACTAAACACTCTAAATATAAGTATTTAGAAAACTGTGAGGTTAGATCAACTTATAGATCATAATTCAAGGTAGTGTGAGGAATTCTAATCTAATCACAGAAATACAACATGTGCTAGAGGTGTGATAATTTGCAGTGTGATTGAAGTGCACAGACAGTGATGGACAAACTGATGCAGGTAATCTGATGGGAGTGAGATGCACAAGGAGAACATAAAACAATATACGGACAAATAACATACCAGAAAAAAACGAGGATCTACAGAAGGATGCTGCGGACATAACTTTAGTATGCAAACAATCATTCATACTACAGTCCACTAAAAGGATGACAACGGGACTGACGAAAACAAAAACTGGACACTCCAGAGACTAGTTAGAGTCAGGCTACAGAGGACATGAAGAGGCGGGTCATGTCACATCGAAAAGGAAACCATGACAATGGGGTTAGTTTTCTGATCACGATGCAGGACAGGGGGGAGAGGGGGAGGTCGGGTTTGACTAGTCCATCTTACCTTGATAGTATTAAAGTTAGCCGTGGTTTGTACAGCCAAGCGTACATTCTATATTCAAGGTGAACAACACATGGCAGACAGAAGGGAGGAGGACAAAAAGAGAAAACACCACACCAGTCAAGAGTGTTATGGAAACTCCCCAGGCCGTCTTGGTCCTCTCCCAAGACTCAAAACAAGTCATGATGTAGTAAGCACTGCAACCATTACTAGAGCAGGACCAGCTCCAGATACAGAATTATGATGAATCAACAAAACCTTGTAAATGATTGAGACATAAATTGAGTTTCCAGCCTTCCCAGCTGTCGCTCAATGTCTCATCATATTCCATAAATGTCTCAAGCTGTGTTCAGACCAGGAGCAAAGGGACATTTTACTTTGAGTTACGTACAAAAGTTTGACTCCTAACCTGCAAATATTCACCCTTCAGGATAGGTTGGAAAATCAAAAGCTATCTTATTTGGGTTATTAACATGATCTGGGAGTGCACACAGCTGTCTTAATCTCCCTCCTCCTCCATGAACCGTGTCTGGACCAACTTTCCTGATGCATCCAGCTACTTGAGGCCAACCCAGTCCCAGTTTGACGACCTGTTAGCTCAGTACCAGGATTTCTCAGATGGACGCCAACTACGGGCGTTCTGTTTCGGCTGAGTGTCTGTCCGTCTGTCTCCGCCGAGTGACAGTTTCAAGTCACTGCATCTAACAAGTCACACGTCGGCTAAAGTCTGTCAAACTACAGCGCTATAAACAGATTTTACTGTGGTTTAACTAAAGCCTTGAAAAGGGAAACTCCCGCACACTACTATTGCTCAGCATCACTATTTATCTGAAACAAAACCCAGAACGCTTCTGCCCATGTGGACCATTTATAAATGATGATGCTGAGCACATGCAGTGTGCAGGATTTTCTCTTATCAATGCTATAGTTTTACGTCATGAGTAGGCCTGGGCGATATGACTAAAAATGTTATCACGATAAAAAATTTCATATCAGTCGATATCGATAATTATCACGATAAATGTTAAATCATTGATTCTTCAAACTTAAAAGCTGATTTTTGCTCCTGAGTGAAAGTTAAAGAAACCAGATGGTTAATTATGGTTGAATTATTCTTTATTATCAGAACATGACAAACTATAATTAAACAGGGACATGTCACCATCATAAGCTCAGTGCACGGAGCTGGAAACGCTGGTATGACAGTTAGCTTCTGGGCAGTAACACTTAGCCTACTGACCCGCTGCTTACTGAGGGTCCACACCATACACTGTTTATATTATTTACAGTACGGTCCACACTAACACTGGTTTGGGACGTTTGGTCATTTCTTTCCTTCAGCGTGTTTTTAACGGGTCATATTGTGTCAAACAGTGAAGGGTCTGTATGTTGCACGTTTTAGCTGCGCTCGTCTTCGGCACAGTAAGCAGAGCATGTTACTCGTTTTTTGTCGGACTTTAAATATCCAAAATGTCTCCAAACCCCCACTTGAGCGGTCTGTCATGTCGTCTTGTCGAAGATGTTTTCTCCTGCTTTGAGCTGGCAGGCTCAGCGCTTTCTGTAGTCTCGCTAACGCTAATGTGGCTGTAGTGTGTTTTCATTCCGCTCCGATCGTCTGTAAGCCCGCCTACCCATATCCCTGCGACATGATTGGCTGTTCGTCGTCTTTTTCTTCTTCTCTTTAATGTCGGGTGGCAACTAGCGTTCAATGCGCATTAGCGCCCCCCCCCGTTTCCCCAGTGGTTGGGCGGTGTAATTACATCTTAAATTCTATCGAAAAAAAATTATATTTATTGTAAGAAAAATTATATTGCGATAATTATCGTTATCGTTTTATCGCCCAAGCCTAGTCATGAGATAATTGGATGTGTGAACACCTCGTTTAAAAATGTGACTTAGCTTAAAAAAAAACAGGTTAACAGGATTCTGAAGTAACTCCATCATAATCCAGATAATGTCAAAAGAAAATATAGGTTTGAAATATGTCTGTGTGCAAGACTTCAAGCAAACAACTTTTAACATTCTTGTTTTCTGAATGGAGGTTTGACTCTAATTAACAGTCTCGGGGCACTGGATAGCCTAGCGGTTACGTCGAGTGCCGCATGTACGGAGGCCATAGTCGTGCTGCAGGTCATCCCCCTCTCTCTCCTCCCAACATTTCCTGTCTCTCTTCAGCTGTCCAATCTAATAAAGGCCCAACAATATAACTTTAATTAACAGCTGTCAGGTATTCACTATAAAGCTTTGTGCAAGTTTTGCCTTTTTTTAAATGAAATCCAGCTGTGTGTAAAATTCTCCTCACTTTGGTCTGAACACACCTTTACTCGGCATGATTGCAGTTTATTCCTGAAGTGACACACCAGTTTCAAACATCAACCCAATGCTGAACAGTCATGCAGAGTTCAAGTATCAGATCAAGATCGACAGGCCGTCAAATCTCTGCAGTTGATGCATTTTGTTTAAACATACATAAAACAGATGAATGTTTGGATGTATAGTCTGAGGACAGATTGTATGATGGAGCTTACCTTCCACGGAGAAGCAGTCTTTGAATCAGCTTCATCCTGTTTGAAGAAAAAAAAAAAGGAATGATGCTGGTGAGTTTACAATTCATGGCTGTGAAATGTTGAATCTGAAATATTAAATCAAAGACATGTTAACAACCTTGCCAGGAGCAGAACCGAGCATCTCTTGTTGCTGAAGATGGAAATAAAAAAGCAGATGTTGTTAGTAAACAGCTAAAACATGAAAGATGGCTCATACGGTGAAGTCAGGGAGGTGGGGCTTACCTGAGCCTGAACCATGGGGGCTTCTTCAGCCATGAGACCCTCAGACTCCAGCTCAGATGCCACCTTGTTGATGTCCCTCAGACGAGACTCGTTGGCCTTCAGGTCCTGGAGGAAACAGAACACGTGAAGGTGAAGTTGAGCAAGAATTAGTAACACCAGCAGGAGACTCCAGACCAAGTTACACGTAATATTGATTACTGGGCCAACGGGAATTCAGACCACAATGATTTTAGAATCAAGTTGCATTAAAGAGAACTTAACCTGTATTTTTAAGAGAGACCAACTGATACTATGATAATCCACTGTAAATATTACATGTCACATATCCTCCTCCTCTTCAGTGTAAATAAGTCTCAGAGCTCCTCTAAACATGTGTGTGAAGTGTCTTGTTCTAAATCCACTCTGATCCTGTATTTGATCATGCCTATAAACCCCCATGAGCTGTGTCTGACCACGCCCCTCTCTGGAAGGGCTTGGGTGGCTCGGGCTTTCTCGCTCCATGCCCTATTGTTTACGGTGAGAAGGCAGACTCAGAGGGCAGAACAAACACCTAGCTGTGGGAGTGTCACCCACCTGGGGGAGGGGTTACTGCCCTTTGTGATGTCATGAAGGGAAAATCTCCAAACGGCCTGTTTGAGCACACATTTTCTGAAAAGTGGAGCAGGCAAAAGACGGAGAGGATGGACTTTTCTCATCATTGGGGGGTTTGTAGACAGACTAGGGACACAATATGGTGAAGTGGATTTTGCAGAATATGTGCCCTTTAAATGGGGAAATGCAGTTTTTTCTAAAGCTCCTTTACTAATCTTTTAGATAACTTTGGTTGAATCATCAGTGCGTTCTGCGGGGAGTTTTCTGTTTCGTGGGGAAGAATTTACCTTCTGGAAGTCGTCAAACTTCTTCTGCAGGACCTCGACCTGCTCCAGATCAGACCCGACCTCCTCATTGGTGAGGGCGCCCTCCTTCTCGTTGATCCACTGCTGCAGCTCGTTGGCCTCGCGGAACAACATGAACTTCTTGCAGCTCTTCTCCAGCATGTCTTTACGTTTTCCTCCCAGCTCCAGCAGAGTGCCGTACCTTGAAAAAAAAAAGTTAAAATCAGAGAATATCACCGGATCATTGACGTTTATTAAAGTCTTACAATCTCTCTTAAACCGTGGCTCTTTTCTTAAGGATCTAAATACGACTATTGATGATAATGACAATGGAGCACCATGCTCGTGTGGGGATGTTTATGACCATGAACACGTAACTTCTATGCCGATTCTCGAGATTTGCTGGCCTTGCTCATTTTACCTTCCTGCAACTGGTCTGTTGTCTGCAGTGTGCTAGCTATCCATTTGATGCAGAATAAAGTTATAGCTTTGTAAAATGTCTGCTGTTATATGACAGCAAAGACAGAATAAGTCCATTAACTGGCGTGACGTATCCACACTGTTAAATCTCAATCCTGACCTGGGGCCGCCGATTCGTTTAGAAAGGTAACGCAGAGAGACACTCAAGGAAAGTGCTAATAAATAGGAATTCCTTTTCCTGCACAATCTGTGCGTCCTGACAGTAGTGTTCTGAAATGGGACAGTTTGTTTCTACAGCACTCTGGTCGACTTTTGTTGTTTTTAAATCGGCGTTATAAATACTTTTGGATCTGGTTGTTAGGGTGAACATACGGAAGTCGATGCTCCACCTTTCCTTAACTCACATCAACGTGTTTACAGAGGCAACAGCAGTAGAGTCTTTTATAGTTGAGGCAGGAGGATAAAAACTGCCCTCCTCACCCTCACCCCAACCCCGAATACATTTCTATACAATTAAACATTTGATAATCACCTTTTGGGGATGTGTTTTCCCTGTGAGGAAATTCATGACTACTGAAGACTTTGAGTCTTTTCTTTGAACAAGCTTCCTAAATTTTATTTATTTGTCAAACTGTGACGATACAATTTTCACTTTGAATAAAGATTCCTAGATAAATGTAAAAACCGGCAGATTTATTTCATGAATCTTTGAGCCGGTACGATCAGCAGTCGTGTCTACAAGTTGAATTTGTGATCATTTTAAAACCTCCTTATTCTGACTAGCACCGTGAGCCTTTGACAATGAGATGCAGAAATGAATAAAAACAGAACATTTGCAGAACCAAACAGCTGAAGACATGACTGAATATATCATCCAGAGGCAGGCCGGGAATGAAGAGGACGTTAAAGGTTTGGATCAGAGGTGCTTCTATCCACGTACTGAATAGAAGTCGAGGGTGAAAACATGACATGAAGGGTTTCTGGGGTTTGGAGGGATGTAAAGTCGAGGATGATATCTAGTGGTTTCACGATCACAACACGCAGAGAGTCGCTGGGTCCTACTCACAGCTCTTCCACCTGCTTCATGCGCACTGACACGCTGCAGGCCTCCTTGGCGACATGTCTGCTCAGAGGCAGGGCGCGGCGAACGCACAGCGACACAAGATTAAGTCGTTACACACAGCGAGAGGACAGCAGAGGAGACAGAGGCCAGGGGCGAGACCGTTAGTGAGCAGAAAATATGATTAGAGGGAAGTGAAGAAAGGTTAAACTCAACAATGAAGAGGAAAAGTCACAGCAGGAAAAGTAGGAAATGATTAGACCGTTATATTCTGCACTGAGACTAAGGGGGGTATGATGTGGGTTTCTTACTGATTGTCAATCTGGTCTTGGCGCAGAGCGATGCTGCCGTGCTCATCCAGCAGGTTCTCCCTGGAGGAGGACTGGGTGGGGTCCAGCTTCTTCACATAGGCAGCAGGAACGAAGCCCTGACGATCGTTCACCTCCACCTTCCACCAGTCCTGCAGCAGCGGAGGAGAGGGAGGAAAATCAGCAGGAGTCTACTCGGCTGTTTCATGTCGCAAAATTACAAAAAATCGTAAATGCAACTCTGCTTCCCTCATATTAATATACATCTCAAATGTGCTGTCATTCATGGTGCAGTCAGACTGAGCTTGTTTTTTAGCGTTACCTTGTTGGTGCTGTTGAGCAGAGTGAGGATGTCTCCCTTCTTCATGGTGACCTCACGGGGACTCTTCTCCTGGTAGTCGTACAGAGCGAGGACCAGCTCCTTCCCGGTCTCGTCGTCAGTGGGTGCCACTTGTTGCTGTTAAATGAATATCATAAATCACTTATGGTAGCTTTATGTTTCAACTAAAGAGACTTTGATGATCCGAGTAAATAATCACAGGGTTTATAGTGATTAAAGCTTGAGCTTCTTTCCTTTAACCTTTATATTTAAAACCAGAGAAAATGATGCAATATGTGGAACCTCTTTGATTTTGTAAGGATTATAAATCTGCTTGTTTGTTTTATAATCATTCACATGTTTTTGGTTATTTCCTTATTTTCACCAATAACCTTTCTGTACGTTTTTGCAACTGTGTGAAGCCAAACTATTACTATGCATGTAGTAGTCTGAAGTCTTATTTTTGGTAAAGGCTCTTAAATTATATGACACTGTTTTCATTATATGTATTTGCCCTTGTGGGTACTTTAACATTCGATCATTACCCTGCAGGACTGGGCCTGTTCCTTCAGGGAATGGATGCTGCTGCCGTAGGCGCTCAGGTCAGACATCAGCGCCTCGTGCTTCTTCAGCAGAGCCTGTGGAAAAACAAAACATTCAGCTACACTGCATCCACCACACAGCAATAAAAACATGAGGTATGTTATAATGAATGTATCATGAACCTCAGCAGAGTCCTCGTCTTTTCCGTAGTCCGGGCTCCCCACGATGGGCTCCTTCTCCCTCATCCAGGACTCGGCCTCGTTGGCATCAGCGAAGTACTGCTGGGCCTGCAGAGAGTCCTCCAGGTCCTGTCTCCTCTGGGAGGCCTTCGCCTTCAGCGTGTCCCAGCGGCCGTGAAGTTCAGTCAACTTTGTTTTCACTTCCTCTGCAGCAAAATGTCCTGAAAAGGCAGATGATGGTCAACATTCGGTTCAGAAAATATTTCAAAACCATCTCATAAAAGATAACAAACAAGGCTTAGAAATGAGATGAGTACCTTCCTCCACCATGGCATCTCCTTTCTGGGTGACGGCCTTGATGCGAGGCTCGTGTCCGGTGATCTCGGCCTGCAGGGCCTGGTGCTTCTTCAGCAGGTTCTGGACACCAATCAGGTCTTTGCCTGAGGGGAATAACATGACACAAACATTTTTAATAACCCTAATAATTTAAAATATTTCAAGATTGTTGACTCCGACCCAAAACAAAAGCATCTTACAAATTAACTTCTTGAACCACTTATATTTTACATCTATCATTATTGCCTGGACGATGAGTATGCTAAGATTTACCTCTGTTAGTGGAAGCGGCGATGGGCTCTTTCTCTCTGATCCACGTCTCCTCGTCCTCCACGTCTCTGAACAGCTGCTGCAGCCTCAGAGAGTCGGACAGCTTCTGCTTGCGTGCAGCCATCGGCTCGCGGAGAGCTTCGTAGCGCACCACCAAGGCCTCTTGCTTCTTACGGATGTTGTCGGCGTCAAAGTGTCCGGCCTCTTGGAACTGGCGAGCTTGGATAGTGATGCCATCAATGCGATCCTGAGGGACAAGAATTTACACATTTGTTACTCCATGGTAGTGTACAAAGAAAAACAAGCACTTAATATCAGGTATGCCTTCACAGTGTGATTCTAACCTGGTGAGCAGCCACGTCAGCCTCCAGCAGAGCGTGTTTCTTCTGCAGGTTCTGGACACTCGTCAGGTCTTTCCCGTAGTCGTCTGAAGCCAGGTGACCCTCGACCTCGTACAGCCACAGCTCGATGTCCTCCACGTTCCTGTTGAACTGCTGCTGCTGGTTGGCCTCACGCAGCTTGATGCCTAAAATAAGACATTATATAATTAGAATATGATCTCTATTAAATGTTTATAAAAAAAATAAAAAATGCCTTTACAGTACAGACAGTGTCTCTAGTTTCTGCAGGCAGTACCTTTGAGCTCAGTGGCCTCCAGCAGTTTCTTCCACTGGGAGCTGACCTCCTCCATGCGACCGGCCACCTCATCGGAGGCGTAATGTTTTCCATCCAGCAGCTCCTGACCGGACTTCTGCAGAGCGTCGATGCGGCTCTGATTGGCTGACAGCTCAGCTTCAAAAGCCTGGTGTTTCTGCACCTTACCCTGAAGGTTAGAGGGGTCCTGGTACCAGGAGAGCAAGGCACAGAGGTTAGAGGAGGGAAGGTTAGAAACTAAAAGCATAACAGACATCCCACAAACAGAATCCAGCAAAATATTCAAATGCATCAATTTTACATAAGAAGAAGAAAACACTCTTTCTTGCTTAAATTTCAAATGTCGTGTTCCAAGTTTCTCTTTGTCTGTTGAACTCTGTGTTTCCTGACTTCTATGAGCACCGACAATTTTAGATCTTCTTTTGATAAAGAGCATCCTTCATTTCTCTTTTTTTGAGGGACTACCTTGTAGGCTTCATCTGTAGCGGTCTTCATCTTCTCATTGATCCAGCTCTTGAGCTCATCAGAGTCCCTGAAGAACTGCTGCAGGTGGAAAGAGTCCTCCAGGGCGGCCCGACGAGACTGAGCACGCTCATGAAGGGCGTTGCGGCGGCTGAGAAGCTATAAACGTGCAAGGAAGAAGAGAAGACATTTTACTTTTAAGTTCAAACTAAAAGAAAAGAAAAACTAATAAACACTGCTTTGTCTGGTGCTCTTATTTGAGCTGGTTCAGACTTTTGATTTAAAGAAGAGTTAACAGAGACAGTTGTACTCACAGCATCTCTGCGGGTTGCCACATCCTCTTTGGCGTAGTGGTTGTTCTGGATTAGTTTGGTAGCAAACTCATCCAGTGCCTGGAGACGACAAAAAGAGTCAAAGGGAATCCTTTTAAGAACAGCAACAACATGACAGTAGAATGGTAGTCCGGCTTTTAGACTGGAATGTGGATTGTGTTGCATGAGTAACTCACAGTGATCTTCTCTTCCTGGGCACTAAGAGACTTCTCAAAGTCCTCATGTTTCTTCAGGAGGGCCTCCACGCTGTCCAGGGAGTCCCCGAGGTCTTCATTCAGGAGGAAAGCCTACATAAAGAAACAAACATTAGAAACATCTACTAGACAGTACACAGAGGGGTTATTGCTCTCCTGAAGAGAATTATCAGAGAGTTAAGTTACCTCTTGTTTGCTCATCCAGTTGTCAACCTGCTCGGTGTCTCTGTAGAAGAGCTGCAGGTCCATGCACTGCTCGTACTGCTGCCGGCGAACCTCCCACAGCTCCAGCAGAGAGTCCTTCTCCTCAGTGAGGATGCCCAGCTGCACAAAAGAACCGTTATAAACAATTTAGCATTTCGAACATAGAGTGGTGAAATATACAATAAAGCCAGGGCTCTATACTGTACTGTGTCTGTGTTCAAAGATTAAGAACATTCTGAGACATGGCATCAGCCTTTTGTGAAAAGACAGGAGAGCAGCCGGGCAGTAAATTAAGGAACACAGAGTAAATATAGATATAGCGGCTTGTTCTGCTAAGTGCATTTGACATTTTCTTTTAATGTTCGAGGAAATCCAGATATCAGAACTTGCATCAACTTTCTTGCAAGGCATGCAAAATTCACCGTTTCCATTTTGAATATTCCCCTTTTATTATTTTTTTGCATCACAGAATTTGCAAGATTCTAAATATCACAATAGTACAAAAGAGAAGTTCAATCTTGGTGCGGTCATGGTCAGACCTACCTTTTCCTTGACCTCATCAGAGGCGTAGTGTCCGGTGTTGAGCAGGGCCTGACCGGCTTCATCGGTGGCTCTAAAGCTGTCCTCGTGGGCATCGATCTCTCCCTGATAAACAAAAAGAAACAAACTTAAAAACTGTCTTTGCTTCTCCGTATGTGTGACATGAATGTTCTTTATGTACAGCGTTTAAAAAAAATGCAGTAAAAAGTTATTTATCAAGTTTTTTTGATTTCATCAGAGATCTAACCTTGTGCTCCTGGTGGCGGTCTAGCAGAGCCTCGGCTCCAGCCACGTCATTGGCCAGTTCATCAGCATTAATCAGAGCTTTCATCTCCGTCACCCAGCTGGTCAGATCCCTGAAGTCAGCCGTGAAACGCTGCAGCCTAAAGAGAGAGACACACGAGGGCAGGAGTGGGCAGACTTACACACCGTGAAAACTCTCACTGAGCCAACATCTGTGTGGGTAATAACGATGTTCATATTCTTACTTAATGTGTCTTATTAGGTTCCACGATTTGGCTCAGCAGACGGTGTATTGTCAGGTAATCCCTAAACTGTGTCTGATGTTTTACCTGTACGAGTCGTTGAGACGGGCGTGGCGCTCAGCAGCCAGGGTGCGGATCTGTTCCCAGTTGGTGATGAGCTCGTCCTTCTTCAGGTGGATCTGGGCGGCGTTTTGAGGATGTGTCTGCTGCAGGCGCTCTGCATCACCACCCAGAGTGTTAACCTGATTCAAGGAGAAAAAAAGGAGACAATGAGAAGTCTGATTAAATAGAAGTCTTTGTGAAAATGTTCCTGCTTCTCAATTGATTGAGTCCCTCAGTGTTTAAGGTCTCAATCTCTAGTTTTAAGACTTCTTTATTGCAGCATGATGTTCATTTTATAATTATGGTCCCATTTAGAGTCAAACAGACCAGAAACCAGGTGAGGATTTAGGGCGTGGCTACCTGTGATTGACAGGATCCAGTACTTCAAAAGTCAAAGTATCAAGATGATTCAATTCATGGCTGTTGTTTCTACACAGTATTATACAAAGTCTCTTCTTGCCTTATCTTCCAGAGCAGCCAGGTCTCTCTCCAGACCCTCGTGTTTGCGGAGCAGAGCCTGCACGCTGGCCAGGTCGCGTCCAAAGTCATCAGAAGCCATCAGCTGCTCCTTCTCCTTGATCCAGCTGATGGTCTCATCCACATCCCTGTTGGTAGAATCAAAAATGTTTATTACTAGCAGCTCTTAACTTACATTTCAGTCAAATCACACAATGATTAAAGTCTGTGTACCTGTTGAAGCGCTGCACCTCAGCAGCCCCAAACAGCTTGCCCTGCCTCTGCTGGGCGAGGCCCTTCAGGCGCTGCCAGGCTGCGTTCACCTCATCCTGTTTTCGGACGATAAGCTCCGCCTCGGGGTGAGTCTCCTGGATCAGCTTGGCCGCCAGCTGGTTCACCTCGTTCACGCGCTCCTCATGAGCGGCCAGGTCTGTCTGGAATTCCTCAAACTTCTTCTGCAGGAGCTCCACGTGCTCCAGGTCCTGGCCCAGCTCCTCAGAGGTGGCCATGGTCTCCTACAGGGGGAAAAGTAAACAATTCAGTCCAGTTTTCTTGCTGAGAAATTAAAGAGGATGCATATTCATCAAAACATATCTGAGCACCAGGCACCGTTTTTATTCTTCCTTCCTCTAACTAAATGAAATAACTGAATGTTTTGGTCAACGTTTTATTTAACTTCTTTAACAGACAGAGCCTGCTGTGAATCTAAGCAACATTAATTCAAAATGCCACTTTTCTTTCCCTGTAACTGGAGAAGTTTTTTGACCTTAAGTTACCTGACAAACGTAACCTTGTTTTTTATTCCTCACTCCATTAATTGGCACGGTAAGCCTGAGGCAAGTTCTTCAGCTTTTTATTCCTATGATGATTTTAGATCAACCAGGACGTCTATTTTGTCCTCACACTTGTGTGTTGATCTCATTCCAACCTTTGTGAAAGATTTTCTGAAACTGTCGTGTGCATGTAATGGAGGAGGTTCCCTAAAAACACAGGGACTGTCTAACATCCTGCTGTGTGCCTGATGCACAATCTTGTAGGATCAAATTGGTAAAACTTTGAACCAAATGGTTGTAAATGAACCTCATCATGCCCCTCAACCAGAGATTATACCTACAGAAGACCTCACACCTTCACATCCTTAACATGACTTTACGTTTCTTTGGTAAAGTCAATTTTCCAAAGTTAACTTAGATTTTTACTCCTTGAACTTTTCCTAAATATAATCTGGATTTCTAGTGTTTCAATCTCAATATCTTCAAACTATAACTCAATTTTCTCCTCTGTAAAATGTTGACTTTATGAATCTTACCTTGTCACTGATCCAGTCGAGGGCATCCTCACACTCACGCAGGTACTGGACCAGTTTCTGGGCCTGCAGGAGGCGCGTGCCCTTCTCCTTGGTCCTCATCAGCAGGAGGTCCCACAGACGATGCAGCTCCTCCAGACGAGTCTGGTGCACAGGGTGAAGAGGTGTTACGTCACTCATACAAAGAGGTAATGACGGTCAAAGAAATCACAGTATTGGTCCGGATATAAGAACGTCTTAGTTTCGAGGCCTAGATTTTTAAATGCCAATATACAGTACGTTCCCGACAATAGACGAGCCACTGATTTGTAAAGCGTGTACCGTTCACGACTGAGGCCAGCCATCACTCTCAGCTAAAGAGCGGAGGGGGGTCGTCGTCAAAACGGGGGGTCGTCTTACAATCAGGGTCGTGATTTATTCGGACCAATAAAGTAGAAATGAATTCAACGGTAAGGAAAACAGAAGAAAGTTTAGCTTGTACAAAGAGCTGCAGCGGGAGATTTTCACGGCACTCAAGAGTCACACGTCTCCACACCTACACCTACTTTTATATACTCAGCCATATTGAAACTTGTAACTATGGGTCTCTGTTGTGTCCGGTAAGGCGTGTAGGACTGAATCACATGGAGCAGGTCAAAGGTGGACGGGTTAGAGAGACATCATGTTAATAATTGTTTTGTCTTACTCGAATGGTCTCGGAGGAAAAGTGCCCCTCGTTGATCATCAGGTTTCCAGTGTCGTCCAGTTTGATGATGGCCCCGGAGTTGGCTTGAACTTCAGCTTCAAAGGCCTGGTGTTTCTGCAGCTTACCCTGAGCAGAAGACATTAAATGAAGAAATCAAGACATAGAAAGATAGAGTTGAGCAAATAAAGATACAAGCTCATACACACCAGAGAAACATAAGAACCAGGGGGTGGCTTACCTGCAGGTTGGAGGGGTCCTTGTAGTTCTCATCTGATGCAATCTGCAGCTTCTCCTGGATCCACTTCTCCAACTCATCTGCGTCACGGCGGAAGAACTGAAAACGGTAAGAGTCCTCCAGCTTCTGCCGGCGCATAATCGACAGATCCTTGAAGCGCCGGTAGCGGTCGAGCACCTGCTGTCGGCGCTCCTGGATGTCTTCGGCTGTCTCCAGCACTTTGGCCCCTGCGGTGTCCATTCTCTGGAAGACACACACAGATAAGACTCATTATTAAACTTATCCACGCATTAAAATATTTTATACCAGCTTAAAAACAGCATCCATGAAAGGTGAGCTCTGGGCAAACATGATTTGGGTCCCTTTAACCCGCTCGTGGAACAGGTATTTTCATTACACAAAGTAAAAAGTAAAATGAAGGCGAGCCTTTTAGTCTGCACAGAATGATAGCTCCTCTTTCTGAATCCACTTGAAGGTGTTTGCATTATTCATGACACCCAAAGAGACCGCTTCAGCAGCAGTGTGGACTCACAGTTACACTACGCCCACCCCCTCATCGGTCCTGCTCGATATGAGAAGAAGATGCAATGTGTGCTTACATTGTTCAATATTGCAAAAACAATATGAAGTGCAATACATATTAAAGAGTTCATCTTAACTGTAAGTTCAATGTTTGAAGTGTATCTGCTGTTCTTTAATGTTTTACACGACAGCTGTGTTTGCAACATGTCCCTCCAAACAGTAAATGTACGAAGCTGAGTGAGAAAGCATCGCTTGTTTAAGTAAATATTATTTCCCTTCTTAGCAGAGCCCGACCGATTTATCGGCCAGTCGATAATATCGGCCAATATTGGCATATCAAGTGACACATTTGATTGCAGATATTACTCGATTTATTCACCAGTGAAACAGCATTTAATTTGAGTTTCTTTGTTTTACACTAGAAGTTCTCTGTCACCAGCAGAGGGCGCTACATGGATTACAACAAGCATCATCACTCTGCAGAGTGTCGAGCGGTGACGCACGTACACGCCAATTGTATTGCTAATGATAACATCATGACAAAGATGATATTGAGATCAATTGCGCAGCCCCAACCCTCACCATGACATTTTACTTTTTTAAAAACCCTTTCAGGAAGAAAGCACCCCCTGTAGGGTTGAGCAATTGTCAATGCAATCTTTTTGCAACATTTCACTTGGTCAACTCTGAATGAAAAAGTAATTGCAGCGGCTTCTGACTTTGTTGTCTATGCCAGCTCCTGTAGAGCAGTTACATTCAGAGTTTTATATTCCTGTGACTGCCTACATGCACAGAAGGGAGGCTAAGCGGACATGCATCATACAAATAATTGAGGTCTCTTACTTTCTTGTTTTTTTTCCAATATCGTGTGATAACAACGCAGGTCATCCCGTGATATTTTCTTTTATAATCTAGACAACAAAAGGCCGATCACTGTGAAGGGCCAGACAGCGATATGACGTGCTGCCATTGTCTGACAAAAGACACATGTCCGCTCAGGGCTTCCGTAGTTATCAGCTCTCCATGGAGCCAATGTTTAGGGTGAGAGAAAAAGTGGCCGATTAGTGGGCTCTTGTTAGCACCAGCACACCGAGGCATGCCCAGAGTAAATCAAAGGTCATGTTATACGTGTATTCATGCGTGCAGGACAGGTACTGGTTCTGTAATTATTATTCTAAACCTCACTGCTCTCAAACCTGATTTTGACATTTCTTTCTTCCCGACAAGACTACCTTCGCTTATGCCATTTCAGTCTAATGAATATTCGACCATTTTCAATAAAAACTGAAGTGGAAACAATGAATACACAGCTGAACTTGGAAACTTAAACAGGACGTAAAGAACGAGACTGTTTTTCTAAACAACCCCCCCCCCCATCCTGTCTCTAGCAGAGAAACCAAAGGGGCCGGCAGCTGAAATAGTAAAATGCCAAAGAGGGGTGGGGGGTCGGAAATTCCACATGCATGCAAACAGTAACCAGGCTTGACTTCACAATGGGAGCGCTGCTGTCAGCTTCTCTGGCCAGCGAAAGCCTGGCTAGAAAACGTTTTGATCTGCATTGACATCAGCTTCATTTCTGGGAATCAATGGAGCTCAAGAGCTGAGAAGAAACTGTTCAGAATTTGGAATGAGAACAATTATCAGAGAAACTAATTAAGCGTTGACCCTGAAACAGAGAAAAATAAAATGCGCTAAGGCAGAGGGCAGTTGAGGATAAATTAGACGTCAGTTATTGATCCGTCTAACTTGATGAAGGTCAACTAAACACTGAGTGCGGGCTGGGGGCAGAGGTCTCTGTAGAGTCTACCGGGCCAATGTAAAAGGGTTTTTTGTTGATGCTGCAGACAGTGAGAAACAAAGCGATGGATAGATATAAGAGAGAGCGTGCTGGTCTGTGTCTACCATCAATGGGAGGATTAGTGGAGTCAGCAGTGCAAAGCTTTTTAACCGGAGCCAGAGGACAGGGATGCTTTGCTCCCCAGAGACGACATCAACCTATTCCAGACTAGCAGGCATCCCAGTGAGCTCACACAAACACCCAACAACACACAGCAGTATCACTACAGTAATGTAGATTAGTGGATGCCTTACAAAAATGGCCGCCCAGGACGTTATCCAGCACCCCTCCCCCCTCTCCTAACATGTCCCAGTTCACAGAGAGATTAAATCATCGCAGGGATTTAAGCTGACTTCAGCCTCGTTCTGATGGAAGGGGACAGACCTTCTTATTTTAATACACCAGGGTTTTTTTTTTTATTTGGGTTAGGAGGGAAAAACAAGCTGAGGTAAAGATTGCTGCAGCTCAGCTCGCAGCCCTGCAGCCCCTTGAAGCCTCGCCAGGAAAGCGTCACAGAATATGGAATTCAACGTGAAATAGTTTTACTGATAACAGTAGCAGGTGAGGTGAGTTAGGGTGCATATCTGTTTATTTCTGTAAAAACCTTGTGAACAATGAACCCAAATGGATCATTTTGGGGCTGTAAAGTTTAAGGCCCGCCTCCTGTAGTTTCGAGTTAGTTCAGCCCTACTTGTGAAAAACAAGTCAAAATGAGAGCAGGGTAACTCGCAGCACTATGACGCTCCTAAAAACAGCCCTGGGACTGCAGATAGCACTCTTCACCATCTTTTATCAGTAGATAACAGCTTCCCTCTCCCCAACTCACTGCTGCCTTTGAGGGCTTTTCTGCTCTCCGCAGCAAACACCCACACACACATTAATATAAGTCTGCTGTACTGTCAGCTTCGAGTCCACAGAAAACTGTAGTTACACAACCCTCACTCCATTTCTTTGCAGGCTTATTTAAAACATAATGTTGGGCGGGAACTCTGAGCTATTCCAGCTGCATGTGACTCTCTCACAGTCATCATCTTCCAAAGTCCAAATATCCTTTTTAACGAGCACAGAAAAAGCAAACGCAAAGAGAATTTAACTTTAAACACCTTTCTGTGTTTGGAAAAGATGCTGAGAAAACATTTAAGGCAGATAATAAAAGGCAAAAATATCTTATGTTCGATAAGAAAGAATATCAGACTTCTTTATCCCTTTAAAGTCACAATTTAGAGCTTCCCTGATAGTCTAACAGCTGCCTGCTAGAATGATATCTGCAGTGGAATACACGTTTAAAGGCAAGAAGCTGGTATTTGTCAGTGGAGATACATCATGTCCTTTGACAGAGCACGGACAATTTGACAAGTGCAAAGTGGTAGGACAGTACTTACAGACGAGTGCAACCAAAACAATAATCAAATGTGTCGCAGCAATTTAGACATGGATCTCAAAAGGGCCTTAAACTTCTGGCAGGTAATAATTTCATAAAGGTGCTGCTGCTGCAAATCTAAAAAAAACACTAACAAACAAAACCGCAATGATTCATTACACAGAGCTGAAGGTTGCTACAAATCAGACTTTCTCCAAGAGCTCCTGCACAGATAGATATTTTTAGAGACACAGCGTACTGTAGCTCATGTTCAGCCTCGAAGCGCTGGGAGAAATTTACCAGGAGATAAGAAAACATAAGTGCGGGGGCGGATGAACGGAGGCTAATGGTTATCGATACAGCCCATTAAAATGACTGCTCTCATACTGCATGAGTTAGACGGAACAATCGTCAAAAACCTTCCATCTTTGCATCCTTCCCGTCATAGAGAAAATCCAAACCTCTCTGTGCACAAAAAACTGAAACTCTGATAGATAACACCCCTCAGGGTGAAGCAAAGCTAAATCAATAGATCATGTTGACCTTCCCAAACTCCCTTGTTATCATTAGAGGTTCTCAGAGAAGAGGATGAAGTCACCCACTCAGAGAGTCTCAGTTACCATGGTGAACCATCTGTATGTATGAACAGGGGTTATTCTGAATGACGCCATACTGGGAGGATGGAAGCTGAAGGAATTTACAGGAAATGGGAGAGTCTCATGACAGAAGGCAAGAATATTTCCCTGCTGAGGAACAGAGGGTGATGACCACGGTTATTTAACCCGGCTTTTTTTCTTTTCCTCAAATTGAACTTTTTACAACTCTCAGGTCGCTGAGGAGTTAGTTAATCAAACCTTTTTTTTTACAAGTATGTGATGTACAAGCAAACACTGCTAACAGTTGAATTAGGTAGTAAGACATTTGCAACAAACAACAAATTCTTCCGTTTTCTTCCCTGCAAGTCATGTTGGGGATTTTTAGAAGTAATCTGATAGAGGCTTCTTTTTAGTCGGGGTATACATGCAGACATAAAACAGGCTGCAATCACTTTAGCTGAATCCTCCGGGGCAAAAGCACCCGATTGAGTATGATGCAGCAGAGAACAGGCAGCTCCTGTTTTCAGCAAGGTTATATGGCTGCAAGGTTAGATGGCTGTTTCTTGACAATGCATACGCACTTCTTCTGAAAATGTCAAGAAGAGTTTCGGCTGACTTGCTTGTTCGCACATGCACCTCACAGCGAGGCCGTTCCCTATCAGAAGGGAAGGGGGCTCAGGAGGAAGTACATGACGTAGAAAGGACGACGTGGAAGTGTCGGACGAAACAACAGAATCTGTCACTGTCAGTACTGTGTGTAGTTTGTCACATTCACAACATACTGAACAGAAAATATATCAAATCAAGCATTTTCATTATGTCCAAAGAGATCATACCGGACACGCGCATACAGTCTACGGTCTTGTATCGGTGGCAGGTTATAAACATCACCACCCCCTCCTGCTCGCTCTGAGTGAATTTTCCTGAATATTTCCTGCTGCGTTCTCACGTTGGCTCAACTGACTTCACGCAGTAATATTTTCTAGGGGGCTGGCAAGAAAACTCCAGGTACAGTCGGAGTGAAAACCTTGGCTATGTATCTGCGTTCACACATGCAGCTCCAAAAATATCAGGATGTTTTCATGTGAGAGGGTTATGAACGGCTTTTTCTAGCTCAATAAAAGCATCTTCCTCCTGTACGAAAGGCTCCATCTCTGCAGGGATCTTTTATGAAATGTTGTCAGAAACTGAGAATAACAATCTGAGCCCGTCAGTGACAGAAACAAGAACTTTAAGTCGATGTACTTTAATCAGCATATTTGAACACACGGGTTATGTTGCAGCCTTTATAGCCTGTTACACAACTGCAGGCTGGAGCAATCTGCTGAAGCAATTCTGAAACCTTTCCGATCTATACCGGTCATCCAAGGCCAAAATACAGATGATTGCTCCCAGATTTTATAAATTCCCTTTAATAAATAAAACATGTATACATTAAATGGAGATTCCATGAATAAAATATACGAGAACATGACTTTACAGAACAGAGCGGACAGTGGCAGTAGCCTGAGCAGACACAATCCATTAACATTTGCTAAGTGTTGCCTGTGTTGGCCAACAGAGGCTCCTGTCAAATGCATTTAACTGGCCTTTCAGTCACCACTCCTTTTAGCTTGATAACAGGCAAGAAGAACACGGCTTACCTCAATGTTGCCTGCAGGACTTAATACTGTCAGGCTTTGAAATGCATGATGTAGGTTCAGCGTTAACTTTCATTTTCACTAAAAGAATATCACACCAACCAAAGTCATGCAGTAAACAAACTAATCTCCTCACTGGATTTAAAAGAAGAGAATTATTCAGTGATTTGCCGGGATAGGACACACTCAAAGGCATGCACAGTTTAAATCACAAGCAGCTTACCCAATCCTGTAATGTCATCAAACAATCCATTTTCAAACAGACAGATCAGAGATGATAGTTTGCAAGAATGGAAATAAAACGTGAGCAGAACCAAAACAATGAACACGTCAGAGTTTCTTCCAGTCTCTATCCTCAGATGGTCTTGCAGGCTATATCCTTAGGTGAAGGCATGGCCTGCAGCAGCGTCTCTGTAACTGTCCATAACAGTTTAATATTAACTGAAGAAGAAGTCTGACCTACTACTACGCAGCACAGACAGACGCATTGCACCTGCAGTGACTCGGCTGTACAAAGGAGCAAGCCAAGATGTAGCCCAGCCCATGCGTCTGTCTCTGCTCTGAACCTCCTACCCCTCCCTCCGGCTCTCTCCCATCACCCTTTACTCAGCAAAACAATCCCCACTGCCCTACACTGCTCTCGAATGTTCCTCTTTACACAACATTGAGGACACACAAACAGAAGCACACAGTGGTATACACACAGGTGTCACCTTGAGTTTGGGTTTAGTAAAGGTTGACATGTTGCGCAGGCTAATCTGCATAAAGGCACATTATTCCCACAAATCAGTAAGAAGCAAATAGAAGTAAGAAATCAGAGAAACAAGATGCTTACAGCCGAGAAAACTGCAAATTAAGGAGGAAACAAGCTGATTCTTCTTCGCTAATCAAGTTTCAAAACGTGTTGAAGGTAGTTTGCAGCAGCAGCAGCAGCAGAATTACAATGAGTTAGCAGTCTGTTCTGTTTCTGCCGGCCAGGCCCAACACAAAAACTAACAGCCCCTGAGGCATGCAGGCCTATTTTCTAATCAGGTCATGGTCAATTTGTAGGCTGCGCAGGTTCAGAGCGGGCTTTAGGAGAACAGAAATATGTAGGTCTTTATTCACTGAAGCTGTGTTAAAAAGCTATAACTTATTAATATGACTCAACAGCGAAACAAAGAGGCTGATCATAAACGACTGCATGGCTGAGCACGCAGGAAACGACCAGCCCCACCCTTCTTGAATGGCCTTCTTATACCATTATCAAATATGTGACGCAAAATTCTTTGTGCTAAATGATATATAATGTCTACTTTGCATTACTTCACACCCACTAGTACTTTACAAACACTGACCGGAGTGACAACTAGCTTGTGTTCACTTCCTGTTGCTCGAGTCTGGCTATTCAGCTTAACATTGGAAGTTAGTGGAGAACACAAACAAACTAGGTAAATACTAAAAACACGTGTGGTCAGCAGCCGTGTTACTGTTTACACATCTTCCAGTTATTTCCCTTTGAGACAAACGTAAAGCTATGCTGCTGCGAGCCAAACATCTCTAGATAATCATGCTGTCTGTGTCTAAGAGAACAGTGTGTAGACGTCACATATTCACATGGTGCTTGCATTCAAAATCTAATTAAACTGCGGCAGCATCGAAGGACTTTCAATTTGCTCTGGGAATAACCTGACAAGTATTTTAGGAACTGCAGCTCGTAGACCTGTCCCACTTTGCTCCCATGTTTCTGTAACACAGATGAATCAAGTCAGGCTTCAGTGCCAACTTAAACTGTCCACAACTCCATCAGAGTTTGTATTAAAGGTCACTCCCTGCTATTCTACCGCTTCAATCAATCAATCTTTATTTGTATAGCGTCAATTCATAACAAGTGCTATCTCAAGACACTTTACAAAAAGCAGGTAAAGGACCTTACTCTTTGTCTATTAATATTACAAAAGAGCAGGTAAAAAGACCATGCTCATTGTTATGTTACAAAAGAGCAGGTAAAAGACCTTACTCATTGCTATATTACAAAGACCCAGCTTAATCCGTCATAGCGTGGCAAGAAAAAACTCCCTTTAACGGTCAGAAATCTTCGGCAGATCCGGGCTCATGACGAAACAGCCATCTGCTAAACTGCGCTGGGCTTGGAAATGGGATAGGGGGAGATGATGAAGGGAAAACTCCCTTCATCATCTACAGCACAATCTAACGCAGCCAGAATCCCAGAATGCAGCCAGGAGATAATCAGGTTTGTTCATTAAGATGGAACAACTTTTCTTCTGATATCATTAAAAATGTTGAAACACCTCTCCCGCCCAATGTTAACATAACGAGTGATTCCTGCATGTTGTTTGTTTGTGTCTAATCACATTGATCATCATGACGGATGTTTTCCGATTCTGCTCGAGGAATTAAAGCATAACAACAATAAACATTTGTATAATCTGCTGAGCTTGAGGACTCTTCATTGATTAAATATCTAAATCAAAAACATCTCCAGGTCCTTGTGGCTGCCATTTTAGATCTGGCTGGTAAAAAAAAGTGTCCTACAAATAGGGCAGCTTGTAACCAAATTCATTTATAGGAGTTTAACCAAAACATTTATCAAGACAGCTCAACAGATGCATGCATAGATAAATACAGTAAATATATACTCGTATGTAAAGAGCTCTCTTTGTTCATCCATTGGCAGAATTATATCACCCTAACCATCCCTTAAAGCCACAACCCCGCTATACAAAACATGCAACATTAAAACCTGCACATTACACATTTTAAATCCTGATTGAATAAAAACTGAGATCTTCTAAACCCAAACTATTTATTTCTAGAAGAAACTGTACGGCTTCGGTTTGTAGGGTAGGGTGGTGTAATAATCGTAATCGTTCTTGTCTTGAGACCACTTTCTGAAGGTCTCGGTCTAATCTCGGAATCGATAGCTTTTTTACTCGGTCTTGTCTCGGTCTCAGACTGGGCGGACTCCTGATTTTAAATCAAGACCGGTCAAAACCACCACTGATCGGCTATTTGTCCACGTCATCACTGTGATTAGAAGGAAAACGCCTCTTTCTAAAAGAACAAATCACTTCAATTAATTCATAATTTAATTTTTATTCCCCGGTTACGGCCGCAGCCTTCCCGGTGTTACGGTCTAAGTGAGTGACACGCCTGCTGCACACAAGATGAGGATTTTTCTGTGATATTTATGGTCTTGGTCTTGTCTCAGTCTCGTCCTTTCTTGGTCTTGTCTCGATCGATGAGCACTCTGGTCTCGGGTACGTCTTGGTCTCGACTACAACACTATCTGTTTGATTTACTGGGATGATATAATTTAATAAGCAAAAGCTAATCTCCCCGGTGTTCTATCAAATGGTGCTACCCATCGAGATGTGCTTCCATGCTGCTCTGTGCAGTACAGGGAGACTTATTTGAAAGGGGCTTTTCATCTATCGAGAAATGCTCCCTCTTATATCTTAAATAATTTTTAATATAGAGTATCAAAACATCCTTCCCGTTTCCTTACAGTACAAATCCAGCGAGTACAGGTGCTTTCAAGTGATTCTGTACGGGGAGACTTATTTGACAGGGGATTATTCTGCACGGAGATTCGCTTCCCCTGAAATGTTTAATATTAGAGTCTCACATCTCAAATCTTAGAGGAGCCCCAGCTTGGACTCTCAAACAGTTATCATTGTTCATAATGTGATTCTCTGAAGATACAATGGTACTTTTAGTCCAACCCTTTGTAATCACTATCTCGTAGAGGCTGTATCCTGTAGCTTTCTATTTAAATTCCTCTGAGGAGTGGGGGGGCTGCTGGTTGGTATGTGAAGAACTTGGCACCACCCTGCCAACAGCCACATGCCGGACAGTCATTTGGAGAGGTGTTAGATAAAGTACTCGTGTTAGAACAGCTACAGTCGCTTTAACTGCCCAGAATCATCATAATGCAAACTATACAATCTTACCTTTATGTAAATGATATCCTTTGTAACTGTAACTACATTCATTGCGTTGTGGAGATGACAGAGCCTTTTTATTGGCCTTTATGCACTCCTACAAAACGTGTAAGAAGGGATCCAACCATCAGATAACACGTGTAAATTATTAACCATGACACCGTCCATAGTTTAAGAAATGCGGTGTAACAAGAGGACTGACAGCTGAGGCCATATGCCCCAAAGCTATCCGGCTGCACTGGGCGGCGGCTCCCTATCAGCCATGGCCGACAGATGTACACCCTGTACACCCTTTACATCCATAACACATAAAGTATTTCATTCATTTATTACAAACACACAATGATCAAACTGCAAAGGAAGACCTATTGCGTTTGTTACTATTTAATTTAACGCTGTAGGCTATCGTTAGCAGACAAGCTAGCAAATAGCATCTCATGACAGACCTCTTTGCAACAAGACATTTATTTAGACAAGCAAAAGCACAACGTTGTCCCTTCATGGTAGCTAACACAGCATTAGCCGATATTACAAATACCTGTAACACAGCGGTGATTCAACCCTTTATTTTACAACGCAACGCAGGTCAAAGTACACTTATGTCGTTTTAATGCGGCCAAAGTTAATATTTAGATCATGTATGATCTACACACATCCTACAGAGGCAAACTGCCAAGCCGTGTCTGCTGTTATTTTATCTCCTGTAATGTAAATATCACTCAACAAAAGGGGAGTGTTTGCTGCTAGCTTAGCTCACATTAGCCACCGAGCTAGCGAATCCGGGGCAGCCGGAGAGCTAACATTGAATTAACGGAACGGTTAGAAACGCACGAGCGTCATTGTGAACGTATTCCATTTAATTTGCAAAAGATAATTTAACGTAAATGTATTTTTCATACCTCGGTTTGTTCTCAACGAAGCTTAAAGGAGGATGATGTTTGACCAGGCAGATCGACGACGAAGGACGAGCGGCTGCTCTGGGATGGGTGACTGTTTTTTTTTGTTTTTTCTTACCAAATGTGACGTAATTTTCTGCAGCTGTACGGAAAGGACCGAGTCTTTCCGGAAATACCCGAAACTCCGTGACAGTTATAATATCAGTACGAATTGTGTTACTAGTTGATTTTACCGTGATTTTGTGCTTTTTCCATTTGCGATTAAGCATATGATAATTTCTCGAGTTATTTAAATAACATTTTCAATTATTTAGTCAGTAAAATCTCTGATAAGTGCCTTTTTTCCTTTCATTGTATACAGGGATATTCTACGGAAGAGGATTAGGGACAGTCATGAGAAATAAATAATAATAGAAGGAATATTATTTTCCATTATGCACTTCGATAATAAAGTCGAAATGTCAGGAATAAAGATTAAATACATTTAAAATGGAATAGAAATGTCGAGAACAAAGTAAAAATACAATTTCGTGAAATTTCGACATTATTCTTGTTATTTGGACTTTATTATCGAAGTGCATAATGGAGAAAACATCTTTTAAATTATTTATTTCTCATGACTGTGCCTTATCCTCTTCTGTAATAAAAAAAAGGTCCAGTTAGAGAAAATGTCCTAAAACGAAGGCCCAGAATGTCATAATGTCCTACTTGCATTACAAACCAACAATTGCCAGGTATGCGATGTTGATGACAATCTATTCATTTTAACACCGGGCGGCAGAGATTGTGTTCAAGTGTGAAAATAAACAGCCCTTCCATACATGAAACTCTGTCTTATCTGTGAGGAGTCATTCAGTAGCCTCTCTATCAGCTGACTTCCACAAGGAAAATTCAGACAAGAATATCAGTGTTCATGTGCTCACATATTGTGGTTTTGGTTTTATTTGCATACAGAAACTATCCTGACTGTAAACTTAAACTGTACATCCTCAAACTGAAACACTCGCCGTCCCATAAAGTGATTATGTGGTAAAGTTAAAGCGATGAGCCAACTTACAGGCCAATTTACATGCAGTTTCATTAAAACATTTGCTGAAAGGAATATGACAGCAGCTATAATCCTTTAGAGAGTTGTTGGTATGACTAATTTAGATGTAGAGACAAAAACAAGTGTCGTGTTGGTCTAAATACAACTTCTAACACTGTATGACATGAGGGTGGCAGTAGCTCAGTCTGTAGGGACTGGGAACCGGAGGGTCGCCAGTTCAAGTCCTGGTGCAGACCAAGTCTGTAAATTCTGGTAGCTGGAGAGGTTCCAGTTCATTTACTGAGCACTGCTGAGGTGCCCCTGAGCAAGGCACGAACCCCCTCATCCCACCAGTTCAGGAGCACTTACTGTGTGCAGCTCACTCTGACATCTCTCCATCAGTGCATGTCCATAGCATCCTGTCTGTGCATGTGTTTGTATTTAAGCCTATTGTAGCACGCGTGTACAAATTTAAATCCCCTCGCAGGATCAATAAAGTATATCTTCTCAAAAATAGGAGACGAGGAAACAACTCACAAAACATTAAGTCAGCTTTGAAGCAGGTTTAAAAAAACAGTTTTATTTCTGCGTGTAGGTTATCCACAGCTGGATATAAGTTATTCAGTCTTATACACATCGTTTTAATTCTCAAGAAATAGTTTGATAAACTGTAAATGCAAAATCACTGTTTTGACACACACTGTCTTGGGATAGCACCAATGTCTCTGCTCTGCACAGTCAAGGAGGAGCGGTACATTCAAGTACAACTTCTAGTTTGAATACAGATGGCTTTGGCTACAGAGATATATATTAATTTAAAAAATAACCTCAAAAGATTTAGCACATACCAGTCTCAATATGGTGAGTTTCCTGTTAATTCTGGCATTAAAGACGTGAAACTTTTCATTTAACTAGCTAAGGTTTGTCAGAAAGAAAAGGATGAAAATATGAAACTTATATTCTTTTTTGCCGATTTAGTCCAAACAAACGGCATTCACCCATCATGCATTTATTAAAGGTTTAATTTGGGGCTTTTCTGGAGAGACAGGACAGTGGGTAGATCAGAAATCTGTAGAGAGAGCGTAGGGAACGACATGCTGGAGAGGAGCCACAGGTCAGATTTGAACCCGGGCCGCCTGTGTGGAGGACCACAGCCTCCACACATGTTACATGCGCACTAACCACTAGGCTATAGGCGCCCCTCCATCAAGCATTTTAAAGACAACATTCAGTTTAAATAGGCACAATTAAAAGTTGCTCTTATAAATTATATTTAGGTGTTTTTGTTTTTAAATATAACACGTGATAATTGTGAGCAGTTAGAAGCTATCAATAACAAGACGATGTGTCAGCTGACCTACAGCAACCAAACAAACTCTTCAATGAGGTCTGGGAGCTCCTCACACTCGGAGCAGAGGAAAAGTTCAGCTGCTGTATTAATAGGACGGTAAAAGACAATCTTTATGGTCAAGACAGCTTCGTAGTTTCCCACTGCATATATATGACAAGACAAATTCGACACCGGCTCTCTTGTACTTGATGTCACCATGTTGTTTAAAGGTCACATATTCTCCTCCTCTTCAGTGTAAATAAGTCTCAGAGCTCCTCTAAACATGTGTGTGAAGTGTCTTGTTCTAAATCCACTCTGATCCTGTATTTGATCATGCCTATAAACCCCTCTATTTCAGCCCTGCTCAGAACAGGCTGTTTCTGTGTCTGTAGCTTTAAATGTAAATGAGCTGTGTCTGACCACGCCCCTCTCTGGAAGGGCTCGGGTGGCTCGGGCTTTCTCGCTCCATGTCCTATTGTTTACGGTGAGAAGGCAGACTCAGAGGGCAGAACAAACATCTAGCTGTGGGAGTGTCACCCACCTGGGGGAGGGGTTACTGCCCTTTGTGATGTCATGAAGGGAAAATCTCCAAACGGCCTGTTTGAGCACACATTTTCTGAAAAGTGGAGCAGGCAAAAGACGGAGAGGATGGACTTTTCTCATCATTGGGGGGTTTGTAGACAGACTAGGGACACGTATTAGAGTTAGAACAACATGGTGAAGTGGATTTTACAGAATATGTGACCTTTAAAATCACCCACTGGTGCATCAATATTCTGTAGTTGTTTGGTTTAGTATTAAAAAGCAAAGCTGGTGTAATGATGCGCCATCTTTACGGCGTACTTGGCGGGTTATTTTTAAAAAGAGCCGAGTCCATGTTGTGTGGGTTGAAGCATTGTTTCGCTCTCACATTGTGTTTTCATACTAGGAGACACCAAACATGTTTAAACTCGACATTTAAGAGCTTTTTTATTACAAAGGATTTTCCATGTCTATAAAACGTTTTGAGTAAAAGCCGTATTCTATAAATCAGTTCTAAACAAATCTTTACAAAAACAACATTCTCTCAGCCAACAGACGGTGCTGCTCTTCACACAGCTTGTATGAGAAAAGCAACCATCCTGCTGACAAACTTTAGGCTGTGACGGTACTGTTTGGGAATGTGTGCATGAAATAATACAGTCTTACAGTCTGACTCTCAGATGGGCGAGGGGGCTCGCAGTGAGCTGCTCAGAGCTACATCTCCAAACACGTTAGCATACGAGGCTTTGAGGAACTGCACGTAGTTCTGCAGGCTCCGGTTGGTGCTGTCCGACTGCTCCAGTCGATCCTTCACATCCTGTAATCTGCTCTGGTACCGCCGCTCCACCTGTGGATCACAAACACACCTTATATATCTACTGGCACAGCTGACGGGCTCAGACTCTGAAAACTATCAACAGACACCTCTACCTCCTCTTTGCTGCGCTGCAGTTGGTTGATTTCGGAGGTCGTCCTGCTCAGTTGTGTCTCCAGGTCCAGGATCTTCGACTGAGTGGAGCGCTCTTTGGTGGCTGCTCGTTCTCTGGTCACTGACATCTGGAGTTTCATATGACACATTGGACTTAATTAATGGGCAATAATAAGGAAACTGGATTTACATAACAGTTGTGTATCTGTAAGAAGTGCCTAAGACAGATAACACACAGCATAAAAAAAAACATGGGCCTCAGTAAGGACTAGTCAGCTCAACAACCCGCATCTCACTGCAGACCAATCTCTGCATCTGCATCTTGTTATGAGTAAATTCAGAGGTCTCATTTCTGGTGCAGCAGCTCTCATGATCAATGCCACAGTCTTCTTCGTACGGACATTTTTTTTTAACAGTTGTTGTCAGTTTGCAGACCTGTTGTCGAGCATCCTCCAGAGCCTCCTCCAGCTTTCGGCTCAGCAGCGAACATTCCCGTGATTTGTCCTCCAGGCGGAGCTGGTTGCTGTGGATGGTGTCTTCACGTTTGGTTACGACCGCCAGCAGGTCGCTGTTCTTACTGCCAGCCTCCTCCAGCTTCCTGCGAGATCACAATAACAGGACCCGTATTACAATACACTATACCTGACTTACTTTGAGAATGAGCTTACATAAATCCACTTCGTTCAGGAAATGTTAACAAATTAAGGCTGAAGAACCTTCACTGAAGTTGTTTTGTGGCAAATTCATCGACTCCATGTCAGTATTATACTTCTTATAAATCCCCTAAAGACCCAAACCCCAAACTTTGAGTGTGATTGTCCAGACAAAAGAAGGTTGCGTGCTAATTGTCACAGCAGAAGTGTTGACCAACCTCTCCAAGCTGTCGACTCTGTGTTGCAGCTGTCTGTTCTCCTCCATCAGCAGCTTGTTCTTCTGTCTGAGAAGCTCCATCTGGCTGCTCTGAGTCTCCACCTAACACAACACAAGACACAAGTCTTTAATAAGAAGACTTGGACTATTTGTTTTTCTTCTTAAAGCTACACTAAACAAACACAACCTGCATTTGTACTGGCTGACAACATAATCTAGCAGGGTTGATGTGATATTTTAAAGAAAAGCCTTTTGTTCAGGAATTCAGTATGTGATGTGTCCTAAGATGACGACATCAAATGAAGTCTGCAAGTTATGTTTGAGGAGAATGAATACCTGGATTCAGTGAGCTCCAGGAAGGGAAGCCATCACAAGGTATTAACCAGATGTACCAAAAGCTTTCAGTGTTTAGATATGACAGATTTTTTACATCATTGTGATAATACCTGATGACTTCTTACATCAGCACTCTGTTATTTTGTGACACTAACGTGAGTGTGACTGTTGTGACCTTCATGCGGAGATCCGTCAGTGTCGTGCTGAGCTCCTTGCTGCGTCTCTCTTGGCTGCGCTCCCTCTCCTGAGCCTCCTGCAGCTGCACTTTGGAGCGTCTTAAAGCTTCAGGGAGAGGCTCCAGCTCCGTTAGCCGACCCAGCAGCTGTCTGCGCACCTCCTCGATCTCCTTTTCCAGCTCCGCCCTCACCGCCTGCGCTTCCCGCTCCCCCTGAGCCAGCCGGGCACAGTACTCATCTGCCTCAGCCCGCGTAATTCCAACCTGTGTAGCATCGATTGAATTAAAAAAGGAAAACACCTCTTCCTCTGTAACAAAAAGGTCTATCTCTGCAGGGATCCTTTCTGTAATGTTAGAATAACAATCTGAGTCGCTCAGAGACAAAACCGAGAAACTTTAGTGGACGTTCTTTGACTGGCAGAATGATGCTGCAGCCATTACAGCCTGTCTCACGGCTGCAGGATGAAGAAATCTACTGCAGCAATTCAAAACGTGTTGTACAACAGCCTCTGCGGAAGTACAACTTGCTTTGCTGTCACCGTCTCATTGGGTAGAATACAGAAGTTTTCACACACCTGGATCTTATAGCTGTCCACCAGGCTCTCATACTGCTGGATCGAAGCTTTGACCTGCTGGAGCTCAGACTGAGACAAGGCCAGCTTCTCCTCCACTGTCGACGCTGCTGCCTGATGGATGATTTCATAGTTATTAAATTAACACGACAGTCCCTGCTCCTAATGTAATATAAGTCAGTGTAAGTGAATCAGGTGGAGAAACAGGACAGGAAGGACACTGTCCTACTTAGATGTCTCTATCTTGACTGCAAAATGATTTTCAGCTCTCAGTGGACCGTCAGGTGTCTCACCTTGAGGGTCTGGTTCTCCTGTTTGGCTGTGGTGCCCTCTGTGGTCAGAGCATGCAGGTGATCCAGCAGAGCTTCTCTCTCCACTCGACTCTTCTCCTCCGAGCTCTGCAGCTGCTCCGTCAGCTCTGCTGCACGGCTGCAACACATCACACCGCAGCGGTCATGTTTTTATTCATAAATGACGACAAGGGAGGAGTTCTGAACCAGAAGCTACGGTTACTTTTCACAGGTTGATGAACAAAGTCTAATGATTAATTTGGGGGTTAATATTTGGATGTGTCTAATGAGCAAACCACCAGTGCAAACAGATTCATTCATAGGCCTGACATATCAGATCTTACAGCGTTTTTACACCTAGGTGTTTGTTCTGCCCTCTGAGTCTGCCATCTCACCGTAAACAATAGGACATGGAGCGAGAAAGCCCGAGACACCCGAGCCCTTCCAGAGAGGGGCGTGGTCAGACACAGCTCATTTACATTTAAAGCTACAGACACAGAAACAGCCTGTTCTGAGCAGGGCTGAAATAGAGGGGTTTATGGGCATGATCAAATACAGGATCAGAGTGGATTTAGAACAAGACACTTCACACACATGTTTAGAGGAGCTCTGAAACATATCTTGTTGAAAAGGCTTATAATAAATACCCAGCATTGGACCCTTAGACTTCTATTTTTGTTGTTGTGGTATCAAAACAGGTATCTAGATCATTACATATTTCAGATGTTTAAGACTCCTCAATGGAAACTAAACCGGGTGTTTACCACAAAGAAATCTCCAGACTCAGCATCCGATCATCACAACAACAGATGCTTATACATAAGCTAATAATAAGCTGCTTTTACCTTTTCATCAATGAAACTTCAATCTCCAGTTTACTCTTTTCTCTCACTTCTTGTGCATGTCGACTCTGCCAGCTCTCCGCTGCATTCAGCGCTTCGGTCACCTGTTGCTCCTGGAGGAATTAAAACAAAGTTCATGCGTCTTATTAAGACGTTTTGCTTGATTCTGACAGAGAGAATATGTGGGTGTGTGTTTGGAGCTTGAAAGCTTCTTAGAGAATGAACAGAAAGAAACAAGAGGACAGTTCACGATGGATTGTTTCTTTAAATATATGCATGTCTGTGTCTTGGGTTGCTGTGACTGATCGTTCCAGTCCGTACCAAGTTCAGTAGCTGGACGCTGAGCTGGCCTGCGGTGCCCTCGCTGCGCTCCGCTCTCTGTTTCTGAGCTCTGGTGGCTCGTTTCAGAGCCTCTCTGTCTGAACTCGCCTGCTGCTTCATCCTGTCCAGCTGCTCCTTCAGACGCTCCATCTCCGCCTTCTGTTGATTGGCTGCTCGCTCCAGATTCTGGACAGATAGAAAGCCGAAATCAAACGTCATAACGGATAATTTCGCACTGCTGTCTGTTTCCAGAGCTGTTATTTAACAATGGTTAGAACATGTTGTTAGTAGTGTGTGACTGCAGCAGCCTTGATACAAGCAGACATACAAAGCATGACGAACCTTTATCTGCACAGCGAGCCGGTTGTTTTCAGCCTCTTTACTCCGGAGCTGTCCTTGTAAATGAGCTCTTGTCGACTCCAGACTCTTGGACAGCTCAGACGTGCTCTTTGAGTTTTCCTTTTTCATAAAAAACACATTATGCATCACATACATTCACATCCTGCTAAAAAAACAAAGAGATGAAATGCCGCTTTGACACAGCTCTTTCACAAACACCAACAGCTGTACCTTTTCAGAGTCGAGGAGTTTGCACAGCTGATTGAGCTCTCTGTCTTTCTCTTTTAGTTTCACCACAAGATGCTTCAAAAAGAAGAAGAGCACATTTCAAACACAGGAGGAGAAATCTACATGTTTTATATGAAGATGAAAGGAAACAACTCAAGAAGGGAAAATACAGAAAAATAGCCAGCATAGGGTGGGTGTAGTTGTTAAACTCACTGCATGTTCTGCCTCTGTGTCGGCCAGTGTCTTGAGTAAAGCTTCTTTCTGCTCTGACAGACGAACCGTCTCCATCTGCTCACAAAAAGTAACACAACACAGATAACCTTAAGTTACTCTGCTTAATTCATTTTTCCACAAGGTTCCCACCTGTTGCAGAAATGTTTTTACGGCTGATAATAGAATATACAGAGAACAAGAATCGACTTAACATACAGCAGGGAATGTGACTCCTTGGTGTTTGGTTACAGTTTTGAAAATGCATTTCAGACACGGTACCTGTGAGCCGTGCTGCTCTCTGAGAAGGTGTCGCAGTGTTCGGTTTGTGGCCTCAAACGTCTCCAGTTTCTGCAGCAGCAAATCCTTCTGCCGAGCAAAGACCGAAGAATCTGATCCGGAGAGTTTCTTCTGCTGAGACGGAGAGAGAAGAACGGATCCTTAAACTCTTTAATACATTATCAGTTCACCTGACTAACGTGGATGTTTTATGTTCCTATGAACACAGACTGAGGAGAAACACTGAGTTCATACTCACACCGCCGCTCCCTCTGCACAGTTTGGAGACAGACTCTCGCAGCTCAGAAACTTGTTTCGCAGCTGCCGTCCCGTCCACCTCGGTCTCCATCAGCTTCCTGAGCAGAGCGTCTTTATCTTTGTTCACACCGTCTCTGTCTAATCTGTGATGACAGAAACTTATTACCAGAAATCCTTTTAGAGATTCTGAGAAGCCTGATTAATAAGAAAGTCTAATGTGAAGCTCTGTGAGGGGTGAGTATGATATCTACCTGCTGTAGTCGCCCTCCTCCATCATCTTCTCCATGGAGTGACGTAGTCGTGTGTTCTCTCGCTCCGTCTCTTCCAGCTCCTTCGTCACCTCCACCAGCTCCTCCTCCTGCTCGGCGATCACCCGCTGGGAGACACTCAGCTGCTCCGACTGTCGCTCCAGCTGCTGCTCCTTCTTCCGCAGCTCCACCTACAAACACACACACACACACACACACACACACACACACACACACACACACACACACAAACACACACACACATAAAGACACAAACAAAATGTGACCAATCTTAAGATTTATCTATGATGGACCTGCTCAGAGGACAAAACTCACCTCGTTCTTCAGAGAGCTGACTTCAGTCATCAAGCTGTCGATCTTCTTCTCATACTGGCTGATTCTCCCGTGCAGACCTTCCTCTTCCTCAGATGTGAGGTCAGCCAATCGCAGTGCAGACTGTTCAGGTTCAGGTTCAGGTTCAGGGTGTGGCGGCGTGATCTCCAGGCGGTGTGATGGCCCCTAGGTGCCAACAACAATTTAATAATACCACACATCTTTGGCTGGAGGAATATTTAACAATGCAGAGACAAAATTAATCTGAAGAGGATGTGATTTGGGTTTATTAAAAAATTGTGGGGGCGGCGTTGGTAGCCTAGTGGTTAGTGCATTTGCACCATGTACAGAGGCCATGGTCCTGTGAGCGGGTGGCCCGAGTTCCAATCCGACCCGTTGCTCCTTTTCCACTTTCTCTCCCCAATGTCTGACTCTATCCACTGTCCTATCTCTAAATAAAGACGTAAAAAGCTCAAAAATAAACCTTAAAAGAAGTGTAAGGATCTGGATCTTAAGAACATGTTACCTCCCACATGTGTGTGGCGTCCCGTATGGAGGTCTTTCCTGGTGGTATCCACGGCACTCGCGTTTTGACCTTGGCTGTGGGATGAAGGATTCCTCTGTCTGCTTTGGCCTTGCTCTTGAAATAGCAGAAACGTGAACAAAAATGAGTGGAATGAGTTTCACAAGACTTTTGAGAAAAGTATCAAAGACGGGCGAAACTTCAAGAGGTGCATGTCTAACCTGTGGTGTCCTGGTAGGACTGGTCCTCTTGCTCTTCACGTGAACGTGGACAGGTGTCGCATCATCAACATGCACATGAATAGGAGGCGAACTTGACCGAATTCTCATTGCTTTCCTCTGGAAAAACAGAAGATGACAAGTTTCTCTGTTCACATCATCAGGATTTACTTTAGTAAGACGTGTTAAACAGATGACATGTAGATCTGAGAGAGTTTGAGGTGCATGCTGGAGTGCAGCAAATTAAGTCCATGCAACAATACGTACAAGTATAGTGATCCCCTATCCCCTCTAGATATGAGAGGTTAAAGTTTCTATAACAGCATAACTGGGAGTTTAATTGCGAGACATTTGTGTAACTGCTGTCCTAAATATCCACCATCATAAAGGGAAAATCGTGGTTTGTTATTGTTATAGTAAACTCATAAGTTTGTGTGTTTAGAATTGAAAATCTGGACTATATAAATCAAACACTTTATGGGAAAATAAAGTGTAATTAAAAGTTTTAAGCCAATCCCTTTCACAATAAATAATAAGTTGAATCAAATATGTTAAATTCTCCACAAATAGTCATGCTACAAATCTACAACACATACATGAATACTGTTTTATGTAAGCAAATAAATTCGGCTATATTTATGATAATTGTGGATTCAGTTTTAGTCTTTAAAAGATATTTTAGCAACATTTATGACAAACATTAGCCTTAACCTAGCTAACAGCTAACCCTGACAGTAGCTCGTGCAGCCTCTCTCGGCTAATTTAACACACTCTTAAAGTCTTACCATATGAGAAACCACAACACGCTGCTGAGGACTTCAAAAATATAATTCATTAGCAAAACAGAAAATAGTTTAGCAGGCAAAATACGCAGGAAATCGTGAAAGTCTGTATTTAGGAAAGCTTGGACAAACTTCAACAGATAGTGACGCTAACGTCTCTCTGATTGGTGCGTTTAAAGCACGTGATATACTTCGCCGACTCAGATTGGACTAGAGTCGAAATTCTAACGTTCCTTAGCAACACCCTCAACTCAACAAGCTTGGGTAGGATCAAAGATATTCAGTGGGTGAAGATAGTTACCCCCATTTTCGTGTTCACATTCATATAACGGAACCTAAAAAAACCCGATATCCAAATGTGTTGACGAACAGGAGTTTTAATTGGTTCTCTATAATCGTATTTTTGTTGGGAATACCCGCAGAAAAAACGCAACTGAAACCTTAATAAAAGGATCATCGTGAGGAGGCGCCTCGAGGTGACTTGCAGTACTTAAGTTTGGCCGCTAGAGGTCGACAAATGACCATTTATTTTCCACCATACTGGCATCAAACCTAACACATTAATTTGTACCAATAATTCCGGTTAATCTAATTAAAATAAAGCAAAATACTCTACTGTATTAAGATCAGGGTGGACAAAATATAGAGGAGGTAATAGATAAAGGGCTCTTCTACACATGGTACAGTGCAGTCCAAAACAACAATGTTAATTTAAAAACTGCATAGATATTAACAGATTATTAAAATACTAAAAGTGCTTCTTATTATGGCCCAAATCCCCAAGGTGTTAGGGAGAGAAACCAGAAAAAGGCAGACAGTAACGTTCCCACAGCTCCAGTCATGAGCTGCTACCGTTGGCCTGTGTGTTAAAAAGCCTAATGTCTGTGGGGACAAAGGATCTCCTGAACCTCTCAGTCCTGCAGCTTCTTCTCTGACCTGCCATACTGTCATGAAGAGGATGACTAACATTGTCCAATATATTCTGTCCTTTCTTTCGCACGCGTCTCTCCAGCTCAGTGAGTCCTCACACTTGTCTAAAACTGAGCTAGCCTTTTTTATCAGCTGGTCAAGCCGCCTCGTGTTCTTGTCAGCAATGTCTTTAAATCAGCACTAACATAGTACACATTTATTAGAAGTCCTAACAACAATAATACAAATCTGTATTATCATGCTGACATTGTAGGAGTTCACTGAGACTGCTAGCACTCAGGATTTATGACATTATATTCTATAAATCTTCTAAACATGAAGAACATCTTTTTAAATTTGGACTAAAAAGTGTTTCAACCTGGTTTAGTTTCATTTTCTGTTTATTTGAGAACTGTACTGAAAGAGTTTACAGCTCCCTTTGCATCAAATCTGAGCCTCTAATTACAGATGTTTCATTTCATTTAAAAGTTCAATAAATATCTTGTGAATCTTTATTCCTAAATAAAGATGAAATATAATATTTGATATGAAGTCAGCTCTTGAGTAAATCGATCAACTTAAACTGACAGTATAAATGTTTCATTCTTCATTAATCTGATTAAACATTTGGACTAAACATTTTCACATTCACAGTTAATGTTTCTTTCCCTCCTTCATCAGTCAGACTACATCACTAACCTGTTTTAATCATCGTTTTGGCAGAATTAAGACTTAGATTCAATGAACAGATCGAGTTAAAGATGCAGTTATAATACTGATGTTCATGTGATAATGTACGGAGACCCTGAGGGGACACAGATGTTACATTTTTTTAGTACGCACGTGCGCTTTCTATTTTTTCATTTTCGAGCACCGAGTTAAATGAAGCCCAGGAGGCCTTGTCCCGGCAGCAGGAGCCAGGCTGTCGAGTAGACGGAGCTCCCCCAACCTTCAACCTTCGTCCCCACAACCAGCGCCGTCCTCATTCATGCACGGCCTGCTCCGACCTCCACCTCAGCGGAAAGGAAGTGTGGACAACAGGAACACGAGGAATACAAAGGAGAAATCCTTCCTGCATCTTATCTCATATACTCTGTAGTAAAGCGTCTCAAATAACACTTGTTATGAATTGGTGTTGTACAAATAATGATGGATTGATGCGTGTTTTAGTAACTTGCACATCTTCATTAAAACACATGCACTATTTAAAATGAATACATTGATCTAAATTAAACCAAGTAGTTTTTTTTAAATAAAGATGCTTGTGCAAGTTAATAAAAGGCAAAATACGACTAAAACATGCAGGCAAATGATTGAACATCTCACAGGCTTTTTCATTAACAAACGTGGGAGATATAACACGCGTGCGCCAAATAGAATCGAAGGGTGTATAAAAAAACAAAAACATATCCACGTCACCTCCCGGCCTCCGTATTTTTAAGAGAAAAACAAACTTCCATTCGGTCACTTAAATAAAGACACACATCGGCTGATTTCATGAAGCCAGTTTTTCTTTTTTCTTTCTTTATTGGCTCCGCCTCTTAACACAGAAATAAAGAAACATCTGACACAATAAATGACGATGTCACTCATGGTCAGGATGACAACGTGAGAGTCCACCCGTCTTTGGCGCCTTCTACTCTAAACATGCTGCGTACAGAAATTAGCATCTGTGCTTTTTTTTTTAACTGAAACTCAGAAATACATTTGACAGATTGACAGAAAATCACAACAAGCAGGTCACACGTGGCCATAAAGGAAGGCTGCACCCTTAACTTGGACATAGTATGAGTATAAAAAGGTCAAAGTGAACCCTCTGGTACGTGGGGGGGAAATCAGGATTGATCAGACGGCAGTTATCGGGGAGTCGTCGACACGCTGCTCCATGAACGTGGAGTCATTTTATGATGCAGAGGCGTTTGTGCTTGTGAGTCCACGTGAAACAAGTTTCTTTGTTGTGCTCTGGTGAGTTTAAAGCTGTTTACAGAGGAGGAGCAATGATTCAGTCTCACCAGATCACACCCTTATGACCCGCCTCCAAATCCGCAGGCTCCATTTTCTTAACTTTTTCTGCTTCTTGCATTTTCTTCAGACTGAATGTTTACTAAAGTGCATCGCGGCAGCTTTAAGAAAAGAAACTCTTGATTCTGTGTGACTGCAAAACAAATCTGAAGTATAAAAGTTATGTTGCAGAGACATTTTCTGCTACGAAAACTTCCATGTGGATAGTGGAAACCACTTAAATGTGCTTACACCATTTTTTTATGATCTAATAAAACATGGGAAAACATCGGAGACAACCAGGGGCACCGCCAGGAACTCTGGGCCCCATGAAAAGACATCTCATTGGGCCCGGCCACCAACAACACTGAGGCTGCCTGAATGTCACATTTTTGCCAAAGAAAGAAGAAGGAAATACTTTGGAAGTTATCGTTAAGAGAACACTGTGAAGAAAGTCTTCTCTTAAGGCGATAACTTCACTTCATATTTTTGTAGGGCCCCTGTGGATGTCCTAACTCTTCTCCCCCTGACGGCGCCCATGATGGCATCACACCCTGATATGAGATCAGGAAAGCTTTAGTTCGTACATTTTGATCCCACAGATTCTCAGCATCAACAAAGGTGATAAATAATACCGTTGAGATATCTTTAAGGTCACATATCCTCCTCCTCTTCAACCAAAGTCTCAGAGCTCCTCAAAACATGTGTGTGAAGTTTCTTGTTCTAAATCCACTCTGATCCTGTATTTGATCATGCCTATAAACCCCTCTATTTCAGCCCTGCTCAGAACAGGCTGTTTCTGTGTCTGTAGCTTTAAATGTAAATGAGCTGTGTCTGACCACGCCCCTCTCTGGAAGGGCTTGGGTGGCTCGGGCTTTCTCGCTCCATGCCCTATTGTTTACGGTGAGAAGGCAGACTCAGAGGGCAGAACAAACACCTAGCTGTGGGAGTGTCACCCACCTGGGGGAGGGGTTACTGCCCTTTGTGATGTCATGAAGGGAAAATCTCCAAACGGCCTGTTTGAGCACACATTTTCTGAAAAGTGGAGCAGGCAAAAGACGAAGAGGATGGACTTTTCTCATCATTGGGGGGTTTGTAGACGGACTAGAGACACATATTAGAGTTAGAGAAACATGGTGAAGTGGATTTTGAATTATATGTGACCTTTAATACTCAGCAGTGTGTAAACTGTGTTTTCTTTGGGTAAAGGCGACGGCTGCAGAGACGTACATAAAGCTTTACGTAGCTTCAGTGGAGTTTGTCAGTTTCCTCCATGCAGCAGGTGTCATCATCTTAATCTGGGTTATTATTATTTGGCGCCCACAGGTTACACGCCTTTTTGCAGAGTTGCCGAAGGTATTCTTCACTTGTAAAGATGATTCATTTTACACAAGATGATCAGCTCTGTCCAAAGAGTTAATGATCTTGTTTGAAGCAGTTGTATCTTCATTTTTAACAAATAAGAATCCTGCTCAGAGTTCATTCGATGTTAAAATCTTATTTTCATCTCGTTTGCAGACATGAGTCATTTGTTGTCACACTTATATAACTTTCTCTTGTTTTATAAATCACTTTAGGAATATTACATTTAAAGAAATAGGATTGTTTTGTGTTTCTTGTACGCTGGAGTTATAACGTGTCCCAACAAATGAATATCTCGCACTACTATCCTGTTCCCTTATAATGTCTTTCATGCACTAACAAAAACTTTATTTGCAAAGTTATCCAGTACATATTTTAAACATTTTCATTAAGTTTATATCTCGTTAATATCTTCCTTGCACCCTTAATATCAGTTTTAAAGGAAGAATTTGCGACATGTAAATACATACATATATCATAAATCCAGTCTCTCCTGTGTAAATGTGTCTCTGAGTCCTGACTGTCTACAATGAGGGAGAAGCTCGAGTCCCGCTGGCTGTGTTGTTGTCAGAGCCGTGTTTACATGGACGGGACGGCCGGCTCCTCCCCTTGTGTATAAAAGCTGTTTTAGTCAAGGACTAGAGAGAAGAAGAAGAACATACTCACTGATTATTTGGATGTCACGTAAGAGTTTTTAGATCACGCTCATTCTGTGTCAGTTTACATGTGAAGCTACGAGCTAACTAAAGAGCGCTAACATTAGCATGCTAACACAACAATGCAGGACACAGGTGATTGCAGCTCGAGACAAATACAATTTTGTCCGCTGCTTGTTCTTAATGGTGCTTAATTATGGTGCATACTCATTGATAACTCCTCTGTGTGATCGGAGTGGAGAGGGGTTGGAGGTGTGTCTCTGGAGGAGAGCGGAGGCTTCAGTATGGAGGAGTTGTGTCAAACAGCAGTTTGTTTTGGTTTCATGCTGGAGCTCAAGGGCGACATCTACTGGATCATGAAGTTGCACATTCTTCCTTTAATATCTCACAGAGTAATGTTAGTGTTTGCAATGTTTAGCATCTTCTCTCCTAAAGTTGATGTCTTGTTAGCTTGAGGACAAAAACAGACCTATTTGTTTTTTTGAACCAGGCTGTAAACATGTTAATGTCTGCTGTAAAAACAGGCTTTTTTGAATGGGTGTGTATGTGACTTCCTGTGTTTCTGCAGCCAGCCTCTAGTGGACACTCAACAAACTGCAGGATTTTGCACTTCAGCATCAACTTCATTTTTCAACACCGGAGGTTGCTGCTTAGTTTCAATGAGCATCAGTCCTCACTCCTCGTGTCCATCCTTTGTTTTCACACATGAAGCACAGAAACAGCTCTACACACAGACAGAACAGAAGCTAAAAGTGACCTTGTTTATTCTTATAGATATCATTATGATCAGAGAACAGTGTCACGCCACTGTTTGGGTTATTTTCCATTCAATAACGCTTCTTTTGTGCCACGATGCATCGACCTTTGATGGATTAGAGTTCAGGGAAACACACCGTACAATAACATGTTATAAACATAGAAATATGAGAGTCTGAGATTCAACGTACAAACTTTGTCAACATGCAATATTTGACCATTTAAATGAATTCTTCACTTCTTCTTCTGTTGTTCTGATAAATGCACAAAACATGTTGACGCTTTTTTTTTTCTTGTTGTTGTTGCTGCTGCTCCTCTGCACAGTAAAAAAAAAATCATGATTGGATTTGCACAGTCAGCATAGTTGAGAGCACCGCTGGCTGTAAGATGTGATAATCTGTGAGATGTTTTCAATTCAGTTATTGCTGCAGAGGAGAGAAACCAGCCGACATGTTTCGCACATCTCAGAAGAGGTTAAAAAGTGACGGCAGATGAAAACAGGAAATCATCGTTCGCCATCTTTAACTCTTTGTTAAAAAAAGAAGTCACCAGTGTGAAGGGCTGGTCTGAACAATCACAGAAGGACAAGGAAGGGAATTCATCTTTTGTTTTTTTTGGCTCCCCCTAAAGCACGACAAACAGGATCATAACAATATCAAACTTCATAAAGTGCAAGCCCACAATATCTGAATCTGTCGACGCGTGGGAGCGTGGAGGAAACGGCTCACTCTCCCACAGACAGAGGATGGAGAAAACAAGTTTTCCTCTCTTCAAGTCGTCGGACGGCTGGAATGTAACGTCTTTAGAAAAACGGCGACAGAACAAAATGAACATTTGGCTCCGACTTCATATTTCATCACACACAACTACTGAACAAACACGCCTGTGCCAAAACATCGCTTTACATCATCTGTACACAAACTCAATGTCAATAAATAGAACAAACGCCAACGAAATAGTGTTTCATATCTGTCCACTTCTCTAACCAGCCAGCTCGGCCTCCTCTGCAGGGACGCTTTATTTCAACGTTTTGGGGGAGGGGCAGTTATCTGTCAGCTGGTTTTATTCTACGACAGTCTGTGCTGCTATCAGTCCTCCCGCTGGTGTGGAAACAAACAAAGCTCAAACTGAAATATATACACGAGGTGATGAAAGAGCACGCGTCTCTCTGGAAGTGCTAGCTACGCTAATATTCGTGCTTTTTTTTTTTTTTTTGAGCAGCTCAAAGGTTCGGTAATCTGACGCTTGTTTGACCCACCTGCTGAGATTTTTTGGGAGTTTTAAAAAGTTAAATCAGGGATCAAGACGGAGTAAAGATGGTTAAGGTTCTTGGTCGAGCAACACGGTCGCAGCTATGAGCCCAACAGGCGAGAAAATAAATGGCTGCCTGGTTTAAGGCCTTGCACAGAACGCTTCCCGCGCTCCACTCTGTTCCTCAGCCATCCCACCCATGAACTACCAACATGTTTTATCTCCAGAGCTCGGGCTCCAGCAGCAACCATCAAGACTGAATAATGTATCCATGCAAATCAATCTTGGACCTGATTGGTTGGACGACTTAGCCTCTGGGGGGAAACATACTTTGTGAATTTGGTTATCTGGATGTCCAGGACAGGACGTTTCATGTAGGCGAGCTAGCTATTGTTTTAATTTCTTTTTACAGACCACACTAAGCGAGACCAGAGTGCTCCGAGACTGAGAGAAGACCAAGACCATAAAAATCCTCATCTTGTGTGCAGGGCAAGTCACTCACTTAGACCGTAACACCGGGAAGGTTGGGACGTAACCGGGGGATAAAAATCGAATAGTGCATGAATTGAAGTTATTTGTTCTTTTAGGAAGAGGTGTTTGTCTTCTAATCACAGTGATGACGGTGTATCAGTGGTGGTCTTGACCGGTCTTGATTTTAAAGTTAAACACAAACCAAAGGTCAAAGGTTAAATTGCTCTTAAGAGTTAGATTCAGTGGTCGTGGTTGCTGCTCGTTCATCCCTCCTCATCTTCACCCAGTAACTAAAACACCGCAGCGTCTGAACGCTTAAGGCAGTGGATCAGAGCCAGAAAAGTTAAAGATCACTTGTGTTGCCTCTAGTTTCTGAGTAAGCGAGCTAACGATGATCTGTTCCACCTTTCAAACCTGCAGGTTTACACGATAATCCCGTCAGCGTTAAGGTAACAGAGGTGTTTGGCAAATCATTGAAGCGTTAAAAGCACCGGTGCATGTTGGCATTACTGTTTCCTTCAGTCATTAAACACATCACTGTCTCGTTTGTTGCCGTGACAACAAACAAACAGGCCCATGCAGCACATGCACAGGCTCCATTTCCTTCCCTAAACCCAAATCATTTAAAAAACCTTCAAAGTCTTTTCATGTCCGTAAAGGTGGAGGCTGTTTTGGCTACAAATAAGAACAAAGTGATGCATCGCTTCTCTTCTTTTTTTTTTGCATGCAGATACAGCACAGTGATGTGGAGAAAGAAACACTTTAAATACGCACAAAGGCCGGCGGTTAAAGGTCAAAAGATGGCCTGCTGGTTAATGAGGTGAAGGAGCGAGATATCTACAAGTGAACACGACCTCATGCACCTCAGCCTGCTACAAGTTAAGCTGCTATACAGCGAGCACTGTTTGGCAAATACAAAGAACAGTAAGAATCGTTTGGGTGAAAGCGTTCAAACTCCAACCATGTGTGCTAACATTGAACTTTAATAATTAAATATTTACTGATGCAGTGACGGATTCTGTCAGCTCAAAGCTGCCTACAGAGAGAAGTCAAACCTTTCTCTCTCTCTTTTTACGCTCAGACTGTTCAGACCAAAACAAAACACATTTCCAGCTCATGACATCATCCGCACACAGCTGCGTTTATTTCCCCTCCTCCAAGAACCGTGTCTGCAGGAACGTCCATGATGCTTCCAGATACTTGAGGCTGAACAGGTCCTGGTCTGATGACCTGTTAGCTAGGATCAGTACCAGGTCCCAGTTTGATGACCTGTTAGCTAGGATCAGTACCAGGTCCCAGTTTGATGACCTGTTAGCTAGGATCAGTACCAGGTCCCAGTTTGATGACCTGTTAGCTAGAATCAGTACCAGGTCCCAGTCTGATGACCTGTTAGCTAGGATCAGTACTAGGTCCCAGTTTGATGACCTGTTAGCTAGGATCAGTACCAGGTCCCAGTTTGATGACCTGTTAGCTAGGATCAGTACCAGGTCTCAGTTTGATGACCTGTTAACTAGGATCAGTACCAGGTCCCAGTTTGATGACCTGTTAGCTAGGATCAGTACCAGGTCCCAGTCTGATGACCTGTTAGCTAGGATCAGTACCAGGTCTCAGTTTGATGACCTGTTAGCTAGGATCAGTACCAGGTCCCAGTCTGATGACCTGTTAGCTAGGATCAGTACCAGGTCCCAGTCTGATGACCTGTTAGCTAGGATCAGTACCAGGTCTCAGTTTGATGACCTGTTAGCTAGGATCAGTACCAGGTCCCAGTTTGATGACCTGTTAGCTAGGATCAGTACCAGGTCCCAGTCTGATGACCTGTTAGCTAGGATCATTACCAGGTACCAGTTTGATGACCTGTTAGCTAGGATCAGTACCAGGTCCCAGTCTGATGACCTGTTAGCTAGGATCAGTACTAGGTCCCAGTTTGATGACCTGTTAGCTAGGATCAGTACCAGGTCCCAGTTTGATGACCTGTTAGCTAGGATCAGTACCAGGTCTCAGTTTGATGACCTGTTAACTAGGATCAGTACCAGGTCCCAGTTTGATGACCTGTTAGCTAGGATCAGTACCAGGTCCCAGTCTGATGACCTGTTAGCTAGGATCAGTACCAGGTCTCAGTTTGATGACCTGTTAGCTAGGATCAGTACCAGGTCCCAGTCTGATGACCTGTTAGCTAGGATCAGTACCAGGTCCCAGTCTGATGACCTGTTAGCTAGGATCAGTACCAGGTCTCAGTTTGATGACCTGTTAGCTAGGATCAGTACCAGGTCCCAGTTTGATGACCTGTTAGCTAGGATCAGTACCAGGTCCCAGTCTGATGACCTGTTAGCTAGGATCATTACCAGGTACCAGTTTGATGACCTGTTAGCTAGGATCAGTACCAGGTCCCAGTCTGATGACCTGTTAGCTAGGATCAGTACCAGGTCCCAGTCTGATGACCTGTTAGCTAGGATCAGTACTAGGTCCCAGTTTGATGACCTGTTAGCTAGGATCAGTACCAGGTCTCAGTTTGATGACCTGTTAGCTAGGATCAGTACCAGGTCCCAGTCTGATGACCTGTTAGCTAGGATCAGTACCAGGTCTCAGTTTGATGACCTGTTAGCTAGGATCAGTACCAGGTCTCAGTTTGATGACCTGTTAGCTAGGATCAGTACCAGGTCTCAGTTCGATGACCTGTTAGCTAGGATCAGTACCAGGTCTCAGTTCGATGACCTGTTAGCTAGGATCAGTACCAGGTCTCAGTTCGATGAAAGGATGCTGAAATCATGATGCTGATTTGTAAAAACTTTGAATTTGGGGTGCTGGTAGCCGTGTAGTTTGTACGTGCATCTCATGGCCAGAGGCTTAAGTCCTGGAGAGGGGGGCGGCCCAGGTTTGAATCCAACCTGTGACTCCTCCTGCATGTTGGTCCCTACTCTTTCTCCCTCTGTCCCTCTCTCTATTCAATGTTTTATCTCTAAAAATTGAGGCATAAAAAGCCCCAAAAATAAAGTCTGACTTCATGATTTGTCAGGTCGGACTGCAAGACGACAAGAGAATGACTCTTAAAATTCGTCTTTTTTTAATGGAGTTTGGATGGAACATTCCTGATACAACATCAGACTTAGTTTTTGGACATCTCAATTCTCAATTCAAAATTCAACTTGGACAAATATGCAAATGACCTGCATTCTGTGTATTCACGTCACGCAGCAGAACTTCATGTCCACTTGTGTATTTGCATTGACTCTGTGAGTAATCGTGCCGCACCAGAAATTCACTTTTCTTTTGGTCTGAACAGCGTTGACACAACCTTCACTCTATAAACAATGATAAATATTATTTTAAAAAACACAAAAAAGACTTCCAACTTCTTGACATTTATCTGACATGACTGAGGCTGCAGCTTTAACCGGATATTTTGATGGGGGATGACGAGTTGAGAAGTTTTCTGCAGCCTCTCTTTTGTTTTCTCTTCTGACATGATGCTGAGATTAACGCGGAAAGCCACTGAGACTCCGAAATGGGGAATTTATACATGAGCTGAAACCCTCTGGCTTATCGATGGGAACATCTTTCATGTTTCACGACATTTTCTTCCACGAGTAAACAGTTAGATGCAGGGCATGATGTGAATGTGCTGAAATTCTTTACCTGTAAAAAACAGAAAGACTGTGAGGGCTCTGGCAGTTGAGTCTGTATGTACACTGATGCCATGTGGCCCTGTGGGAACGTGTTAGTAGGCTTCCAGTGAATCATCCCAGAATAGACTCTGCACGTCCAGCATGGCGGCCAGCTCCAGGATGTGCTTCTGCAGGACGCTGCTCTCCACCGTGTCCTGTTTGGGGAGCTCAGGGTATGACTCTGGGAAACTCCGAGACTCCTGAAAGAAGAACACAAGACACAGCTGACTCCCACCTAATGGTCATTAGCACGCTTTGTAGGGACGTGCAGGAAGGTTGTTTTTGTCATCTCAAGCTGCCATAATTCATCTTTCACTAGATAGATACGTCTCCTTTAACAGCCTTAGAAACACGTCCACACTAATGACATTCGTGACGGTGTCTTTTCAACACTTCTCTTTAAAGTAACCAGACACCATTCACAAAAACACTAATTTAACCCTGCAGGACGTGAGAGTTGTTGTTACAATTCTGTCTCTGTTGTATTTTTTGTTCTTTCATGAATTATTTAAGGCACCCCCACACGGCCGTTTTGGACGCCCCTCGGTTTGCCAGATATGAGAGCAGTTATCAGGTCAAACCAACAGGTGTTGCAGCGATGGAAGCGGGCAAGAGAACTGGTTCAGATAGAAGTGATTGTACCCGACCTAAAAAGCCTCTGCATGTTTCTAATAAGCTCCACGAGCAGAAACGTGCTCAAACTAGGATCAATATTGGAGATGCTTTTGAAAAATGGAGAGAGGTTAGAACGCAGAAAGGTTTACAGACCGATGCAGAGCTGGATAAACACTGAAGCTTCAGAGTCCACCACATGGTGACCTGCGTGAGCATCCACTCTAGAGAGGAGGGGGCGGGGGGGGGGGGGGGGGGCAGCTCTCTACAATGTTTTGAATTTGGACTGCAGTACCCATTTTAAACACTAGGAGTCAGAGTTACATACTGCTCCTTTAAGAGGGCTGGAGGGTAAGTGTCGAGCCACTTCAGGTGTTCCCAGATAGCTGAGCTAAATCACGTCTTCTCTCCGAGGAAGCTGAACATTTTTAAACTTTTAAAATCCTGACACAGGAGGAAAAAGATTTGTCTCTTTTTTTAAATCTCTGACACCTCTGGAGTGTGATGTGATGTTTGTGTATCCCCAGTAACACCAGTGCAGCAGCAGACTGTGCTGCATTGTTGGAGCACTTTAAATAGAAACTCTGAGGTGCTTTCTGGATGTGAGTGCATAAAGTGTGCGTTACATATGCAGAAGTGGGGCACACTTTGCTCTGTGCCTGATGGTCCGTGTTAAGTGCTGTAGACCTCCAGCACAGGGTACTTACTGGGACAGACCCGCTCTGAAACAATTATTATATTTTGGGTTTCCCCAAAAAAATGGAAAAGTGACTCCGCAGTGACTCACCCGGAAGAGTTTGTGCAGCCGGAGTGCAGCTGAGCAGAACACAAAACGGATCAGAAGCAGCCGCAGGAACTCGTCACCAAAGAATTGTAAAAAGGCTTGATCTGCGCAGAGACAAGGAGAAGACTGTTAGTCCCTCTGAACAATAAACACAATATGCTTTTTGACATATTTTAGGGGGATTATTGCATCTACAGGATGATGATTCTTTTTGGGCAAAAGGAGAAAACTGTGAAGCCAGAGACGGGGTACACCCTGAACTGGTTGCCACACATGGTAAATGGTAAATGGACTTGATCTTGTATATTTCTTTTCTAGTCTTCTGACTTCTCAAAGCACTTTTACACCGCAGGTCACACCTCCACATTCACACACTGATGGTAGAGGCTGCTGTGTAAAGTGACCGTCAGAAGTAACTCATCCCATTCATACACATTCATACACTGCAGACGAAGCAGAGGGAGCAATTCAGGGTTAAGTGTCTTGCCCAATGACACATCGTACATGTGGCTGCAGGAGCTGGGGATCGAACCTTCGACCTTCCGGTTGAGAGGCGACGACTCTACCAACTGAGCCACAGCCGCCGCCAACCACACTCACACCTACGGGCAATTTAGAGTCACCAGTTAACTTTAAAAGCCTAACTGTGGGAGGAAGCCAGAGTAACCAGAGGGAACCCACACATGCACGGGGAGAACATTCAAACTGCACGCAGAGAGGCTCCTGTCAGACGAGGATTCAGAATTTCAGAGGCAACAGTGATGACCACCAAAGTGCAGCCCTTATCATAACATTTTCTTAGCACATGAACTAATGAAATGCAGAGATTCATGCAGATATATGTGTTTTTTTAAGTTGTCCTTCTCTGCCTTAAATTAAAAGAAAGCCTCACAACCTCCTGTGACTGTTTGATACTTTAGAGGAACTACAGGAGATTTGCTTCCTACCTATGGTTCGTGATCGGGTTATCATCTGCCCGATGTCATGGTAAACTTTGCGTAGAAATTCTTGCGCCTGTTCCCACAGTCCTCGCCGCAGGCTGTTTAAACCGCACACGGAGGAGAAGGCGAGGAGGGGACTGTAGAGGAAGAGCGTGAACAGACTCCCCCGCTGAGACTGATCTGAACACCGGGAGAGAGGAAGGAGCAGGAGAGACATTTTAACTTCATCATCACATAGACAAAGGGCCTGAAAACGTAACTAACATCTACACACTTTAAAAGGTCTACAGACGGAATAAAATACAGAAATACTGAAGAATATCCCCAGATTTATATTTAAAAAGTGCTGTTCAGAAGTGACGCCCACCTTGCACACTCTTTGGATAGACGGTAGGTGAGAGAAGGCAGACCAGAGGCTGACCGAACAGATTAGTGAAATTCTGTCAGGTCAAACAAAAGACAGGAGAAGTCATATTAGTTCACAGCGCTGTGACAACCTCACACGTTTACAGAGTTCTTTCCCCATCCAAACCTTTTCCGATGACTTTTAAACAAGGGTTGGGAATTAGTTTCCACTTCCTTAAATAACCAGAAACTATTGAATGTTTTTAGTCAGATGATGCGTGCGTTTAGGCCTCAATCTCAGAACCCATCAACTGTCCTCTGATGATATTTGCCTCAAAGACAGACGGCCAACTTCGACCGTGTTCAGATCAAAGGTGAAGTGAAACTCTCCCCTCCAGATAGTCGTTACATTCCTCAGATTAGCGCCCAATCATCCGTTTCTGGTGAGTGTGGAGCCCTTTTCAGACTGCTTTTTTTGCAAAAAGGTTTTTGTTCTGCCTGCCTAACCATTACCCCTTCCAGAGAGGGGCGTGGTCAGACACAGCTCATTTACATTTAAAGCTACAGACACAGAAACAGCCTGTTCTGAGCAGGGCTGAAATAGAGGGGTTTATAGGCATGATCAAATACAGGATCAGAGTGGATTTAGAACAAGAAACTTCACACACATGTTTTGAGGAGCTCTGAGACTTATTTACACTGAAGAGGAGGAGAATATGTGACCTTTAATGCACTGTGTGATTGGACCAAAGCTGACACAGTCTGTGCTGTGGTGAAATCTGCAGATTAAACTGTCCTTAAAATCACTTTTCTGAAATAAAGCATCACAGCTGGATCATCAAATTACTGTTATTATACTTTGAAACACCTTGAAAAGCTGTTTGTGTAGAAACTCTACGTACCTTGTATGCTGTGCTGTTTGTAGAATCCACGATGACAAAAAGGGGTTTCCGGGTGAAAGGGAACAAATCTCCTGGATGAAGGCTGCAGCGTTAGAAACAACCAGAACATGTCAGGAATAAAACAGCAACGGATAACGGATTATAAAAAAACAGAATAAGTGAAGAGAGACCGGAAACGTTAAGAGGAGAGAGAGTGGGGGAGGACATGCAGCAGAGGGCGGAGGTCGGATTTGAACCCAAAGCCGCTGTGGTGAGGACTAAAGCCTCTGTTATGACAAGTATCTGATCACTTGAGGATGTCCTCCAGGCTTTAGTAAAAACAAGTTCAATCATAAAAATAAGGTCGTCCTCACAGAGTCAGTCAGATGTTGTGATTTGTGGTTCGTCCTCTTGGATTATGTCGAGCAATCACAGACTGAATGTGTAACACGTATGTAATGCATTTAAAAATATATTAGAATTGTAGTTTTTCCTTCAGATAACTTTTGCAAAAAGACAAGTTAACCCATTCCTCCTTACCAGTGCATTTCTTTCTGCGCCTGATTCCTCTTCTGCACCGTCTCTCCGTTCACCACGTCTCTGTTTGTGTTCGTCAGAACTCCTCCGAAATCATACGGCCCTGCAGAGGTGTGCAAAGGTAACAGGTTGAAGAGTTATGGCACAGTGGGACGGACGTATCATACCTTTCTTTGCATCCTATCGCTTAAAGACAGCACAGTAGTAGTCAGAAATCAGGGGGAGACAGAGAGAGAGAGAGAGAATGAGTGGGAGAGGGAGAGAGAGGGCGAGAGAGGGAGAAAGAGAGAGAGAGAGTGGGGAATGACATGCAGGAAAGGAGGCACAGGTCGGATTTGAACCCGGGCCGCCTTCTTGGAGGACTCAAGCCTCCGTTCATGATGCGTGCACTAACCACTAGTCAAACGGCGCCCAAAGATATTGAAAACTTTTTGGGCAGGCTGGGGACTGACGGTGGCTTTGCCTTTTCTATGCGAGTCGTAAATCTACGCATGGATCTGTGCGTAATGAGTACGTAAGAACAAAAAGCACTATGAGTGTCACAGCACGCATTCATTAACCTCAACATAGACGAGTGTTCAGAGTTATTTTCAGAGAATTGAATGTCAGCAGTTGTAACGTGGGATTTGTTTGCTGGTGCAGAGTGAAATAAAAATGTGTTTGTCTTTGATAATTCACCTTCGTAGTCTGTGTGACCTGTTGGGAAAACTCCGGTCGCTGACAGGTAGACGAGCTGGACGCTGTTGGCAGGTAACTCCTGGAAATGTGAGAATTAGTGTCACAAAGAAAAGCGGTCAGAAGCCCACTTGGACTCAAAGGGAACTCTAAAAGTTAAACTGGAAGAAACTGAACTGGGTGCAGAAGAAAATTTAGCCCAACACTGATCCACATATTGTAACGCTGCATGCCTCATAATAAACATTTGACTCCGTTATTTTGTGATTGCAGAGTTCACTGACCTTAAAAGAGGCAGAGAGGAACGTAAAAAGCTGACTGAACGTCGGTTTGTACAGCAAATACTTGTGAGGGTTTTCTCTCTTCGCTGGTTTCTCATTGGGCTCCTGTGGAGGAACATTTCATAACGTAATAAGTTTAGATGACAGGAGCACTGCTCGTCTTTTAGAGACAGTAGCTCAGTCTGCAGGGACTTGGGTTGGGAACTGGAGGGTCGCCGGTTCAAGTCCTCATTGGTCTGATAGCTGGAGAGGTGCAAGATTACTGAACAGATAAATGAACGTCCTGTTTTCTCCGGTAAAGTCTTAAACCCACATAAGAATGTTTGCATGAGTTACAGTAAGGAAACAAACTGTATGTAATTCAGACAGCTAGCGTTTAAGTCCAAATCCCCCCCAGCTCAGGATGACTTAAGTCCCCACAGAAACATAAACAACGACCACATCGTTGAGATATTAGGACGCGACACTCACCAGCGTTCCTTGTTTGGAGGTCTGCGTGGCGAGGTTTACAGGCTCTCTCTCCAAAGCTTGTAGCATGCGGAACATATCGATGGTTAGCTCGCTGAACTTCACCTGAAAGAGGAAAAAAGTAACGCTGACATGTTCAGAGATTTATCAGGGATGAATATTTGAAGAGATGTAGTTTTACACACGAGACAGAAGTTACGTTTCTAGTAGATATTAAAGGCAGGGTTGGTCATTTTCTAAAACTAGCATGATTTTTAAAGTAGCATTCCCTCAGTGCTCCGTCTGCACTCACCCCCTCCCCTCTGTGCTCCCTCTAAAGCCACGCCCCTCACTTACATGCACGAGCGCCGTTGCTCCAGAAGCGGACCCCAGCTCATCTCTTGCATTGTGTAGAAACTACGTCGTCTCATGTCTCATTCAGTGGTAAGTAAACTCACAGTATAAACTCCGTCATCAGTGACGTGCTTTGAGTGTGGGCTAGAGCATGCAAGAGGTAGAGAGCGAGCAGGGAGACAGGGAGGCTGTGATTGGTTCATCAGATTGGTACCTCGTGGCAGACATTGGTCGAAGTTTTTACAGGTTTACAACTGCTACAGATGACGGATTTTCTTTGTTCCTTTTTCAGAGCACATGAGTTATTAATGTCTGTCAGGACCTAAAATGACCAACCCTGCCTTTAAGCTGAAAAAACTACAGGGGTTAAAGGAAAAATCTGAATAAAACCAGAGAAAAGTCCTCGATGAAGCAGCTTTTCTGGGGTTAGGTTGAGAAATAAAGCAGAGAGCAGTTCAGTTAGTAGTAGAAGCCCCTCCATTACACTAGAATCTACAAATCAAGCCAGAAATCGTGGTGTAATTATGGGCCGAGAGGTCATTTTACAGCTACACTCGGCCTGTTACTATCTTATAAATGTAGAAAAATTCAAATGAGAAACTTCCTTACGCCTTTATTCTTCTCAGGCTGGATTATTCTACCTTTGTCTCCACAGGTCTGACCTATAATCTGAGGTTTCCATAAGTCTTGATAACAGTGCCTGCGGTTTTTACAGTTGAAAATACAGATCTGTGAGTCAGAGAGAGGACACAGAAACACCAGAAACCTGCAGCAGGAACACCGGGACCTGTGCAAGAAAATGTTTGGAGATCTTACAGTGAGACACAGTGACGTAAATCACTTATGACGAATCATTTCACATGAGTAGCTCCTGCATGAGGCCCGATGTCTCTGTGATCAAACTTTTTTCAGACTGCTCTTATTCGCACAAGTGTCGTAACTAAGCTCAGCCATCATCACGTCTGTGAGTTCACATTGAGTTTCAGGAGCTCCACATACACACACAGTCAAACATGCACACACACACACAGCGCTGCTCTCCCCCTCTGACTCCTCTGTAACGCCTCTGTTACTACCTCTGAAGACCGCAGAGAGGGAGGGATCAGTTTGTCCCCCCATCACGCCTCTGTGACATTCAGATTGAAGGAGGAACGTCACAGGGACGTAAATATCGCGTCTTGAAATGGCAGTTTGAACAGTAATGTCGCATGAAATCATGTTCTACAAAGACTGTATTCATTATTCTACTGATGTTAGTTCTAGCACTGGATGAATGTTTGTCATGTTTTGAACAAGTAACACAGTCTGTAGTGAAGAAGTGCAACAGAAGTGAATCTGTTATGAAAGAGTAAAATAAAGACCTTTCCACACGAGCAAAAACTCCTGAAAACGTCCTGAAATTTCCCGGGACGAGCTCCATGTGTGAACGCAAACAGCTGAATATTCACCCCGACTTTATCCCAAATGTTTCCTGCCAGGCTCTGTGTAACGTTTCTGCATAAAGTCGGGTTGAGCTGACGTGAGAGTGCAGCAGGAAATATGCAGGAAATATACCGCGAGCCAGGGGCGGGCGGTGACGATGTTTATCTATCACTACTGGTGAGCTACTGCCTGATCTTCATGCCCGTGATGAAGCTGCTTCATGTACATTCTTTTCCAATCTTCTATGTTGCTCTGTCTTCCATCTTAGAGCTTGTTTTAACGGTCATATCTCACCTACTGAACCCCCCCTCCACCTCCTGTCCAACAGGGAAAACGTCCCGCTGTGAGAGACGTGTGTGAACGAGCAACTCAGGAAGATTTCCGAGGCAGGCGGGCCCAACATTTTCTAGACATTTTCAGGAGTGCTTATGTGAAAACGGCTTCAGGTGTAACTTCCCTGACCAAAGAGCTGCAGGTAACAAGTGAGAGTTCAGTACTAATAAAGGTGTTCAGTGTTTCACTTTGTTTGTTTTAAAACCAACAACAAGAACAGAGACGTGTGTGAAGTATTAGGCAGAGTAAATTAGAATTAGTGGGTTAAAACCTGGTTGTTACAGTTGCCGATGATTAGTGCATCTGCAAGGACGAGCTGCCCAACCACCATGCCTTGTTCCAGCGGGGGCACGCTGCCCTCCTGCAGACGGTTACTGGTGACGAGCACGGAGTTGTTGTCGTTCAGAACCACCACGGGATCTGCCTGATTGACAAACGGAGAGGAACAACAGTGAGCAACAACTGAGAGAACTTTCTGTAAACATCTTCTAACCGCACACAGATAAAAACTCAGCGGGCGCCGGACAATCCAATCAGACGAATGTTTTAAATGCATGGCGGATAATAAGAAAGACAGCATCAAAAGTTAGTACTCGTCTCTGTTTCATTTTGAGTGTTACCTCCACAAAAGCTGCCACCTCCTGCAGAACCAGGTTCCACTCCAGCTGGTCCTCAGTGTTGAATCTCTGCGTGTAATCTTCAATCTCCTCCGATAACTCCTGCAGGTAACACACACGCATCAGGTCACAGCTGCCGTGAAGCAAATGTCTAAACACCTCTCAGATCTTTACGATAAGATCGCTCAGTATCCTGAGTGGGAGAGTGGATTATTTTTGTGTGTAAACACGTGAAATTCATCCCCCATGTCTTCTCAGAAAAACTTTTGTTGACTCGACTTGCCAAAAAAAACCGTCTCCTGCTGGATTATAACAAGAAGGTGGAGACTGTAAGCAAAGAGTTTCTACTGATACGTGGATCCTTGATTTCCAATATTCAGACTTCAGTCTTATAAACCTTCAGCAGAGATTAGTCCTAATAACCCGACTCGGTCGTAAAAAAGGTTTCCTCTTGATAAGAATGTTACAGATTTGGGAATCAAACATCAGGTAATCCAGCTCACTTTAGGATCCACCTGATCCAGACTTTTTAACCATGATCATGTCTAGATTACTGGTGGTCTAAAGTGGCCTGTGTACTTCATACTTTGTCCACAGGGGGCGCCAAATCCACACAAACTGAAAGATCCTCACAGCGACTTTTGTAAGATATTTAGGTTTGACTTCTACAACTATTTGGTGAATACAAAACTTTTCATTTCTTTCACATCTGTAAGGTGTTCCTCCTCTTTCATGACATCAGAAGGTAGTAGTAGAAGTCATAAGTATTTGTCAAAGTAAGGCTGTTCAGTTCTATGTATATGCAACACAAATGTTACCTGTTGTGAGTACGGCGGTAAGTTAAAGAAAAACTTCTGCAGATTCTATAGGACGTGGATGCTTAAAGCTCGACTGCTTGAACTACTGACTCCCAGATTTGGCTCACAGATGGTTTTTCTCTTAGTACAAAGTTCAGTACTTTAGTAAAATTGTACTTTGTTGGGAAGCTAGTGGCGCAGTGGTTGGTGCGCGCGTCCCATATATGGAGGCTATGGTCCTCAACGCGGGCGGCCCAGGTTCGAATGCGACCTGTGGCTCCTTTCCCGCATGTCATTCCCCACTCTCTCTCCCTGATTTCCGTCTCTATCCACTGTCCTATCTCTCCAATAAAGGCCCAAAAAGCCCAAAAATAAATCTTTAAAAAAAAAAGAAAAAAATTGTACTTTGTCTTTCTTTGTGTCTCTGTCTTTAACTTGGTGTTTTTGTGCTTCCTGTCTTGGCCACATCTCCCTTGGAAAAGAGGTTCTTAATCTCAATGGGACCGACCTGGTTAAATAAAGGTTTAAATAAAAGGTTGTGTTGTTGTACTCGTGTGAATCGGCTCTCTGCTGGGCTCAGGAGCATCCTGATGTTTGAGATCAGAGTTTTCACGATCTCCTCAAAAGTTTCAAACGACAAACTGGAGGTTTTATCAGGATAAAAAGCTAAACTAGATAATCTGATCTCATCTGATGTTGTGTTCTTCCTGTTCAACAACCTGTTTTTAAAGATTTGATCCATCCAGAGCGTTAACTGATCAGGAGTCGCTCTCTGCTTCATCTGATGGACCTCAAAGCTTTAAGAGAGCTCGACTAAATATGGAAAGCTGAACCTGCACTGACTGATTTAATTGTTCACTTAAATTTACTAAACTCCACTCGATTGATCCTTTTTATTTTGATATGTTTGTTCTGTGATTTTGAGGTGGACACTCTCCTTAGGAAACCAGAGCTGCAGGTTTCTGTAGTTTAAAGAAAATGAACGTCTTGTGTACCTTCACCAGAACTTTAACGAGGTCCATCTTGTTGAGCAGTAAACAGACGACGATGTAGCGAGCGTAGTATCGAAGCTTCTTCACTACGAGTTCTGGCCTGATGAAGAACAACAGAAGAAACAAACAGACAAAACTTCATCAACACGGCGCAGACAGAAAGCGGCGCACACGGACGCTGTGGGGTCTCGTGGTTAAAGCATCATTTGTCAGCCTTTTGCTTAAAACAAAAAACTAGACTGCAATTTCTCTACAGACAATCTACCAGAGAGGAGAAATAAGTATTTAGCTCCGTTTTATAAACTGAAGAAATCTTTACTGTGAAAGTAATTAATTTCCTGTCATTGCAAACTGAACTTAACGGTAAAAATAAAAGTAAGTGGCGCTCACCTGTCCTCTTTGTTGACCTGAAAGTAGTAGGAGCGCTGACGGATGGCAGAGTAGAAGGAAAAGGCCTCGTTCAGGTAACTTGTTTCTGAGGTACGAAGGCTGTCGATCACGATCACAGAGCAGGACAGAAGAAGAAGAAGAAGAAGGCAAACATTTCAGTCGTGCAAAACCTACAAATACGTAAATGTGCCTTAATGCGCCAAACTGCTTTGACCAATCGTGAGTTGTCTTTAAACAGCAGCTCATTTTCTGTAACTTTGAATATGAAAGGACCCGTTTGGTTGGCTGTCTTGGTGTAGGGGCGGCAGTAACTCAGTCTGTAGAGACTTGGGTCGGAAACAGGAGGGTCGACGGTCCCTGTGTGGACCAAAATATGGAAGTTGGTCTGGTAGCTGGAGAGGTGCCGGGTCACTTCCTCCTTGAGCAAAGCACCAAACCCCCAACCCCTGGTGTGCTCCCCGTGTAGCCCCACTCTGACATCTGTCCTTTAATGCACATCCACAGGTCCTGTTTGTGTGTGTGTGTGTGTGTGTGTGTGTGTGTGTGTGTGTGTGTGTGTGTGTGTGTGTGTGTGTGTGTGTGTGTGTGTGTGTGTGTGAGCAGCATGTCTCTCAATGACAGAGTGTAAAACCAGAGTTTCCCCTCTGGATTTATAAAGAATGTAAAATTTAACAGTAAAAACCCCTCTCATAAACACAAAAGGTTTTGGTTGCAGACAATCAGCACCAGATGTGCTCCAAGGATTCCTTCTTCTTTTGTTTTCTCATCTGTGTGGCGTTTTCATACGGGGAATAAAAACCTCAGGAGCTAGCACGGCTATCAGGCTACAGAAGAAATCTTTTATTTGTCACACGAGGGGAAATTCACTTTTACACTCTGTTGTTGAGACAGGCTACACACACACACACACACACACACACACACACACACACACACACACACACAGTCTGAAACAGGATCCTGTGGACATGCACTGATGGAGAGATGTCAGAGTGAGGGGGGGCTGCACATGGAAGAGCGCCCGAGCAGTTTGGGTTTCGGTGCCTTGCTCAAGGGCACCTCGGCAGTGCTCAAGAAGTGACCTGGCACCTCTCCAGTTGCCAAACAAATTTCCAGATTTGGTCCGCACCGGGACTTAAACCGGCGACCCTCCGCTCCCCAACCCAATCCCTACAGACTGAGCTATAGACCCCCCACGCCACAGTACACGAAGGCGTAAACTAAACCGCACATTATCAAACATTTCAGTAACCTTTCTTTCTTTAATTGCACATAAATACACAAAATGAATAAGAGACAGTCCGTAATCCTCAGGGAAGAAGAAGAAAAGGCCCAAATCCTCCAGGGGCTCGTAAAGTGGCTCAAAGCAGAAAATTAAAGGAAATAATTAATATTTGTCAGGGTCAGCTGTAGCTGTAACTGTGACGTCAATCCACTGTGCAGGTAATGATGTTTGATTTCTAAAGGCCTAACAAGCAACCGAAATAGGGACAGAAGAAGAAGAAGAACCAGTGCTCATTTTCTGTTTCTGGTTACGATAACTCCGCCCCCAGCCCCCTGACGTAAGCAGTGCTTTCTTGTAGAGTTCTTTGGCTGTCGAATCACAAAGACTGGTGCTAGCTTCAGCACTGGATCCGAACCAGCTCTGGAACTGGCTTAGTGGAAAAGGGGGCCTAAGAGTGTTTGTTTCCTGTTTTGCTGCAGCAGCGTTTCAGCCTCGGACTGAGGACTGGGATGGATTCCAGGCAAACGACATCGAAGAGCTTTGTGAGTTTGATCGTCATGGTTTAGTCAGCATGCACTCGAAGTAGAGGAGGAAAACCTGAAATATCTGAACAGTGAAGTTAAACACGAGGTGGTTAGTTTAGTCGAGACAGAGTTGGACTTACTAGTAGTGGTAATAAAGTTGTCCAATTTTGGATGCCACTTCTCCAATCTGCCATCTCTTCAGTCCGTATCGAGTGTCCAGAACCTGCCTGTCAGTAAAGAACACACGTGACACTGAGCAGCAGCGGACAAAACATAACATGACAGAGCATGTGGTAAACTACGCCGTGACCTCCACCTGTAAGAGACACACAGTGACTCAGATCTGCTCCATCTGGCTTCACCTCCTAACCTACCTTATAACCTAAATCTGTCTGCTCTGCATCCACCTTTTTAAACTGTAAAGTGAATTTTACAGTGAGTGGCAATCGTACTGCAACAGCTCAAGTAAACGGACACCTGGAGCTAACTCGAGTTCCACTGAGTTTAAGTTTCATTTCAAAAGCTCGAGAGAAAAGGCGGGTTACGAGCTGTGGAGTTGGTAGTTGTAGTTTTTTAAGGAATATCTGTGTTTTGCCTTCTGTGTTATCAGAGTCTGACTCATGGTACAGATGTTTTGTAGTATTCTGAGAATGCTTCCGCTATATCAGCCGGTTCTAACACAATGTGCTTGGATTTGGGGTGAATTATTTGTTAAATTGTCCTATCCGGTTGGGTTTTTCAAAGTTGAAATGCTAGCATGGCTCTATTATTAATATCTTTGTCTAGTGAAACGTAAGGCCCCTTCAACTTTTCTGTCATGTCATGGAGCTCTTTGGATAAATTCAAGGAGTTAGCGCCTCTGATGAGGGGAGGCGACTGACTCCACAAACGGGGGACTGAAACTGAAAAGGCCTCCTTTCTACGTATTGCACATATTTCTGTATTTGCATCGTTTCTAATTCTGCAGCCGGATCCTCCTAATTTAAATTGTTGGGATTGTTGCAGTGTGATTGCCCCCTGTTGGCCACCGCAGGAACTGAAAAAAAGGAAACAGTAAAAGAGGAGGAAATAACCTGTGCTGCTGTTGAAACTTCCACAGCTTAGTGTAGACGTCGAACGTCCGTCCAAAGTAGGACTGCCACTGCTTGTGTCCATACTGAGGAAGGTCTCTGCAGGAGAGAAGAGAAGGAAACGGTCAGAGGGGGAGGAGAGACAAAAGACACACAGGCTCATAAAGAAATTCTTAAAAGTTGAGTTTTCAATCCTGCAGAGATTTCTTTTTTTACTGCTTCACACCGAGATGAAAGTTAGTAAACACCTTCATACAGGTGGAGCACATTATGAAAAATCCGCTTTAACAGTGTTTTTGAACATTTATGTGGGTAACCTGAGTGTCTACAGACCCACTAAATGTGAAATAAATCCATCCAGTCCTTTGTTTGTGGTCTGCACAAGTCTTACAACACAGAGAAAAATGCTCCGTTTCAAATGTGCTCTCCTTGTGATGTCACAGTGGGATTCTGGTAAAAAATCCCCTCCCCTCCCCTGGTATCTCCACCCATGGACTCCGCCCCCAGCCTAGAGCTAAACTTTAGCGCAGGTTCGCCATTTTTATCCTCACTAGTGAAGGAGTGATGTCTACCAGGAAAACTCAGGGGGGGCTCATTGCATTTAAAGAGACACACACACCAAAACGGAGCGTTCTGAGAGAGCTGGTTTCTACAGGGTCACAAACCTCCTCTGGTGCTTGATTCATGTTATATTTTGACCAAAGCACAGATGTTTCATTTAGACCACAGGGGACTGTTTAAGTTCAGTAATCAGTGTAAAAAAAGGATCAAGGAGACAAATGAAATGTCTCTCTCTCACATGGTGGTCCATCTTTGTATTTTCCGGTTCTGTATTTGTGAACTCTTTAAAAACGTGTTCTTTGAGCCGAGCGAGGATCAACTCAGTCAGTGATTCAAACTTCATGAGAACGCAGCATCAGATCTGAGTAACACGTGAAAAGAATCAGAGTGTCATCCTCCGCTCAGATAACAAACAGAGAGAGAGTACCAGCGTCAGGGCGACGGGGTTAAAAAAACAGGAAGCAGTTCATCTATTCTGGCTCCAGCTCTGTCCTGTTTGGCTCCGAATGACACGATGTGTTCACTGACTCCTGCTCCTCCAGATGGTCTCTCTGCCCGTTTGCTCTCACAGCCTCTCTGAGCTTATGGACAGATCCACTTTAAAAACATGGACAGTGCTGAATTATTTAAAGGGTCGCTTCTTTAAGAGACAGTCTGGGGTTCTGATCTCGACTCGGCTCTGTTAGATTCTGTTTGATGATCTCAGTAACCTCAAATAAACGGTGGTGCATGACAGCGTCGACCTGGTGTTTATCCTGCAGGAGGCAGGTGAGCAGGAAATCCCCACAGTGCAACAGGGGCGGCTTTTTGAGCGGCTTTAACAACATCACACATGCTGCATTAGATTCAGAATCAGCAACACTGAGCATTAAGAAAACGTTTCACTGAACACAACCAGAAATGATGTTTCTAAATCCAAAAGCGACAAAGTTCTGCCTCTGATCTCTCAGCAGGAAAGGCGGCTCCTCATACACAGACACACTCTGGAGCTACGAGCTAAGCTTCTCCTCAACACACGTGAAATGTGATTTTAAGTGCTCTTTAAGTTAATTTAAAGCAGTTCAGTTACACAGTCGGACATTTTTTATTCAGCTTCCTGTTAATAAAAGGCCAACATTAATTCAGAAAGCATAACTGTTTCCACGTGTGCACTATCGTTTCTATTCATATAACAAAAACAGAAGGTGTCATATAAATGTTTAAGGTTATCAAACGGCCCTGATGCACCGTTCCAGTTGGTCCATACGCAGGGAATAAGAAAGTTCATGTCTGGTCATGATTACGCAAACAAACAAACATTTGACACGGCATCTCGTTCACCTGCTAGAAAACCTATTTCCCCTTCCTGGTGTATCAAGCCACCCTGACACACCTGCAACATTTAAAGGGTTCCCCTCAACCTCAGTGCTTGGCCAGGTGCCCACTGTCACCACCTCCCCCCCACTCGCTCGAGGTGAATTCTCCTGATTATATCCTGCTGCATTCTCACATCAGCTCACTCTGACTTTCTGCAGAATAAATACGAGGAGGCTGGAGGAGAAACTCTGAGTGAAAAAAGTCGTTTTTTTCAGGACTTTTCTGCAAGTGTGAAAGCCACTCATGATATCTCATTTTTTAATGTTATTAACTGCAGCCAAATACATGTATTAACACAGGAAGAATCGTTCACGTGTTTCAGGTTAGTTTAAGAGAAACTCTGACTTCATAAAAACTCACCCAGATAATACTGCAGGGATTAACCCGTTTTAAAATGTTGGCGTTAAAAGGAAGAGTCTGCGACTTTTCGATCCAGTAGATGTCGCCCTTGAGCTCCAGCATGAAACCAAAACAAACTGCTGTTTGGCCACGCCTCCTCCATACTGAAGCCCCCGCTCTCCTCCAGAGACACACCTCCAACCCCCCTCCACTCCGATCACACAGAGGAGTTATCAATTAGAACACACCATCATTAAGCACAATTAAATGCAAGCTGCGGACAAAATTGTCCTCAAACTGCAATCCCCTGTATCCTGCATTGTTGTGTTAGCACTTACGTGACATCCAAATAATCAGTGAGTATGTTCTTCTTCTTCTCTCTAGTTCTTGACTAAAACAGCTTTTATACTCAAGGGGAGGAGCCGGCCGTCCCGTCCATGTAAACACGGCTCTGACAACAACACAGCCAGCGGGACTCGAGCTTCTCACTCGTTGTAGACGGTCATGACTCAGTGACACATTAACACAGGAGAGACTGGATTTATGATATATTGACCCTCCTTTAAAAAAGTCTCTGCATGCTGAGCTCTGTGAGGCTGAAGAACAGACACAACAGATTCTGTTTGTTTTATTCCATCATGGACTCAGAATATTTAAAGAATATGTAAACAAAAAATGTCCTAACAGCAGGATTGAATCCTCCGTCTTTTCCTGTCGACAGAGACGCTTCAACAATCTGTGCACAGAAATAACAGCTTTGAAACGTCTCTGGTCTCCTGATCTGACTCCGACTATCTTTAGCTGTTTTTACAACTTCTGATGTGGAAATGGAAACCTTTAGTGATTTCTCTTGTGATTACGTAATTGAACCAATTATGAGCAGAGCATCACTGACCTATTTACAACATTTATAGGCTAATGGTGATCAGCTGATATGGTACTCTATCACCTTTTTAAACGGGCTTAGCTTTTAGGCTCAGCTCCCTCTTCACCACAACAGTTCTGTACAACACTCCTTACTGCTGACGCTGCACCAATCCACCTGTCAATGTCACCATGCTCCATCTTACCCTCACTCGTGAACAAGGCCCTGAGACACTGAGGGCACACTCACACATGAATGGCTTTACGTGATCATGAAGCGTGCTTAGTTTACAACACAGGCGGACTCGAGAAATAAAGAAAAGGGACGCGTGGTCGAGTCTGCGTCCGCACTTCGGAGAACAACACGGAGAACATGACAGCTACTTTACTTTGTGTCTTATTTTGAGTCATTTTAGTCAGATAAAGACAGAACACTCCGGGATTTCTCCCTAATAAAGACTGTCCACGTTGTGTTCCCATGCTTGTGCTCGTGCACGAAGCACACCTCTTCCAACCGGGCCAAGGAAGTGTACTGAGCTTGAGCACGGATTGGAGCACTCACACTAGTCAAATGAACTGGACTTTAGGGGTGAAGCGTGCTCAGGCACGGTACGGATTGCCTTGTGGGAGTGCGTCCTTAAAGTCCTTCACTTGGGGCGAAGACTGACTCCCCGCCTGGAGGTAGCAAGCCGCTGTTTTCCGGCAGAGAAACATGGCCTCGGACTTTGAGGTGCTGACCCTCGTCCCAGCAGCTCTGCACTCCCTCACTCTCTCCTCACAACGTTTCTGATCTCTCTCTTCAGCTGTCTTATCCAATAAAGGCAAATATACATCTACAACGACATGATATCAATGTCCCAGGAGTTGTGGAAGCACAAGAGGCACTACATGTAAACACACACTGAGACATTACACATCGCCACAGTCTTCCCTCTATTACACCTCTTCCCCCCGATTACGCCTCTGTTACTACCTCTGATGGCGGATACGGGGCAGAAAGACTGTTTGCCTTGCACATTGCAAACGAGGCGTATCAGAGGTGTAAATATCCGGCCTTAAACTGGCGATCTGTAACGGCCTTTAGACTGACTAAAGACGCCCTCATGATGGTCAGCTCTCTACACACCTGAGCTAAACACACGACACATCCTGTACTGGCACTGAACGTTGGCACTGGACGTACATCTTGTCCTGCACAAAGGTCCAACATGAACTCACCTCCTGGAATCCTGTGAATATTTGGCTGCATCTTTCCCTGTATCCTTCCTGTGCATTGCATCCCCCCCCCCCCACACACACAGGTAGTCGACGCTTGTTTACTAAATGTATCCCAGGTGACAGAAAACAACAGAGTGAGGTAAAAACAAACCTGAGCCCATTGAAGAGTTGTTTGGATTTGTCCAGAAGATAGCAGAAATCTGTGACAGTCTTCCTTTCGCCTAACGGGATATCATCCTCAGTCTCAGCTCCAGTCATGACACTCACACCTGAGAAAGACACAACAATTACTACATGTATTAAGAGTGTGAACATAAAGTTAAAGAGACCAACCAGAAAACTCTGTGGAAAATAAACAGTCATTTCCCCTCTCAGATGGGTCAAGGTAAGTTTTTTTTACTGCACATTTCAGCAACAAGGTAATTCAAAGTGCTCCACACACGACATTAAAAGCATCACAACACACATTCAAAGACGACATTTAAAGGGGCGCCGATATCCTAGCAGTTATGACGCGCGCTCCATGAATGGAGGCCATAGTCCTCATCGCAGCGGCTGTGGATTTGAATCCGACCTTGCTTTTGCTGCACGTCATCCCCCCCCCCCCCCTCCTAACACTTCCTGTCTCTCTTCAGCTGTCCCTCCTAATAAAGGCAAAAATCACCAAAAAATATAACTTTAAAAAGAGGACATTTAAAAATCATGAAAACAAAACCTTAAATATCAAAGACAAGAAGAAATAAAAACAGCTAGTTGTCTTCAGGTTGTGGGTAAAACAAAACATTTTTGGACTTCATCGTGGCTTTTTGGAAACACTCGGTGTAAACCAAAAACGTTGCTCAATTAATGACAGTGAAAAGATCCATCGGTCACAGCCCCTACTGATATTTGAGACGTTAGCATGAATACTTTTGCAAGCTGAGCGTCCAATCTCAGAGATGGCCTACTTCAATGGGAACAGAAATAAGTATGTACACTGTAACTGTGGAGGAAATGCGTCACATGGCCACCTTTTTTAGGTTGACCTGGGATGTCCCAGATTTCATTCTCGCAGCAGCTGCAAACTCCTGTTCTCAAAGAAGGATGGCAATCAGGTCAGAGGAGGTGATACCTTCTGTTCACAGTGTTTAACTTTTGTAAAATCACAAAGTTAGTTCTGACTCTCTGTAGTGTACGAGCTGGGAGCTGTGTGTCCCTGAATGATGGAGGGACGCTGTCAGTGTCTCTGCAGGATGACATTAGCTCCTCTGCATCAAGTTGAACACCTCTGACGAATGCACAGCTCTAAAAGCGTACAGTTAGATTTTTTTTTAAAAAGGTCCAAGGGGTGCCATAGGCCTAGTGGTTAGTGCGCGCCTATGTACAGCGACAAAAGTCCTCAAGAGCCGGCGGCCCGGGTTTGAATCCGACCTGAGGCTCCCTTCCTGCATGTTGTTCCCCTCTCTCCCTCTCTCCCTGATCCCTGACTCTATCCACTGTCCTATCTCTAAAAAAAGGTCCAACACAGAGCAATGGTTCATGCAGAATCTCAGTTACAAACAGCTCTTTTTGCTTGAATAGATTTTGCATGCAGCATTGCCATTGAAGCATCCTGTTTGAGAGGAGGCGAGGCAAAATAAAGACATAAGCACTGATAGAAAATTTAAAAAATATCACCACATACGTGCAGGAAAAAATCCAGATAAATCAGACAGGGGTCCCTGGTTTAATGTGTCTCTGAAACAGTAATCATCTACCTCAGCTGTGATGCAAACTAGGCTGATTTTGACAGTGATGAACTCGGTTAACATTAATCTACCTAACTAGCTCTCTACTAATTAGACAGAGCTTAATTTAGCCGTCAGCTATAACACAGCTATTGCTCTGCATCCAGCGTCTCTCACCGCCCAACATGGGCTAATTAAAGTCAGGACATCACCCTGCATTCAAATACTGATCTGGATAAAGATGTCTGGTAGCTCGGTCATGTCTCACACACATGTCTCACACACAGCCTGTCTGCAGAGGCTGCTTGTGTAATTCTTACCTCTTGAGCCAGCCGGCTAACGTCAATGAACAGAGGAACCACCACAGTGATGCTTCAACAAATCACAGCAAAACACCGCGACGAGCTCTGCAGGCGGAGCGGCTCTGATGGCATCTCCCTCCGTGTGTGAACGACGCCGAGCCGCTGCGTGACGAGCCGTGTGCCCCCCCCGGAGAGAGGACGGACGGAGCTGCTGTGTGTCGAGCCGTGTGCCCCCCCGCAGAGAGGACGGACGGAGGCTAAAAAATGCTCCTCTGGATGAAAGGCTGGTGTCCTGTGACTGTGAAAGAGGAGACAGCAGGAGGAGACAGAGAGGAGGAGAGACAGCCGCTGGCTAAGATCCACTACAACTGGCTAGCTACTTCCGGGTCAACGCTTTCAAAGTAAAAGTGTCGTCACTCCTCCAAGCTGTTAAATGGTGAATGGACTTGAGCTTATATATATTTTCTAGTCTTCTGACTACTCAAAGCGATTTTTTACACCGCATGTCCCACCTACACATTCACACACTGATGGTAGAGGCTGCTGTGTAGTGAGACCATCAGAAGTAACTAATCCCATTCATACACATTCATACGCCGCCGAAGAAGCAGCGGGAGCGATTCGGCTTTAAGTGTCTTCCCCAAGGACACATCGGACATCTTGCTGCAGGACCTTCGGTTAAGAGACGACCAACTCTACCACTGAGCCACAGCCGCAACTCTTGTGATCATTCAAGATTTTGCACAGAATCTATCCTAAGAAAAAAGTGTTGGAGAGATTTAAACTCACTTTAGATCATTCCTGTTTTTGCAATTCCACCGAGGGGGACTTTTGGGACTCCAGGGGCTTCACATTGTCTTGTGCGTACACATTTTCTTTTTATTTGTGCACAAAAGATAATAATACATACAGAGGTGCTGCTTGTCAACAAACAAGGCAGGCACCTGCTTGGGGCCCCTGACCAGTATAGGGGGCCCCTGAGGGCTCACAAACTTATTCCAAAGCAGTGCCCCAATATGTGCAAATTTTGCAATGACAGTAAACCTCCCTAAGGGGGCCCCTTATGGTGATGGCACGCACTCTTGTTGCCCTGCTAAGCATCGAATGCATTATTGCTGTGGAAACCAGAGTTTGTCAATGAAAGTCAACGACATGATGGTGAGGAACGCTGGTTGGAGGGGCCCCCCAATTGATTTTTGCCAAGGGCCCCAACAGACTGTAGAATCACCACTGAATACATAGTGCCACAAGTAAGGTGATCATTTGTATACACAAGATAATTATTTAAGATCATCTTACTTGTGGGAATCGTTAGTCATCTAACGAAAGTAAGTAACGAAAGTAAGATGCTAATTTGTACACACACGATATATTTTTACTTTTTTAGGACTTCAGGTATGAACTCATACTAAGGGTAAGTTCTTTGTTACGTTCTACGACATCCTGAGTTTCAGTGAAGAGGGACGGTGAATTCAAGTTTGATAAATGTTTTAAATATTGGTGGAAACATCTGAAAGATCTTTAAACTCTTTGCATCTAGGAAATAAATTTAATATATGAAATAAATGGTTTAATAACGTCAAATAAGTTTTACAGCTAAAACCCTCACATCCCTCTCACAGGCTTCTCGTGAAGTCCACCTTTTGAGGTCACCTTCAGCCTTCTTCCACGTCAGGATTTAAAATCCAGAAAACCCCACCATGAGCAATCTGATAACACAGTTCATTAGAGGAACATCCATCCGCAGTCAGCTGCGTTTCTAGAGTCTGATGGGGCCCTAGGAAAACATTTATTGTGTGGCCCTCAACCCCCGACCAGCCTTCATCACCACTTTTGTGTCCCGACGCTCAATCCTCCTTTTCTCTCCTATAAGCGGATAATTCTCCTTCATTTTTCTTAATTAACTTTCAGTGACAAACTCTGGTTTTCACAGCAATAATCCAAGCAACGTTTAGCAGGGCAACGAGAGTGAGTGCTGTCAGATTTGGCCCCCTTAGGGAGGTTTCCTACTGACATTGCAAAATGTGCACAATTTGGGACGCTGCTTTGGTTTGAAGTTTGTCAGCCCTCAGGAGCCCCCCCTACTGGTCCGGGGCCCCAAGCAGTTGTCTGCCTTGCCCATTGACACTCAAGAGCCTCTGTCTGCGGTTAAAGGGAGCACCACTCGAAAAGATGATTCATGAATAATGTTTTATTGAATTACAAAACAGAGGAACGCCACATTGAACAATTCTCTGATACAAATACAACTGAGCGGTTATTCAAGAGAGGGAGAGGAAGAAATGCACTTACACTGTAAAATGGTGTTTTTAAAGAGAAATGATATTGCTTATAGAGCCTCCTCTGCAGCCACAATTCATCACAATATCAAATGAGTGGAAACCGGTTGATGGCCGACATTTAGACCTTTGTCATAAAAATACTAAATGTCAGCTGTAATAGAAGACACTTTTTAAAAACAATAAATTATGAAGAAAGGGTTAAAAATGAAATCAAACCAGCAGTTAAGGCAGAGAGCTTTTGGGGGGGGAGGGGGGGGGGGGGGCTCAGCAGCTGTTTCACAGGAGCAATTATTCCAACATTTCCTTTATTTGAAATGATCTTATCTGAGGAGAAAACGGCGACCATGAGCTTAAACTGCTACCATAACACTTAAAAGAAAAATATACATCACTTTGTCTGCTCGTGTATTATTGCCGACTACCACCGTTTTTATCGCCACTGGGACACGTCACGTCTGAATTCATTTCATTTCTGATAAAATACGAAGACTTTTCATTTTCTGAGTGGGGGGAAGAAGAGGAAGTGTTTTCATCATGACAGAACAATTATGGCAGAAGAATCCGTGTGTCACCTGAAAGAGACGTCACTCCCATGACTTTATTAAAATATGTTGCATATAAATAAGCGTGAGGTCTCCAGACGCTGGAGACGAACGAGAACCGTCTCTGGTCATTAGAGGAAGTACGGCGTGGTTGTTCTGGGAGGTATGACGCGCTCAGAGTCGGGGACGGCGCGGAACAGCTTTGGCTCTCGTCTGTTGACGTCCTTGAAGACCATGATGGAGGCGATGTTCCCGCAGCGGTAGCAGTAGTTTGGCGCCGACCACACGGTCACCAGCTTCTCATCGAACATGAACTTGTAGCCTTCATGGACGAGCTGGTGAGCGCGGCAGATGAGCTTCAGGTTGTTGATGTGGACAAACTGAGATCAAAAAAATAATACTGTAACCGTCGTACAACTCATTCTTAAGGATTAACGTTTTATTTCATTATTCTACGTACCTCATTAGTGACCTTGGAGCCAAACAGCCAGCCCGCCCCTCGGGGACTGATGGCCCAGGTGTCCACGTCCTCTGGGTCAGACCAAACCAGATCACAGAAGGCCCCCTTGTGGGGAATCTCCTGATTGCGCTCGATTGTGCGGATCTGATCCAACGTCTTGATGTCGGGTGAAAGTCCGCCATGAACACACAGCACCTGCTCGTCTATCAGCTGAGACAAGATATTTAAATATGTTAAAGAAAGACAAAAATCAAAGAAGATCAGATCACAGTCCAAAAAATGTTCAGCTTAAAAATCCCTTAAAGGCACAGTGTGTAAATTCCACCACCAGGGGGCTCTCAATCAAAACAATAACAGAATTCTCTCTGCTACTCCCCCCCACCCCTGATAAAAACCAACTCCGAGTTGACCTTAGTCAAGACGACCGGGCCAAACCGGCCTGAGGAAGAGAATATGTTTACAGACGACCTAATGTATCCGAGTATAATTTACATGACGTTTTTATCACAGCAGCACAAACAGCAACAGAACGGCAGCTTTCAGTAGCAGCTCACGCTTCATTATGAAGCCGTCTTTGACGTAACATCCAGTGTTTCCACGGCAACGATAAACGTGTTGTGTCTGTCATGGTGCCAGCACGACAGACACGTCCCGTTACAACTAAAAAATTACAGATTTCGCTGACTTCGATAATTTAGTGATTTTAGTGTAAACATTCTACATATCACACCTTTAAATTATTTTGTAAAGTGACACTGAGGATTTTTGGCCACTAGGGGTCAGAAGAACTCCTCACATACAGTATTGTTTTATCTATAGCTGATATGTCAAACAACATTCTTCATATTTCTCCTCAGGTGGTAAATAAACGTGCGTGTTGTTCGGTGGAGGAGATGTGGTGCACACTGTGTTTAATCAGACCGCTGTCAGCTGTGTAGGATGGAAACGTAAGATTTACTGATTTACCTCCAACTCTTTGTTTCTCTGAACTGTTGCTTTGGTTGGACAATGCATGTTTATACATCCTGGACTTGATTAGAGATGACCTCATTTGTTACAGCGCACACACGTTATCAAGTCACTCGTGTAAAAGACCGTGAATGAACTTACAGCGGCCACCGTCAGCATGTCGAACACCTTGGTGCAATACCGCCAGGCGTTCGCATTTCCATATTTTGTTTGGCACTCATCTGAAAACAATCAGAGCACACAGAGGGATCAGGTTTGACAAACACGTGAAGAAGAAACGTTTTCATACATTTAGTGTGACGGTGAACTTGTACTGTACGTACCATAAAAGCCGTACACTTGTGTTATTTGTCTGCTCTCGTGGTTTCCACGTAGAAGTGTGATACGATCGGGCCACTTTGCTTTTAGAGCGAGCAGGTGTGTAAAAGTCTCCAAGCTATAATATCCTCTGTCCACAAAGTCGCCCTAGAGGAGGGAAACAAACCAAAACGTTTCATCCATGTTGAAAATACAACGCTGGTGTTGTTGATGTTTGGGCATGTGCAGAATAATGCTCGGCTAATGTCACAAAGCTGGCGTTCTAACAGGAGCCTTTCCTCGATCTCTGTAGAGAAAGAGATCAGGATAAATAAAGACAAAAGACTTACCATGAAAATGTAGTTTGTGTCTGGGACCTGGCCTCCAGTTCTGAAGAGCTCGCAAAGATCATAAAACTAGACAAAAACAGGCGAGTCATGTGTTCAGTATTCAAGCGTTTTTAAAATACGGTCAAAGTGAAAACATCAAAAAACTCATTTTGAGTTCTAAATGTTTTGGTAAAAGATTTACAGAGAGTTAGGCCTTGTGTCCACCTAGCATTTTTTACGGGAATAAAAACGCTGGCTGTGCGCTGAGAAGAAAAGCGCTGCACGTTCGTCCTGTCTCTATGACAACAGTTTGTTGACAACGGCCGCTGTATGACCGTCACTGCTCCTTTACTTTTTACTGCATGTTTTATATTTGAGATGGTTTATTTCCCGATCAGACACGGAGCAAAGAGGATGTGGGTACAAGACACGATCTGTAGGCGGCAAAAATACGAGGAATATCAAACATTTGGAAAAGAGCGCCGGTGTCGTCGACAGCGCCTTTCTGAAAAAGTTAAAGATTTTCAATTAGAGGGCTCGGAATAGCTTCACTAAAAAGGCAGAGCGCTTGTAAAAAGGACGCTGGGCATTTTCTCCAGGCGGCTGCTTTCTGCTGCAAACACTCTCTACTCATTGAAAACTACTGAAATAAAGACACTGCCTCTCAGAAAAAACACTAGGTAGACACGGGGCCTTAAGTGTTCATTTTTATAACATTTTATAAAGTTGAGTGTCTTGTAGGCAGCGTTGGGGAGTGTTACTTTAAAAAGTAACTCGTTCCATCACAAGATTACTGCAGTTTAAAAGTGACTTGTTCCGTTACCCACTGAGAAGAGTAACGTGTTCAGAGTCCTCTCGTGTTAACAAACATTAAAGCACCTTTGCGGCTCTTAACACACGCCGGTTAAACGGTCCGGACGGTACGTCGCCGACTGTTCGTCTGCCTTTGAATGTATCGTCTCTACCATCATTACACGGCCTCTCTCAGTCCATCATCTGTAACTCTGCAGCCCAATAACAGACATGACAGACAATATAACATTTAACAAAAGCTGCTCCTGTGCAGCGACCTGCTCAGAGGAAGAGAAACAGACACTGCAGACGCTCCGGAGGTTTCTTTTCTTTTCTTTTGAGGCGACAAAAGGACGAGTACTTTCAGTAACAGATTACTTTGATTAAAAAAGTAACTCTTAACGGATGACTTGATTTACTCTACCGGATGACTTTAGAGCGCGTTACCCCCTCAACACTTGCTGGTGATAAATGAGCTGAGGTGTGCTAAAAGTAGGATGGGGGAAATTTAGAAATGTATCCACAGAAGTCCTCTGACATCTATTCAGGTAGAGTCATTTACCTTTCATTATGTAATAATAAATCTATGCTGTATATTCCCTTTCTACATGATAACACTGAAGACCACGTTTTAAACCAGTAAGATATTTTGATAAAGTTTCTTTAAGAACAACATGGATGACAGAAACAGATGAAGTGATCGTGAGTGAGTGACACGTACCTGACCATGAATATCTCCACAAACAGTAACTGGAGTTGTTACTGGCTGAACATTTGATTCTTCCAGCAGTAAATCACAAACATAATCACACAATCTCTGAAAAACAAAGAAGAGAAACATGATAAACATTAGTCACAGGTCATTTAAGGAAACGCAAAACACAATTTCCTGAAGTTACATCTTTAAATTGTAAAATAGGAAAAAGACTTCTATTTAAGTGACATATAAAACGTGCTATTTTTACATGACATTGTTACATTTCTAAAGGTGTGCACCATCACCTAATGCCGTGTTATACCTTCGCACGATCGTGAAAACTAGATCATCAAGATTTAACAATCATTGTGCAGCTGTAGGGATGTAAAGATTAATCGTGATAAATCGATTCAAAGGTGTGAAGGTTCACATCGGTACTCTGAAAAATGAATCTCAATAATGTGGTGAGCGTCAGCAGCTACAGAGCAAGATTTAGAAATTGAGGACGCACCACCGTCTTTAAATTGGAGGTGTGGAAGCATTTTGGCTTCAAGACAGAAAATGAAAGAGGTGAGAAGATAACAGACGAGACAAAAACTGTGGGCAAATATTACAAGAAGACAGAGAACTACACAAATAGCACAACCAACATGATGCAGAAACATTAAAAGGCCAAACCACACTGAAAAATTGTGAGAGAATCGTATCGTGAATCGTATGTTTAGTGACTCGTTACATCCCTACTGCTGACAGATGAATGAGATGTTTAAGGACCCTTGTTTTTTACAGGATCCATTTTAAGCATTAAAGCTGAGAGTACAGCTTCTATGATTTACATTTAGTTGAACTTTAACCTCATTTTCAGCGCTGATCAAAACATTAAAGTAGACCTCTTAGCTGTTTATAACTGTAGAGGGTAAATCTAAAGATAGAGACCGATGATGAAACTTGCTGATCACAAACTAATGGGGCTCCATGTTTACCATCTCTAACATGTTAGCTCTAAGCTAAATGGTAGCATTTAACGCCACAGTTTCGTCTTTGACTTGGTTATCCACCTGACATTCAATCGGAGTTTCGATGATCACAAATACCGGCAGAAAATAACCGCTATCCCTGCTAGCGCTACGTTAGCTAACAAGTTTAGCCACGCTTCGTGTAGTCAGTTTACACCCCAAAACAACAAACTAAGAGCGGCTTGAAATCCGTTTCTCACCTTTAGATCATTTTCCGGGAGGTATTTGCAGTGTCTCGCTATGTCAACGTACTTATCGAGGTCTAAAGGCGCCATTATCACAACACTAAAGACAGCAGCAGGTTGCTAACGAAGCTAGCTAGCGCTTTTTCTTCCTTTTCCTTCTTCTTCTTCTTCGTTCTTCACATCCGGTAAAAACCTTCAAAATAAAGAAAGTCAACTTGTAACTGTTTAATACTTTTAAACGTTTTTTACCTTACTTTATTATCACAGTATCATTTAAGAATGTAATGAAATTATTATATATTATTAATTAATTCAACCAATTTAAAACATTTGATTCAAACATTTTAAATGTGTTTTTGTGAGTGTTTTAATTTATTAGTTTATTGCTCTGTCTTTTATTTCTTGCCTCTTTATATTTTATTGGTTTGTCTCTAAATCATTTTTAACAATCTACCTTTGGCAATCACTTTTCCACTCCCCTTTAAAGCCCTTATTTGTCTGAAAGGTGTTGTGTAAATACAGTTTGATTGATTGATTGATAAAGAATACCAATAAAATAAGATATGCATTGTGAATATATATTTTAGTATTTCGCAGAAAATGTTGTGCAACCAAATGACGACAGCTGTGATCAAACATGTTTTAAGCACATTAAAGTGGCTGTTTGTTGCTAACTTGACGAAGTTTAAATCGATGTTTGTGATGCAGGTCAAACGCGACAGCGCCCCCTGTTGGCATGACTGTCTCCTCCGCTGAGATATATAGCCTGTATTATTTTGTCAATAAACTTTATTAACATTAAATGTACAGTTCAGTTCGTACAACTTAGAACCTCGGTATGGGGGCCAGGGGTCCTCCAAAGGGTGTGTTTTGGATAATCAAATAATTTTTTGATGCTATTTCATGCACTTTTCTGGGGCTAAATCAAAAGCTTTGTGGCACAGAAGACCCCCCAAGACGAAGAAGAAGAAGAAGAGGAAGATACCCTTTATTATCCAACAAGGGGAGATTACTTTGACACTCCGTTCGACACACACATAGGCTGAAATACACCCTCATTCACACGCGTGCACACACTGGATCCTATGGAGAGATGTCAGATTGAGGGGAGGCGCACATGAAAAAGCATCCACGCAGTTTGGGGTTTATTGTCTTGCTCAAGAGCACCTTTGCAGTGCTCAGGAAGGGAACTGGCACCTCTCTGGCTACCAGACCAATTTCAAGATTTGGTCCTTACAGACTGAGCTACTGCAGCCCCTCCAATAATATATATCTACATCGACTATGCCTTGAGGCCCCTTGGTGCCCCAGGCAATCACCTCCCTTTGCCTGTTGGGTAAAACCTCCTGGCCTTTATGCTTTTTGTGCATGCTTTATGTGCATGCTTTTGCGTCTTTATTGGATGCACAAGAACACACAGAGTGTTGCCTTTTGTTTGTGTTTGTTTGCTGCTCATTCATCTTTTGTTAAACCTCTGCTCCACAGCACTAATGGTCAAAAGGTACAAACAGCATTAGGGGTGCTATCCAAAGTAAACTTTTAAGATTTGTGTTAGATCTTGAATAGTAGTCATAGTTCACAAAATATGTGCGCTGACTGTTCAGTATAAATCCTGTGTACATTTGTAAAGCTCAGACTCATTGAGCTGGAACACCACCCGTATATAAGACTTCTGAATCTATACAAGGTGTGTTCAAGCTCAGACAACCAACTGTCAGCACACGAAGCAATTCATGATGAATTGTTTCTGTTATCAAACATAAATCTGTGTCTTTCAGCCGCACATTCCCTCTCCTGTCAGGCTGACGCTGTTTCACACAAAGAACCTGCACTGATCCCCTCCAGACAGAGCAGCAGCTGGTCTGATTTCACTGCTTCAACATATCAGACGAGGAAACATCACAGGAGACAGAGGATCAATTGTTCCACACACGAGCTGCGGTTAACCTGTGGAGCAGAGACACACGGCTCATACTACAGGAAGGAGTCAGTGTGTTCAACAGATGGTTCCCTGGTCAGTGAGCACATATCGTATGATTAAAGAAGTCAGTAGTTTAAAACGGTCTGTCTAAAAACGCTAGACTGGCCTGACATGCTGTCTCAAAGCAACTTTGGGTCAATCTAACAGGCAAAGAGGGTGAGCTGAGGCGGGACTTTAGCCTCCTGACAACACACCTGTCAGTCAAATCAGCCATGCTCCTAATCATGCACATTTGAACAACTCTTATCCTTAATTCAAACAGATGACTTATATTTAAAATAAATCATCACCAAAATGGTTTTAAACATTTAAGAAATGAGCCATATAGACCAACAACCTTTTTTGGACCAGGCTGTAAACATGCTGATTTGGACACTTAAACATGGGGCTCTATGGGGATTGACTAACTTTTGCAGCCAGCCTCTAGTGGACACTTGAGGAACTGCAATCTTCTGCAGATCTGCTTGGTTGCAAGCTTTGCAGCCTGCTCTTATTAGTAGGAGCCTCAACCCTTACCCTGTCAGGCAGGAGGGGGGGGGCGGGTGTCTACTGAGGTAAGACGTGGCGTAAAAAAACAACGTGGAAGTAGAGGACGAAGCAACAGAGTCCTCTATACGACGCTATAATGAGAATATGTGTCTTTCTATCAATGCTACGTGTAGTTGAACAGAATCACAATCTGAACTAAAGAGTGGAGAAGAACATACTGGAGAACAGGAAACAGAATGCAGCAGGTTCATTAGAGCACGGAGATCGTAGCGGTGGCGTGCAGACAGTCTATGGTCGTGCAGCGATCACAGGGAATAAACGTCACTCCCACTCATATTGGCTCGAGGTGAATTCTTCTGATTATATCCTAATGCGTTCTCACATCAGCTCACTCTGACTTGCTGCGGAAAAAATACTTGGAGGCTGGAGGAGAAACTCCGGGTGAAGTCTGAGCGAAAAATTCTAGCTTTTGCGTTCACACATGCAGCTCCTCCTGGAAATATCAGGAGATTTTCAGGAGTTTTCTGCAAGTGTGAAAGCCTGATACACACTTATTCTAAGATTCCCATTTCAACAGCATAAATAAACATGTTTGAAGCCTTAAAAAAAAAGAACAGTTTTAATCTGATTATTTAATTTCTTTGTGTTTATGACTCATACACTCTGGTTTTATGAAGGATAATAGTTTTGTATAATTAAGGGCGTGACTGATATGACTGCAAGTGGGCGTGTTGTAGCCGTTTGTAAGGAGGCTTAAGGAAGGCTCCTCAGCTTCACCTCTTTGCTTTTTACCAGAGGTTGACTGAAAGTTAGGTTGAAACAGCATCGATGAACTTCAAAACTCTTCTTGAGTAACCAATGGGTGACGTCACTGAGACCATGTCCATGTTTTATACATCACGTCATGTTTTATACTGTCTGTTGTTGAAACACTCCTCAGAATTAGAAAATGATCGGAGCCCTGTTTGCTGTCACACACTCCAGTGTCTTTAACCACAGTGCTTAGAACCAATCACAAATCATCTTAGGCGGTTCTAAGACTAAAATGCAGAGATGATGATCTTGCAAAAAAAGAGTTGAAGTGTTTACGGAAAGGCAGAAGACATAAGCAAGTAGTTTTGAGAAATATCTAAATATTTGTCAGAACTTGAACATTCTTTTGAGATTTGCCAGCTGAGAGTTTGTTGTTTTCTCTCTGACACCATCAGATATTAAAATGCCTTATAGCTTTTTCTGCTGCAGGTCTCATGGCTGAAACATACTTTGTCTGATAAAGGACATTGTGTGTGAGTTTTCTCCACTCTTGCCTTTGGATGTTTCTTCCTATGCACCTGTCTACAAGAATCTGAAGGCAATGGTTGAAAACCTTCACATACAGATTGCAGAAGGGATTGAGACACCTACAGGTGAACATGTACTCTTAACATCTGTAGATAAAAAAAACTTTAGAGACAATAAAGATCATGTTGTTGCATTTGCATCCCTATAAGCTGTGATGTATTCAACAAAAATGAACAACTTTAAATCATGAATGGTTTCACAAAGGGGAAAAAGCTGCAACACTTTGAAGAAACCTTTCAAAGTGAATGTCTCCCGTCATTCGAAGGCATTCAGACTATTATCAACAGTTTTTCATTTGCATGATCCCTCCTGTTCTTTGTACATGTGGAAGGAAAAGGGTTAAATCAAGTAGTGCCGTTGAGCAGACTCGTAAAAGTGTCATTTAAAGAGGACAAAGAAATCCGGCTGCAGGCTATAAGATCCCCTGCTGTCATTCATTCCTCCACACTCGTCCTCCTCACCGGCAGCCTTCATTTAGCCTCCTCCTCCGTGCGCTCTGCTTCACTGTGTCTGTGCCAGCCCGCGTCTGAGGAAGAAGATGATGTTCTGCAGCAGCATCTTGGCTTTGCACCTTTTCCTCTGTGTTCATTCTCTGCCTGTACACGAGCGGAGGATCGGCAGCAAGCACAAACAGCTGCAGGTGAGTCAAACACAGAGAGATAGAGATGGAGAGGAAAAGTTAGAAAGTAGAGGAAACAAAAACTGGAGATCAGAGGAGAGGAGGTGTGAGAGAGGTAGACAAGAGATGGAGCTGCAGACAAAGGATGCGATACAAAGAATTGTGTGTGTGTGTGTGTGTGTGTGTGTGTGTGTGTGTGTGTGTGTGTGTGTGTGTGTGTGTGTGTGTGTGTGTGTGAATTTCAGTAAAGTTGAGTTTTATTTAACCTAATAAGGTCAGAAAAGAAGTGAAAGGTGGAGCTCTCAAACGAGGCAGCATGTTACCTTTGAGCTCAAACTGTAAATGCTTTTGTTCTTTAGATATGCTGACGTTTGAGCTCATGTTTGTTATGAAAGATTGGAAGTTTATCTCAAACAGATTGTGATTCTTCACTTAACAGTTTAGAAATGAAGCTGCAACAATGAAATGTCTGAAAGCGGGAACTGTTGTTAACTCTGCAGAACTCCTGCAGTGATTACACATTTTTAATAAGTTAAATCTTGTTTTTTTGAAACACAGTTCTCTTCCCTGCATGTAGGAGCATTTTGCACGATATGTCATCGACTTTAGGTGAGGAAAGTTTTGTTTGAAACTTTTAGCAGTTTTTTGGATGCAGTCTTACTTTCCGGTATATCTGTCAACAGCGTGAGTGAGACAGTGAGATTAACAAGCAGAGGCAAGTCGTCTGGCACCCGGCGGAGGCTGAAACCCTCTGCTTGTTTGCTGACTCAGGGGAAAAGGAGAAAACAGCAGATCGCTTCTCACAAAGATCCGACTGCGCTCTGCTCCTTAGAGGCTTTTTGTGCATCATTCAGAGAGGCTGCAGAAAAAGAGCAGATCTGACAAACATGATGAAACCACAAAACTATGCACTACTGGTATTCAGATATGATCCTGGATATTTAAGTGCTTAAAAAGTCACAGAATGAGACTTTGTTGCTGACAGATTAATCTTTCAAATTTACAGTCAAGCCCCGACAGCCGGTGCAGGGCGCTAAGACTCTTATTTACCAAGTAGCCTACTGTGTCAACGTGCATATTCAAGGTGCTGCACTTTAGGTTTTCACATTTTCACTACTTCAAACTTTAACCCCTTCACGTTTGAGAGGAAATGAACTTATTTAACATATCATTTTCGTACAAATGACAATTCTTGGGGGGATTTGTTACGTTTTTTTGAGTTCATGAAATCAAATTTAAGCTTAGAAAAAACCCTGACATATGTCCTGTTAACCTCTGAACGCACTGCAGTGCATTCATTGAGATATAAGGAAAACAATAGAAAGATAAAGCACACAATGTTAATTTGGTTAATTGTGTGCATTTGTAGGTCACAGTGATATTTATGGTTGTTGCTCATTTTAGCTCCCAAAAACATTCTTAAACAAATTGAAATGAAATGCCAACGCCTTGCAGAGTGTTACATGACCATGATGCCATGACAACAAAGTCACGTTAATAGTTTATAAAGAGTGTGCCTTTAAGTTTTCTTATGATGTAAATGTCAAATTTTAAGTCAAAAAAACAATATATATATATATATATATATATATATATAAATTCAGTTTAATATCATCACTGCATTCGGAGGATTATAAAAATAAAAATATGTTGAAACTGTCCTCATGTCTGTGGTCTCAACGGTTAAGATTAGAAAACTGTCGAGTGGGGGTGCCAGTAGCCTATGGGTTATCTTGCGCGCCCCACAGAGGCTACAGTTCTTGTCGCGGCGGCCGTGGGTTCATATCCCACCTCACCCCTTTACTACATGTCATCCCCCACTCTCTCCTCCGATCATGTCCTTTCTTTCTTCAGCTGTCCTCTCTAAAAAAAGCAAAAAGGCCCCAAAAAACAACTTTAAAAAAAGAAAAGAAAGAAAATCGTGGAGTGTGTAGCGACCCATAGGTAGAGACAACATTTCCAATATGGCAGCCATTATTGTTTGGCTTCATAACGCCAAATCTTTAGAAACCAATGAAGATATCACTAAGACTACATCCATGGTTATCGAGTCAAACATTTTTGTTCAGCATCAGGTAGGCAACAGTTTACCTGAGATACCTTAAAGCAGTTGTTGTGAATGTAAGACTAACCTGCAGAGAGTTATCAGATAAATCTGCAGCTGCTCCAGTGTTTTTAAGCTCACGTTCAACCTGCAAATTAACTACTTTGGTTCTTTTTAACTGTCTTATTGTAGAAACTGTCTGTGCATGTTTATCTTCACCATTGCTGCACATGTGGTGTGCTGCAGGGGTTCATAATGGAGGATCAGTCTCTCATCTCCCTTCATGCTAATCCTTCTTTATCCTGCAAACATTCCCCGTACTTGGCATTAACTGCAGGTTTGTGTACAAAACACAGAATACTTGAAGATATTTTGGAGTTTTTGTGGTTAAATATTTACCCTTGGCAGATTTCCTCCTTTTGGTGCATCATTTATCTCGTTTTCCCCCCTGCAGCTGTGTGAGATCTAATCCAGCTGTGTTGTTCAGGGAGTCAAATAAGACTCTGTTTTAAAGTGGGCAAGTTAGTCATCCTCAGTAATGTCAGATCAGCATCCTCACAAACCCCCTGCAAACACACACACACACACACTCCCTGTGTTATTCTGCAGACGACCTGATGTCATGACTGAACAGGGACTTTCCAGACATCTGCTTACTGTGTGGGATACAGCTCAGCTCTGTGTGTGTGTCTGCATGTGATGCTCACTGTGTGTGATGCAGCTCTGTGTGTGTCTGCTTGTGGTGCTCACTGTGTGTGATGCAGCTCTGTGTGTGTCTGCATGTGATGCTCACTGTGTGTGATGCAGCTCTGTGTGTGTCTGCTTGTGATGCTCACTGTGTGTGATGCAGCTCTGTGTGTGTCTGCTTGTGGTGCTCACTGTGTGTGATGCAGCTCTGTGTGTGTCTGCATGTGATGCTCACTGTGTGTGATGCAGCTCTGTGTGTGTCTGCATGTGGTGCAGTTTTTCATGTCCTGTGCGTGTTCATACCTGCAGGACACATTGTATTTAAATGTTTGAGTGACAATAACAAAGACTCCTCGATGTAAGAGATGCCACCTCTTAGATAAAGCAACAATGCTGTCCCTCTGTAGACAGCGCCGAGCTTCATGTGGGTTAAAGCTCGGGCACGTCAGTTTGGGAGAGAGACAGAAACCGCAGCGTCCTGCTGTGACATGTCGGCTCAGTCTCCAGGATCACCCCATCAGACTCAACGCTTTGTTTTAACACCATTTAACTTTGTGTTTCTGTGTTTGGATGAAACAGCCCACAAACTCTCCTTATTTCTGTCACTCAGCTTCAGTCAGGAAGCTCAGCTAAACATGTAGCTGCAAACCTCCTGAACTCTCCTGAGCCAGACCGACCACAGGGTCCGTTATCATCAGGGTCTGTGGTGCCGATATTCAAACTTGTTTGAGTTTGCTTTAGATTGCAGCAATCTCAGAATCAATCAGCTATTGTCTGAGGACAAAGAAGAGCACAATACTTGGGGTTTCTGGTGTAGCCAGGAGATTCCTGGAAAACTGTTAGTGTACATCTGGGCCAAGATTTCCTCTTCAATATGCCGGTAATTGTTTAGACTAGACTAAGAAACTGAGAGACGAGAATGGAGTTGGTATGAGATATAGCTTCTTTTCCCAGTAGAAAGCGTCTTCATAGTCAGAAGTTAGCTAACGTGTTGTTGTACTGCAATTCTTTAAATTAATCACTTCTCTTTTACTCTCCACACAGAAGCTTTCCCTGCAAATATCCAAAGCCAGCTCAAATGTGATCAGACAATATCCAGATTTAAACACTAACCAGAACGCTTCCACCAAACAAACACCAAAAAATCTTGTTGCCTAACAAGTGGCGATTCTAGGGCCTGTTGGGGCCCTAGGCAAAAATCAATTGGGGGGCCTTCCAAACCACGTTCAGCAGGGCAACAAGAATGAGTGCCGACAGATGTGTCCCCCTTAGGGAGGTTTTCTATACCATCATTGCAAAATTTGCACATTTGAGGCTGCTGCTTTGGGGCCCCTCACTGGTCTGGGGCCCCAAGCAGTTGACTGCCTTGCCTGTTGACAAGCAGCGTCTCTGGTAATACATGAGATGCTAAGCAGCGCAACAAAGTAAGTGTTGTCAGATGGAGCCCCATTAGGGGGGATTGCTACTGTAATTGCAAAATTTGCACATTTTGAGCTACTGCTGTGGTTTAAAGTTTAAAGCCTTCAGGGGCCCCAAGCAGTTACCTTGCCTGTTGACAAGCAGCGCCCCTGTGCCTAACAAAAACAAAAAAAGCAACAAAAATAGAAGCCCTAGTCCCCCAATATCGGGTTGTTATTGTTTTTAATGACCAAGAATTGCAGGTAAGCTCCTCCACACTGTCTAAATGGCACAAATAAGTTTGCCATGTTTCAGCACAATGCTCTCTCTTTCACTCATAGCAGCTTTTGGTTAAAAATATGACTGAAGGGGCGCCGGTATCCGTGGTGGTTGGTGTGCGTGCGCACCTCATGTGTGCATGCTGTGGTCCTCCAGGTGGGCGGCCTGGATTCCAATCAGACCTGTGGCTCCTTTACCGCATGTCACTTCCCACTCTCGCTCTCCCTGATTGCCAGCTCTGTCCACTGTCCTGTCTAAAGATGGAGGCACAAAAAGACCATAAATAAATCTAAAAAAGAAAAAAATGAAACAACTGTCATCATGGTGTGGGACTCTGTGCCATACATCATGTCCGACAGGGCCAACTTCCCCTTGTGAGGGATGCGTGTTATGAAGCAACTCAGGATGATTTCAGGGACCGGCTGTCTGAAATGTTCTTTACATTTTCAGGAGTGCACGTGTGACAACAGCTGAAGTCAGTCCAAAGTGACGCCTTCAATAGCGTGTTTAGTAAATCTTAAACAACCCAAATATTAGAAGCATACAGCATGTCTTTAAGCATTTAGTTATCTTTATTTTACTGCAAGATTAAGAAGATATACTTTATTAATCCTGTAAAGGGAAATTACATTTTTACACTCGGTTGTTGAACATGCTGCACGCACACATGCACAAACAGGATCCTATGAACGTGCACTGATGGAGAGATGTCAGAGTGGGGGGGCAGTACACAGTGAGTACTCCTCAGATCGTGGGAGGGGGATTCGGTGCCTTGCCTAAAGGGAACCTCGGCAGTGCTCAGGCACCTCTCCAGCTAACAGACCAATTTCCAGATCTGGTTCCCACAGGAACTTGAACCAGTAACCCTCTGGTCCCCAACCCAAGTCCCTGCAGACTGAGCTACTGCCGCCCAACTTAACTTTTAGGGTAGTACACATTTCAAGAAATACTGTCGTTCCTTCTGAGTGGATTCCACACGTTTGTTTAAATTAAACATATTAATGTAGTGAACAGCATAACGAACGCCTGGATTTGACCCACATGACACACCCGAGAGAGTTTTGTACGATGACTCAGGGCGAGTGTGGCCCTTCGTTGTTTAACACTTAAACAAATATTTGACCGTAATCCTTTTACTAAGAGCGCTTTAGAAATATGAAAGTCCTCTCATTGATCTTTGTGTTTGCTTAACAATCACGAGGGGCAATTAATCAATACATCGGACCTTAATTACCCTGAGCACTGGGCGGAGGAGACTGACTCAGCCATACATCAGGTTAGAGCTTAAAGTGACCTTTGTCTGTGAAGTCACACTAATCCTGTTTGTTTCACCTTCAGCTGCAGAGCACAAAGAGCGCAGGTGTTTTCGTTTTATTAGACACATTAGTGGTTGTTGGAAGATTTCTAACGCAGATTATTTCACTCTGACGGGCTCTTTATTACAGTAGCTCAAAGCAGTGACACTGTAGGTGGTCTGATATCTGATCAAAACATGTTTTCTAGAGTAACCTGGGGTCATATTTAAAATGTTTTGTTTGACAAAATGAAGACTTTTTCATTTTAAAACAGCAGAAGAGTGAAGATGGTTTGGAGATATTTGTCTCTTCTTGTTGATCTTGACAAAAATATAAATGGCCTTCTCTGGCGACCCGTAGGCTCTTACACTGGTACACCTTTATATATAAGGCAATTCTTGGTCTGCTTCCTCACTATCTATGTGTTTATATCATGCAGAAAAGTACCGGACAGTATTCTTTGCGCTCTCAGGACCTTTTTATGCTCTCTGTCCCAAACGCTCGAACAGAAATTGGGAAAAGGGCTTTTGGGTTTTCTGCACCCTCAGCCTGGAATCTGTTGCAGAATGACTTCAAACTCGAGGAGCTGGTGTCCTTAAATGTTTTTAAATCTAAAATGAAAGACCTGGAAGCAGATTCTATAGAATGCCGATGTTTTTAGCTCGACTGCTTGATCTATTGACTCCCAGATTTGACTCATAGATGGTTCTGTTATAATGCAAAATGTTTTGTAAATTGTACTTTGTCTCCCTTTGTGTATTTTGTCTGCAACTTTGTGTTTTTTTGCTGCTGCCTGTCTTGGCCAGGTCTCCCTTGAAAAAGAGGTTCTTAATCTCAATGGGACCAACCTGGTTAAATAAAGGTTAAATAAAAAAAAATAAAAAAAAATAAATCCAAATTAATAAGTTATCAAAATGATGTTTGAAGTAGCGACACGAGACAAGGACGAACCAGCACTCCCAACACTTTCCTCCCTCATGCCTCGCAGACGTGTGTGTATATATGTCAAGATCTTCTGGACGTTAAAAAGCCCACTCAGCGTCTTTAAACCTGGGCTGTACCAATAATCACAGGTTATCAGGGCCGCTGACCTCGCTGACGGCAAAAAGTCACATCAGCAGGACAGAAATGAAACTGTATGAGTGAGTGATGATGTCACTGTCTATGAAAGCCATCCAGACACTCGTTTAAAGCTCTCATTAGACGGACATAAGAGCTGGAGTTTAAGAATGTCCAAACAAGCTATTTGAAGGCGTCACTTTGGACTGACTTTAGCTGTTTTCACACATGCACTCCTGAAAATGTCCAGAAAATTTCAGACAGCCGGCCCCTTAAATCTTAATCGCACACGTCCCTCACAAGGTGAAGTCTTCCCTTTCGTACTGGGGACGCAGGACATGATGAAAAAAAGACACTGCCGAAATCCAAGATGGCCGACACCATAATGAGAGTTGTTGGCCTTAAATCAATACTTCATGTGATTGAATTTATTCACAGTGTAATCAAAGAGTGGCAAAGATCAAACAGGCGAGCTGTAAAGAGCAGAAGCAGCTTCTGACTCCGCCTGTCTGTCCATGTGACCATGTGTAACCATGTGACCATGTAACCATGTAACCATGTGACCATATGACCTTGTACTGTACTTCCTGCATTTAAATGAAGCATTGATAAGATTAAGAACATTAAATTGTAGTTCTCTTGTAAAATGAATAAATATATTTTGTCTTTTTGGAGCTTTAAATGAAGAGGTCTGCAGGCTGTGTTGAATACAAGATGGTATCATTGGTATCACAATGCCCAGTTGGAAATGAGAAAGTGTTAATTATTGTTAGCCAATAAAGACTCAATTATTTTTTTAAAGATTTCTTGAATGGCTCACTAAGTCTCTGTCTCTGTATGATGACCTTGGTCATTGTGTTTTTGTTTGCAGGGATGGGATCACAGCAGCAGCCACGTCGGTGTGAAGAAGAGGGGAAAACATGAACAGGACACTCTGAACAAAGACCACCGTCTGAAAACTGTACCCGGGACCAAAAACGACACTGAGTTCTGGAAGCGTCCTCGCTGCGGAGTCCCAGACTACCCCACCTTAACCCAGGTCGACCTGTCGTACTTCCACCTGAAGAAGAAGAAGGGAGGTCTGAGCCGACAGCAGCGCAAGAAGAGATTCGCTCTGTTCGGAGGACGCTGGGACAAGACTGACCTCACTTACAAGTAAGAAACACAAATATTCAGTTTGGTTTATTCAGCTGTTTACCACCACTTCTGTCTCTGGTTTATGTCTCATGCATGTAAAAGCTTTTGGTGTAAATTGTTTGTATATTTAATGTCAGAGCAGCAGAGTTTCTCGTCTTTTAAATGAACTGTGGGTTGTCCTGTAATTAGAAGTTACAGTGCTGGATAATTATTATTTTTGACACATTGTTATTTGTCACATTTGTTTACCCGTGTGGTCAGTGTGGCAAAAGCAGAGTTCTGAATCCTGTCATCAAGACCTCATTCTGTAAACCTCTGTTAGTGTCGGTGAATACGTGCTTGTGTTTACGTCCTGTGGCTACATTAGACTCTTGTGCTGTTTACAAAAACCTTCTGCTCTGATGAGAAGCTGACGGAGGAATGTAGAAATGACAAACCAGCACAGTGTACGTTTGAAAGAGCGTCTCAAAGTCAGCAGTAAAACGTTCGTGTTGACTGGAAACACATTCTGAAAAGTAAGAAAAGAAAAGAAACTATGCAGAGCCGCTACAGCTGCTTACTGTGTCCCACATGCTCGACTCATAGAGCTCACAAAAATGCAAGCTTGACAAAAGCTCAAAACATCCAGATCCAGAAAACGTTGTGGTTTTACTCAAACTTTGCAGATGACATTGTGGTCTCGTTTGCAATGTAACATATTTTATCTATACAACTAACAAAACCAGACCAAACACAGACCCCAAAAAGCAGACTTATATGAGGCAGATTTAGTAAAAAGCAGAGATTTAAAAAACAGTCCAGGTCAGTACACAGGTAAGCTGTCAGCAGTGGAAACAAATCCAAAAGGGGCGGCAAAAGGCAAAAATGAGAAGGCAGGCAATGGTCCCAGTGTAGTGTAACTATGTCTGCTGGATGTGTGAATAAAAAAGAAAGCGTTTGCTTTTTGCCATAGGTATATATCAGCAGCTGATTTCACACATGCATGCTCTCCTAAAAGTTTCAGGAAAATTTCAGGCCAGCCTGCCTCTGAAATATTTCTGATGATACTTATTGTATGTCCCTCACAGGGTTAAGTTTTCTCTGTCGGATGGGAGGTGACGGGTGTGACAAGGCGGGTCATGACGTAAACAGACAGCAAGCGACAGAGTCCAACACTAAAACGACAAGTCATTTGCGTTTATATCAATGTATTGTGGGATTAGATGTAGTCACAATAACAACGAGCAAAGAGAGAATGAAGCAGCTTCATTACGTGAACAACGCTCACACCGGTCGAGCAGCAGTTTATAAATGTAATCAGCCCACGCCGTCTCGCTCGGGTGAATTTTCCTGAACACTTTCCTGCTGCATTCACACATCAACTCACCCCAACTTCAGCTTCATGCAGATTTTCTCTAGTGGGGCAGGCAGGAAAACATAGCCAGCTCAAACACGTTTTCACTTGACAACAATGTGACCTTGAAGTTATGTTTGGATATCACTAAACTATTTTCCAAATTACGATGTGTTGACATTGTAATCGCTGCCTGGATTAGATCGTATAAAGCCGAGGATCTCAGGGTTCTTCCCTGAAAAAAAAAAGGATTAAAAAAACATTTTCTACATTTCTCCATGCTATTGTCTTATACCCAGCCACTTAAAAAGATCACAATATTATTAAGATGGTTAACAAGCCTTGTTGAATAATCCTGTCAGAGATTAAGTACATATACTCAAAAAATGTTCCGCCCCTGACCCTGAATATCCAATGCAGTGAGGGACACAAAAACTAGATTCATAACTTGTGTGGCTGTTTCTGGAAAGTGTAATTCATGCACACTGGGGACAGAAGTTCCAAACAAAGCTGTCGACTTCGTTCTGACCAGAGTGAGTTTCTGGAGTTAATTATATTCATGATTACAGGGAGCAACAAGCTAAACAAAAGATGTGGGCTGGGCTTAATAAACGATCTAAAGCAATTCTTTGAATAAGGAATTCAAACAACGTTAAGTAATGTTGCTGTTCTTACTGCAAAGGAATAATTAGTTAACCAGTAATTAACCAGCAACATCATGGCACCAGGACATACGACCCTGTTTCCAAAAAAATTTGATGCTCTGCAAAAATAAATAGATATTGAATGTAATCATCATCGTCTTTATTGACAGACTCAGGAGTTCATTAGAAAACATAGAAAGCAAAGAAAAAATAAAAACACAAGACAGACAAAACATCACCAACATTATAAAAGACAGCTGTACCAGTGTCGCCACAAGGATGACTGGTATCGCTTAGAACTCTGACTGGGATTTGTCAGCAACATAATAATGGATTTATTGTCTTCATTGTCCTAGAGGGCAAATGTGTTTCGCAGCCAGGTGAGAACAATCGGCAGATAAATGTGTACATCAAGTTTCTCATAAGAGCCTGAGAAGTGTCGACTCCTCAGTACAAAATAGCTCACTTACACTCGTACACTGAGGTTTTTAAAAAGTATTCTTATGGAGTCATTATAAGCAACTTTTAGCTTTTGCAACTTGCTTTTGGGGGGCAGTATAAAGACGAGTACAATATGCTCTGAAGAGATTTTTCTTGACATGGTCTGAACACATTGAGAATTTCCTTGCCAACATATTGTAATGACTTACGAAGCACAGAGAGGCCAGCGACATGTTTCACAAAGGTCGGGACAGGGTCATGCACAGTAACCACTCAGCTGCATCAACTCTTCGTTCAACTACTACTCTTTGCATGGTAGAGATTCAGCTTGAATTCAGAGGCGATTCTAGAGTCTGTTGGGGCCCGAAGCAAAAACTCACAGCTCACAGGGGGCCCCTCCAACCATCGTTCATCACCATTATGTGATAAATAAACCGACAACAATGAGGACTTTAATTTACAAACTTATACGTTGATTTTGTTTTTTGCCTTGTCCCCTGCAAACAGAGCTTTCATAAGTTTATCTGAATCGTTTAATGATATATTGTACTGTTGACCACGAGATCCTAAGATTCAATTCTACGCTAAGACAAAGTCTGCACTATATTTCAGTCCCAGTCTTTCACCGGGTCCCCTCTTAACTTCAGAAAGACTCCGCCTCTCTGTCGAAGCTCTTTTTATATCCTACCATGTCACTTATCTGTTTTGCAGTTTACCTTATTAACTGTGAGATGTTGAACAAGGTGATTTCTTTGAGCATTTCACACCTTTTTCAGTCTTTTGTCGCCATTTTTGAAACATGTTTTCGGCTTAAAATTCAAATCAGGTGTCTATGTTTCCAAAAACAATGAAATTCCAGTTCCAACGTTTGTAATGATGTCTTTGTCCTTTTTTCAATTAAATATAGGGTTTCAATGTTTTGCAAATCATCACTTTCTGCGTCCCGACTCTAATGGAAATGGGGTTGTAAAATATCTACATGCTGGAAGCTCCTGGGTGTAAAATGACTACACACACCGACGCACTGCAGCTTTAGAAAAGGTGCACCAACTTCAAAATAAATCCTCAAAATCGACATCCTGAGTGTCTTGGCATCCATGTCAGTCATTCCACTTGGTGTGAATCTTGTAGTTTGTGTTAACAGACGCTGGTTAGAGAGAATGTGTTCTTTCTTATTGTTGAGCTGTGTGGACAAGCTCAGACATGAAACTCAGGATGTAATATGAACAACTTCACCTCTGGCAAGAATCACTGACAATGTGAAGGGATTCCCCTCGCACATAACAGGTGGCGAGGTGTGTGAGCTGCTGTGTAATGAAAAATGCATGTATCAGACATTTGGTGTTTAAATAACCTCCGGGTGGTTTAACTTGATGCTCCTGGATAAATGGATTCTAACTCTGGTATCGGTGCTGACACGCTGAACTAACAATGTCTGAGTGTTTAATGTGGCATCCCCCAAGGCACAATTTTAGGGCCTCTTTTATTTTCCTTCTACATGCTCCCCACTTGGCTCTATTTTTAAGAAATATAACATTTTGATTATTATTTCACAACCAGTTTCATCTGACAGTGTCTGCCTCCAACAGCCTCTTTGACCTCATACAACTCAATAAAAACCAAACCAATCATGTTTGGCCCAACTAACTCTTTCACCAGCCAAAGCAATGCACCTGGGGCCCTGTCGTTGAATTTGCACAATTAGAGAACAAAAAGGTATTGGTGAAGTCTTTAACGTTTCATTACATTTTAATTAACCAGACAGTTTTGTTTGGAACAGCCTCTTTGAGCTGAGAACCTCTGCCAAATCAAAGATGTGGACGTCCTGGAAACGGTTACTCGTGCTTTTATCAACTTTGGCTTGAATACTGTAGAGATGATTACGTGGTTTACCGATTCCAATCTTGAACAACCTCAAATGATTAAAGATTCAGCCGGAAGAATCACACCTGGAGAAAAGAAAAGATAATGCTTCACACATGTTCTGGCTATAGTTCACAAGTCTTCAATACTTCAAAACCACGTTTCAAAATATGAAATCTTTGTTATTTTAATGATTAATAGTATCAAGACATTACCCAGCATTGCTTTCCTTTGTCTTGTTTTTTTTCCTTTTTTTTTTTAAAGGTTTATTTTTGGGCTTTTATGTTTTTATTTAGCGATAGGACAGTGGATAGAGTCAGACATCAGGGAGAGAGAGAGAGTGGGGAAAGACGAAAAGGAGCCACAGGTCGGATTTTAGGGGACTAGCCTCCATAAATGGGGCGTGCACACTAACAGCTAGGCTGCCGGCGCCCCTGAAGTTTAAAAATCAGTGTATAAGATGAAGAGTCTGTTGGCGTGGGATCAGATTTTGGTATGTTACGTGTTCAGGGTATCCTTTACATTGCGGATAAAATCCCCAAACAAGATTTCTGCGGATGTTGGTCGTATGCAGAAACAGTCCATGTGGAGAGCAAGGGCCACTGTGACGCAATCCTGCGACCCATCGGCAGCCCCCTGACACCACCTTGCTTTGATTAACGTCTTTAAACAGATATCTGAATAAAAGTGCAGCTAACAATCTGCGTATAGACGTTGTTTCGCTATACCATTTCTATTCCCACTTCTTAGATTGCTTGTCGGACTGTAAACAAAGCCAATGAATGGAAAAGGAAGCCTTTCCTGGAGGTCTTTTATTGCTAATTGCTGGCTACGAAGGAAACCTCAAAGAGTTCGCTGTTGCTCCCATAGTCAATGGGTTTCTAGATTGTGCTCTGGCAGACCTGTATTGGTTACCATTGGTATAAAGACTATACTTTAAGATCTACAGCTGTATCTAAAGCCTTTAATGGATACACTCCAGAATTACTGATCATTACTGATCGGCCAAGTCACTATTAATGTCAAACATCCTCAACAATGAGTCTCATTTGATATGGTCTAAGAAGCGGTTCTCCTTTGTATTGGCGTGCTACCTTGAACATGTCTTCCTAGAAGTGAAATATGTACTCCTTTATACCTGTTCTGGCTATAATTAACTACTTAATTAACTCGAAAGCAACTAGAGAAAAACTGATGTTTTGAAATGACTCGTGTGTCCTTCAGGATTCTGCGTTTCCCCTGGCAGATGAGTGAGGACAGAGTCCGGAGAGTCCTTCAGGAGGCATTCGGTGTTTGGAGTGAAGTGACTCCTCTTACATTCAGAGAGGTCATCACTGAGAAAGCGGACATCATAATTGACTTCAACAGGTAAGAAGGCTTCGTGTCACGTACATCCACCAATGTCAACCACATCATGTTCCTTGCTTGTGTTATTGAACTACTTTAAGTCTATCTGTCGCCCTCGTTTGAACCAGAACGACAATCTAGTAAAACCTAACCAAAGTTTTTCGGTGCCTAAACACTTCCAGAGTGAGACCATCTCACCGGTTTATCAAATGTTTGTCTAGAGTGGATGTGTGAAGGAAAGAGGTGGTGCTACTAGTGTACTCGAAATCGGTCTTGGTCTCAAGACCACTTTTTGAAGGTCTCGTCTCAGAATAGAAAGCATTTTTACTTGGTCTTGTCTCTGCCTCAGACTGGGCGGACTCCGGATTTCAAATCCACCACTGACAGGCTATTTTTCCACGTCATTACAGTGATTAGAAAGTACATTCATTATTTGATTTTTATCCCCCGGTTACGGCCGCAACCTTCCCGGTGTTACGGTCTGAGTGAGTGACACGCCTCCTGAACACAAGATGATGATTTTTTATTGATATTTATGTCTCAGTCTCGCCCTTCCTTGGTCTTGGTCTTCTCCCCGTCTTGCCCTATCTTGGTCTTGGTCTTGGTCTTGTCTCGGTCTCGGAGCACTCTGGTCTCGGGTATGTCTTGGTCTGGGTTAGTGTGGTCTTGACTACAACACTAGGTGTTACTTGTCATAGGTACAGAGACTAACTACAGGAATTGTAGGAACAAATGACTTTTTTTATCCTGCAAGAACTGGAGAACTTGTAGGAAACATATTACATAATATAATTTAAAATAAGGGTATTTTAAATGATATGTAACCAATAATTTAAAAGACCCTTGGGTAGCCTTCTGTTTTCCTGATGATCTCTATAATCTGCACTGAGACATAAATCTTTTGGATCCTTTTGTTGGAGTGACCCAGTAAAAACAAAATGAGGTGTATCCCAGCCAAGCCCAAGAGCAGATTACAACCTGAATGAATACAATACAGCACTTGTTTGGCAGCGTTTTTAATTCGAGCCTCCGGCTACATTTTTATCAGCTCGGATAAGTCATTTTGGCATTTGGTTCACGATATTTCCATGTCATAACAACTCTTGTTTCACCGTGTTGCATTACGTTAGAGTTTCATAACTACTACTGCCAAGCCCTCGTGTTGTTGAGAGTCGACCTTGTATCAGTTACTTACATAACTATGCTGAGCACCAAAAAACAAAGTGATCTGCAATGCCAATTTTTTTATGCTTGAACATAAAATACCAGCATGGTAAGCATATAAAAATGGCATTAGTGCATGGTATCAGATATTTGAGATTGCTTATGTACAGTAACAGATGTGCTCTGGCAGGTACTGGCATGGGGACAGCTTACCTTTCGATGGTCCTGGAGGAATCCTCGCCCACGCCTTCTTCCCCAGGACCCACAGAGAAGGAGAGGTTCACTTTGACTACGATGAGCATTGGACATTCGGAAATGATGTGGGTGAGTAAATCAGAGGTACTTTAACCCTTTTCACACATGCAGAAAACTCCTGAAAACCTCCTGAAAATGTCGCGGTGAGGGACGTGTGTGAACACAAACAACCAAATTTGTTACCCTGACTTTATCCGGACCTTTTCCAGCCAGCTCTCTGCTAACATTTCATCAAGAGTTTGGGGTGAGACAATGTGTGAACGCAGCAGGGAGATTCACCGCAAGTGAGTGAGTGGGATGATTACTCATTTATCCTGCAACCTCTGCATGACTGTTACAATCTTCGCCAGTATGTTGTTTTGCAATCTTGCCCTGATACTGTGATGTGTCCAAGTACATGCAGCATTGATATTAAAGCAAAAAAATTGCATCGTAGCATAACACTATTTGACTTTGGTAGCATCCATTTTACGTATTGTCTAGCATCCCAACACCCCTTCATCTTGTCCGACAGTGAAGATCTCCTGCGCTGAACGAAATGTACGAAAGAGCAACTCAGGAAGATTTCTTGGGCAGGCTGTCCTACAATTTTATAGACATTTCAGGAGTGCATGTGTGTAAACGGCTTTTGAGGTTAATAGAGCTTCAGCGTTGACTGGTTAACCTGATCAAGCTAACTTTCTGTCCTTAATCATTTTTCCACCCCTGTTAGGCACTGATCTCCTGCAGGTGGCGGCTCATGAGTTCGGTCATGTCATGGGTCTGCAGCACTCCACGGAGCCTGATGCCGTGATGAATCCTTTCTACAGCGACTCCTACCCTCTGCAGCTGAGCGAGGACGACAAGAGAGGCATCCAGTATTTATATGGCCATCCTCTGTATGCACCCCCTGACATGACGGAGACCAATGAGATCGACATTGGAATGGTAGGACAATGGGAAAGGACTTCAAACCGTTGTATTTTTGTCCAAAGACAAAAATGGTCCAACTCGGTGTGTTGTTTTCCAGCCGGACGCCTGCAGAACAAGCTTTGATGCCGTGTCCATGATCAGAGGAGAGCTCTTCTTCTTCAAGTCACGGTATGTTTGGCGTATTCGTGACGGGCATCTACAAGCCGGCTATCCAGCCTTGGCTTCACGCCACTGGAGAGGCATTCCTGATTACATCGACGCTGCGTATGAAGACAAGACTGGGAACATCTGGTTCTTTCAAGGTTGGTCATCATACAGTGGCAAACTTGGACGGCTTCATTTGGAGCAGTAGATATGCAGATATTATCTCAAGGGCTGGCGCTAAATCGAGTGTGCAATGAAAAGAGTTCGAGTGTAGGGCTTTTGATGGAACAAGTATCAGGCGTGAAGTAAGCCGTCATGGCTGAGCGATTGTGCTTCTATGTGGCAGTTGAAGAAATCTGTTTCTAAATAAAGATTCAGATGTTTCATATCTTATGAAAATCTGTCAAAGTCTGTAAGATGTTGGTAAAAGATTATCCAGGTATAAATAACTGGTTTTATTTGTATCTTTCCCCAACCACAACAGGTGACAACTACTGGGTGTTTGATGCTGAGAGGAAGATCACAGGACCAGATTCAGTGCGGCAGCTGGGTCTTCCTATAACAGATATTGAAGCAGCTCTGAAGTGGGAGGAAAACCACGTGGAGAAAGTATACCTCTTCAAGTCTGCTTCATACTGGTCTTTCAACCCACAGCAGAACCAAGTGGACAGTGTTCATCCTCACAGCATCCATTATTGGGAAGGAGTGCCCGGTCGGATTGATGCAGCCTTTCGGGACAATTATGGTGAGGACTATGTCGCAGTTTGACCGACCTGTTGGTTTTCTTTTTGATTTGTCAAAGTTAGCTTACTGTTGCCTTTCTCACACTCTGACAGGTTATGCCACTTTCTTGAGCGGGTCGCGCTACTGGAAGTTCGATCATGTGGCGCTGAAAGTGCTTGGAGGCTACCCTCGAGGCATCGGCATGGACTTCTTTGGATGCCCCACCTAAATGTCTAAATGAGTTCAAATGCATACATCTGCTGCAAAGAGCAGTGGTTTGATATTCCAGCCTCATCGCTCCCACAGATTATTGTGTCTGTTTGGGGCTGAAATCATTCATTCAAAAGACTGAAAACTCCTTTAATGTAACAACAAACTCTTTTTAAAGTCAGTGCTTGCTGCAATCCAAATTAATGATTTGCATTTGACTACACATGAATGGTTTGTGTGTGTTTAGTTCAAAGAAGCAGTCATTTAACAGCTGCAACATCTGAGTTTGTCCTTCAAGATGTCATCTGTAGACAGGTGCTGGAAAGTGTCCTGTTCCTCCAACGAACACACAAGTTATAAACACACATTCGGTTTTAAGCCGGGAACTATTTCCTGTTCGAAAACTGTTCAGTTACCTTGACCACAAACCCAGGGTCATGTCCAGGGGCCGGCATGGGTGGCATTGGCCCCCAAAAATCTGATTGGCCAAATCTGTCTCAAAGTGCCACCCACATAATCCTTAACAATGATTGGCTGTCTGCTGGGTATCGCACATTGATTTTTAATATCTTCTTTTTCAGCGCACACCAATTATATTTTACACTAATATTACAGAAGAGTAGCAAAGAAGCAGGACGGTACGGATTGTTTTTTTTTGGTACCATTTAACAGTTGAAACGCCAATTAATGCGTACCGAACCCAACTGTACTGCACCGCAACTTATTTGATTCTGTCAGGCAACAAGATAGTGCACGTTTTCACCGCGTGAAGAGTCGTGTTGCTTTTGCGACTGATTTGTCTCTAAAGCCCAGTTTCCACCAAGCGGACCAGTTCAGTTTGGTTAGCTATGGTACACATTTATGGGCGTTTCCACTGTCAACAGTTGGGAAGGGTACCAAAATAACTGATCTTTACCGCCATTCTTTTTTGGTACAAGTGTACTAATCTAACACTAAAGGTTGGCGCTAGACTCACTGCAGTCCGCTGAGAATCTTCACTTCCCGTGTGTCAGCGGTAATAAAGGACGAACACAAAAAGCACCACGTTTAAATAACCTGTGGATTCTGAAAGAGTCATTTCAAGGCTGTTTTTGTTTTTTGCGACGACAGTAAGCGAGTAGCTCCGCCCCATGGACGACCCCGAAGATTCAGACCTCTCTAGGAATCATTGATCTTAGTTCACTGTGTCACATTCTTCTTCCTCATTGAATTATTGGCTGTTTACAAAATGTTGCGCGTTGTGATTTAGTGATGTTTAAGGGTACGGTCGACTGTGGAAATGCAAGATCAGGGTTTACCGTACCAAACCGTACTGAACCAAACCAGACCGCTTGGTGGAAACGGCGCTTAATGTGCCCATCAAAATTAAAGAATCAAACTTTGCGTCCTTTTCTAAATGTACAGCAGCATGTTGAGAATGAATTTCTGGGCCATGTCTTTGAATATCCAGGTGCTATTTAAGGTTCTGTAGGCAATGTAACCAGTACCTCATTTATTATACAAGTTTATGAACATCTTTGTCTTTCATTACACGTTGTATTATTTTAATAGAGCCATACAATCATCCTCGTTGTCTATTGAAGAGCTTTGGTTCAGTTCTCTGGTTGGCCTTGGTGAGAAACGTGCTGAGAGTTTATTTTGTAAGGAAATAAAAAAAATGGTCCGTGTGTCAGTCCAGATCAGAGAAAGGAGACAAAGCTTCACTTTGGTTTGATTTACTGTACATTTTTTATACTTGTATGTTTGGTGTTACTGTTTCTAATCAGTGCAGGACATTGATTATGCATTTACTTGTGAGATATGTTGCAGTGTGTCTGCAAAAAGTCCAAGTTTGACGCTTGGAAACTTTTCATTTGTCGACACGTCTGACAACAATAAGATCTTTTTCTGATGTACTTTCAACGTATACCGATCTGTCTGCTGTTATATTCAGCTGTTTAAGTCAGAACATGTCTTTATGTGAAGTTCTTTGTTTAAAATGAAAATGAAAGATACAATAAAAAACTTCTTTTTCCTATCGCTAGCGACAATCATTTCTTAAAGGAGCGATATGTAACTCTGAACCCTAGTGTTTAAAATGGGTACTGCAGACTAAATTCTAAACGTTGCAGAGAGCTGTCTCCCCCCCCCCACCTCCTCTCTAGAGTGGATGCTCACGCAGGTTGCCATGTGGTGGACACTGAAGCTTCAGTGTTTATCCAGCTCTGCATCGGTCTGTAAACCTTTCTGCGTTCTAACCTCTCTCCATTTTTCAAAAGCATCTCCAATATTGATCCTAGTTTGAGCACGTTTCTGCTCGTGGAGCTTATTAGAAACATGCAGAGGCTTTTTAGGTCGGGTACAATCACTTCTATCTGAACCAGTTCTTTTGCCCGCTACGATAAAATTGGTACTCAAAGTCAATTAAAGTAAGAGTATGAATGTACCAGGTTATACTCTGTATAAACTGAACCTGACGTACGTTTCGGGCAGCCCTATAGGAGCAATTCATTGCAGAACCAGACTTGTCTCACTGTCAAATCTTGGTGCCATATAACAAAGAGTTTCTCCATAATGAATGGGGTGCCACTCTGAGTGAACATGTGCAGACCTGGCGACCCTCAGGGAGCGTTCCTGGTGTTTAAAATGCAGACGGCACATTATTCCTTAAATGTCCTCCCATAAAAATGCAGCGAATACCTGAATGTACTTTCAAGGGATTTATGGAGATGAAGGAAAGTGTTTCAGAGATTGTACATTTTAAAGGATCAATCAGTGAGATGTGTAGTGACTGAGATGATACAGTGAGCTTACTCTATGATCAGACATTAAGGAAACATGCTATGTTGAAGTGCTGGCTTCTCTGACAACAATGCAGCAGCCAGTATGTCCTCCTTCTAACTTTAGATTCTGGTCCTGAATGATTTGTTCTCGTTTTGATCAGAGAAGCAGGCGGTACCTCCACATGACAGTTTTGCCCCTCGCCCCCCTAGAAATACCTCTTCTCTCTTTTCTGGTTTTGCCCGGTCATGTTTAAGTGGTGAACAAAAAAGAAAAAAAATACAGAAAAATCCTCCTTTCTTTCAAGTCAAATGCTCATTCGTCTGACACCGACGCTGCAGTGGTTTAGTAATTACCATATGGAATAGGGATGTAACAATTCACTAATCTCACGATACGATTCTCTCCCGATTAATTTTACAAAATGAGACTGTAGACAAATGATGAGTGAAACAGATTCCTTTAGGAGCTGCTAACCTGCTTGTCAGTGTGGTTTGTCCTTTTAATGTTTTGTTTCTCTCAACAAGGGGAGGTGATTGGAGCTTCTCGTCGTGGTGTCGATTAAATGCTGCATCATGTTGGTTGTGTTATTTGTGTAGTTCTCCGTCTGCTTGTAATATTTACACACAGTTTTTGTCTCGTCTGTTATCTTCTCACCTCTTTCATTTTCTGTCTTGAAGTCAAAATGCTTCCACACCTCTGATTTAAAAGACGGTGGTGCGTCCTCAATGTCTAAATCTTGCTCTACAGCTGCTGACGCTCACCATATTATTGAGATTCATTTTTCAGAGAACCGATGTGAACCTGGACACCTTTGAATCGATTTATCACGATTAATCTTTACGTCCCTAATATGGAAGCATCAATCTTGTTGCTGATGGTCACAGAGGCAAAAATATTAATTTAGTCTGTTTCATATCCAGCGAAAAACTCCTCAAAGGAGCTTAAACTACTTTTTCAGATGTCAGGAGTGACCCTAAGAGAAGAGAAGAAAGTAACTGAGGTAAAGAAGGGGGGGGACAGATGAAGACAAACAATACAGTGTGTCTGCAGAGCTCTCCTTGAAACTCTGATTACTCCCAGGTTCTGCCTCATGTTATCATCTGTAATCATGACTCATGTTTCAGTCATCCGGCTGTGGTTAGGTCGGTATGCTGCAGATGGAAGCTCGGGTCACACATGTAACATTTCATTGTTTCCAGAGTTTAACAGATTCAAGTTGTGCAGTCACATCGCCTGCAGGTAAATAAAACCAAAGATATTCAGTCAGTGAAATAATCAGGTGTTGGAACAGAGTCCGTGTGTAGCACATTAAAGGCAGGGTTGGTCATTTCCTCCAGATCCACTTTTTAACATGTTGGTTGTTTTTGTCTTTTTGGTCCTGACAGAAATTAAAAACATTATTGGCCAGTTTACGTTGACATGAAGTTTTCTGTTTCACCATTTCCTCGCCTTGATTCCGTCTCTTCCAGCGAAGGAATCAACATTTTGAATCTTCCTCGAGTGATGAGCTGATAAACTCCGCATCTTCTGGTTTAAAGAAAGCAGCAGACCACATTTCAAAACATCCATCAAGTTTTCTTTATTGTTATTTTCCATATAAAAAAACAAGTCCACTATAAAGGTGAAGCAATAATACAAAAGAAGAGAACAAGAAGCGACAAACTTTAACATCATTCTTAGAGTACCGGTATGTTCGAGTTGAAAAAATGCTCACTTTAAAAGACACCGTTGGTTTTCGTCAGCTCTCCGCTCTCAGTCTGCGGACACGGACGCGCCTGAGCGCAGCGTGCAAACACAGGTGACACGGGGAGAGTCGGTCCATCATGCACAGAACAGTAACAACTACCTACAGTATGTCTTAGCATGCATGAACACCGGTGCACAAACCTGACACCAGCGTCCGTCTGCTAACATCAAAACTAGCTCTGATTGGCTGCAAACACTTGACAGATCTAAACCTGTTGTGTCTGAGCAGTAACATCATCGTGGGTTAATTTAGACATGCACACCTCTCTGATAAAAACTGTAACATCCTCCACTAAATGAAGAATACTTTGAATCAGCTCGTTTACATTCATTAACGCCTCCGGAGTCATTGTGTCATTACTGCATCTCTCTAATACGTCTCATGGCAGACGAGTGTTTGGTTTACAATTTCAAATCCTCTCATGAGATGATTTGAAATCCTTTACCATCGGTCTACACAAAGGAGATGTCTGGTTCTCATCTTCTATGATTTCTGGGGGGCGTTTTGATGCTTCAGGATCAGTTTGAGTTGATTATGTGTAACATACATCGATCACTGTGGAAATATTGACCATGACATCGTCCTAGCGTAAACACTGACATTCAAAATCTGCTCAGTTAAAACATTTTTTACAGAAGTTCACTTCACAAAGCTTAAACTCCTCTCATCTGAGAAGCGGGGGCAGAAAGTGTTTGACCTTTTTTCAGTTCTTTTGTTAAAAGAATGTTATTTTTGTTTCCGCCCATCGACTGATCAGCGAGTAGTTTTGGCTCTAAAGACACCCTGGCACACTTTAGATTTTCTACTACCCTCTGGTCAGGAAAAACAGAAGCACTCTTGCTCTCAGACTCTTTGACCACGTTCATACTGAGTGACTTCATGCTGCTGTAAATGCATCCACAGACTTGTTCAGAATACAAATCAATATCTCCAGATGTCAAAACTGCAAAAACTAAACCCGGGCATGAAACATGATGTTTACTTTTAGGATTGAAGATGGACTTCAAGTCAGTTTGAAATTCAATTCAAATCCATTTCCTGCAGCTCATTCTCAGTCAGGAGGCTCTGCCCCTCGAGGCTCTTGAAGAGACTTCAGTGGTTTAGGTTTAAGGTTTATTACACCGTGCGACTCAAGAGTTGAACAGCTGGATAGTTATTGTGCATCAGATGATTTTTGATGCTTCAGCGATGTAAAGTATAAGATGCACATGTCACCAGGTCAACCATGCATACAGGTCGACGATGTCTGGGGACAATAATCAACTCAACTCATAGTTTATCTTTAAGCTGGAGAAGGAAACTTTGGAGAAACCAGAGAGAGTTTAAGTATTGAACCAGAAAGATGCGATGGCTTCTGACTGTCGTGTTGTCTTCTGTATCAAACTGCCTTTCATTTTCTTCTCCATTCTAGTTTGCTAGCTTTAGAGAAGTTAACAACGCTCGGGCGTAAAGACAGCACGTCAGGTTACACAGAGGTATGTGAGCATCAAGGCAGACTCTGCAACAGCCACAGATACTCTTTCACTAGCGTTTAATCGCGGGCTGTTGTGAATTCCAACAAATAAAAAGAAGGCTTCTGGAAGTAATTCCCTACCTTTGCATGTAAGGTCTGATTAGAGAGACAAATCTGATCAGTCTGAACAAAGCCCAGGACGTATTTAAAACAGATCGGGATGTGTCCTTAAATGCATGAATCTAATCCACACACACATAATGTTACACGGTCCGTAGTGAAAGTGTGTCAGGAAGCATTTTGTGGAAATATTCGCTCAGTGTGTGGAAAAAGAGGCATGGTCTGTCTCCTCTGTCCTTGTGATTACAGCTGCTATTTCACAGATCTGTGATCTGGTCGACGGAGGAGCTAAAGACGACGACGAGGCGTGTAGATACGAGGTCTTTGACGTGTCATACTGGGCGTCCTTTAAGAAAGACTTCCTTCCATTTAGTTCTGGTCCATTTTACAGCTGCGCCTGTATTTCTTCTTTCTATATAAACAGTTTAGCATGTCTGCATTAAACCTCCTGTGGTGTAGAAGAGATGTTAACCAGATTTATCACTCAGAGAAACGGGCAGACTTTCTCTCCAGATGTACGACGACCAGAGTGTCCTGACATGACACACATGATGAATGTTGCATGATGTGTAACAGACAACCTCCCTCACCAGCTAACAGGTGTTAGCTCCGTGCTATATGAAGAGAAACATGATGACCTGTGTGCAGAGGAAAGCCTGGATGTGGATATGTGTGTGTGTGTGTGTGTGTGTGTGTGTGTGTGTGTGTGTGTGTGTGTGTGTGTGTGTGTGTACAGTCATTGATCGCTGAGGACATTCATGTTTCCGGGGACGTCCAGATGCTCCATTCATGATTTCAGGATGACCTGTTTGAGTGTGTGAGTGTTTACTTGATCCTTTCAGAGTAACAGGCGTCTCCAGAGGAACCACAACGTGATGCAGCTTCATGTTTCTTCTACCAGGAAGGAGCCGTGTTGGCCAGTCGTCGCATACGCCTGGAAAAAAAACAAAATCATACACATTGTTTAAACATTTCTACAAGAAACCCTACGTATCCTTAGAGAACAGCAAACAGATGTCCAGTGCTGTGCAAAAGTCGCAGGCCACCACTAGATTTGTTGTTTTAGCGATGTTATTGTTATTCATCATCATGCTATTCATTTTATTCTTCAGCCTGACAACGATCCCAAGCACAAGCAGAAGGAAACAAATCCACAGCCATGGACGGACCTCCACACAGTCCAGACCTGAATATTAAAGAGGCAGTATGGGATCATCTGGACAGAGACAGGAATTTAAAGACGGCCTTCATCTAAAGCTCAAAGTGCTGAAAGAAGCCTGGATGTTAAAGATCAGAGGATTACATTCAGAAAACTTAAAGACAGTCGCCCCTGAAGAGTTCAAGATATACGATGTGCAGAGGGATGTCACACTGAGTACTTACTTCACCAGCAGAAGCTATTTTGTTTTAAAGTGTTTATTTTGTGGAGATATTTTCTGGTTGTATCTGATTGTTTAAAACTTTATAGATAGTCATCAAAAGTCTGCGGCGGCCTAAGACTTTTGCACAGCGCTGACTATTTGTTGAAGTTTGAGCTGCCTGTCTCACCTCGTGTTCCTGTCTTGGTCTCTGATCTTTTTCTCCATTTCTGCATCTGTGAGGGTCTCCAGCAGGGGGCACCACTGGTCTGCATCGCCTGTGTTGCGGATGGCAATCTCTACTGTGGGGAGCGGGTTCTCACTGCGGGGGAATCACAGATAATCAGTTTAATATAGGTGAAAGAGAAACATTTGAAGATGGGTTTACATACTCTAAAAGATTTGTCAGACAAAGTGAGGCCATACAGGTCAGGCCTCCAAAGTCATAAAAGGTTTTGCTGTCAGACACTGGTCTTAAAACTTTTAGCCTACTGTCTGCGTCTGTGAGTTTAATAAGTCCTGTAGGGGTGAGTGTGTGTGAGTCACCTGAAGGCGTAGGTCCTCTGGTGCCAGCTGAGTTGACCCCGGATGCTGTAGGCGATCGTGGTGACGAACTCTCCGCCGAGGCCGAGCTCGGAGCAAAGCTTCAGAGCAAACGACTCGGGCGAGTTCTCCCGCTCAGACATGTCCCACTCGAACTGATCCACCAACGAGATGTTCCCCACGTGGATGTTCAGCTGAAGAACACAACAACAAAAATATTCTCAATCTAATAATTTTCCACCAAACTTCATGTTCATTCTTTCTTTTCTCTAAGGAACCGCTTCTCTTTTGGCTCCGCCCCCACCTTTATGATGACTCTCTGGTCCGCCTGCTCCTCCAGTATGCTGTCGGTCGGGTACGACTCGATCTGCTGTCGGATGGCTGAAGCGATGGCGGGGACGAAGGCGAGAGGATTCAGGTCGAGGTCGTCACATAAGATCTCTGCAAACATCTCTGGCGTCATCAGCTTCTCTGAAAGGTGGAGATCGGGAGGTTTGAATATCTGACAGACGACGATACTTTGTTCTGGAGGATTTATAGCTTTGATATTTACCGTTCATGTTCCACGTGAAAGCATCTCTCAGTTTCTGTCCGTCTATCTCCATGTCGAGTCGAATAGGAACCAGCGATTCCACCTGCGCTGCGTTCTCGTGGATCACTGCCGGGTCGTGGTCATCAAAGCTGAGCGACAAAAAAAGACCCACAAACACAATGCTATGTTGAACTGAGTGGGTCTTTATGTTTGAACAGGACTGATATCTATGCACAGGCGGCATTTTTATTGATTCTTGTTAGGATTTGATCAGCTACTGCTGCTCTTCTGTATAGTATTATTGCATCGTAGATTAAGGGTGGTTTCACACTAGAGACCCGGGCCCGGATCAGAGTACGCTTGACCCCAAAGGCCGGTTCATTTGATCAGTGTGAACACAAACGTACTGTACTCGGGTACTGTGCCTGAGTCCACTTGAAGAGGTGGTCTAGGGCACGTTTCCTGTGTACACGAGTACGGTCTGAGTCCGCAGGAGATGTTAAGGAAACCGTGCTCAAACAAGGATGAACAGCTATATGACGGAATTCTAAACGGCTCCCGTCGCTTCAAAAACGGTCGTATCCGAGGAGCAACGGCCCCTTTCATCCTCAGAGCTGCAAGGAATATGTGGACGTAGGAAGAGGGTCGTTGTTGGCGTCTCAGAAATAACAAAAACATCCACAGTTAGCAGGATGGACTCAGTGTGAGTGGTTGCCATGGTTGCTTCTTTTACTTCCTGCTTCTTGGCAGATTTGCAAACCAACTGTGTGCATACTGACACCTGCTGAATCAGACTGTAGATATACGTAAGTGACCTCTGGTACAGAACGATGTAACTAATGTGAACAAAGACCAGCAGAGGAGAAGGGAGGGGAGGGGGAATCATGCACGGGCACTGTACGAAAAAATCTTGCCTAATGTGAAAACTCTCTAACTGGTTACACATTCTGTTGCACTTTTTGCTCTACGTGTTAAATAAAGCGCCATTCTCACCACAGGGGAAACGTCCTCTTCTTGTCGCGTCCCATCCGGTTGCGGTTGATGGTGGTGGAACAAGGCACGGCGTCGAGGTGGTGGGAGCTGTTGGGCAGCGTGGGAACCCACTGACTGCTCCGCTTTGCTTTCTGCTCCCTGCGCAGAGAGGACAAAAAACATTTTGTGTCAAAGCAGTAATCCAAATATCAAGTGTGACTCTTGGTGTGTATGAGTGTACCACACACACACTTATTGTTTAGTCAGGATTACCTGAGGTAAGCTGGCGGCTCGGTGCTGATGGACACCGCCTTGTACTTTTCATCGTTGCCCTCAAAGATCTCTTCACATTCAGACGCCTTCAGCAGAGTCACACTGGTGGCTTCAGATGAAAAAGAAAACAGAGACAGGTCAACTTCTTAACTGTGTTAAATCTGCAGTGCATTGTGGGTAGAATCACTGAGTAGTTCCAAATAGAGCAGTAGATAATAACTGGGCCTTTACTGATCAAAACATTTAGCTGATGAAAGCCAGGAGCATCAAGGTGGCAAGCTTCACTAAGTTGTTGTGGTAATCTAAAGGATCATGATGTAACTCTGACACCTAGTGTTTAAAATGGGTACTGCAGTCCAGATTCTAAACATTGCAGAGAGCTGTCTCCCCCCCCCCTCTCTAGAGTGGATGCTCACGCAGGTCACCATGTGGTGGACACTGAAGCTTCAGTGTTTATCCAGCTCTGCATCGGTCTGTAAACCTTTCTGCGTTCTAACCTCTCTCCATTTTTCAAAAGCATCTCCAATATTGATCCTAGTTTGAGCACGTTTCTGCTCGTGGAGCTTATTAGAAACATGCAGAGGCTTTTTAGGTCGGGTACAATCACTTCTATCTGAACCAGTTCTCTTGCCCGCTTCCATCGCTGCAACACCTGTTGGTTTGACCTGATAACTGCTCTCATATCTGGCAAACCGAGGGGCGTCCAAAACGGCCGTGTGGGGGTGCCTTAAAACCACCTTGATGTAGAGATAAGTCACTGACTGCTCTTGTAAGTCTAATAAAACATTTTTCACCTTAAAGATTACTGTTCAACGACAGTTATTACATACAACATGTGGATCTGACAGACTAGGAGTCTTCAATATGTTAAGTACAGAAAAACCCAAAGAAACTGAGCTCACCGTGTGATGAAGCTACAATCTTCTTCCTCTCCTCCACCGAGGCTAACCTCCTCCATAAAGACGGATATCTTTTATACAGAGAGCCTCTGAACATACGCAGATAGTTTCCAACCTGCAGAGCAGAAAGCAGACGTTTCAGTGAAACAAGACTAAAACAACAAAGAAACTAAATCTTAAATTCTACAAAGATTTGCAGGATTTACATTTTCACACTTCACAAAAATTCGACATTTGCAGAGAAACGTTTGTCTGACAGAATGACGTCATCACTAGGGATGTAATGATTCAATCAACTCCCGATACGATTCAGGATACTGGGTTCACGATACGATTCTCTCACGATTTATTTAACAAAATGAGACTGTAGACAAATGATGAGTGAAACAGATTCCTTTAGGAGCTGCTAACCTGCTTGTCAGTGTGGTTTGGCCTTTTAATGTTTTTTCCTCTCAACAAGGGGAGGTGATTGGAGCTTCTCATTGAGGTGCTGATTAAATGCTGCATCATGTTGGTCGTGCTATTTGTGTAGTTCTCTGTCTTCTTGCAATATTTACACACAGTTTTTGTCTCGTCTGTTATCTTCTCACCTCTTTTATTTTCTGTCTTGAAGCCAAAATGCTTCCACACCTCTGATTTAAGAGACGGTGGTGCTTCCTCAATTTCTAAATCTTGCTCTGCAGCTGCTGACGCTCACCATATTATTGAGATTCATTTTTCAGAGTACCGATGTGAACCTCGACACCTTTGAATCGATTCATCACGATTTCACGATTCATCTTTACATCCCTAGTAAGGATTCAAACCCTTCAGGCTTTTCCACATTATAAAAAAGTAGAATAGGCTTTTCTCTTTTTCACAATGTGCATGGTGCTTAAACTTTATCTGTGACACTCAAAAGATTATTTAGACATCTTTTGAATGTGCAAAGAGTCTCTTGAGATTTACACCTTGTCAAATTATTTAAAAAGCATGTCATATTTCCCCCCCAACTTCAACATGAAAGATGCCTTTGTGTTGATCCATTATATGTTTCTGCAGTTAGTTATATAGAAACATCTTGTAGTAAATCACTGACTGAGCTGGACCATCAGGACTTTCACTCACAATACACTCTTTACTCTTTTTACAGTTTGTTTGATATTTATTATGTTTTACAAAACTGTGACTGACTGCTAACCACATGTTTTCCCTTTCTTCATCTGGCTTGGTTTTAAAGCGTTGTATTAAAATTGACAGAAACTTAGAGGAGCCCCTTCTTCAACACTTCAGGTTGATGTGTTGGTGCAGCTCAGAAATCTTCTCTGTTGAAGTGAGAAGTTTATTTAACATTTCAGCAAAAAGGCAAAATCTTTCACCTATCATTTAACCTGGACTGGAACTAAATAATTAATTGTATTTCCCCTCTTCTTTTCTGTTGTTTCCCTTGGACTCAGCTCCCCTTATTTTCGTTGTAATGTTTGTCTTTGTTTACGAAGCCATCAATGAAGCTAGTTAGCGTGCTAGCAATAACTAGCATCGCCTGAAGCTAACACGAGGAAGCTAAGCATCGTTTATTAAATCAATGAATGGACAGTTACATACCTCCGAGCCGACCATGTAAAAGTCCCCATCTTGTTCTAACTGAAATTTAACCGGCTTCTGGCCAAATGTTTTACTTAAAGCTAGTTGCATCCTTACGCAGTTGCTAACAGGCTAACTAATAATGAGCGTCCTTTTCTTCAGATACGTTCAGGCTCACGATAAAGCTGGGAAATCAAAGAGTTCACACGAGCGCTTTAAAAAACGTTAAAAAGGAGCTTACTTCCCCGACAGTTTCAAACGAATAGGAGAGAGAAATACGTAAATAAAAACTGCTATAAAGACTGCCGATTACACAAGTATGTTAAATCAACATTTCCATGACGTAGCTATTGAACTCCTATGTGAAGTCTTTCTTTCCGATTATCTTAAACGCCAAACAGCGCTTTCTCATTGTTCGGTCCAAGGTAGAGGAGGAAATTCAAAGTCCATTATCGCCCCCTAGTGATCAAATGTGAGATAACATGCAACTCCTCTTTATAAAGGGCAAACTTGCCGCCAATTTAATAATAAAAACAGACTATAATTATATACATTAGTGGGTATCTCATAATAACGATTAAGTATTTTATAATATTAAAGGTAAAGAGCTAAATTAATTCAAATGAATGTCTTCTCAAAACAAAATATATTAAGCTTAACCCTTAAAAATAGATGAATGAATTAGTGATGGGAATTCCGGTTCTTTTTAGTGAGCCAGATCATTTGGTTCAGCTCACTAAAAACTCATTTGACCACTTATACCTTTTTTAATTCATCCACATTAAGCGCTGTTTTGACTTATGATTTGTATGTGTACACATATATCACTTAAAGGCAGGGTTGGTAATTTTCTAAAACTAGCATGATTTTGAAAGTAGCATTCCCTCAGTGCTCCGTCTACACCCACCCCCTCCCCTCTGTGCTCCCTCAAAAGCCACGCCCCTCACTTACATGCACAAGCGCCATTGGTCCAGAAGCGGACCTCAGCTCATGCTTTGAGTGTGGGCTCAAGCATGCATGAGCAGGGAGACAGGGAGGCTGTGATTGGTTCATCAGATTGGTACCTCGTGGCAGACATTGGTCGAAGTTTTTACAGGTTTACAGCTGCTACAGATGACGGATTTTCTTTGTTCCTTTTTCAGAGCACATGAGTTATTAATTTCTGTCGGGACCTAAAGACAATTTCAACCAAAATCTTAAAAAGTGGATCTGGAGGAAATTACCAACCCTGCCTTTAAATTATTCAATTCATCCTTTGTACTGAAGTATTCAAAAGTAAAGATTACATTTTGTAATATCCACAAATTGCTGTAGCCAATTGTTTTCACTGCATTGACTCCTTCCTGTTCAGCGCACCCGTCTATGAGCGCCGCTATTCTGGACCCTCGCCCCTCCCTGCTTGTATGATCCTCGTCTATCCTCACGTGATTGGTTGCACAGCACGCACGTATCATTCAGTCACTGCATGCATGGCGCACCTGTAGCGTGAAGATCATCAAATCATTCTGCCTTGTAATACTTTACAAAAAAACTCAAATCGTTCACTCGCTCTTTGAACCGGCTCGTTCGCGACCAACACATCACTAGTGTGAATATAAATATGATCTTGGCATACAATGTGTTGTGATTATTCAACTTGGCCTGCACTCACGTAAGGGTAGAATAAAACTGCTTTGGTTAAATGAAACAGAATAACACAATCAGCTGTGATTTAAAATAATGATTTCATTACAGTCCAAGTCTCATCGCAGCCTGCACAGCAATATTTAGATTCACAGATTATTAGAAACTCAGGGATGTTGTTATCCAGTGTTAGCAAGGATTGACAAAAGCTTCCTAATCCCACTCTCACACTCGTAACTTCAGTTCTTATAAGCAACACACACGAGCAAACTGTCCTCCACACATGCTGCTGAAAAGGCAACCAGGATCATCAGGTAACAGACACATTAAAAAAGTGCTAAATCTATTAAATGAACACAGAAGTATCGTCTACAGGTCTGATTTAAGGCTGTTCGTATCAAGTCAATCAAAAAGAGGAATACAACTGTGAATGCTCAACTCAAAGTAGATGAAGAAATGAAAAACAGTCGTTACATTTTGATGCTACGAGACGCATGATCCTTTCTTCTTTTAGAGACATCTTTGGTTTCAAACGATATTACTTACTACACTTTAAAAGATGAAACCAAAGCATCTTTTGCCACACACATTTATTTCTTAAAAAAGGGAAATGAAAAAAAGAAAACGCGCTCGCCATCTGAATAAATTTGTTTGATAATATTTTACTTCTGTCACTTTTTATCTCTCTTTTTCACGACAGTTGTTTTATCTTTTTTTTTTTTTTTCTGAGATGAAGTCAAACATCACCCGAAGCCTGAAGGCTCCCCGTCCACAGCTCCACCCAAAAGTTTCTCTCAAAAAGTCTTAGAGCGACGATCTGGCGTAAAGAACAGCTTCTGAGGATGATTTAAGCCTGAATACAAAGACAACAGACGGTTCTCTCCAAACCAGTTCAGGTTGTTTGGCGTTCTTCATCCAGAACTAAACAAACACGTCAAAAACAGAGACCATGTTTGTCCCCTTCATGTCTCAGAGGGAGTGTCCATGGAAGAGTTCGATGAGGGGGAAGTTTTAACCTCCAAGGCGCTGTCCCTCCCCCCAGGCGAAGCCGCCCGGGCGCTCCTCAGGGAGGGGGTTGTAGTTGGCGTCTTCCTCTGGAGTATCAAACAGCATCTTTCTGCAGGAGACAGAAAAAACAAATATTAGCGGAGCAAATCATTCAAATTGACGACAGGGGACTGACACGAGCTGACTCAGTCTGAGTCATACTTTATTTATCCCTCTCTTCACTTTCAATTTGCAGGTTTTTTTGTACTTTGCATGTTGTAGGTTTTGGCTTTCCGTTCGGATTTATTGATGAAAAGTAACCTGAGACTCACATGATCGACGGGGTCTTCAGCCACCTTCCACCTCCTGGCTGGTTTGGAAAAACGTCCTCCAAGAAGAAGTACACGTGACCGACAGCAATACCTAAAGAAAGGTCAGATGGGTTTGAATTAAAGCAAATTTCAGACATTCACAAGTTGAACAAAGGGCTGTGCAATCAAACATAAAAACACTGAATACCTAAAAGATCCACGATGATGGAGTTCCCCAGCAGGAGAGAGAATCCCATCAGCACCCAGGGCAGGAAGGGAGCCTGGAAGTTCAGCAGGCCGAAGAAGTTCATGCGAACGTTCGGGTTTCTACGACTCCACACGTACACGAGCATGATGGTGAAGGCCTGACCCAGGAACACCAGACTCACAAAAGTGCCAAATATCTTCAACGTTGTCAAAGAAATGAACAGAGAAATGAACTCCAGAGATATTTAACACAAACAGACAGCTTACTGTGAGGACGGAGTCACGCTCATCTCAAACCTGCTGCTGTCTGAGAGCTTCTGACGTAGACGTTGAATGTTTGTCTCATGACGTAAGACATGACGTAAAAAGAACGGCGTGGGAGTGATGGACGACGCAATGGGACTTGGCATTCACATATGCAGCTTACCCCGAAAACTTCAGGAGATTTTGTGCATGTGTGCACGAGGCTAAGGTGAGCTACATGTGTGAAAACGAACAACAAAAACTTTCCCTCCGACTTTACCCTGCCAGCACCCGAGTACATTTTGTGTGTGAAGTCGGGAAGAGCTGATGTGAGAACGTAGCAGGAAATATTCATGGTGGTGATGTTTATATCCTGCGACCGGTGCACGCCCACAGACCGTCTGCACGAAATGAAACTGCTGCATCATGTTGTCTGTTCATCAGTATGTTCTCCTCCACTCTTTAGTTGATACTGTGAATGTGTCTCCCTTCTGTTGGACAGGGATTGTCTCCGGCTGTGAGGTGCATGTGTGACCATGCAGCTCAGGAAGATTGAAGTGGAAGTGTGCCTGAAATGATTTGCACATGTTCACGAGTGTCTGTGTGAAAATGAAACGAGTGACACGGCGTCAGCATACTGAGAGGGCGACGTGTCATATGACAGTAAGACTTGTTTTCTTTCACTTTAATGTGCAGCGTATTTATGTGCACATATTAAAGGAGGTAGCAGCTGCAGTGAGTGAGATTCTTACAGACGAAATACTAAAAGCAACACTTTGACAAAGGATACGGTCATCAGCAGCCCACCAAAGAGGAACATGAAGACAAAGTCAGCCGTTCGACCCCTGAACGAGCCCTCTTCGAGCATCCGACAGTATCTGTACCTGAAAACACAACGTTAAGGAAACCTACACAGACATTTACGGCTTCATCATCATCATTTAAACACTTTGTTTCAGTGACTGTTTGTCTTTGTTAGATAGGACAGCTAAAGAGAGACAGGAAACGTTGGGAGGAGAGTTTGGGGGATGACGTGTAGCAAAGGGCAGAGGTCGGACTCAAACCCACGGCAGCAGCGATGAGGACTATAGCCTCTGTACATGGGGCGTGCGACATAACCACTAGGCACTGTTCCCCAATGATTGGAGCTGTAATATACGCTCAAACAAAAAAGACCTTCTTCCATGTTAAACATGTTGAACCACATATCTGAAAAAGCCCTTCCAAGAACTTTCATTATCTCGATATTTGTACTAGATAGAAGGTCGTCTTATTCTAACTGAAAGAGACGAAGAAGTCATCAAACAATCAAGGCTCACACTCCAACATAACACCGTGTTCTAACAGCAGGCGAGTGTTGGAACGTCGCGTCGCATCTGGCATGATCGCACGCTTGCTGTCCACACTGCATCCATTAAAAGTTTACCTCTTTGCTGCGTGAATTTCAGTTTCCCCTTGTAAACAGTATAACGTGTGGTGCTTTTATTTTGAAGGTGGACAAACTGAAGTGTGGTGCTTTTATTTTGAAGGTGGACAAACTGAAGTGTGGTGCTTTTATTTTGAAGGTGGACAAACTGAAGTGTGGTGCTTTTATTTTGAAGGTGGACAAAATGAAGTGTGGTGCTTTTATTTTGAAGGTGGACAAACAGAAGTGTGGTGCTTTTATTTTGAAGGTGGACAAACAGAAGTGTGGTGCTTTGTATTGGCGAGCTGTTGACTCAAATCACAACACTCAGAGACTCGTCAATAAACGTCTCGAGGTGAACCAAACACAGCTTTTGTCCAAGTTGTCAAAGGTCAAAGGTCAACATTTCAACACGGATGTTGATTTTGAATAATTCACCGCTATCATCACTTTGTAAAACACGCCATCGAGCTCTGCTGAGTGAGGACAGATAGTGTCAGTGCAGAGCCCCCTCCTTCTTCGTCCTTCTACGCGAGTGATAGAGAGGAAAATAGAAACGGGACATCGGGGTAGAAACAGCGTTTCACGTCACTCTGCGTCTTTTGTGGGTAGTAAGGATTCTTAAATAGTAAACGATAGAAGCTGACGCTCGCTCGCGTCACATCTAATGATCGCGTCATTAGGACAGGCTGTAAGTGGAAAGTATCCAGGCTGAATGTAGAAGTTGAACCTCCTCTCTTTAAGGTCACGGTTGTATTCTGCATGCTTCTTCACGTCTGACAAACAGAAACACGATTTGAACACCTAAAGAAGTTTAGCTGTCACACTGAACCTCACTGAGTCAAAGCTTTGAAGGGTCGTGTGTTTAAGAGGATCTATCAGTCCACACTGAAAACATCTTTATCTCTGAGAACACCGACATGTGAAACAGAAAGTATTCAAATCTGTTCACATGTTCAGTGAAGCGAGACGCAGAACTGAGAAGGATACAAAAAAATCATATTGAAGAGGAAGTTGAAGCCAACTGGACCAAAAAACAGGAAGTTGGTTATAAGTCGCCATACCTGCAGAGAGAGAGAGAAACAACATTTAGGATGAAGAGATTCAGCAGACACAAAGGACAAGTGGACGGTTATTATTTCTGTGTGAGAAACTAAATACACTATGTGACAAAGATGGGGAGTCCAAAGGTTTGATTTAATAAAATACTGAAAATCTACAAAAACCTTCTTAGGACAGAAACGGACTCTTTCACTTAAATAATTTAAAAAGGGATTTAAACAATCAGACACAAGTCGTTGAAAAATAACGACAACATGTTCATTAAATGTGTCGCTAATAATATTAACGTTACGGCCGCAGCTGCGCCTCCTCAGTGTGTTAATGTCTCTGTTTTTCTCCTGTGTGTGTGTGTGTGTGTGTGTGTGTGTGTGTGTGTGTGTGTGTGTGGTGCGTTCTTCCTGATTGATTGCTGACACCATCCACCTGTTGCAGAGTCTCTTCTCATTGAAAACAATTGGAAAAAGACGCTAGGTGGACACAGGCGCTGAAGGTTGTCAGAGTGTTAAGTGTTCTGTAGCCTGAGGATAAGGATGAAGACGAGCCGTGGGTCAGATTAGGGGCGGCTGTGGCTCAGTGGTAGAGTCGTCGTCTCTTAAACAGAAGGTCGGGGGTTTGATCCCCAGCTCCTGCAGCCACATTTCTGATACCCCAAGTTGCTCCCTCTGCTTCTTGGTCGTGGTGTGAATGTGTGTGAATGTGTATTTTGGATTAGTTCTCTTTACTCAGCAGCCTCGACCATCAGTGTGTGAACGTGTAGCTGTGACCTGCGGTGCTTTGAGTCGTCAGAAGACTAGAATAGAACGATACAAGCTCAAGTCCATTTAGCTCACCTGGTAATTCCTTAGAATCAAATCTGGATTGAAGTAAAGCTGAAACGGTGTGATGATCTCGAGTTGCTGAGAGAGGAAACAAAACAAACGTCACGTTAACGATTAAGAAAAACAATCATAGAAAGTTTATTTAAAAGGTCACAGAATAATCGAGCTCTGACCAATAAAACACGAGTTTATTACAGTCATCTTAAAGAAGGGAGCCTCTAATGTTTATTATTTAGAGTCGTTTCTGTATTTAACTGAAACACAAAGAAGTGAAAAGTGAACCTTCAAACCTTCAAATTCACCCGTCACTGCAAAAACATTCAGACCAGTTCAGTCTGAACGTCGTCATGGAGACGATTTGAGGACACTTGTTACAGTTCAGTCTGAACGTCGTCATGGAGACGATTTGAGGACACTTGTTACAGTTCAGTCTGAACGTCGTCATGGAGACGATTTGAGGACACTTGTTACAGTTCAGCCTGAACGTCGTCATGGAGACGATTTCCCAGACGTAAATTACGTCATCAGACCTGATGCCGATATTAGATCGGATCTGTTCCATCTCTCCTACAAATTAAGAGTATCACCACATCTTCACCACCACTACACCTCTGAATACACCTGTTATAAACACATCCTGTGAGAACCAATCACAAGTGGACAGCTCTGATTCTGTCTGCAGCTACAGCAACATGAGGAACATCTTCAGAGTCTCAACACTCGTATAACACAGTCAGTGTTTACATTCATTGAAGTGGAAGAACAGAAAACCAGCTGGTATCTTTTGATAGATTTACTTTATCAGCCAAAGTCTCAACAGTTTCATGTTTTTCAGCTTCTTTACGTGTAAAGATTTGCTGCTTTTATTCCTTATTTCACATTAAAAATATGAAGTATCTTTAAAGATTTGTACATTTACAGATAACGTACTGTCACTTTAAGAGGTACAAACAGGTTGTTAAGGGTCAACACTAGGGATGTAAAGATTAATCGGGAAATCGATTCAAAGGTGTGAAGGTTCACATCAGGACTCTGAAAAATGAATCTCAATAATATGGAGAGCGTCAGCAGCTGTACAGAAAAAAAACACATTAATATGCTGCATTCAGGTGCTGCTCGGGAGGTCCAAGTTTCCGAGTTGGGAAGTCGTTCTTCCGACTTCAGTGAGTTCACGTGATTTCAGTTCGTAAAGTCTGAATGTTGTAACAACACAAAACAGCGCGGACGCTACGAAGAAGAAGGTCAGTGAAATGTCTCTGTCACAAGTTATATTTGAGCAAAAAGTTTATATGCAATACGTGACTTAATAAAAGGTATGTTAACATTAACAAATCATCTTTAGCCGCCCATGTGATGACGATTCTGACGTCAAGTCGGGAAGCTAATTCTTTTCAGAGTTTCCGAGTTGTTGTTCCAACTTGAGCAGGAGACAAGCGGGTTAGCAGCCCCTAAAGGAACCTCATCATTTGTCTTCAGTCTTATTTTGTTAAATAAATCGTGAGACAGTCGTATCGTGAACCCAGGATCGTGAATCGTATCGTGAGTTTAGTGAATCGTTACATCACTAGTCAACATACTAACTTGTTAGCATCACTCACATCTGACCCTCCAGACGAGCATTAATGTATGATTGTGTTTTAGTACAGACATTTTAAATTAAGCTCCTGCCACAGTGAACTCCTCTTCTAGTTCTGTTACAGCCTCCTCTCATCCTCCCAGTTCGGACACGTCTCAGTCTCTAACTGGGGCTAAACCATCGAAGCTAGCCGCACAGAAACGACGCTACGTTAGCTCGATTTAAAGGCATCACGCTTCGCCCCGAGCTAACACGCTAATATGTGAACACATCTCACCACAGCAGCTGTTGTGAGGACACATGCGGTTGTATAAGCCCTGGTAACGATGGGAATCTGTAGGTACTCCTGTTGTAGAGTCTGGTAAGCCATTTTGGACCAACTGAAAGCTTCCGGCACTTTCTTGACACGTCATTCCAATCTGGTGTTGCGTTCAAGCGCGTCGGACAAATGAGATCCCAGGCTAGTTCAATTAAAACTGTGAATTTGCGCTCCAAATTTAAAGAGGACATATTGTGAAAAATCCACTTACAGTACAGTGTTTTTGAACATATATTTGGGTAACCTGAGTGTTCACAAAATGTGAAATAAACCCATCCAGTCCTTTGTTTGTGGTCTGCATAAGTCTTACAACACAGAGAAAAATGCTCCCTTTCAAATTTGCTCTCCTTGTGACATCACAGTGGGATTCTGGTAAAAAAAAAAAAGCCCTCCCCTCCTCCCCACCCATGGTCTCCACTATTGCGTTAAATCCCTGCCAATAAAATCGCACGCGCACATGAGATCCATGCGCGGATATAAAGGAGCCGCGCGGTCAACTCAAACAGCCACGCACGCATATTATCTTTGCGATCGCTTTCATTCATTTTTCAGGGTACCGATGTGAACCATGACACCTTTGAATCGATTTATCCCGATTTCACGATGAATCTTTACATCCCTATCAATGAATATGTTGTTGTAATAATATAGCAATATATATACAAACAAGAAGACATAATGACAAACCTTTATTCTTACTCATGCACAGGATAGAAGAAGTATGTTGCCTCTTGGTTCAATCATTGAAGCCAACTTGCATTATTTCTCATATCCAGCAGAGGGCGACTCCAATTATTGCAAGAGTTATTAGTGTGGTTGTAGAGAAATCTTTGAGAAAATGAGTTTACTTTCCACTTGATTTATTCCCTCAGTAAACATTTATGAATAAGGTCATGGTCTCAATCTCTAGTTTTAAGTCTTCTTCAACACAGCATGATGTTCATTTAGTAAATAACGGTCCCGTTTAGAGTCAGAGAGAGCAGAAAGCAGGATATCCTGTGATCTTTAGGCAGCTGCCACAGTTATCTCTCAACCACCATGGCACTGTGGCATGTACACAAACACACACAAGCTGCAAGATGCTCAGAAACAGGCTCAGTGTTTACTTGTCTTAGACGCTCTTTAGCCTTTAGGATCACTGACGGCTACAAAAATAATCATGGTATCCAGTTTCTGTCCCTTTCTGGTGGATAATGTCTACATGTTGGAGTTTGTTCTTCGTGGATGACCTGATATGGAAGCAAACACCGTAAATTGAGCCCTTAGACTCAACAGCTTCATCGAGTTTTCAGGCAAAATGTGACTTAAGGTGGCATTGTGTCTGTACATTTGCACCAAGGAGAGTAAACAAACAATAACAGCTTCATAAATTATCATTCTGACATCAACAACCTCCAACAATCTTCCCTGTCATCAGTATTTTTCTCACTTATTAAAGTCAGAGCAGCAGATGTGTGTGAATCCGCTGCACGCTGCAGGATGTTTGAAATAATTGCATTTAAAGCCAGCAGTTTATTTTGCAGCGTCATCTGAACAGAGAAGGGTGTGGCTGCACAGAGCTCAGTGTCAGAGTCAGACTCTTTGTGCCCTCACTTTATACTCACAGGAGATTTTACTTTCTTAAACCTGTCGTTTTTTTTATTTTCTGCAGCAGCGCTCACAGTCTCACCTCATCCAGACCTTTGTTTTTCATACCAGGGAGGCTGGGTGTGCAGAGCTTTTTGCATACATGCAGAGTGTGGGAGAGGGGACCGCCTGCAAGACTGAAGTCAGGGAAATATGTGCTCAGGAGTCTATAATTATTGAGCAGCAGCTGCATCAAGCTCACCACAGTTACTGTAGATCCATGAGAACATATTGACTTCCATTCACCTTCAAAATAAACATGTTGACTATGATGCTGAAACAAAGACGTGAAAGGAGACCACACCCCTCTTAACAAAGGAGTAAACAGATTTCAACACAGATTAAAACCATACAAACCTATATTTAAGTGTTGAAGGACAACGTTTCTGGATGGTTTGTGTCTGTCTTTGGTTGATTTTGTTCCTCAGTAGGAGTTTTTTCATCTCTTTTTTCTCATTTTCTGTCTTTTGTTGTCACTTTAAAGGTCCAATCACTAAGATGTGTAGTGAGTGAAATGATAAAGTGAGCTTACTCTATGATCAGACTTTAAGGAAACATGCTATGTTGAAGTGCTGGCTTCTCTGACAACAATGCAGCAGCCAGTATGTCCTCCTTCTAACTTTAGATTCTGGTCCTGAATGGTCTGGATTTGTTTGGACCAGAGAAGGTAGGCGGTTTTAAGGCACCCCCACACGGCCGTTTTGGACGCCCCTCGGTTTGCCAGATATGAGAGCAGTTATCAGGTCAAACCAACAGGTGTTGCAGCGATGGAAGCGGGCAAGAGAACTGGTTCAGATAGAAGTGATTGTACCCGACCTAAAAAGCCTCTGCATGTTTCTAATAAGCTCCACGAGCAGAAACGTGCTCAAACTAGGATCAATATTGGAGATGCTTTTGAAAAATGGAGAGAGGTTAGAACGCAGAAAGGTTTACAGACCGATGCAGAGCTGGATAAACACTGAAGCTTCAGTGTCCACCACATGGTGACCTGTGTGAGCATCCACTCTAGAGAGGAGGGGGGGGAGACAGCTCTCTACAATGTTTAGAATTTGGACTGCAGTACCCATTTTAAACACTAGGTGTCAGAGTTACATATTGCTCCTTTAAGTCTCCCTGTTGTCATGTTGTGTTTCTTTAATTTTGTGCATATTTTGTTGTTTAAGTCTCTTCTTGGCCTTTATTTTTTTATTTCTTTAGTCATAATTGTCTGTTATGTCGTTTGTTTCTCTTTTCATTAGTTTGGAGCCTTTTTTTAAACACATTTTTGACCCTTTATCATTGTTTTCCATCTCTGTGGATTTATTTCTTTAATGTTTTGTGTGTGTCTGCTTTGTTCCTGATTTTGAAGACGTTTGACTCTTTGTTGTCGGTTGTTTTTGTGTCTCTTTCTTGTTTTGTGTATCGTTGCTTGCGTTTGCATTTCTATTAGCTAAAAAAAGTGTTTTTTCAGTTGTTCTGTTGTCTCTGTTATAATTTGTTATTTCTTTGAGATACCTTTACACCTTATTCTTGCATCAAGTTTCAGCTCAGGCTCAACACCAACTTTATTATCACGTTTGTTTTTAAGTAATATGATGAAGTTCTTGTATCTTGGCTCTAGCTGCTGCAAGATCAAAAATAATACAATGCTCAAAATATTAAACACAGAACTCTGAACTCAGCCATGTGCGTGCATTTGGAGTGTAAGCTGCAAGGAGCCTGCTGGATGAGGACAGACGAGTGACTCAGTGTGTTAGATGGTGAAGAGGGAGAACAGAATATGAGCGGCGTGTTTGCAGTCCTTAAAGATGTTGAGATCTTTCCTGCTGCAATGAGTTGAGTAACAGTCTGATTATTAAACCACACTGTAAAACATTCTGCCCACACTCTCTTCAGTTCTCAAACCCCGGAGGAACCACAGAGAATAAAGTGTGCGTTGTGTTTCCAAGGACGTCGTTAGTGTTGAGAGAACATGTGAGTGTGTGTGTGTTCTGTGAAAACCAAGAAATCAACACTGTCGTCTCTCTGAACAGACGGACCATTGACAGAAACAGGAATGTGATTTCTCAAGAGCCTCTCCTCCCCTGGCTTTCTTCACTTTGAGCACCTCTCAGAGGAGAAAGGTGCCTCAGTGGCTGAAGTGACCATTTTCACAAACTGAGTATTATCTAAAAAAAGTCACTTGAGGGATGAAGGTGGAAGCTATTTCAGACGTGTCCTCAGCTCGAAGGAATAAACCAAGTCCATTGTTGTTCCAGTTTGAATGTCTCAGTCTGTTTCTCAAAAGTCCGGTAAAATTACCAAATATTTGTTAAATATTGGAAACTCTTTTCCCCGATGTGTCCGACACCACATGAATGCAGCACAAGTCCCACCTAAGCTCCACTTCTTTTTCTGATCAAAAGTGCTCGTTCAGCTTCAAAGCGCCTCTTCGGTAACCAATGGGTGACGTCACTGAGACTATGTCCATGTTCTATACAGTCTGTGTTACAATATGATCAATCCGTCTCCATAACAACCAAGAGGTGACATCTTTTATGCCGAACGAAAACAGCAGTCCAACCCATCGACAGTTGCGTCACCTGTTGGTTCCTGAAGCTGCATTTTGAAGGCCAGAGATGGCGGTCTTAGACTTCATGTATCTAAATGGATAAACATTAAAGGCAGGGCTGTTAAATTTCTCCAGATACACTTTTTAAAATGTTGGTTAAAATTGTCTTTAGGTCCTGACAGAAATTAATAACTCATGTTCTCTGAAAAAGGAACAAAGACAATCATCATCTGTAGCAGTTGTAAGTCACTCAAGGAACTGCAGGATTCTACACTTCAGCATCGGCTTCATTTTGTCAACACCGGAGGTTGCTGATTGGTCCACGCCTTCTATACAGTTTATACAGATGACTCTTTCTGACACGTGGTGGTCCTGGTATAAGGTGCACTTTACAAATATTTACAGAAAACATTTCACCAGACGCCAAAAACTTTTCACTAGATGCAAGAATATTTTATAAAACATCAAAAACATTTCACTTAAAAACATTCACTTTCTGCAAACAGTTTATACTTTTATATTTTATCAGAAGGGGAATATGTTCTTGCAGAATGTGAATGTTTGTTTTTGCATTTAGTGAAATGTTTACAGCAAGGTGAAGCCACTCAAAAAGTCTTATTTTTAGATGACTCTCTTAAGAAGACATAGCCTACTTGTGATTACATTCTTCCCTTTCTGCTGATCATTTCGGCCCACAGATTCTTCACTGGCCCTTTAAGTTAGCCTGAAGGCTTTATTTTGAAGCCAGTGATGGGCGTCTGTATCTAAAGCTGTTTCCTGTCTAACTTGACGCCTCTCTCTGTGTGACACAACAGTGTGTGTGTGTGTGTGTGTGTGTATATATGTGTGTGTCTTCAGGGTGTCGCAGTTTGGTTCAGAGCAGTTTCGTAATTCATCCCGAGCATCGCTGAAAGAAGGAAGTGCAGCCATGGCGCAGGGGCTCAAAGACAGGTTTGAAAAGTTCCTGCATGAGAAAAATCTCATGACAGATGTTCTGGCGAAGATCGAGGCGAGAACCGGAGTGAGCAGGACGTACATCGCTCTTGGTGAGTGAACATGACAGATGTACGGAAAACCAGAAAAACCCGAGAGGAGATGATCAGGCAGCGTGGCTCTGAGTCATCACCTACAGAGGGGAACATTTAGGAGACTTTATTCTACTGACGTTTCTCATTTATTCTGACAGAACATATGCTCAGTATTATTACTGTTTTATATGTTATTATCATGTTGATGTGACATCATGTGTTGTGTGTGTGTGTGTGTGTGTGTTGCAGCTGTGGTCGGGGTGATCGCGGTGTATTTGGTGATCGGTTACGGAGCCTCCCTGCTGTGTAACCTCATCGGCTTTCTTTATCCTGCCTACATATCGTAAGTGTTTCATTATAGAGCAGATCTGTCTGCAAGGAGGGGCCCGCCAGCTCCTCCAACTAACACTCACACACGCACACGCACACGCACACACACACACACACACGCACACGCACACACACACACACACACACACACACACACACACACACACACAGACACAGACAAAGTGCTCTGAAAGGAAAAATCAGTAATAAAAATAAAAATCAGTCAAAGATACAATAGCTACGTAGATTTTTTGCACTAAAATATCTAAATGAATAAAAAATTGTGTTAACCTGTTTTATATGTTTTTATTGAGTACGTTACCTCAAATATTTCCATCAGTTATCAAAGCCAGAGAAATCCGTAATTTTAGAGTTGTAACAGGAAGTGTCTTGTGGTGGAGGCCGCCAGACAGACTTGTCATGTTTATCGTTGCCGTGGAAACACAGGATGTTATGTGAAAGATTGCTTGATAATGAAGCTGAGCTGCTACTGAAAGCTGCCGTACTGCTGCTGGGATAAAAACGTCATGTCAATGTCTCTTCCTCTTTCTCACTCGGTCGTCTTGACTACGGTCAACTCGAAGTTCGTTTCAAGATTTAGGTTGAAATTGTCTTTAGGTCCTGACAGACATTAATAACGCATGTCCTCTGAAAAAGGAACAAAGAAAATCCGTCATCTGTAGCAGTTGTAAGCCTGTAAAAACTTCGACCAATGTCTGCCACGAGGTACCAATCTGATGAACCAATCACAGCCTCCCTGTCTCCCTGCTCGTTCTCTACCTCTTGCGTGCTCTAGCCCACACTCAAAGCACGTCACCGATGACGGAGTTTATACTGTGAGTTTACTTACCGCTGAATGAGACATGAGACGACGTAGTTTCTACACAATGCAAGAGATGAGCTGAGGTCCGCTTCTGGACCAATGGCTCTCGTGCATGTAAGTGAGGGGCGTGGCTTTAGAGGGAGCACAGAGGGGAGGGGGTGCAGATGGAGCACTGAGGGAATGCTACTTTAAAAATCATGCTAGTTTTAGAAAATTATCAACCCTGCCTTGGACATCAAATTAAATTATGTTTTGTGCATTTGATTGAATTTCAGCATCTGTCGTGTGTCATTTATTTGGTACTTAGAGCTGTACATTTAATCTGCACAATTTATGTTCAATTAGGGAGAAGAATTTAAAATAAGTCGAATTGACAAACTCTGTGCAGCACATCCGTTCACTGCCCCTCATTGGAAAGCAGTTCTCACACGTTCACGCCTGTAAAATTCAGGCTTCCTGCCCTGAAATCTTCTTGATTTAGTTGTTCACACATGCACCTCACAGCGGGAGACTAGTCCTGTCTGATGGGATGTGGGGGGGGGGGGGGGGTCTCAGCAGGCAAGACATGACGTAAAAAAGAACGATGTGTGAGTTAAGCAACAGAGAGTGATGCCGTTTTATGCTTTGTGTAGTTTAACATATTCTCAACATCAACAAAAGAGCGGAGAAGAAAATACTGGAGAACAGGAAGCATAATGGCGCAGTTTCATTACATGCACAGAGATCGTGTCGGCCGAGCACATACAGTCTATGGTCGTGCAGCAGGATATAAACGTTGCAGAAGAGGTCCAGGAAGCAACGGTGTAAAGTCTAAAGTTGGATGGTGCTTTCACACATGCACAAAATATCCTGACATTTTCTTGGTGAGCTGATGTGAGAACACAGCAGGAAATATTCAGGAAGATTCACCCCGAGTGTGCGGAGGGGTTGATGACGTTTATATCCTGTGACACATGATACACAATCTCCGTGCAGGTAATGTACCTGCTTCATTATGTCTGACGTTTGCCAGTTTGTTCTTCACCACCTTTCTGCAAAATATCTGAATATGTCAAACTACACAAAGCAATGTTAAAAAATGTAAAAATTCTTAATAGCGTCAGACTCTGTTGCTTTGTACGCCACTTCTGCACCGTTCTTTATACGTTACTTCCGGCCTCCTGAGACCCCGACCCCCTCCTGTCTGACAGCTGTGAGGTGCATGTGTGAACAGCTCAGGAAGATTTCAGGGGCAGCCTGTTTAAAACTTCGTGCATGAGTGCAAACAGAGACATGTTTCTGTTCTCACACAGACCCTCGTCAGTGAAATCTGTGGACTTTCCCTTCGGCCATCTCATGATCCCGATTAAGTCATTTATCAAAAACCATGTTTTTGTGGTTTCCTTTCTCCGTAACGTGAACTGACTGCTGCATACAGACGCACACTCAGGGTTAAAGTGGAGCTCTGTTTTCCTCGGGGACGCCTCTTTCAGAGGATGACTCCATGATGATGGTCAGGATTATCTTCAGCTCCTCAGACATTCAAGTCTCTTTTCCAGAATAGAGCTGAGGTTGAATAAAGAGAGCGTTTGATATTTTAGGATGAGGTTATAAACGGATCATTCGCTCCGGACTTTAAATGTCAATAAGAACACTGACTGTTGTCTTCAGGATATAACACAGTGACGTGAAAAAAGTATAATGGTGTTTTAACCACATCCTGCTTCCTCTCTGATGATGACAACATGATGGGAACTTCCAAATTCATATCTTAACTTCTCTCTTTTACCTGAAATATGTGTAACCACATCAGTAATAATCAAGGTAGAAACACAAGTCAGTGGAGTTCTCTTTGTCATTTCAACCCTGTGTAAAGTACGCAGTGAGATGACATGAATTAGAAATAGAGAGTGTGAGTTTGTTGTGTAGAAGATGCGAGTTGCTCAGGAGTGCAATGGTTCGGTTGATTTTGCGTGTATGTGCGTTTGATGACAAACTATAGCTGTTGATTTTTACACCGTAAACGTTTAGTTCTGGACAGTCGCAGTGTTTAAATAAAGAGGAACTGGACCCACGTGCAGAACTAACACAAGAATGTTTGATTATAACAAAGAGTGAAGAGTCTTTTAGTCAATCGCTGCCTCAAACAATGTCCAACAAAAATCCAGACATCGAGAATAAAACACGAGAAGTTCACAGAAATCCACGGCAGACGCTCAGGAACACGAAGATACACAGAAAGCAGAAACTAGAGCCCGACCGATGTGAGATTTTTATATAGATATCGATATTAGGAAGAGAAAAAAATCACCGATATATCGGCCGATATCGTTCTTAGAGTTATGTTCAATCTGTAGAGATAGTTATAGATATAAGTATTTATGCATTGATCCCTCAAATGCAGTTATCAAACACGTGTGGAAAAGATTTATAACGAAGACAAGATGGTCACTCAGCTGGAAAGTAACTGAGCATGTACGTGTGTCACCGCTCGACACTCTGAGAGTGATGATGCTTGTTGTAATCCACACAGCGCCCTCTGCTGGTGACAGAGAACTGCTAGTGTCATACAATGAAACTCAAATAAAATGCTAACCTGAGACAGTTGACCTACAGCATGTGACCTCTTTATTAAAAACTCTGAATAGAGATTGTGATTGAATGTCTTAGTTGGACTTTTTGTGCTCATCAATCCGATTTTTCTTTAGCACAGATTAGGAAACAGCACTAAAGACATAAAGACAAGAAACCATGAAGCCTTTTCTTCTCACTTATGAAAGACGATAATAAATCCGAGCAGCTGATAACTGAAGTCCTGACTAATCTTTCCATGCACGTATTTACCCGGGTGTAACCGCTGCTTTAACATTTTATAACCATACTCGCTGTCTGCACGACTGATAACATGATAACCAATGACAATCATAAAGGCAAGAAAAAGATCAAATCTGAGTCCCGTTTTTGCTGAGTGTTGTCGTTCTTATGAAACAAGATGACATAAGACTTCAGATTAAAATCACATTGATATTGAAACTGTCCGAGAATATTCAGACGTTTGGCGTGCAGAAACATGGGATGTAAATTCATGCAAATGACTCTGTCTGTGACTGCAGGTCGAGGAGAAGCTAAACAATCTACCTCTGTGTTGTAGGCATGGACACTCTTCACTCTGCGTCATCAAAGAGTGACTAGACCCTATTTAGTGTAAAAACAGAAACCACTGCAGAACAGCTCTGAATTCTAGTTTATGCTCAAATGTTCCGACTCAGTAAACATTTTCCTAACGAGTTTATGGTTTCAATCTCTGCTTTCAAGTCTTCTTCAACACAGCATGATGTTCGTTTAGTAAGTTCAGGTCCCATTTATGGTAAAAAGTCGTTTTCACACATGCACTGTAGTTAGGTTGACTGAAAGTTAGGCTGAGACAGCATTTCCAGCATGGTGGCTGCTGCCGATGAGCCTCCGGAGCCCCCTGCAGGAACAGATGGTGACGTCACTCAGGCTTCGTCCATTAATATTTACAATCTGTGGTGTGAAAGCAAAATGCTGAATATTTCACGCTGACTTTTCTCATGTCAGCCTCATCGAAAACTTTTAGCAAGAAGTTGCGTTGATGTGTGAACGCAGCAGGAAATATTCAGGAAAATTCACCAGAAGACAGTGAGCGACGTGACGGGTGGAGATATTGATGTTTACATCCTGCGCCTGCTGCCTGAGCAGTTTGATCTTTCTGCACGTCAAATGCAGCTTGAGTTTATTTATATAAGTGAATAAGTCCAGTTACACGATGCACATTTGTGAATAAGCGACTCAGGAGGATTTCAGCGTCAGGGAGGCGTGATTGGTTCATAAAAATGTAACCGAGTGCAGACATTGGTCGAAGTTTTTACAGGCTTACAACTGCTACAGATGACGGATTTTCTAAAGACAATTTCAACCAAAATCTTAAAAAGTGGATCTGGAGAAAATTACCAACCCTGTCTTTAATAGACTATGAAGTAGCTGAGGATTTGGGGCGGGGCTACCTCTGATTGACAAGTGGCTACTGTTGAAACCTGTAAAATATCTTGATCAGGGCTGGTTAAATCGGCACTTTAGGATAGTCGTTGTCTGCAAAGGTGCAAAACTCAAGGCTACTTCCCTTACACACACAATCTGCTGGACGGCTTGAAAAGCTTTCTAAGGAACAAATGTTCAGATTTGATAAGAGAGTGGTTGGTGAAGGACTGCGTCACCGGAGAGAAACACGCTGCGAAACATGTCCATGAAACTCTATGAAAGAACCCTGACGGAGCTTTAAAGAGATCAGTGTTTCCTTTTCTTATCTTTGTGGTGTAATCACTTTAATGTGAGGACATTCAAAGGAACTGAACTGAGGGAAGACATTTTTTTAAAGATCTGTTAACACGAGAGATCAGCTGCTTCCTGATTTCATCCACAGATAACCGAGAGAAGACGAGCACGGATGAAGAGCAGTGAAACGTTTTACGTTCTTTATTCTTCAGGATGCTTTCAAATTACCTGCTGAGATATTTCTCTGGAACACTACGATACAAAGACGGCTTTTTAACCGCCTGCAATCGACCTACACGCAGCTCTTATAAAAGCCAAAGACACGTAATCCCAATTTCGTGACTTGTGTGTCCTTTGGTTGGTTGGTGGATGGTTTTGGTCGATTATTCTTTGTTTTTAAAGTTGTTGTTTTATGATTTGTAATTTTACTGGCTCTCATGGGTCTCACGCCTGACAAGTATCACATATCTCAAAACAATTCAAACTAACACTAAAATACGCATTTTCACAAAATAAAAACTGGGGCCCGACCGATATGGGAAAACATAATAAAAATAAAAATGGATGAAAAATCCCAAACTATTGTAACGTTGGTCGTATGCTGAGATGCTTCTACAAACAGAGATAATGATTCTGGTAGAGGCAGAGCACGAACACAGGCAACACTAATGTGCATGCAGAGTAGTTCTGTGGTCAAAGAGCCGCCATGAGATGCTTCCTGTTTGTAACGTCACCACCACTAACCCTCACCAACAACAGTTTTCTACACGACGGTTACATGCAGTGAGTTCCTCAGTCTGCAGGATGTAAAGCATGTAGTTCACAGAAGGAGCACAGTCGAGTGGATTCAGCTCTAAATACGACCGCTGTTCAGTCCAGCTTAGACGTATCTTTTAACTTAACGGTAAAAAATAAAACACAAAGTCGTAAACATTGTGAAACAAGTTGGTGATTCTACACGTTGACCTGTGAGTGTCCAGGTTGTTCCTGCTCACAGGCAGAAAATCTGGTTTGAACTGATCGCTGTGATGTGTGCAGAGGAAGGTGTGGTTATTTGAATTAAAAGAGCAAACACAGCAGGTCACTGTGTGTAACGACTTTGAACCACCGTGTAGCAGCAGCTGTAGATTTATGTATCCGACCTGTCCTTAGAGGTATTCCACCAATTTAACACAACTAGGTCGGTTTATTGTTCATTTTAGCAACGACAACAGAAGGACATGTCTGCTAGGGTGCTTGAGGGACTTTGTCGTGTCTACGGAAAAAAAACTGCAGTTCCTCCAGTGTCCACTAGAGTCTGTCTCCTGCAGTGAGTCAGTCCTCATAGAGCCCCATGTTAAAATGTCCAACTTTACAGCTGCAGTTCCTCCAGTGTCCACTAGAGTCTGTCTCCTGCAGTGAGTCAGTCCCCATAGAGCCCCATGTTAAAATGTCCAACTTTACAGCTGCAGTTCCTCCAGTGTCCACTAGAGTCTGTCTCCTGCAGTGAGTCAGTCCCCATAGAGCCCCATGTTAAAATGTCCAACTTTACAGATGCAGTTCCTCCAGTGTCCACTAGAGTCTGTCTCCTGCAGTGAGTCAGTCCCCATAGAGCCCCATGTTAAAATGTCCAACTTTACAGATGCAGTTCCTCCAGTGTCCACTAGAGTCTGTCTCCTGCAGTGAGTCAGTCCTCATAGAGCTCCATGTTAAAATGTCCAACTTTACAGCTGCAGTTCCTCCAGTGTCCACTAGAGTCTGTCTCCTGCAGTGAGTCAGTCCCCATAGAGCCCCATGTTAAAATGTCCAACTTTACAGATGCAGTTCCTCCAGTGTCCACTAGAGTCTGTCTCCTGCAGTGAGTCAGTCCCCATAGAGCCCCATGTTAAAATGTCCAACTTTACAGCTGCAGTTCCTCCAGTGTCCACTAGAGTCTGTCTACTGCAGTGAGTCAGTCCCCATAGAGCCCCATGTTAAAATGTCCAACTTTACAGCTGCAGTTCCTCCAGTGTCCACTAGAGTCTGTCTCCTGCAGTGAGTCAGTGCATGATACAGCAGGATCTGCTGTATGACACAATCACACAACGATGCATCATGATTGGATGACTCATCACACATGGTTCATCATGATGTGATGAATCATCGTCACACATCTGATCCTGATGATCTCACAAGTGAGGCTGTTGTTTTTTATTCATCTTGCAGTGAAATCCATTTGCTAAGCTGCTAAGCGTGCTAATGCTAACAGATATGCTAGCAGTAGGTTTGAGTTCTCAGGGCTCGTATATGAAGGGTCGGTTTAAATCACTGTTGCCGGTGTTTGGTTGCTATACTGTTAGCATGCAGGTGGTATTGTATTCAAACATTGTCAGTAAAGGCTGGTTAATATTTCTTTGCACACACAGATGCAGAGGCTGAAGGTGTGGACGGTGTCATGTTCCTGTCTGTGCTGTCTCTTTAATAATACATGCAGACTTTAAAGGGGGTGTAGGAGCAGCTTTGTGCAGAGTGGGTCAGCCTCTGAGTCAGCCCACATACCTGTTTGACAACAGACACAGAGAGACCTAAATACGGGAGAATGTGCAGCTGTTATAAAACGCACAGTTGCTTTAGATGTCATTGTGTTAGTATGTACAGACTGCAGACACAGCCAAGAGGTCAATTTACTCTTTTGGTTTTATAAATAATGACACACTGTAAGAATGAAGAATTAGTAATGCACCAAGCTAGCATTAGGGTACATTTATAACTTAGCTTTTGCTAACCCTACATTAGTTCCAGATCCCCCCTCTGGTTCAGATCTGGTCCCTACTGGTGCCAGTTGTTCATGAGTTATGTGATCAGTTAAAAGATATCAGATTGAATCAAATCTTGAAAACAGGTTTTTCAAAACAAAAAGATAACCAGATACGATTAGTAAGAAGTGTATTCTCTGGGCTCAGGGGTTGAAAGAGTCACATGAGAGGATAAAAATCAGGATTTTAAGGAGTACCATGGTGACCCTTAATATGAAGCTCTCTCTCTCTCTCTCTCTCTCTCTCTCTCTCTCTCTCTCTCTCTCTCTGCAGGATTAAGGCGATTGAAAGTGCGACCAAAGACGACGACACTAAGTGGCTCACGTACTGGGTGGTGTACGGACTCTTCAGCGTGGCCGAGTTCTTCGCTGACATCTTCCTCTCCTGGTTTCCCTTCTACTATATTGGAAAGGTAAACAGCCAACAGAGTGTGTGTGTGTGTCAGTCAGTCAGTCAGTGTGTCAGCACAAGCCTTACCTGTGATCCCTCCCTCCCTCAGTGTGTGTGTGTGTGTGTGTGTTTCCTCTCATTTCAGCGTGTAGAGGGTGGAGCTCTCTGCACTGATGATAAATGATATCTGAGTGTTGAGAGCTTCTGCAGCAGGCTCACCAGCTGTTAGCGATTCAAAGAGTTTGTGTTTGTTTTCAGGGACGTTTAGTTTGTGCTAGAATCTAAACCCTCACTCAAGACTGGCAGGCAAGAAGAGAGAGAGAGAGAGAGAGAGAGAGAGAGAGAGAGAGAGAGAGAGAGAGAGAGAGAGAGAGAGACACTTTGTATTTTCTTGAATTTCAGGAATAAAAACACGATTCATGTTGTAATCCTGACTAATGTGCACCCTCGCTCTCTGCAGGCGTCTGTAAACCTGCGCGAGGCTGCGTTCAAAGCTACAGCTGTGTTACCAACGCTCAAGAAAAATGTAGATTAGTATGTTCAAAGGCATAACATTTTAACAAGGACACAGGACAAAAGCAATTTTCACACATGCACTCCGACACATTTCTGGAACATTTCAGGCAGACTGGACTCTGTCTGAAATGTTCAGGGCCGACTCCAGGAAGGTGGACTCTGGGCTCAGGGGTTGAAAGAGTCAGTTCATCTCCTGAAACATTCAAAGATACAAAACAAGTTCACGGATTCTTCTAAAAACACAAAATCTGAAGAAGCAAACAATAAAAACGTCAAACAAGTTGTTTGAAAGACAAACTTCATAGAACAATTACCTGAAATGTGACGATTGAAAACTGCATGTTATTGTCTAGCTGTCTATGCACTCCTGAACATTTCTAAAAGATGTCAGGCAGACCGCCCTGAAATCTTCCTGAGGTGTTTGTTCACACACGCACCTCACAGCGGGGACTCTCCCTGTCGGACAGAAGAGGGGGGTCTCAGAGGCAACACATAAAAGAAAGTCGCCAAAGTGGCGAACAAAGCAACAGAGTCTGACGCTATAATGAGAATTTTTGCCTTTTCATGCTGAGAGTAGTTCAACTTATTCACGACATCAACAGAAGAGCGGAGAAGAAAATACTGGAGGACAGAAAACAAATTAAGCAGTCTCATTAGAGCACGGCGATCACATCAGTTGCGTTCATTCAGTTGATTTTTGTTCGCCAGTCACAGGACATAAACCTCGTTACTCCCTCCTTCTTCCTGAATATTTCCTGCTGCGTTCTCACCTGCTCCTCGGATGGTCCAAGTTTCGGGGTTGAGAAGTCGTTCTTCCGACTTCAGTGTGTTCTCGTGATTTCAGTTCGGAAAGTCGGAATGTTGTAACAACAGCAACAAACATCGTGATGTGTCCGATACCACATGAATGCACCATCACATCAGCTCACCCCGACTTCACATGGAAGTCTCACAGGGGGCGGGCTGGCAGAAAAAATTCAGTGTAAGTCAGAGTGATCAGTTCGAATTTTTGCGTTCACCAAGCAGCTCACCCTCAAAGCTCGATGACGGAGTAGGAGGAAGAAGAGTTTTGTTTAAGTGAAAGCACCATGAATGATTATCAGAGAATCTGAAGCATTAAAGCAACAACATGTCCGCTATAAAAACTCTGCAGGGCTGATGAAGTGGAAACAGGTGAGCAGGTGGGAGTGAGACTGAACAGACTGGGAGAGATGGGAAGGTGTGCTGCCACCTGCTGGCTGGATGGATGGAGGATGCAGGGGGAGCAGCGCTGCAGTCTGCCACAGTCTGACTCAGTGTGTTTACTGTATACACACGCGTCAGTGACTTCTGTGTGCTGAACCTTTCTCTCTGATACTAATTTAAAGTTAAGCTGCAAAGCTTCTCATTTGTTTAAAATGTGGAAATGACGTACGTGACTTTCATTGAGCCGTGTTTCTGTGATACGATCTGCTTTGGTGATTATTTTTTGGGGCAGTTGTGCACTGCTGTGGTTCTACACAAGAAGGAACCTGTTTACCTGAAACTTTAATAGAGACACACCCACTGAGTGTTAGAGTCAGGTGGATCACACTGACAGTTTCAGACGTTTGGAGAAACAGCGTGTTGTGTGGTAACTTAGATTGCAGTCAGAATCCGGTGTATTTGGAGGGTTTGTTCATACGGGGGAATTATCTCGATGTTTTGGCTGCGGGTCAATAAATGGAAATATTCTGAAATATTGGAGGTAAACAGAAGTGTTTCCATAGTGACAAAATGTAAACAAAATCAATGATATAATATATACACCTGCTTACATCGGCGTGTGCATGTTGGTGAAAAGTCACCTGTGCAGGTGACCGAGCTAATGATTGCAGTTATGTGAACGTTTGTGTGCCCAGTTGAATATGTCTGCAGTCAAGTAATGATTAATGACAACATTAATAAGTGTAAATAATTAAAGCAGCTTTACCCCACATTAAGATGTACAATCTCTTTGTCCCAAACAAAGAGGAGAGACTGAGACTACACGATGTTGTGTCCGGTTCTGATGACGTCTCTCTGTTCTTCGTCCTCAGTGTGCCTTCCTCGTGTGGTGCATGGCTCCCACTCCCTCCAACGGATCGGCTAAGATTTACAACCGCATCATCCGGCCGTTTTTCCTCAAGAACGAAGCCAAGATCGACGACGCCATGAAGAACATCAAGGACAAGGCGACAGAAGCTGCCGACAAGTTCAAAGATGAGGGTGAGCATCTGCAAACGTGTTTCCAGTAAAAACAGCCTGAACAGTGATGGACTCTATTAATCAAAGGAAAAAATTAAAGTACTTTAAAGGAGCAATCTGTAACTCTGACACCTAGTGTTTAAAATGGGTACTGCAGTCCAAATGTTTGGGGTTGAAAATAAACAGCTCTAAATAAAATGACATTTTGTCTTTTTAGTGTAGTGAGCCCTGACTTTAGCCTGATAACATTTAACTTAAGTGATTTTATTTATTTCTGACATTGTGTGTGTTTGTGTGTGTGTGTGTGCGTGTGTGTGTGTGTGTGTGTGTGTGTGTGTGTGTGTGTGTGCGTGTGTGTGTTTGTGTGTGTGTGTGTGTGTGTGTGTGTGTGTGTGTCTCCACAGCAAAGAAAGCCACAGCGAACATCATGTTCGAGGAGAACATGAAGAAGAGCTCGTAAGAAGGAGACGTGGCGTCTGCAGCGAGCCGACTCTGTTACAGATCTAATGTTGCCTTTAATGCTCGTTTTTAAGATGTTCAGTACGTGTAGCCTTTCACCTGTATCTATATTAAAGCCATTCCCCGGGTCAGGTCACTTATTTAAATTCGCCCTCTGGAGGGCTGAGAGATATCTGTACGCTGGTCCTGAGACACTTCATGAACCAAATAAAAACTAAGAAGAAGAGGAAGGGTTTGTTTTCTTTGTGTCTGTCTGCAAGTAAAGCTTCTCTGAAAAATAACACGACACGCTCCATGAACTGTTAACTCCAGAAGTGCTAAAGATTTTAATCCAAACAGGAAGAACCGGCTCTACGTCAGCGTGCTTCATCCCTCCAGGTGAAATATCTCAAACTGTAAAGAACATTTTCACCGTTACACCTTATGGTAGGAAACCGTCTTTGTTTAAAGCTCACAGGTGCGTGTCACTGACGATCTCCAGATCTACTAAACCCGTACTTCTCAACGGGTCTATCCTCAGGACCCACCACCAACACCTTAATGAGAAAATATGGACCCACATTTCTAATATCTTTCACCCAATCAGATTCATGTAATTAAAATGGGGCAGTTTGGACTTCAGACAGAAACATGTTTTTAAAAGCGCTTCCTAGACTTTTTGACAATTTTCTTTCCAGGCACAAATTCTCGACCACTGGAAACTGCTCTGCGTCCCGCTCTTGGGTCCCGACCCACCAGTTGAGAACCACTGTACTAAATGTCACTTATAGATAGATAGATAGATAGATACTTTATTGATCCCGAGGGAAATTAAGGACTGCATATGTCCTATATGCATTAGATGTAACGATGCCTATGTGTCCCTGACAAATAAACTGATAAATAAATAATTCTGATGAGAAATCTCTGAAGCGATCCTTCCTGATTAAATCAAATCAATTGTGATTCATTTGGAGCGTTGCACTCGTTTGCCTTTGAAAACTGCCCTGCGGGTTCTGTGTTTTTTAAAGGTCACATCTTCTCCTCCTCTTCAGTGTAAATAAGTCTCAGAGCTCCTCAAAACATGTGTGTGAAGTGTCTTGTTCTAAATCCACTCTGATCCTGTATTTGATCATGTCTATAAACCCCTCTATTTCAGCCCTGCTCAGAACAGGCTGTTTCTGTGTCTGTAGCTTTAAATGTAAATGAGCTGTGTCTGACCACGCCCCTCTCTGGAAGGGCTTGGGTGTCTCGGTCTTCTCGCTCCATGCCCTATTGTTTACGATGAGAAGGCAGACTCAGAGGGCAGAACAAACACCTAGCTGTGGGAGTGTCACCCACCTGGGGGAGGGGTTACTGCCCTTTGTGATGTCATGAAGGGAAAATCTCCAAACGTCCTGTTTGAGCACACATTTTCTGAAAAGTTGAGCAGGCAGAAGACGGAGAGGATGGGCCCTCTCGTCCCGTCCGTCTACAAAAAGAAATCAAGGTGGGGACGTCATGTTGAAAAAGGAGACACTTGTTGTAGGAGAGTTGGTACGAGTGAGTACAGTGATTGATTTTTAATGGCTTCATAAACAACTATATAAAACAGTTCATAAAAATTCATGCACTTTCAGTGTAAATTCATTTTCAAATATAGAGGAAATTTATGTACAACAGTGTGAACCGTAACAGTGACTTCATTTAGTTGGGCTGGTTCACCACAAATATACTTGGCTGCATAGAAACATTGACATTATTATTGCCTACGTAGAAAACAAAACTAAAAGGTCGAGAAAGAAAAAGAAGTCAGAAGTCTAACTGTTTAAGATCTAACAGGCGCTTCTACGGAGAGAAAACAAGACGGTGATTTCAAAAAGTCCGCTCCTTTCAGCTCACTGATTCAAGAGACGAAAGAACTAAGCACTAGTGAGAAAAACTGAGTAAGAACTTTCCCTTTACCAAAAGTTACATTCTGAAAGCATTAAACGAAAGAACTATTGTACAGAAACTCACTCGGAGAACGACGAAAAAAGCCTGAGTCGATGGGGAAAGTAGAGTCATAATAAATCCCAAAAGCCTGAGGAAAAAAGACCACTGATTTACTATTTTACAAAAATGTACAACAGCATTATTGAAGGAAAAAAACATGATACAAGTCGCTCTAAAAAAAAGAATCCAGGTTATTTTTTTACATCTAAGATATGTTATTAAATAATTCACACCAGGTGGAAACAGAAAACCTGCAGAGGAACTGAGAAATGCTGTAAATGAGGTACTTCAGGTGGCTTCACCGTGACGTCCACCTGCTCTGTGATTCTTGCGACGTCTCATCGAGTTAACACTTAAATAAGAAGCATGATTGAGAGACAGACGGACAGACGAACATAGAGAAACAGTCAGACAGGATCCAGTGTCGTGGGTTGGCGGGAATATGAGGCAGCACTCAGGGTCGACCGTGTCCAGAGTTAAAAAAAAGTTTATAAAAATAACAAAAATCCCAGCTGCGTGCTGTGGAGCCGCCGTCGCAGCGTTAAACTCTTAAATAGAAAAATAGGATTCTTTAATCTGCTGCCTGGGTGGAGCCGCTCCCCGGCGCTCGTCCTGCAGGTTCCCGAGGTGATGTCAGCTGCAGAGGGGGAGGAGCCGCGCTGATGTGACGGCTGCTCGCTGCTTCAGACAGCTGCAGTCCCTGTAAGGCATCTCGCTGTGTGTCAGTCTATGGCTGCTACGTGCAGACCCCGCAGCTCCTGCTATGTCTTACGGCTGCTCCAGATCTGCTCCGGTGTGCTCTTGTGGTCCGACGAGTAGTCGAAGGGCGAGCGGTGACCCAGCGGAGAGCGGGAGTCGTAGGGGGAGCGCTGGTCTCGGGGGGAGCGCGGCCCACTGGCCGAGGCTCGCTGCTCGCTCTGCCAGTCTGAGTGGTATCTGTAGGAGGAGCGGTGGTCTGAGTGGGAATGATCCTTCAAGTCGGCCCGGTGGTCTCTGCCGGAGCGGAAATCCTCCAGCTTCCTGTGCTTACTGTCGTTGTAATATCTGCACAAAATAAAACACACATGACTGATGGGACACATATGCGTGTTTTTGGGTTACATATCAAAAATAACTCCAAGGACTCCTTCACACAGGCAGAATCTGGAGAAAGTACCAGAGCACATGAATTGATTTTAAGGTGCAGAGGACTAACGCTTCCTCGCACTGCAACCTTTATTGTAGAGAGGACAGTGGATAGAGTCAGAAATCAGGGAGAGAGAGAGAGAGAGAGAGAGAGAGAGAGTGGGGAATGACATACAGAAAGGAGAAACAGGTTGGATTCAAACCCGGGCTGTCTGCTTGGAGGACCACAGCCTCTGTATATGGGATGCGCACACTAACCACTAGGCTACCAGCGCCCTTAATATGTGAAGATCTATGTTGTTAGAGCATGCACAAGAAAAGGTACAGAAATAAAAATGGAAGACTTTCTAATTCTTGATGCGAGTGTTGTCAGGGAGTTTTCTTGGACATAAAAACGACACCTTTACATTCACAGGTGAGAGCAGGTTTGAATGTGAAGGGTCGACCCTCACCTGTCCTGTCTGTCTCTGTCCCGGCTGTCCGGTCTGTAGTGGTCTCTGTCTCGGTGGTCTTTTCCGTTGCTGAAGGAGGAGTACGGCCTCTTCCTGGAGTCTCCTCCTCCTCCTGACGTCTTTCTGTGAGACTCGGAGGAGTGTCTCTCCTTGCTGCCGCTGCTCTCGTGGTGTCGACCTGACGGCGGATGTCTGTCCGAGCTGCAGCTGTCTCTGCTGCTCTCGTCCTGGTGAGAGTTGTCCTTGAGCCTCTCGATGTCTGAGGACAAAGACAAGAACTGAATCAGACAGAACTCTCTCATGCTTAAGTTGTTACATCATGAAGACAGAGGGCGACTGAGCGTACCTGCGTTTTTGTAACCGTGTGTGTTCTGACTTCTAGTGTTCTGCTCCATGGCCTGGGCGTTCTCTTGCCTCTTCTTGATCGCGTGTTTGTACAGTTTGTGAAGCTTTCTGGCGTCAAACTCGGTGAACTTTGAGACAAAAATCCACAGATTTCTGGAAAGGAAGAATAAACAGAAATAAGAAAACAGGATTCTGACTGAGACACTGAGACAGGTTAAATGTGTGTTTGAAGGTTTGTGTGGACAATATTGTGACACCAAACTACGATCACAATGAGTTCTTCTTAAAGATGATAAATGAAGTTTGATGAATATCTGCAATGACAGAAGCCTGAAGAAACCAGAAGGTGTTTATCGACTCACACATTGAGTCTTCACACTTGTTTAAGTTTTCTTTTTTTTTTAAGTGAAGTTACACGGGTTCTGTGCCTTGTTCAAAGGCACCTCAGCAGCGCTCAGGAAGTGACCTGGTACCTCTCCAACTTTTACATTTTTGAATCGCACCGGGACTTGAACCGGCGACCCTCTGGTTCCCAACCCAAGTCCCTACAGACTGAGCTACAGCCGCCTTCTACGTTTACTTCACGACGATCGTGTAGATTGTTTGACCCAGGCCTCGCTGTTGATAAGCTTAATTTTTGTGGACCTTATATTGAACACTGTGTTCTTACTTCCTCCACTGCTTGATGAGGTCGGGGTTTGAATACTCCTTCAGACACTCGGTGATGTGGTCTCCGATCTTGATGAGGCACTGCCTCGTGTGTTCCAGCTGCTCGCGCTCAGACAGTCCTTTCTCCGGTCTGTCCAGCTGCTTCAGAGCCGCTTTCACCGGCCGCATCCTCTCTTTACACTGAAACACAAACACACAAGTCAAATGAATAAAGTTTAATAGAGCTAGAAGATACAACATGTGGACGGTCTTCATTCAGGAGAAATCCCAAAGCGTTCTGGCTGTATCTGACTAAAATGACTCAACATAAACCTCAAAGTCAGTAAAGTAGCTGTCATCTTCTCTGTGTTGTTGTGCAGACGCGGACCGGTTAGTCCTGGAGCAGTGTGAGCGCAGGCCGTGCAGGCCAGCGGGGGAATGGGGAGGGGGGACAATCGTGCTTAAACACGGTACGGGACAACTTTGCTAGTGTGAGTTCGCCGTTTGAAAAGCTGAGCCCCCAACCAGGACCAACACGATATAAAGACCTTTATATACATTTCCCAGTAATTTTTCCATGATTTTATTCAATATGTGCAAATCTTATTTCATGAATCTCAGAGCAGACCGACCCCCCCTGACATCTCAGAGGACAAATGTTCTTCTAAATGTAAGGATCCCATCATTTAACAATCAAAGGGGCCCAGGTTTTAAATAACTGGATTTCCCTTTTAGTATCGGTGTAACGTACCACACTGAACGTCCTCTGGTCCAGTTCTTCAGACTCCTCAGATACCGGGACGTTCTCTCCACTCGCTGTTATATGAACGGGACCATCAGAGGGTTTCTTCGTTCGCTCCGTCTTCACCTCGTTCTGCAGGACAGGATCCAGAATTCATTAAAAATCACCTCCTTTTCTTAGATAGCAGTGAACAGAAAGTATGCTTTGTTGAAGTGAGAGTAAATAAATGATTTCACCTTCTCCGCACTCTCCTCTTGTTTGTGCATCGCCTCCAGAGGTTTGATTTCTTTTCTCTCTTTGGGCTCCTTCTCCTTAGTGTCCCAAGTGTCCTCCTTCTTCTCCTTCTTGATATCTTTTTTGATCTCTTTTTCTTTCACCTCCCTCTCCCCGGATGAAGAAAGCTCCTCCTCCTCGGGCTCGTCATCATCCTCATCGTTGTCTTCTTCATCCTCCTCTTCGTCCTCTTCCTCCTTCACCACCACTCTGTCCGCTCGGCCTCGCCTGTTCAGTGTCTTCACAGGTGGAACAGCCTTAAAAAAAATATGTCAAGTGATGTTACTTATGGTCTGCACACTGACAACAGGAAACATTCACTCTGTTCCAAATACAGTCTGTGTAGTGGGTAAGCATACCTTTTCCTCCTCGATTTCATCTTCGTCGTCTGACCTCTTTTCTGGCGATGGCTCTGAGGACGTGCTCTTCATCACCTCCTCCGTCTTTGTCGGCTTCAGAGTTTTGCTCTTTTTACTTCTTGGTTTCCTCTTCCGTGAATTAGCCTAAATAAGAACAAAGAGTTAGGGTATTACACGTGTGGTTAAATCTTGATCAAAGGTCGTATGTCAGAGGTGCAGAGGGACATGGACACGTGAAATAACGGTGACACTCACCGTCCCTGCTTGTTTCTGTGCCTCTCTCTTGGCCAGGTCTTTGCTCAGCAGCTTGATGAGGTAGTCTGCTCGGGTCTGCAGCTGTTTGGCCTGAGGCTTCTTGTCGGGGTCGTCTGGTAGGAGCTGGTCAACAATGGACAGAGTTAATATTGATAACTGGTCTGTATCTCATCAGGGAGTAAAAACTCATGTTTGAGATGAATATTAACCCTTTGAACTCCACTCATTGCTTTCATCGTTATCCCTACAATCATAATTACCATGTTTTGTTTTTGTGCTTGTTGTGATCGCGTTTCTTAGAACATTTTGTAAACGCGTCATATTTCCATAATATGCAAGGGTCGAGTAAGGTCCTGTGTGCACCTAGCGTTTATTTGAGGGAGAAGAGCGCTGGCAGTGCGCTTGGAAGCGCTTCGATAAAGCACTTGTGAGCTGAGAATGAGTGCTGCCATGTGCCTCGTCTCTATGACAACAGCCGCTGAATGACTGACACTGCTCGGTCGCTTTTTACTGCGTGTTTTATATTTGAGCTTTCTTTTCTTCACTGTGAGCATCAAACGGAGGATGCTTGCCCTCCTACTTTGTCTGGATGATGAGCTTAATGACGACCCCGCTATCATGGCTCTGATCAAACACGGAGCAAGGAGGATGTGGGTACTCGATATGATCCAGAAGAGACGAAAAAAAGCGGAGTCATGACCGATCTACAGTACGATTGAATTTCTGAAAAGTTCTTAAAGCTTAAGCGCTCTGAGCGGCCGCACATCAAAGATGGAGAACTCAGACAAAGGTTGCTTTGCCTTTTCTTCGGGCGGTCGCCTGCTGCTGCAAACGCTCTCTCGTCATCGGGAACAATAAAAAAAGAAGCAGACACTCAGAATAAAAAGGCCAGGTGGACACAGGCCCTAAGCCGTGTTCTAGTTATTAAGGTATTATTGAAGATAACTTTATAACAGAATAAGAAAACTAAAATCTTCCATGGCCAGATCACAGCCGACTGAGAGTCTGACATCCAACATAAGGTGAAATAGTGACGTCAGCAGTGAACGTACAAATTGGGACTCTAAAAAAGATGCTCATCAGACATGTGCCTGTCCTCACCTTGTGTGTGAGATTGAGGTCGGGGTCCATCTTGATCATCTCCCAGCTGCCGTATCCGTACTCATAGATTCCTATGAGGAGGCTCGAGTCGTCCTCCTTCCCCCACTCGATGTCAAAGTGCGCAGCCTTCGAGTGGCATGGAATCATATACCTGTTCAAACAAACGCAGAGTTAAAATCAAGACATGTTAACACTTTCAGTAATGGATAAGAAATCTAAGAAGTGACCAGGAGCCTTACTTCTTCCTCTCCTCGGGGTCAGCAGGAATGGCTTTGTGAAGCGGAGCAAGCTCTTCTTCGTGGGAGATAACAAGCTTGGCGTTCACCTGGACTCCAGAGATCCTGAACGTGGGACCTTTTACCTTCCCTCTTCTGCCTCCTGGTGATCCAAGTGGAAAAATAGCTTTATTAGGCATTTAATGTTGAGACTTAATTCATTCTTTTTTAAAGGCAAAAACAGGGAAGGTATATTCAGACAAGATCTAAACACATTTCACTGATTGAAGAATCATTTGGGTCAATTCACGTTTCAATGGAGTTTGAATCGATCATTTCATTAGAAACCTTTAAAAGCAGAACCTGAAAGCTGACAGATTCGCTCAAACCTGTGTGAATGATGACGTTTGTGTTGCCCCCGACTTTGCATGAGCAACAAGCAAAAAATGTGTCTCGGTTTTAAAAGAGACTTAAAGACAGTCAGTAGCTTTTTCCTTAAGAATGAAATACAAACTTATACTAAAGTAATGTCGCTCGATCATCACTTCTGGGCCTCCGTACATGTGTGCTGGTGTCTGTGTCTGCAGAGACCCTGTCCTCTGACTGGATTTTACTGTTCTGCTTTGTTTTGGTTGACTCAGGACGTTTTAGGGCGGGAGCTGGTGTGTTTCCTCCAGCCAATGACAGCGCAGCAGGTGAGTTTAGGAGTGGACACAATTCAGAGATTGCACGCAATTCAAACTGCTGAATATGACGGACGTGGACGTAGCAGCAAAGAAGAGAAAACATAATCACAGTGAGGTGAAACACCAAGAGGATAAAGCTCGTTCTAAAACGAGGGTGAACCTTGTGTTGGCTTTTACCCGTGGACGTGGAGTTGGTCTGCTTCCTGTTGGACAGGCAGGTGACAAACACCGGCGGTTAGCTTGTGCTAGCATGCGTTAGCTTGCAATGTAGGTACAAGCAGTAAACGTACACACTACGTCCTGCAGTGAGTGTGAGCTTCTGGGGGCGATGAGCCCAGGAGGAGGGGCCATGTTTGAATGTTGTGCTACCGAGTCTACCTTTAAAGCTAGAGCTGCCCCCCAAACAAGATCACCAGTTTGATCATAAGCTAATTATAGAGGTGCTCAAATTTTAACTGCATCCTCGTTTTAACCGATTTATTAGATGATATGGAAATAACAGTATAGCTGATAGATCTGTAATGGGTAGGGTCTGATGGTTACCTGAGGTCTTCTCTGGTCCACAGGGGTTTTCCCGTAGTGTCCTCACACAGCCGTTATGAACCGTCTCTGCTAAACGCTTGAGGTCGTGTTCGGACTTATCCACAAGTTCAGCATCACGAGCGATGGCATCCAACCTGAGTGAGGAGGACACGTGTTGAGGAGATTGTGTGGGACGTTATTTATCATTTTAAAACATTTAAAAAGGTAAGCTTACCTTTCCAGTGGTCCCCCAAACTTCTTGTAACTCTTGACAAACCTGTAAGTATTTCAGAGATGTTAACAGGAGTAGGATTAAATGATGAACAGCCAAACTGAGGATTCAGATGTTAATATGTTCACCTCCTGATCTCAGCGTCACTGAAGCCCTTGATGTTTTCTCGTGGAATGGTCCGCGGTCGTCCTCGTTTCTTTGGCCTCTTTCGGTCCGAGGGCGAGTCGCTGTCGGAGCCGGAGTACCGCCTGTTCCTGCTCTGCCGACCTCCACTGGAGTTAAAGCTTATCTGTAAACGATCAGGACGTTTAGTAATAAAACAAAGTGCCTCTGAGAAAGCAGTAGGATCAACACATTCTGTATGATATTTCACAGGGCTTCTCGTGTACCTGTTTGGCACAGTTCCTCATGCGTGGCAGCAGGTAGATCTCCTCTAGCTCCTTCTGTCTCTCCTCCTCCTCCATCCTCCTCCTCTGCTCCTCAGGAATGATGTCGTCCCAGCTCCTGTGACTGCGCTCAGAGTCCATGTCTATCTCCTCCTCCTCCATCATGGTGAAGTTGGCCACCTGCACGAGTCACATCAACACGTTTTGTTATGTTAAGTCGTTAAAGATTCAAGTAAAACATTTTAAATTCTTCAAAACATCTCTTTACCTTAAACTGAGACAGCAGCTCTTCTCCCACTGTGGACGGTCCGGGGTCGTTTTCTCTCGTCTCAGCTCTTTTAAGGATCTCGTCGATGTCCATTTCCTACAGAGCGGAGCAGGACATGACAAGATGCTCCGATACTGACAGGAGAAATGTGATCATGTTCACAGAAATAAACCCCACGATGTTTACATACCTGAGGCTCCTGCTCCTCTCCCTCCTGCTCTTTAAAAAGCTCCTCAGCACCAAACTTCAGGATGGCCGACAGCTCCTCTTTATTAAACGGTGCCGAACTGTATGTGAGACAACAACAACAACCTTTGAGAGCCATACAAACACATTTCACACACTGGTTCATCGATTAAACATTCAGGTTAAAAAGAAAGAAAAGGAGAAGAGTCAGCAGAAAATGGCTTGAATGCAGTTTGTGTTGCTTACCTGGAGGGGGCAGCACCCGTATGGAGGACAGTTTTCCCCGTGGTGTCCATCCTCTGAATGACAAGGTGGTCCAGCACCATCTTCTTCTTCGCCCTCTCGATGATTTCCTCCTCCACCGAGCTCTTCGTCACCAGGCGGTAGATATTCACCTGTCATGTAACAAACAGAGAGTATTAGCACACTTTATCATATCCGACTTTTATTTATCCTATCGAGCTGCGCTTTCTTTGGATTTTACCATCATACACTTTATGCTCTGCTGTGTTTCTCTTATTTTTTTAATGTGATGGTGGAGCAGACTGGCACCAGAGTTTCCATCAGGATGAATAAAGTTTGATCTCTTATATTAAAACAGCAGCATGTAAACACAACCTGACAGTTTATTATCATTTATACAGCAACTTATTTATTTATTTTTTATTTTTGCAGTTTAACAAAGAGTGAATACTTAATAAATGCCTGTATGTAAAAAAAAAGACACTTGGCAGGCAAGCCAAAAAGGAATTTTGTAATCTGAGAAACGGGACAAGACGAACCAGACACACAGGACAGACGGGACAAGACCAGACAGACGGGTGTTGTTGTTGTTTGTCCAGTGTCTGATGTATAGTAATTGGTTTTATAGAAAGTAGTAGTAAAAATGTGGGGCTCCCAGTCCACCATATTGTTTAGGTTTTTGGATGGTAGACAGTATACCATATACAGCAACTTAAAACACATATCCACGGTCCAGATCTGAGGAAGGCTAGAAAGATCGTGGGGGGGATTTTAAATAAGTAGTTAATTTACTGAAGTACAATTTTGTGGAACCGTAAAATCCGTAATCTGAGTTGCACCGGTCTCTAAGACGCAGTCTGATTTTGGAGGTTTCATAGAGAGAAATATGTCTAAACTGTCTTCCTGCGTGACGATTTCTATCGTGTTCAGCAAAGTCTACAACGGGTCAGTTGGCTGGGAAACTGAATTGCCCTTCTGGGATTCATAAAGTCGTCTGAATCTGAATTTGAAACAAATCATGACATTTAGACTTTATGGCAGTATCATGTTGATGCACAGCGCCATGTTTCCACATCCTATTTGAACAATTATTACTTTGTTATTGCAATAATTAAAAAATCTTTCTGGCACTAGAATGATGAAAACATAGTTGAGAGGCATTTTTCAGTCCACTACATGGTGCTGACTTTGTTTCTGGTGGGGTCAGCAGAGGTCACGGTTTAAAAACCAGGATAGCACAATATTTCTACAAGATCTGATCCTTTAGCAGTTAGTAACTTTAGTTTCTTTTATAGAAGTTGTTGGTGAGTTGACCAAATAAGAGTTTAAATCTACTCAATAGATTTGCTCAACAGTTACTCCTTGCAAAGAGATGCAGAGCTGTCGATTTGTCATCATAACATGAAGCAGAATACATTTTAACAACAGAAACTGTTCAATGTCTATCACACTAGTTGCTTACCTGTCTCTTCTGCCCGATCCTGTGCGCCCTGGCCTGAGCCTGCAGGTCGTTCTGAGGGTTCCAGTCTGAGTCAAAGATGACGACTGTGTCAGCCGAGGCCAGATTGATCCCCAGACCGCCGGCACGCGTCGACAGCAGGAAGCAGAAGTCCTGAGAACACAAGTGAGGGTTTATAATAAGTAAGAGTCTTTGTGTATCCAGTTAAAGCTGTGCTTAGTGTCGACAGGACGTTAAACTCACCTCTGAGCCCTCAGCGTTAAAATGATCCAACGCCTGCTTCCTCATCTCTCCTTTGATGGAGCCGTCTAATCTCTGCAAAGACGAGCAACATTTTTAAAGTTTATATTAAAAACATGTTACGGTGCTTTTGTGAGGCGTTTCTGTGTTCGATGGGTCGACAGCATGTCTGATTGTCATGTGAGAAAAGTGTGGATGTACCTGAAAGAGGAACTGCCGGCTCCTCAGGTAATCAGCCAGGATATCCAGCATCCGAACCATCTGGGAGAAGATTAAAACTCTGTGTCCTCGCTCCTTTAAACGCACCAACAGTTTGTCCAACAGAACCAGCTTCCCACTGCTGCGGATCAGATGCTGTTAAAGAGAATAGAACAGTAACCGTTATCCAGCGTTCCCTCCAAGCAATGAATTCAGTATTTACACAACTGCTGCTTTGCCGCTGGAGTAAAACCTACATCAAGTGAGTGGTTACATTTACAATTTGGTCGTAATTCAGAAGAAGGTTGTAAACAAAACCTGACTCTGAACTGGTAAATTAAACCGGGAATAATACTGGATGAATCAAACTGACCTGTAGAGCTTCAGCTCTGTTGAGGAACTCGTTGTCCTCCGGAGGTTTGATCAGGTAACAGTGGTTACAGCACTTCTTCAGCTCCATCATGATGTTCAGGAAGCCCGACGTGCTGCCTTTGGTACCTTTACTCAGAGCCTTGTAGTTCCTGGTCAGGATCCATCTGAACAAAGACACATATTTGTTAGTAGCAGATAAGTTTCAAAGAAGTTTGAGTGTGATTGGATGGGATGTAAAGACATAAAGAAAGCCAAGAATTTGAATTAAAAACAAAACAAAATTCCCGTTCATTTATTTTGTTTGAGGATTAAAGGTTAGCGTCCAGCTCTTACTTGTAATACTGTTTCTGGATAGCACTCATCTCCACTCGCAGGATCTGCTCCACTTTGGCAGGAAGAGATTTCTCCACGTCTTTCTTGACTCGACGCAGGAGGAAAGGTTCGAGTTCTTTGTGCAGACTGGTGTAGCCCGAGTCTCTGCCTTTACCGTGCTCCTCCTCGAATATCTCCCAAGAGTGAAACCTTAACAGAGAAGTATGACATGAATCAGCGTGAAACCCTCGTTGTACTTAAGTCTCAGAGGATTGTTTTTATGATAGCGTCATTCCACTTCACATGTACATATACTTTGTATGAGAATTTTAAGCAACAAAAGGCTTTGACATTTTGCACAACATATTAGCTTCAGAGCACAAATAACTACTTTAAAGTTAGCATGCGGCTAGCAGACAACTACAGTGTAACGCAACAGAATTTGTTATGACACCAGTGTAAACAGGATCTATGAATAAAACTGTATACCACCTTCCTACTTTCATTGGGTGCAGATGTGCAGGGATGGCTTATAGGTAGCAATTATTCAGAATATATTACTGCATTGATTTAATCTCAAAGCCACTTAAAGCCAGCGACCAACACAAGTCCTTCATCACACTTCCTGTTGAAGTTAAGACCCTTTTGAACGTCCTTCCACTACTCTTCTCTAACTGCCACAAGTCATTTATGCTAGTTGAAAAAGATCTGATTAGCAGAGAAACCTCTGGAGACCCGATATTAAACTTTTTAAACATATGCAGCAGTCAGGGCGCCAGTAGCCTAGTGGTTATGCTGTGCGCACTATGTACAGAGGCTATAGTCCACGTCACAGCGGGCATGGGTTCAAATCATACCTCGGCCCTTTGCTGCATGTCAATCCCCCCACTCTCTTCTCCCAAAATGTCCTGTCTCTCTTCAGCTGTCCGACCCAATAGAGGTAAAAATGGCCCAAAAGAAATCTTCCTCCCCAAGGCAGGTAAATGCACAGGTTGGGCTATTCTTCAACATCAAGCTGACAAGTATTATTATTTCAAGGGTTGTCATGATACCAGACGTATCAACTCTGACAACCAATACTAGGACATTTCTTGTTTTTAATAACCAAAACACACTTCACCTGGCCTCCTAAATGATCCAGGTGAAGTGTGTTTGTGGTGTCTGTTTCTGCACCGACCCTGGCCTCTGTTTGTATTTTTGGATTTTCTCTTCATGCTGCTGCATTTGGGACATTTCTGTGCGTCGGTCGTTGAGCAGCGACATGGAGCTCACAGGTCTGGACTTAATGAAAACGCTGTCCCCTGGTGACACTGCTGTATTCTCCTCTGCTCTCTGTGTGTTTGTGAGAAACATATCTTTTGCATCTTTAGGAGACGCCAATAGGACTTCAGAAACGTCTTTATTTGATGACCTGTGACCTCTCTCTCTCTCTTTAGCTCACATTTGGATTATGACTGAAGGTCTGTAGTTTCTTTTGAAAGTCTTTTGATACTATCGAACGTAAAAATAACAGATATCATTTTAAAACACATAGTATTGTAAAGTAATGAACATTTTGACAAGCTTAGTTATTTCAGCGTCCTTTTCTGGTGAGATAAAACTCTGGTGCACGTCATCGTTTGTTTTAATGGCATAACAAAGCAGCTGTGTTCGATTGAAAAGAATCTGACCCGTTCATCAAGGAGTTCTGATCATATTTAAGAAGACGTCTACATCTCTGCAGCCAGGAGAGAAATAAGTCTGTGTCTGTGCAACAGGTGATATGACCTACTTCTCAGGCATGATGAAGTGCAGCAGGGACCAGAGCTCTTTCAGGGAGTTCTGCAGAGGCGTTCCTGTGATCAGAAGCCTGTGGTTGGACTTGAAGTCGATCATGGTCTTGTAGAGGAGGGAGTCGTCATTCTTCAGTCGGTGCGCCTCATCCACACCAATGAAGGCCCAGCTAACATTTCCCAGAAATGACTGCAGACACACACAATCGGTACAGTTCTTACATGAGCTAAAATCCCAGCGCACAGCTTTAGAAATGTAAAGAGATGTACCTTAATTAAGAACACATCAATAAATCAAGTAGATGCTGACCTTGTCTTTGAGAAGAATCTCATATGTTGTGAGGAGGATGTTTAACTTCAGTCTCTTGTTTTGGACATGCATCCACTCGTGTGTCCGGATCTGTTTCAGGAAAACAAGAGGAAAGAAAAAGTTTTAAAAATGTCGTGTTTGGGTTACAGGCGTTTCCTTTTGTACAGAAGTTTCTGATATCAGGGGTGTGATTAGCAGAGGAATAATATCCCATCGCTAAAAGTAGAAAACATTTCTTTTCCTGCATTCTGATCAAAGTCTATGCAGCCATTTGTGCCTTTTCTGCAGCACTTAATAATCACGTTCTACTCTTTTTTTTTATCTGCCTTTGACATCTCTGTTAGCGTTCATCTGGCTCATTTTCACACAATGATAAATGCATTTAATGGAATACTTCAAGAGTACTTGTGCTGACATTTCCGCCTCCCTCCGCTTCAGTTACCCAAACAACACACCTCCCGTTTTAAAATGTCACCCACGATTACGTTATCAAAACAGACGAGCCTCCTGTATGGAAGCTTGTTCATTAATGCCGTAGCAAAACTGAATAAGTGCAGAACAATGTCATGACACGTTGAACTACCATCATTGTAAGGAGGCATGTAACATGTAACATCTGCCACACGCACAGGAGCGGAAGAGCGCGAGTGCAGTTTGTCCACTTGATAATAATCTCGGAAAGCAATCTTTCACCCAACCATTAAAAAATAAATTCAAAAACAGTCGACAAATACATTTAGGAGGCTTTAATTCTGTGGGAGAGGCGATCATGGATGCTCCCAATATATCCTGTCTCTCTTCAGCTGTCCTAACTTATGAGGGCAAAAAAAGGATCGTATCGTGGGTCAATAATTTAGGTCCGGAAGAATCTCATCCCTGTGATATATAAAGTACAGAGTATGTGTGTGTGTTTGAACCATCGTACCATGTTCCTGCTGCTGATGTCTCCCAGATAGACGACGATGTTCATCTGAGGGGCCCACAGCTGGACCTCTCTCTGCCAGGAGGTGAGCGTGGAGAGAGGCACGACCAGCAGGAAGGGTCCGTACAGCTGGTGTTCGTTGAACATGTAGTTCAAGAAGCTGATGGTCTGGATGGTCTTTCCTAAACCCATTTCATCAGCCAGAATGCAACTGTTGCCCCTATGACACGAGACAGAGATGAAGAGAGCAATATGGAAATCTTAGATTGTGACAATTGGACATATTGCATGGGGTGCCAGGACTTCTAGACAAGCTGAGAATTGAATGATCGTCTGAGTCTTACTTGCACCAGGAGTGGGCCATCCAGTTCAAACTGTCCAGCTGATAGTCTCGGAGCTCCAGCCCGTCTCCTCCGATGTAAGATGGCTGCTTCTTCATGGGCACAAACCTCGGTCTTTGTTTCAGCACCTACAGGATGGAAAGTCAGGTAGGTGTTTAAACCTATGAAAACTCGACGGCAGCCAGGGGAGATAGTTTGCAAAAATCCTGATTATTTCTCTGCAACATTTCTCCATTGCAAGAGTTTTCTTACTGGCAGTTACCACTTGGTACTGGTTTACCTTGCAGTCTCTGAATGGAATGGTCTTGGACTGGTTTCTGCACATGTAGTCGTCGATGCACTTCTGGAACTTTCTGGCGATCAGAGCACCATCCTCCCAGCTGCACTCCGAGTACGGTAAACCCTGCCACTTACACAGGTAGTCTGGGTAACCTGCTGCTGACTTCTGGTTTGAATGTCCTGTTTGAAGGGATAGGGTTTAGTTACATAAATCCATTATATTTAAATATGGGTCTATTCTGTTTCCTATAAACCACAAGTGATACAACGTAGGAAATGTACCTAGGATTCTCTCTACAAGCTGGTACTGAGAGTGAAGGTCATCCATCAGCTCTTGCTGACAATTGAAATACTCGACGTCCTCCGGTGAAGCTGCCTTTAACCTGGGGAGGTAGAAGTTTTACAAAGTCACCAAAAGACTGTATTCCTGCTCTTATCTCAGACAAACTAAGTTTCTCATATGGTTGCAAAGGACAGAATATATTTGACTAACTGCGGTTGTCTCACACTCTAAAGAGACGTTGACATGGCGATAGTTTCATTCAACACATTCAAGGAAGATGGGCTCTGTTTTTTTCCCAGTTGCTGAGGAGATGCAACGAAGACACATTTAATTTGACTTTAAATAAATGAAGGTTGATAACATCCACATCTGTCACAGAAGTTTAGAGGGTAGCTGTTTCTCTGCTATGATGCATTACGTTAACAGAAACGAGGGCATAAAGTGCTCGGAATTCATCAACAGCCAAAAGAAAGTTGGTTGACACTTTGACTCTGCTCCGTTTCAGTGCACCACTTAACATACACTGCCTGGGTCACACACTCTAATATTTTGTTGGACCGCCTTTAGATTTGATTACGGCACGCATTCGCTGTGGCACCGTTTTCACATTGTGCGTTTGGAAATGCTCTTACTTTCACTATTAAACATAGCCCTGACTTCTACTGTTGTTTTTCTACGATTTGATTTCACCAAACGTTTAAGTGATCGCCGATCACGATCATTCACGATCACATCTTTTCCACGACCACAGGATGTGTCATTCGACATGGTTGTTTAACAAATGAGAAGCCACTCACTGCATCAGTTAGGGTTAAATAACTTGTTGCCAGCTGAAACATAATCACCCATGCAGTAATTATCCAATGGGAGGCTCTTACCTATTTAATTAGTTAAATCCAGGTGGTGACCTTTTTTGGGCCAGTCAGTGTATAATGGTGAACTTTCAGTGAGTGTAATCTACCTGTCAGCAGCTACCGAGTAATTGTCAGCTGAAAAAACAAACAATGTCGCCTTGCAAGACAAAAGCCGGGCAGCTTTCCTTGCTAACAAACTGAGATAACTTAGATGTTTCTGCAGGCAAGCATGACAGTCACCTCATGTGCAGACTGAGAATGCGCCTTCAAACAATCCAAAACACAGCAGCCCGGCTTTTAACAAGAATGTGCCCATTTCACTCCGATCTTAGCATCGCTTCACTGGCTCCCTGTTGATTTTAGAATTGATTTTAAGATTCTTTTAATTACTTTTAAGGCTCAACATGGGCTGGCCCCTTCCTATATTTCTGAGCTTTTAACCCCTTATGAACCAGAACACAGTCTGAGATCCTCTGGCAGAGGTCCAGGCTGAAAACTAAAGAGGGCAGGGCTTTTGCTCTAAGAGCCCCCAGACTGTGGAACAGCCTGCCAGAGGAGATCAGACTTGCAGAGTCAGTCCCTCGTTTTACTTTCTACTTAAGACATTCTTTTACAAAAAGCTTTTACTCTGTGATTCCGTTTTTATGTTGTTGCCTGTTGTGAAGCACTTTGTTACTTGTTTAGAAAAGTGCTATAGAAAAAAAGCATTATTATTATTATGTGCAGATGCAGCCTTCTCTGTGCACTACAGGAGTATGCACATGTGCTAGTAATTTGATAGCACGTAACCTTGGCTAATAAACAGCTTATCTTTATTACTTATAACAGAGCTGCTATGAGTGTGTCACAAACTATAGATTGTTTAACAGGTGTGCATTCTAGTGGCACCATTGGCACTTTAAAACATCAACAACAACATGAAGTGAGATAAGTTCAGACGATCTGTGCGTTTGACAAAAGGTGATTCAATGTTCAATAGAGCGATTCAACCTTTTAGTCCGGTCTTCATACTGAAATAAAACATGAATCTTACTTTTGTTTTGATATAGAATTGCCTCGCCTTTTTGTAAAGAAATGTGAAGATATGCAAATTACAGCCAGGAAGAGTCAGCCACAGAAAGGTAGAGATGGTGACATTTTGGTTTTGTTTATTTCTGTCTCTTTGGTAAGGATCCAAATGTTTAGATTTAGGTTTTATGTTAGAGTGGAGACTGTGAAGATAGCACGTCAGTCACCCTTTGTCTTCATTGTTGTCCTGGCTGTCTTTCTGGGACTCAGTTGTCAGTGTGAAATATTTTAGGATAAGTTTAAAAAAACGCATCAAGGTCTTTGTTTATCAAACAAGCCCTCACCATCTCTTCTTCTCCTGGTCCTTCTTCTTGAAGTTGTCCAGTTTCTTCATGCCCTTCACGTTCTGTAACTTGAGCGTCTCCTCCGTCTCCCAGGTGTTGTGGATGTGAGCCCAGTTCTTCCACTTTATCAAATACTGGACATCACCTGCCTCTTTGTTGGGATTGAAGTTGGTGTTTGGGTCCCCGTCTGCTTCAACAGCGTATACAGTGGTAACACTTCCTGTTGCTGTGTGGAGAAAAAAATCAGAGAGAAAATGAGTAAAACATTCTCCAGCTGTTTAAATGTGAGGTTACATTTGGAAAGGATGATGTAAATTACACACAAATAAAACACTCACCTCTTTTCCTTCCTATCCTGCTGTCCATCACTTTCTCCAGTGTTTCAAACTCGTCTTCCTCGGGCTGCGGCACGTCTTCACCCAAAACTTCCACCAGGTCGTCTGAGTCCGTCTTCAGCTCGTCGTCCTCCTTGTAGCTAACGTTGACTGTCGCCTGCCGCCGTGGACCTGCTGATGCCATCTTCTTGTAGTTCTCCTCCTCGTCTTCAGAGGAGGAACCCTTCTGTGTTTTCTTCTTCTGGTTGCTGCTTTTCTTACCGTTCCGAAAATTCATCCTGAGACAAAAGAAGAGGTTGAGAAGTTGTGCATGCGCTGAGTGACACACCCAGCTAGCCACTCTTGTGTTTTTAAAGATGATATTAAAATTAATGGATCAACAGTTTAGGGAAGAGGAACCATTAAGTGTGTGTAAACAAAGTCATAAAGAGGAATGGTTGGCCTACTTTGTAGGAGGCTTTTTGCTTTTGATTTTGTGACTGGGCTCGTAGTCTGATGCCGTCTCATCGCTTTTTTCCGCTGCTGATGAATCTGATCCAGATCCACTCCCAGATCCAGAACCTGATCCAGAGTCAGAGGAGCCGGAATTTCTTCTCCTTTTGGATCCACTCGATGAGTCTGATTCATCGCTACTCGACGAGTCCTGGAAAAGACAAGGACAGAGAAAATGCTAATGAAAAATCACTGAATTCACCTTGAATTTCAAACATCCCCCAAAACGGGATCAGTTCACAGTTTAGAAGCCCAGAAGGAGCGGCACAGGGATCAGTCCCAAACCAACCTCATCTGACCCACTGTTCGAGGAGCTCTGTCTCTGTTGCTGCTGCTGCTGAAGCTGCTGTTTCCTGAGCATAGCCGATCTTTGCACTGCGAGGATACTTGGGTTGGACTTCCAGAACTGCAAACAAAGAGTACAGTGGAAGATTAGCCAAAAAAAAGTGTGAACATGTTGAATAAGCTTTCACATGACAAGAGCTGATCACGCAGTTAAACAACCAAAAAGACTGTTTGCTACTAGGGGAAAGGTCAAAACATCTGAACTCTGAGTAGGGCATGTCATTATTTAAAAAAAAACACCACACGCTTTGACTTTCAGTTTAAAGTCACAATCTGATTTGAAGCAACAACATAGAAGTCCTAGTCGTCCAATAGTGGATCAATTCTTGTTTTTATTTCTCAAAGCTGGCATGCAAACTCCCTCACACTCACACTGTCTGCATTGCACTGTACCGTTACTGAGACGTTGACGATATATTTGTGCAATTCAGACAGTCTGGCAGGATCTGCTCTCAGAAAGAGACAGAAACATAACTTGGTCTTTATCTTGTGAGATGCCAGAGAGAACTTGAAAAGCGTCAGTCTTTGCCAGCCTGTGAATTTGAACGGACCATCACTTTTGGCTCTCTTTTCCCGTGACAGCTTTCGATCAAAATATGAATGAAGATTTGTAGTTTTTTGTTCAGTTTACGTCCTTTTTGATATCATAGATCATACAAAAAAAACTTCAATAGTACCAGTTTAAAACAGGTGCTATTGAAAAGTATCAAAGTCTCGGAAATACTGACACTGTTGTTTGTATATGTTGAATCAATAACATTGATGATATATTATGAGAACAAATTCTGAATAAACACACAATGATAAAACATCTTCCTGTCAGAGTAACAGAGTTCTCATCACCTTTCCTTATTTCTTTAAATTCAGATGTATTTATTTTTTTACCTCAGCTCCGTCAATGTTTGACTTATTTGGCGTCTCGGTCTTCTCCTTGGATTTCTCGTTGTCAGAGTCTGACTGGCTGCCGGAGTCTGAGCCACTACCTGAGTCACTGCTCCCTGATTGGCTGCTGCTGCTGGAGGAGCTTGAACTGGAGCCTGAGCCGGACCCTGATCCTGAGCCCGATCCAGAACCGGATTCATCATCAGAATTACTGTCACATTTAAAGAGAGGGACACAGTTTTGCATTAGAAATCAGAAGATTAACCGTCAACAAACCAAATCAGAAATTCTGAACTTACTCAAAATGTGATTTAATACATTCAAGAATAAGTAACACCCCTCTTTAAGGAGTATCAACATGTTTTCCACTATTAACATTTTTTAGGGAGTGTTCAGCTCGGCATGAACTTTCTTGGCATAGATTCTGGACTGTACTCAAATAAACACGATGGCCCACTGACGCCTGAAAGTGTTCAATGTATGTAGGCCATGCATTGATACGACAAAATGTGCAGCCCTGTAATACCTTTAGAGTATACAGCTGAGTTAAAGCAGCTGGAGTTCATCACTGCTCAGTTTTCACCACAGCACAAGCCATTGTTGTCTTGCAATGCAGTGTGTTAGCTAATTGCAGTGTTGTTTTACCTACAATAATTAAGATCTTCAGCACATTTTTGCTGCCTTTACAACTTTCTAGAATTGCAAAATCCTGCCTGAATGCAAAATATGATGATGTTTCATGTAAACAAAAGTGTAGTGTTGAACATCATCACTGTAAACAACTGTGTCATGACATTATTCATCAGCTGTCACTTTATAAATACTGCATTTCAATGCTAACAAACATATGGCTGGGTACTCTAGAGGTGCTCTACTGTCCGTGTAAGGCTCAGGCATACAGTTACCATGACATTTTCATCAGCATGAACTGAGATGACTAAATGGATTTCTACAACTCCCAACAAACGTACTCTGATGTACTTTTATCTGAGATGAGCGGGGGATTTACCTCGATTCTCCGCTGCTGTTGCTTACACTCTCCTCCTCACTGCGTCCCGCCATGTCGAAGTCCAATAATATAGACTTCCCCCTGACAAACCTGCAGTGGTATCTTTGACGTGGTTCACCTGTAAGAGGAGACAATTTCATAAAACATTAAAATAACAATCGTTCACGGATTGACTAAAACACATCATAGCAAGTCAAAATAAATCAAGAGAGAGAAAGAGAGAAAGTTTGCTTTGAGGACTTTGTGTGTGTAGCAGGTCTCACAGCCCCTCTCCAGCTACCACACCAATTTCCAGATTTGGTCCCAACCTAGACTTGAACCAGCAACCCTCAAGTTCCCAACTCAAGTCCGTACAGACTGAGCTACTGCCGCCCCAATGTTTTGGTTGTTTCCCATTCATCTCACTACGGTTGTCAAAATGTTCTATACTTCAAAACCACATGTTCTAAAACGATACAAGCTCCGTTATACTAATGATCGCACTGACATTCATCAAAAAAACTCGTATTTTTAACCAAAAGCTGCTGCTAATGAAAGAGACAGAGAGGGAGCTATGTCGACATTGTACGAATAAGTTGCCAACATAGTTGTGCAATTTAGACATTGTGCAGGAGTTTGCCTGCTTATAGAAATAGTTAGATTTTTTTTTAACCAGTATCGTATTGAGGTTGTAAATTCTGGTATCTGGTCAATCGATATCTTACTGGCAAAGTTTGTAAAAAATACACAAACATGAATGACATCCTCCTTGGGGAATGCAAGGACTTCATCAAAAGATAAAACACATTCCAGTGACCTGTCTAGAAGTTATAAAGTTGTATTTGTAAAAGTAAAAGCACTGCATAGCAGATAATTAACTCCAAGAATAAATCCTCCTATTTACAATAAATACATTAATGTGCAGCTCTGTAAAACATCCCTGAACTTTAACCAATGAAGCGTCCTTGTGGCTGTCAATACGCTTCAGCAGAACCCTTTTTAAAATCATTATTATTTCTTTACCTGTTTTAATTGCTCTCAACCTTTTTATTATTATTGTTGTATCATCTTAAATCTCCGCTCCTCTATGTCTCAACTCATGTTGTTAGGTCCTTGTGTTGCCTGGGCTCTTATAATGGTTCTAATGATGGGTCTTGTGATTATTTTGTTGTTGTTTATGTTCTTCTGTGTTTGCGGTCTTCTGCTTTATGTCAAAGCTAGGGATGTAAAGATTAATCGTGAAATCGTGATGAATCGATTCAAAGGTGTCAAGGTTCACATCGGTTCTCTGAAAAATGAATCTCAATAATATGGTGAGCGTCAGCAGCTGTAGAGCAAGATTTAGAAATTGAGGACGCACCACCGTCTTTTAAATCAGAGGTGTGGAAGCATTTTGACTTCCCAAAGACAGAAAATGAAAGAGGTGAGAAGATAACAGACGAGACAAAAACTGTGTGACAATATTGCAAGAAGACAGGAACTACACAAAAATTGCAACCAACATGATGCAGCATTTAATCGACACCACAATGAGAAGCTCCAATCACCTCCCCTTGTTGAGAGAAACAAACATTAAAATACCAAAATTTGTCTACAGTCTCATTTTGTAAAATAAATCGTATCGTGAATCGTATCCTGAGTTTAGTTAATCGTTACATCCCTAGTCAAAGCACTTTGTAAACCCCTGTTTGTAAAGGCGTTATATACATAAAGTTATTATTTTACTTAAAAATGTCTGACGCCATTTATTAAAAGTGCTTTAGTAATGAGTTTGTCACCTTATCAGATGAATACAATAATGTATGACATGTATACGTGAATGGAGAACAGCACAGTATGAGTTTAGTGGATGCCTTCAGCTACATGAAACTTCAGCTGTGTTTGTCCCCTGAGCACTGAGGCCCATCAGGCCTGCGCAGAGAAGCGTGTTTTTACATCCATTTAAACCTCCGTGGTCGGTATGAACACCGAATAAATCAATTAACCGAAAACAAGGCGAAAAACTATCTCCAGTTATCGCTCTTCAGTCAAACTTGGTGTCATTTTAGCCTCACTGTAGCCCAAGTTTAGCTTCTGGCTAACTAGCCTACGCCGGTGTTATGTCTAGTAGAGCTACCAATCGAGATGTGCTCCCATGCAGCTATGGTGTAGTACTCGTCGAGATGTTTTCTCTAACAGCTTCAATACAGGTTTAATTTACGTAAAGTGTATTCCTTACCGCGACAAGTGGTGTTTCAAAGTGCTTATGTGGTGGGAACATTATTTGATGAGAGAAATGTCCATCGAGTTAAGTTTCCCCTGAAATCTTACATAATAGCGTACCAAAACTTGCTCCACATACTCAGACAATGCCTACACAGTGAGAAGTAAATTGATATAATATTAACTTGTTGTGGTAGCCTTATTTTGGATACGGATCGCCTCTGCTTTCGTTTCGCGCTACGGTAGCATCTTTCGACAAGGCAGCAAATCTCGACATAACACCGGCTAACGACGCCAACGTTAGCATTTGGCGGGGTACGTTAGCAGTAATGTATGCAGACACAACCAGACGGTATTTCATCCTCAAATTCAAACCGAAATCCAGCAGCAATCAGTTTCTCATCACCACCGGCAGATATTTCAAGCTAGCCGTTAAATTTAAACACAAGAACCGTTCAATAACCGTTAACGGTTTGCTAGCTCGTTTATGTGATGCTAGTATTTTGACGTTTAAGACTTGTAAAACAATAAAAGCTTCATGTTTGGTTGTGTTATTCATCATCTGCGTTAATTATGTGTAAAAAACGAGACCAAAACAGACGTTTTTCTAACTGAACATCACAATGAACATCAAGTGATCGTCCAACGTTTACTGAGGTTGTCAAGGAAAGTAGCGTTAGCTCTGTTACGAAGCACGAGGCTAGCAGCACGAGAGCTAACAAATGACAAAACTTTACGCTAGTTCGTGTTAGCACCGAGCCGCCGGGATGTCCGCTTTCCTGTCGGAGTCGATACTTGGGCCTCTTACATTTGGCAGTATTTCACTATGCAAATGTCCGCGCAGGCAGTGAACCACGGAAGGGAGCTTAGCGTGTTTATTATTCATAATTAAAGCCACAAACACAAATGAGCTAACCTAACTTCACCCTCTTCCATCTTGTTTTCATTCGCCGCTCACTTCTCGCGGCTTTTACCGCATCAACATGCAGTGTTAGCTCACTTTCCGGCTGAACCAGGGGGATAAGTTACTCCACGGTGTGTGTTACCTGAAAAACTCCAATGAAAACGATGTCTTAATCCACCTCCGCGGGGCTTCTTTCTTCTTTTATATCACCAGAGAGCTAGCAGCCGCTGGCAGCTAACGCTACCGTACGCTAGCTAGCTAGCTATCTCCCAGTCAGGGAGAGTAGCCCCGAACGATTCAGTTCAGAAAAACTTGTACAGTGCTGGTTATCCTCTCCCTTCAATAATCAAATAAGTCCCCCTTTCCGTTCGAGGTGTTACCAAGGTTAAGCACTCCACGGTCAACTGTGATTGCAGAAAGCTGGCATTTCAATCCAGGCTCTTCCGACAACCGGCCTCCGCCATGACGCCGTAGGGTTCACTTCTCTAGGAAACCCCGGACAGTGACGTCACGACCGTGCTCCTCTGAACTCTGCAACAGAAGAAAACATCTGGCAGCAATAACTTTGGACTAGGGATGTAATGATTCACTAAACTTACGATACGATTCACGATACTGGGTTCACGATACGATTCTCTCACGATTTATTTTACAAAATGAGACTAAAGACAAATGATGAGTGAAACAGATTCCTTTAGGAGCTGCTAACCCGCTTGTCAGTGTGGTTTGGCCTTTTAATGTTTTGTTTCTCTCAACAAGGGGAGGTGATTGGAGCTTCTCATTGTGGTGTCGATTGAATGCTGCATCATGTTGTTTGTGCTATTTATGTAGTTTGCAGTCTTTTTCTCTCGTCTGTTATCTTCTCACCTCTTTCATTTTCTGCTTCCACACCTCCGATTTAAAAGACGGTGGGGGTCCTCAATTTCTAAATCTTGCTCTACAGCTGCTGACGCTCACCATATTATTGGGATTCATTTTTCAGAGAACCGATGTGAACCATGACACCTTTTAATCGATTTTTCATGATTTTAAGATTAACCTTTACATCCCTACTTTAGACTGCAACAATTGTTCAGCACAAAAAAAGTGAAGTACTATTATTTGTTCATTTTTAACCCCAACAACCGGGCTGTGAAAAGTGCAGGCTGGTCGTGGTGGTGGTCCTTGAGTTCTGGAGAGGTCAGTTTTGTAAGTGCTGATTATCATGTTTTGTTAAAGTTACTAAAACATCTTCCCTTCTCCCCCCTTCCTCTTTATCCATCTTTTATACAGTCTATGATCTCTATGCGGATATGGCATTGAGTTACTGTTTGTTTTGGAGCCTGGCCAATACTGATTCGTCTGTTTCTATAGCCGGCTGACTGTCACAGAGGTCAGGTTAAGAGTTGTTCACCTCTTTCTTCCAGTATCCTATATAATATCTTCTAGCACCATGCACCTCTGCTTTTGAGTCCTATCTTGAGAAACAGTTTGACAAACTTACCTTTTTGCCTGACAACTATTTTATATAATAATAATATAATATAATTATTGTTGTGTGTTTTTTGCATTACAGCTCTGTTTGATTGACACAGAGAGAGAGAGAGAGAGAGAGAGAGAGAGAGAGGGTGGAATGACATGCGGGAAAGAAGAAGGAGAAGATAGACTTTATTAATCCTGCAAGGGGAAATTTAATTTTACACTCCGTTGTTGAACATGCTACACAGACAGAGGCTGAAATACACACACATGCACAAACAGGATCTTGTGGACATGCACTGATGGAGAGATGTCAGAGTGAGGGGGGCTGCATACAGCGAGCGCTCCTAAGGTCCTGGGGGGGGGGGGGGGGGGGGGAGCTACCAGACCGATTACCAGATTTGGCCCGCACCGAGACTTGAACCTGTGGCCATCCGGTTCCTGACCAAAGTCCCTGTAGACTGAACTACAGGAAGGATTCAAACCCTGGACGCCCGCTTTGAGGACCATAGGCTACCGGCGCCCCAATATTCTTACTCTTTTCAAAATCTTGTCTGGATCACATAAACACCAATAAATTAATAACAATAATAAAACTAATTATTTAAAGAGCATTTAAAAATACAAAGGTCAGGATTAAGGAGTAAACATTTAAAAGACGTAAAACTCTTTTAAAGGAATTTCAACCGTCTGCTTTTCAGAATCAGCTTTTTGATGCACATAATGAAGATTAGTGGGGGGGGGGGCTCGTCTCTGTCCTTGTTTCTGCTGGTATCTTTGTTTTTTTAACAGCTGTAACAATTACTTTTCTTAGTCCATGTTTTTCTGACAGCATATAACAAGTTCCAGATTAGGACTGTGGGTTTGCATTTCTTGTGATTTTTGTGATATTTCAGGGACTTAATGACTAAAAGAATGAAAAGATTTATCAATACGGAGACTCTTTAGTTGCAGCCCTAAATATATACTGTTTGTTTAAAGGGACAAACTAGATTTGACAAGGAAAGAACGTTTGATTCCCTCATCTTTCTCTGGTTCATTTGATGCTGATTGTTTGTTGACGTGACGTGTGGCAGGTAGACTGAGGACGGTTGACTCTGATGAAGGCCACAATACGGAATTCGCCAATCTAATAAGGTACATAAAGTAAATATTCATAATACAGGTGTAGCTGGAGCTTTTTGACCTCTTCAAGCCTTTCACTCTCCATGTGGAAGCAGTTGAATGTTTGGCAGCACTTTGAGTCCAAGACAAATTTCCCCAAGGGGACAATAAAGTGTATCGGATGGTATCGTATCGTATTCTAAAAGTACAAATAACTTCAATTCATTTGTAGTTTGATTTGTATCCCCCGGTTACGTCTGTGGTCTTGGTCTTGATCCCTAAATGTCTTCTTGTTGTCTCTGGTCTCAGGTCTTGGTCTCGGTTCGTGTGGTCTTGACTACAACACTACCTCACACCTTACTTCTTTCAATTAAATACTAAAATGTCCCATAATCATCTTCATATGGTTTGGGAAAATAACAGATAGATTCATGTTTCATTATTTAATATAATGTATTTTGTTTATCCCAGATTCTCTCAGACAGAGATGCACAGAGTGTTGCTGCTGTCTCCCCTGCTACTTGTTGTGTGTGCAATCTGCAATGACGTGACCAGAACTGCAGATCAAAGATTGTGCAAACATTATCTTTGTGTTCAAATGTAACTACAGCCGCAGCGCCATCTGCTGGTGATTAATATTTAAAGCATGATCCATGAATCAGGCTGCTGTATTCATTTTAAAGCTGAGATATCTTCTGAGATATTTATATTCATTGACTGCAATTACTTTATTATTTATTTTAACCAATAAAATGTATGGGAATAGTCCAGATGTAGGCCGGATTTAATCAGCTGAACAGATGATTTATTTCATTGGCCAGCTGACTGAGCTCGTTATTTTTGGACCAGTAAGTGACCCAGGAAGCTCTTCTTCTGCATCCATAAACATGCTAAAGCGGTCGTGATGGGACGCTGCTGCAGAGAAGCAGAGCTGTGAGCGGATCCTCTGAGTCCTGCTCTCAGGATAATAACGATGGGCTGAACGGGAGAGAGCGACTGGGATAATCATCCGACTGCAGCCGCAGAGAGGGTGAGTGTGCAAGGATGACTCTAAACACGTTTTTATGACGGTTTGCTTCAAAGTGCATGCACGGTATGTTGATTATTTTGCAGTGATTGTGAAGCGGAGTGTTGAAATTGAAGATGCTCTGCAGTCAGGACGGTTAAACACAGTAGAGGAATTAAACGACGTAGTTAATGCGGAGGAAACCTGCGACCCGCGTCATTAAGAGGGGTCCTCCTGCAGAAACATGAAGGAGGAGGGTGAATAAACGTCTGCACTCACCGCATGCTTCACCATGAACACTAATACAACCTCATTTAACTCAGTCAATACTATTGATCTGGTTTAGCCCCTTTCACAGAGCAAGGTCACAAAGTGCTTCACAAAATTACAATACAAATAATTATACAGATTTGATTATAATAAAGTGACAAAATAAAACAACAAGAACAAAACATCAGAAATGAAGAAACGCACAGAAAACTAGAACTGTACAAAATCACATCAGATGGTTAAGAATCTGAAGCATCAGAGGAAGCTGCAGAGCGTCACTGCAGTGGAAGATTGTTCCGAAGTGTTGGAGCCACAAACTCAAAAACACGATCACCTTCTGTTTTCAGTTGCACAACAAGTGGACCCTATGGTCAGAAGACCTGAGGGATCTACTGGTAACGAAGGGTCAAAGGTCAAAGTCATCTTTATTTTAAATGTTTCCATATGCACAAAAAGATGTGCATTCAAAACAACAACAAATGTGCACGGACTTGAAATAAATGCAAGGCACTGGTGGTAGCTTAGTAAAAAAAAAAAGGCGCTTAAGTGTTTTTTTTAAGTCCTTTGTACGGTGGCCGGTAGGTGCCAAATGCTCGGTAAATGCTGAAACGATGGCATTTTGAAAGATGTAGCATTTTCAGAAATGCTGCACATTCACTATATACGCTACAAAAGAAAGAAACGCGCTGCAATAAGGCAAAACCATGCACTGCATCAACAAGCCTCAAGTACATCATCCAGACAGAGCTACCTGTCAAGCAGACCTCATTTCTTAAAGTTCTGTGGTTTTTTGTACACGTTATGAAGTCGGGTTTTTGCACAATAGACAGTGGTGCACAGCTCAGGGGTTGTTTATTGGTACATCAGAGGGATTCAACCTTTGATTTTGTTTCGGGGGTTTGTATTTGCTTTTTGAATGTGCAGCATTTCTGATTATGCTGCGCGTTTTTCTAAATGTGCGTCGTTTCAGCAGTTGCAGAGCCCTTGGCACCTACCGGCCACCGTACCATTGTTTTTAAAGCGACAGACCTGTGCTCTATGTCAGGGGTTCCCAACCTTTTTTCCTTACAGCCCACCCCCTACTTGCATCTAAGAAAAGCTGAGCCCCCCCCCCCCCCTCACACACACACATACACACACACAGGACCATCACGATAAAACATGATACCTTGCTGTCAAGAATTAACATCAGTTTGAATAGTTTTAATTGATGAAACCACAACAGAATAGGCTACACTTTATAACTATCCAATAAGTGTTTTACAACAGTTTTACTTAATCAATGCAAATGTCATTTTGACAGACCAAGCCTCGGGCTCCTCCTGAGATCTTTGGCGCCCCCCCTAGTGGGGCCTGGACCCCAGGTTAGAAAACCACTGCTTCATGATACCTCACTTTGTTTTCTCAGTGAAGAAAGTCTGCCTTCTGAATGTGATAGCTCTGCTGTTCCACTAGGTGGTGCTAGATAGAATCAAGTTAGGGTTCAGCGTACTCTCCCACTTTGTTGAAGATTTATTTTGGTGCTTTTTATGCCTTTATTTCAGAGACAGGACAGTGGATAGAGTCAGAAATGAGAGAGAGAGCGAGAGTGGGGAATGACATGCGGGAAAGGAGCCACAGGTCGGATTTGAACCTGGGCCGCCCGCTTGGAGGACTTTAACCTCCGTATATGGGGCGCGTGCACTAACCAAAAGGATACCAGGGCCCCAAGGAAGATGCTTTTTAAAACCAGCAACAGCCTTTACATGAAATCCACCAGACTCCATTGACAAAACCAGTAATGTAACCTCACAGAACACCGGAGTCTCTGCTCTCCTGCCGTCTCGATCGGTTAGTTAGTTAGTGTTACTTTACTTTTTTATTTGGGGTTCACCCTAACCCCCTTCTGACACCATGTAGAATGATCGAGGGTCGAGGAGTCTGGTGTAAAGTTTCAACGTAGTCTGTCACATTATGTCGGGTTGCACATTATTTTTTAAAGCGGTCTAGATGTTCATCTTCTTTGTGACCATAAATAGAAAAAAGAAGACTTTTCACTGGTTACTGCCTCCTTCAAGCGGAGACCTTTACGGTCCTCTCAGGCCGCCTCCCTTTGAACGGAGGAAGTGAAGATAGATGACTTCTTCCTTTCGGGGAGCGCAGGCCTGAGCAGTTTGACACACTAAAAGTAAAAGTGACAGAACAAAGACCACAGAGTAGAGTACATGATCACGGTGAGATTTTCCACTCCTCAGCTCCAAACAAACCCCCGAACCTCTTCACCTTGAAGCTGGTCTGAAGCTGCGTGAAGCCTCTTTGTTTGAAAATGTCAGCGTGTTTCACAATCTGTCGTGCTGCTCTGAATCTGCTGGGCTTCTTTTTCTTTTACTCTGCGACACTGAAAGCTGCAGCACAGTCGAGAAAGTGAAGCTTGACTTCAGATTTATGTGATTAAGTCATTCTTTGCTTAAAAAAACTACAAATTTAGAGTTAAACAAAAAACTACAACATGGAGGCTTTTGACTTTTCAATGTAGTCGTCTGCAGAAAACAATCAGGACAAGCATCGCCTGAGTTTCAGCCTTCTGTGCACGTCCATGCAGACTGCTGTTTTATTTTTTAACAACTTTATAATTAGAAGAAGAAGATGTGACCTTAAAAGCAGGGTTGGTAATTTCTTTCAGATCCACTTTTTCAGATTTAGGTTGAATTTGTCTTTAGGTCCTGACAGACATTAATAACTCATGTGCTCTGAAAAAGGAACAAAGAAAATCCGTCATCTGTAGCAGTTGTAAGTCTGTAAAAACTTCGACCAATGTCTGCCACGAGGTACCAACCTGATGAACCAATCACAGCCTCCCTGTCTCCCTGCTCGTTCAACAACTATATTTAAAAAATAGCAAATAAAAACACAAAATGGGAATTCATTTTACATTTTTACACGGCACAAAGTCAAATCTTATCGAGTGTATTCGTGTAATTTCTAGTCTCATTACACTTAGCCTATATAAGACACATCTAACTGTCGAGGTCAGACCAACATTTGGTTTCTAGATAACAGGTGAAAATAAGGCCCGAGTCGTTTGTAATGCGTTAAAAATATCTGCCAATGCATTATCAATTACTTGATCATTTTCTTAAAATTAAATTTTACATTTTAGTTGTTTAATTTTGCTGGATTTATTGGAAACTTTCTTTAAACTGCACAACAATCAAGCCAGGCTTTCCTTTTCACTTGTATGTTAAAATAAGATGTTTATCCGGACTACACTTCTTAAGATCTGAGTTTCTGCAGCGTAAAAATGAGGCTCTGACTTGAAACAGTTTTTTTTTAGGACGTGGAGGCCGGAGTGTGTTTGTTTCACTGACACCTTAAAGCAGCTGGTACTTCCTGAGAGGTACACAGGAAGTGTTGCGTACGCACGTTTTACTTACATCACACGGCTGACTGACTGACTGACTGACTGACTGTTAACACTGTTCTCTGCACGCATGCATGCACACACACACACACACACACACACACACACACACACACACACACACACACACACACACACACACACACACACACACATTCAGCTTCTCTCCAGTGTTACCCCTGCTCTCGATCAGTAGCCCTCCTCATCCCCCCCCCCCCCCCCCCCCTCTCTTTTCTGAAGCCCTGGAGGGCCCTGTCCTGTAAACTCCTAAATATCACTCAGAACATCATCCAACAAAGAAAAAAACTAAAGCAGAAGAACTCTAAAGTGTTTCTTATTTCTGAATCATTTGATGTTGTAATCATTCATTACTTTGCATTTTAAGGTTTTTAAATGTATGAACTCCTCACTGAAGACGGGTCCACAGTTTGACTCCAGCTGAAACACATCTGTATTTAATGTTACAAACATACCTGACCCTCTGAAATTATAATGACCTTCTCTTCAACTTTGAACACCAACAGGAAGACTTTTATTTGTAGCCTGTCCTATACACATGTTTATATATTGCATGTGATTGAAATGTATTAAATCAGGATGACTGAGGTCACGTCGTTTTAGAGGGGGGTCCCAAACACACATTTACTAAGACAAGAGTCCAACACAGCGATACAAAGACAAAACAAGGGACAACACAAAGAACAAATACAATAAACTACTGTAGAGACACCTCAGAGGAGAGAGTCTGTACACAGAGAGAAATAAACATGAACAGTGCTGACGTTACTGAAAACATCCACAATCTGTTTGAAGATGAGAAAACAAAAACTAAATTAAATTAGTGGAGTGATGACAAAGAACGGAGATTTAAAGGTAATTTATTCCAATCAGAATATCTTTATTTATGACATTTTTAATCTGCTTTTTTTTAAATGGCACGGTCTTAATCCAAAAACACAAACAATAGATGACTGCAGCATGTGCATCTGATTTCATTTCATGAAGGATTTCTAACAGAACAATTCTTTTACATCTTTAAAAACACTATTTCCATGTATCTGTTTTCTTCCTCTGGTCCAAACACACAATTTAACTGAAATCAAATGAAAGCTGATGAAGCCAAAAGCTTCTTTATGTGAAAAGTGGTTAATGAATGAATTTGTAAAGGTAAATAAATGGTCATGAAACACTTGTTTTTAATGACCTCCAGTTAATGATCAGTGACACATAAAGTGAGTCAGGAGCCGGAAAGTGAAGACAAACAAATAAACAATCAATAAAACCCCTCGAGGTCCAATCACTGGCTCGTGCCCGCCTCTTGTCTTCATCAGCGGACTTATCTTTCTCTACAGATGTTTTATACTCTGCTCTTGTTTCAGGATCAGCCTGACTCTGCATCAAACATTTCAATAATTACAATCCCCTCCATGTTGGCTCCTTCATGAAGTGACTCGTGTGTTTGCAGCTTTCACGTCCTGCTGCTCGCTGGTCAGTGGTAAAGAAAAAAGGAAGTAAGAGAATTAAAGTGTGAAGGAAGTCGTTGAAATGAGGAAGCTGTGGAGCTGCGCGGCCTCGCAGAGTGTCTGAGTGTGAAGCTGCTCCATCAGTGTGTGAGCGATTCTTCTCTTTTAATCATCACTTTGTGTGTTTGTGACGATCCGAACTCAAGCTGACGTGTTCTCATGTTGATCCGTCTGCAGGCAGCTGAAGGACCCCTGAAGGACCCGGACCCCGAGGAGGACTGAGACCCTGAGAGACCGCTTCAACACCCCGAGGTCAGTAAGAGCGGAGTCTGTGTTTCTGCCTTTTAGTCTTTAAGACTTTTAAACCTTCACTCGACGACAACCTGCTTCAGTTTAACCTCTAAGATCTAAACTCAGGATCACATTTACTTTTCTTTCTCAGTTTTTAATCGACACAATTTATTTCTCTGCACGCAGAAAAAAAAGAGGGTGTGATGGTTCCTCCTTTTTATCTGTGCAGAAATCAAATATTTAATTTAAATTAATTAAAAACAAAAATCGGCTAATAATCTCTTCTTGTGTTTCCAATTTAAACGAAATGCTCTGGCATGTTTTTATTTATTTAGATCTTTAAGAGGTTTAAAAATGGAGAAACTCTGAATTTAAAACTCATCAAATACATTTATTTCTGCTCTTTATTTGTGATTTGATTCAGAACTAAAGTCCAAATTCAAAACTACATTTTAGTATTTGTGTTTTCTGCTCTCTCAAACGTCCAATCAGAAGCCTCGTAGATTACAAACACTTGTTGAACCCAAACATTTTGTGACGGCTGTGTGTTGAAAAAGTTATTCAGAAAAATATCGGATTATTTCCAGCTTTTTGAGGCGACTGCAAATGTTTATTTCTCTTCTTAAAGGATGAATCAGGGACAGTGTAGGAATAAAACCACCAGCCTCAGAAGAGAGAAGATGTTTTGAACCAGATTTAGCTCACTAGCTCATGTCCATCTGTCGTCCCCGGGCGGATACAGATCAAGCAGTCATCTACACATTTCAAAAGAGAGAAGAAGAACACAGAACAGTATTCAGATAAGAAAACAGTTTGGACACGTTTCCCTGAGTTGTAGAAACGTTGTCGAGTCATGTTGACGAGGCTGAAGGTCTGTGAGAGGTTTGAGATGTGTTTGGAGATTATTCCATTCTTTAAAAGAAAATACAGACTTTAGTATTTAGTCTTCAGAGGTCTCGTAGATTACAAACACTTGTTGAGCCTGAACATTTTGTGACGGCTGTGTGTTGAAAATGTTATTCAGAAAAAGAAAAGACAATTAAAGGATTGTTAAACATGAAACTACGTCTATATCTGAGCACATGTGACGTCTTTTAATTCCTCCAAAGAAAACCGTATCTGATTGTTTCCGGCTTTTTGAGGAGACCAAAGGAGATGAACAAAAACTTTTCTCACATAAAACGTTTGTTTTTTTTGGACAGAAATTGATGTTTTACTCTCTTCTTGATCAACATGAATCATCACAAAGCTCGTAGATCTCTGTAGGGAAATACTTCCAGCACTACCGCTCACAGAGATCCTCTCCTCAGCTCGTCACGCTGGCCCATGATTATTACCTCCGCCTCAGACTTCATAATTATAACTTTATTTATACATCAGCCAGTTCCAAAGTGATGATTAAGACTTAATTAAATAAATTAAAGCAGGACATGAATTACAAAACAATCATTAAAGAAATATTTTTTAAGCAAAGATTTAGAAACAGGTTTGTCGGCCAAATGTCTTCAGGTAGGGACTTCCAGAGCTGAGGGGCTCTGATGGCCAATTCCTGGTCGCCCTTGGTTACCAGCCTTGACCTGTACAACTAATGATGGTGCTCTTGATGATCTGAGATTACGATTTGGAGAGTAAGGTGTCAAAAGTTCTGTAATGTAAGGGAGGGGCGTGTTGTGTTTTAAAAGTTATTAAAGAATCTTAAAATCAATCTGTTTGTAACGGGCAGCCGATGAAGGGAGGACAGGATCGAGGTCATGTGGGACCTGCGATTTGTCTCGGTCTAAATCCGGACAGCAGCATTCTGCGCTCGCTGGAGCCGAGCCATCGAGGACCGACTAGGCGTGAAGTGAAAAGAGCTTTGCAGTAACTGCGACTTAGAAAACTTTATTTATTCTAGAGCAGTGGTCCTCAACTCGTCTAACCTCAGGACCACAAACTTGACCCAAATTTCTGATTCATTTTCGACCATCAGTCTGAAAATGTATGCAGCTTGGATCTCAGTTGGTACAAAACGTGACAGAAACAAGAAAGTGAACAAAACAAACAGGTTTAACACGCACTTCACAGATTTTTTTACACCGTTTTTTTCCCAGGCACACATTCGCGACCCACCTCTGGGTCCAGACCCACCAGTTGAGAACCACTGTCCAGAGGGCAATTCGGTTCCACAGTCCACCCAGACTATGCATACATTTACAAACCAACAACAGCTGGAGTTTATCAGAGTCATCGTTACTTAGTTTGGACTCATATTAATTCTTTTTGGTTCTTCCGATGATTTCAGGTTTCTTGCATCCTGGTGGCTGAACTTGAGTTCTACTTTAAATCCAACATGGCCGACAACGTGAACTCTTTGCCGTTCTTCTATGGAAACATCACCAGAGAGGATGCGGAGGATTACCTGCGTCAGGGTGGCACCACAAACGGCCTGTACCTGCTGAGGCAGAGCAGAAACTATCTGGGAGGTTTTGCTCTGTCCGTGCTGCACTCCGGCCGCTGCTACCATTACACCATCGAGAGAGAGACCAACCAGACGTACGCCATCGCTGGAGGGAAGAGCCACCGCAGCCCAGAGGACGTGATCGACTACCACGCCCAGGAGACGGACGGGCTGGTGTGTCTGCTGAAGAAACCCTGCAACAGACCCAAAAACATGCTGCCAAAGGTGGGCCCGTTTGAGGACCTGAAGGAGAAACTGATCCGAGAGTACGTGAAGCAGACCTGGAACCTGCAGGTCAGTCGGGAAATCTGTGCAGTTTGTTTAGAAGAAATGTTTGATGTGAGGTCAGGGAAAATCTGTGAGGTTATTGCTGCAGTCGGTTTACAGAACATCTCACATTGTGCACGTTTGAACACAGGATCCAGTGCATTTTCAGCACTCTTTCATTAATGAAATAAGGACTGATGTAAACACAACTAAAAGTAAACACAAAATGACATGTTAAAGGTCCAATCAGTGAGATGTGTAGAGAGTGAAATGATAAAGTGAGCTTACTCTATGATCAGACATTAAGGAAACATGCTATGTTGAAGTGCTGGCTTCTCTGACAACAATGCAGCAGCCAGTATGTCCTCCTTCTAACTTTAGATTCTGGTCCTGAATGGTCTGGATTTGTTTGGACCAGAGAAGGTAGGCAAGTGTGTCTACGCAGTGCAACATGCACATGCCTGCTTGTAGCACCTCGGCTTCATGTACTTCTACGAGGCTAATATGTGTGTGTGTGTGTGTGTGTGTGTGTGTGTGTGCAGGGAGCCGCTCTGGAGCAGGCCATCATCAGTCAGAGGCCTCAGCTGGAGAAGCTCATCGCCACGACGGCTCACGAGCGCATGCCGTGGTTTCACGGAATGATATCTCGAGAGGACTCGGAGCCCCTGCTGCAGAGGGGGGCGCGGACTAACGGGAAATTCCTGTAAGTGTAATTCTGACTTTTTTTTTATGGCTGAAGTAATTATAAGATTTTGTTGCTATAAAGACGACATCACTTCCAACTTCACTACAAAGTAGAGTATTTTCTGTGGCTCGTCAAACCTTCTCTCTTCCCACAACAATCTGAATGAAAACGCAGAGTTTGTTTGTGAGGGGCATCAATGTTGACATCGTAAGCATTCGTGTCTTGTTTGGAGTCCATGTATATTATTAACCAATCAGCCTTCAGCATGCTGCGGTTGTGTGCAGGAAAACGATCTGTGTAGAGAGACGTGCAATCTCAGAAATGTCTCTCGCTCTCGCCCCCTTGCTCTCTGAGGTATTTATTGAGTTATACCTGTCTGGTGTTGAATTGTTAACTTTGTGCCAGTGTGATGGCATCAGGAAATGTTTTCTTTGAATGTCTCTGAATAAACCCATAAGGGACGGGCCATTTCAGGCCAGACACGAAAATAAAACATTAATTCATTCATGCAATCTGGGAACCCGGGAGCAATTATCTAAAAAGATTTAGAATTTCTTTAATCTCTAAAAACTTCAGCATCTCTGTATTTGTGCAGAAACCATCAGCTCTTAGACGCCCTCCCTCCAACTCCATTCTCGAGTTGCTAATTGGAGTATAAGCGATGACAAGCACACAGAAAAGAAGTCTCAGTGAGGATGTCCTTCATCACTTATTCTGATTCCTGCTGGTCACACCAGAAGCCTACGTACACCTGAGGTTTACGTATGAGTCAAATGAGATTAGCTTAAAGACCAAGAAGAAACTGTGAAGCTCCTGATGTGGAGCCAGGAGGGCAGCAGGGTGAAAACTGTGATGTAAGACTGTACCAAAGAGCTATAAGGGCGGCTGTGGCTCAGTTGGTAGAGTCGTCGTCTCTCAAATGGAAGGTCTGAGGTTCAATCCCCAGCTCCTGCAGCAACATGTACGATGTGCTCTTGGGCAAGACACTCAACCCAAAGTTGCTCCCGCTGCTTCGTCTGCGGCGTGTGAATGTGTATGAATGGATGAGTTACTTCTGATGGACTCTTTACTCAGCAGCCTCTACCATCAGTTTGAGGAGTCAGAAGACTAGAAAAGAAATGTACAAGCTGAAGTCCATTTACCATTTACGATAAGACTTTTCCATTACTTCAGATCCCTGCTGTCCACTGTGGATCATTTAGCAGGCTTGGTATTGATTGTCTTCAGTGCAACAATCACTGCAAAGGTTTTAGTTCTGGTCCTGACTGTTCTGCTGTTGAAGAGGCCGGACCTGCAGCGTTTGTCTATTTGCAGTTGTTTTCTGAATATGTGTGTTTTGATTTAGTATCGTTCATGTATTTGCAGCACGTTTGAAGTTACTTCTTTCAGCTTTTTGCAGCAAGTTTGTTTCTGCGTTTTTCGGCCGTTGTAGTTTGTTTTAGCCTTTGCAGAGTGCATGCACGTGTCATCCACCGCAGACTGTAAAAACCATCACCAGTGTCTGAGCCTCTGATACAGGACTACTATGTGGTTCAGGTATCAAGTCCACCAGCCATCACCATCAATCTTTAACCGCCAAACATCAAGTCATATCACCTCCTGAGCACAAAAACACGATCTACATCCGGAAGTTTGTTACGTAAATGTACGACAGAAACTGAAACAGAACCCACAAAACTTGACTCAATGTTTCACCTCATCACAGAGACAGTTACGACTCCGTTTGTTCCCTTTAAGCTGTCGTGTATTCTCCTGAAAAAGGAGTGAAAATCTGCACGAGGGAGAGAGAGAGAGAGAGAGAGAGAGAGAGAGAGAGAGAGAGAGAGAGAGAGAGAGAGCCCTAAACAAACAGCTGGAGCCGTGAAGTGTGTGTGTCCGATGTATTAATATACAGAAAGGGCGAATTCAAATTCTTTTACTTTGAAATGTTTGAACAAAGCGAGTGAAGGGGTATTTATAGCAGCTAACGCTTCGCTTGAGAGGCAGTGTCGTCTCGGCTGAAGACACACACACCCACACACATACACACACACACACACACACACACACACACACACACACACACACACACACATCACACATGAACACACACACACACACATCACACATGAACACACACACACACACACACACACACACATGAACACACACACACACACACACACACCCACACACACACACACACACACACACACACATCACACATGAACACACACACACACACACACACACACACACACATGAACACACACACACACCCACACACACACACACACACACATCACACATGAACACACACACACACACCCACACACACTCACCCACACACACACCACACACGAACACACACACACACACACACACACACACACACACACACATGAACACACACACACACATGAACACACACACACACACACACACACACACACACACACACACACACACACACACTCACCCACACACACACGAACACACGAACACACACACACACATGAACACACACACACACACACACACACACACACACACACACACACACACACACACACACACACCCACACACACTCACCCACGCACACACACACACACACACACACACACACACACACACATGAACACACACACACACATGAACACACACACACACACACACACACACACACACACACACACACACGAACACACAGTGTGGTTTCCGCTCTGGCAGTTTGCAAAGGACTTCCTGAAGTAGCCAAACAAGAAGAAGAACGAGAGCCGTGACTCTTCGGTCCTTTTTCTCATGAAGCGTCTGAAACACAAACTCATGTTCACATTAACGCTGCACTTTCATTACTTACGTGCTAAAAGCTTCGCACTCAGGGCGAGAACTTTTCAAAGAGAGGTCATCATTTCGTTGTGCAATACATCAAAGAGAAACAGTAAGAGCTGAGTTTAAATTAAAAATAAGGGAAGTACAGTTATAAATAAAGACACACGGGTCTTAAGGTTAATTTCCTGTAACAGAGCGTCACTTTGTTACCGTAATGTCACCGCTGCTTCTCCCCCCGATCCTGACGTGTGAAACACCCATCTCTGTCACGCACCGATGGTCAGATATCACGACACGTGTCAATAACTTTTCATGTTTAAAAAGAAGGTTTCAGGTCCTGTGAGAGCAACTCAAAAGCTTTTAAGACAAATGAAAGAAAAAGAAAGCAGACATGAAGCTTCAGCCTGAGTGATAAAATAATTCACCTCCCGTTCAGTGTGTGCAGATCGAGACATGAGCTAATCAGATCAAATTAGTTTTTTGAACCAGGCTGCAAACATTGATTAACTTCTGCTTTTTTGAATGGGTGTGTATGTGACTTCTGGGACTTTTGCAGCCAGCCTCTAGTGGACACTCGAGGAACTGCAGGATTGTGCACTTCATCGGCTTAATTTGACTGATCTCCCAAACATCCTCCTTTTACTTCCAGAGTCTAATCTTCTTTCTTTTTCTCCTTCTTCTGTGTTCAGGATCCGTCAGAGAGATCAGAATGGATCCTACGCTCTGTGTTTACTTCACGAAGGACAAGTCATGCACTATCGCGTCGACAGGGACGGGAGCGGAAAACTCTCCATCCCAGACGGCAAGAAGTTTGACACCTTGTGGCAGGTTAGTCTTTGTTTTTCAGATTTCTGATTATTTTCATTCTTTAGTCATTTTATCTTTTTACAGAAGAAATACAGATATCAGTCAGGGCCTTTTCACATTAGGCACGATTGTTTTTGTACCGTGCCCGAGCATGATTGCTTAGTGGGTCATTTGTGTAATGGAGGTGTGGTTATAGAAATCCTGCGTGGTGAGTTTGGGCTATAGTGGTGGGCTCCAATGAGATATCTTTTCATGAGGCCCAATGTTGCTGGCGGCGCCCCTGCAGGTTGGTCAAACAAAGAGAAACAAAAACAGGTTTCACAATGGCTCAACGTCGAGATCCCCCGGACGCTGTTACGTCACACACTTAACACACCTGGGCCACTGTGTTAATTTATAAGCCCCGCCCACTACTAGCTAGCCAAACTCCTGCTTAGGAGACCATAAAACCAAATAACACTCCTACAAACTTTGTCCTCTTCAGAAAGAAAGTATTTTCCATGTGTTGAAATACTTCTTGAAGTCATCATCAGTCTGAAAAGCAGCACGGACGACCTGACCTCAGGATGTTTTTCACGTTTTCTGCTACACCACGCAGTAAAACATTCTCTTCAGGCTCATGAGGAGCATGTTGACCTCTGTAACTGATGCATGTTCTGGTCCTGAACTTTGTGGTGTCTGATGTGCCAACAGCTGGTGGAGCACTACTCGTACAAACCTGACGGCCTCCTGCGAGTGCTGACGGAGGCGTGTGCAAGACCTGACGGAGACACCAGTAAAAAAACACACACAACTAATCACAACACGTTTACAGGAAGACTTTCACACCCAAAATGTGCTGAACATGTTTATATTCAAACTTAATTATTATAAATAATGTTCACAGGTCAGATAGGACGACCTCTGCTCCAAACCGACCACCCGGCACTCAACTCAGCAATCGTAAGTTTTCTGTTTGTGTGTGCGAGCCTGTGCGTGTCATTCAGGGGCGTGGCCTGACTTTTTTTTGAGTGGGGTTGCCCAACCTGGGCACTGACTTATGCAAGGGTGGTATCATAAAGTTTGTGTGCAGCCCTTCCCTGGCAGCCCTGCAGCGTTCTGCCTACAAATTCACTGCTGGGCAGTTTTTATTTGTCTTTCGTTCAACTTTAGCTAACGTTAGTGTCATCTATTGTACAGCCATTTGATTGGATGAGATGTGTTGTAGTCCACAGTAACCGAGGTTGCGGACGTAACCGGAGGATTCAAATCAAACTACAAATAAAGTTGTATTGTTATCTGTTCTTTAGAAAGAGGCGTTTTCCTTTAGAAAGAGGCGTCTTGAGACCAAGACGGACTTCAAGTACTACAACACTACTACGTCCTGCCAGGCGGAGCTGAAAGGATTTTTTGTTGTTGTCATGATTAATGGATTTCAGAATGACCAGGGGCCCGTTTCAGAAAGTAGAGTCAGTTAACTCTGAAGGGAAACTCTGGGTTCCAACTTGAGAAAGAAAAACTCAAGCCCGTTCAAGAGAGAAAGGTAACCTAAGCTCTTAGTCTGTTACTATGGTAACTGAGTCTGTGAACCTCACCTGGTCGGGGTTCAGGTTTTCTTCGATGAACCCCGAGTTTCTCTCTGTCTCCTCCCTCTCTCAGAGCCACAAACGCCGTTTCAATCCTCATTCTTTTATTCCGTCCGTATGACCCGCATGTTAGTGGGCGTACTCAGAGCTGATTAAATAAAAACTCAAATCCGGAAACTGGAAACTCAGAGTTTCCCACCTGAGGATAAAACAACTCGGAGCTCAGGGGTTAGACTGAAGAGTTTGTTGAACCTTCTTTCTGAAATGGGCCCAGGTGTAAGAAATTCAACAGTGCCGTCTCTCTCCGTGAGGCTTGCTGGTCTACACAGGAACAAAGACTGCAAATCCGCCATGGCTAGAAGAGCTATATATATTGCATCGGATGCACTTTAAGTAGACGTAACAATGCCTACATGTGTTGTCCCTAAATCCCAATAATGAACAGGCTGTGTCACAGAATGACTGAGGGTTTTGTTTTTCCAGGAGAAAGATGCTGCTGCTGATCTTTTATGTATTTTGTTACGTCTTCAGCTTCATAAATCTCAAAGGTACCTCAAAACCTCCGTCCATGTGTAAGAATATCACAAGCAGGAGGTCAGAAAATATTTCTTTTTATAGCTTTGGTGACTGGTCCTTTTTGTTTTTGGTCTTTCCTCCTCCTGTACAGTAACATTGCATACAGTATGAACACAGCGTCTCTGCACTTCCTTTAGTTTGCAGCTGATTTGAGTCCGACAGATGACTCAGTGTTTCACTCTGTCAGAGATAAATGTGGAGCTAACCTTTCCCCTGATTCTGTTTCCTCTGAAATGATCACATGCATGACTCTAACACATCAGGTCGCCTTCTGATCTCTGACCTTTTGGTTTTTTGTTTTTTTTAGCAAAGTGCTGCAGGAATCCTCCACAAGCTCAGAACTGTTCCCATACCAGGCCTAAAAAAGGTGCACTAACCCTCCTCGCCCTCCTCGTCCTCCTCGTCCTCCTGCCTCCTCATAAACCTGAAGGTCTATGAGAAGTGCCGCCCCCCCCCCCCCCCCCCCCTTTAATGCTGCCCTCCCTGTGTTGCATTTGGCTTCAGTGTGAAATGCTGCTGACTAACACACTCGAAGTCTTCCTGTCACTTTTGTTTCTGTTCAGAGCACAGCTGACTGCACACACAAACATTACTCATGATCTTGAGATAACAATCTAACGCCACCCAGAGGTTCCTCGCTGCAACTACACACTGAACCACAGACGTCAGTCACACCCAGGTCGTGTCTGAATGGGTCAACATGTCTGCCCTGGTCCAAAGGCTCCTCTACATCTCCTTTTGACTAATTATGACATTTAGCTGATGTAAGGTACGATACGATTAGGCCTGAACTCGACTTAAAGGATTCACGTAGTCAAACCTGATTCTTCTGATTTTGCCCATCGTCTACTGACAGTCATGTTATTAAACAACGTCTTGTAGCTCGCCATTTGAAGATTGACTGAACTCTCCTGATCATAAGAGTCCACTAACATTTAGACCCCAAGATTAAAATCCAGTGAAAGATTTAATCAAACCTGTTACATCCATAAAGATCCACAAAACTGTTCAAAAAAACTGACTCATCATAACAGCCAATGAGAGCCTTTGTTGAAAGGAGGGGCCTCCCCCTGTTCTGACGGCCAATTGCACCTGTCGGCTCGGATTAACATGGACTTCTGTTTAGGGTCATAAGCAACACCTTGGAAATGTCTCAGAGGAGCCTTTGGTTTTGAACAGCCATGTTTACCCAGAAAATAAAAACGGTCTTGTGGGGACACCTGACGGCCCGGTGTTCTGGTGAAGCCACCTTCATGATGGTTTGGATGGCGGAGGATGCTGCACCTGAAATGAATCCTCTCTCACGCTTCAGACTGTTTGCAAACTTGGAAGCTTTCTGCACCTCACGGCTTTCTTTGTTTTTATTTCAGTTTCTGACTTTTGACTCTCTGGTAATCGATGCTAGAGATTCAAAAAGAGTTCCTGGATGAGAACAAGCTTCGGTTCTTCTCTTGTTTTGTTGTTTAAAGAAGGGGTATGGGACATTCGGTATGTTTCAAAGTCAAATCCATCTTTGATAATGTGGTCTGAAGAACATTTGAACTGTTACACTTGTTCCACCCCTTTTTTAAATGCATGGTAATCGTCCTTAACGCCCGTGTTTATCCAGTCTTATAATGAACGCCATGTTTAATGGACACCTGGTGTTACAGTGATACTGACTAAAAGCTGATTGATGAGAACATGTCAAGAAAGATATTGATTAAGAATAGTTTATTGTAATATGCATGGCGGAGATTGAAATGATGAGCGAGGTTGGATAGACGAGGGCGATGAAGGGATGGAGGTAAGGGTCGAGGGATGGCGGTAGGTAGGGTAATAGTTTAGGGATGAAGAGAGAGGGGTAAGGGTCGAGGGATGTGGGATGAAGGTAAGGGTCGAAGGTTGAAGGCGTGGGGTAATAGTTGAGGGTCGAGAGATGGAGGGATGAAGGTAAGGGTTAAGCGATGTGGGATGAGGGTAAAGGTAGAGGGATGAATGGAAGAAGGAAGATGGGCTTGTGTCAGCCGATGAAGGTACGACGTGAGGAAACCAGAGAGGTCGAGACTCTGGGAGGAGGAGCTGTCTCTTCGTTGCTGTCTGTACTGACCCCCGTGGTTCCTCTATTTAGACGAAGACAGAAGTGAAGAAACACAGGGGGGGTTTGAGGGGGAGAGATGTGAAATCAGCCTCAGAGGAATAGGAGTGATTGAGTAATTAAATACGTATGAAACAGAAATTGGTTATCTTTGAGGCGTGGTCTTTGTCTCTGAAACAAGTATCAAAAACCATATTTAGTAAAATGTACAACCCCTCTTCCAAAAGACAAAATTAAACCCTCATGTTTGGAAGAATCTCTCACTGTAACACAGGCGCCATTTAAACAGAGAAACCCAGACATGTAGGAGTATTTCATTGCAGATGACATGTCAGCGGTGCGATCTCTGACAGTATTACTTTGTGCTTTTTCTCCTCTCTGATGATCCGCTCACAGGGTCGACCATCTCAACGCACCCCCAAAGATCATTCAAATCCTTATGAAACCAAGCTGCCGGCCAGCAAAGGTAAGTAACTCAAGTGTAAGTGTGTAAACTAACAGTTGCTTTGCCCAGTGGTTACTCTTAACTCGATGGGACAGTTAAAGCTCCCAGGCACATTTTTAAGAGTCCATTTCTATAGAAATGTGCAGATCTCAGATTCTCCCTAATCTAATCGTCGTTCACACTCTTTACTGCATCACGCTTAGTTTCAGTTTCATTTCTGCACTTCTCACATGACCAACATAAGCTCTCTACACCTCGTGTATGTATCAGTGTCAGAGGAACTCCAGAAACAGATTCTACTGTGCAGGACATTGGGAGAAACAGCATGAACATGAAAGCATTTGTAGTTCTTATTCACAAATATTAAATACAAATTGAAGATTTCATAAGAAACTTTGTGTTTGCATGAAGATCAACGTGCACACTGACAGCGAGCTGTCTGAGAGCTGTGCGCCCAAAGGAAAGAACTTTTTATTCTTTCCACCGAGCGAGTGAAACAGAATTATTAAAGCCTCCTTTTTGACAACAACAGCAGCTTTTATGTCAAACAAATTAGATTCATAAGACTGATTGATTCGACTTCTCCGTCAGAGGCCATGCCGATGGACACAGAGGTGTACGAGAGTCCGTACGCAGACCCCGATGAACTGAGGAGCTCCACAGTGGACAGAGAGCATCTCATGCTGGAGGACGGCGAGCTGGGCTCCGGGAACTTTGGGACGGTCATGAGAGGCATCTACAGGATGAGGAAGTAAGTAAACACATCCAATCACATCACACACCACTCCACCACTTTTAACAACAAGTACATCATGATGCCGAAAATATGGATGTCAGACAACTGAAGACGTTGCTTCACAACAATTTAAATGATTCTCCTCGCCATCCTGCTGTAATGTTTGAGCAGGGGAATAAAACTGCTGAAAACAAGCAAACAAATTAAACATTACTATCACTATTGATCCCGCCTCCTTTGATACATGAAGTATGGCTAACAACCAACTGAAGCTGCCTAACCACATTTATAAAGCCAAGGCATCATAGCTTTTTCAAAGGAGACATATGTAACTCTGACACCTAGTGTTTAAAATGGGTACTGCGGTCCAAATTCTAAACATTACAGAGAGCTGTCCCCCCCCCCCCCCTCCTCTCTAGAGTGGATGCTCACGCAGGTCACCATGTGGTGGACACTGAAGCTTCAGTGTTTATCCAGCTCTGCATCGGTCTGTAAACCTTTCTGCGTTCTAACCTCTCTCCATTTTTCAAAAGCATCTCCAATATTGATCCTAGTTTGAGCACGTTTCTGCTCGTGGAGCTTATTAGAAACATGCAGAGGCTTTTTAGGTCGGGTACAATCACTTCTATCTGAACCAGTTCTCTTGCCCGCTTCCATCGCTGCAACACCTGTTGGTTTGACCTGATAACTGCTCTCATATCTGGCAAACCGAGGGGCGTCCAAAACGGCCGTGTGGGGGTGCCTTAAAACCGCCTACCTTCTCTGGTCCAAACAAATCCAGAGCATTCAGGACCAGAATCTAAAGTTAGAAGGAGGACATACTGGCTGCATAAACAAAAAGTCAAACACTTTAGAGGCACATAGGGCATGCTATCAAAGCCCAAACAAACAAAGTCAGTGCGTGCCCGAGCCGGCACCGGCATTTCTGGATCGTCTTTACTCGTAGGTTTCAGAGAGTTACCTGCTGGCCTGCCTCTCGTCTCTCATGCTGTGTGTGAGTGCGTCTGTGTGAGTGCTCCAGGTGCACTCGCACGGTGAAGATTGATTTCTTCCCGTTCTGTTTGCTTTTGCTTCTTTTGACTTCTGTGATTTTATCTAATCTAACTCATTGATTTACTTCATGTGTTTATTTACTAATTGAAGCAAACAATAAAAATAATTTGACCAGCGTAATGTGTTTTATAAATCGAACTCTTCTTGCTGATGTGAGCCGTTTTGTTTTGATTCAAATGTTTTTATTTTAAGAGCTCTTTTAAACCTGAAGGTCTTTACATGTTTATGTTCATTTATTATCTTTCACATCAAATCATCGAAGTGAATTCATCATTGATCTCTAACTTCATTTCTTTTTAGTTCAAACTCTAGTTTGACTCGACAGTTTATGTTGTTTGATCTTTGTCTTGAGATGTTTCCTCCTCCTGTCGTCTTCTGCAAAAATGAGTTATTTACAAAGTCAATCCTGTAACACTACCAAACAACCTTTTTTTTAAACAACTCTTTAGCTGACTTGTTCTGTGGTCAAAAATGTTTGCAAAGTGCGTACTGATTTGTGTCGACATTGATGAATCTCGATGTGGTGTCATCCTGACTCTGACCCTCCGTTTGTGTCAGGACGGAGAAGCAGGTCGCAGTAAAAATCCTGAAGAACGATGACAACAACCCGTCAGTGCGTGAGGAGATGCTGAGAGAAGCTAACGTGATGCAGCAGCTGGATAATCCGTACATCGTCCGGATGATTGGAATCTGCGAGGCGGAGAACCTGATGCTGGTCATGGAGCTGGCCGAGCTCGGACCGCTCAACAAGTTCCTGCAGAGGCACAAGTATGTTCTCAGACTGGATCCGGTACAGTCTTTTTAAAAATGTATAAGCTGGGATGCAGTTTTCAAACGCTCTTCACACTTTTAAATTTAATTTTTAACCCTCTACATGTAACACTAGTCAAAGATGACACTACAGCATTAAAAGACTGTATGGACAGTAAACAAGTCGTAGTTATCTACAATGCATGACCTCGTCTAACTGATTGTTGTTTTGAGTCGGTTAGTGAGTAATGCAAAGATGTACTCGTCATTTCTACTTTTTGTCTAACGTTAGAATGAAAAGCAAGAGAGGAAATTCCAGCTCAATGTTTTGACTAAAAAACTCCTCGTAGATTTATAATTAAACCATTTAGTCTGTTTTCTAAGCGGGGTGGAGAGAGTACAAGATGAATCTACTCAAGTGAGAGTACTCTTACTTTGATTAGATTTGCTGCTGATTAGAAGTTAAACTACTGTTCTTTAAATCTACTCAAGTAAAAGTAAAGAGTTTAAAATATCCGTAAATAACTGAATTTAAAGTTCACATATCCTCCTCCTCTTCAGTGTAAATAAGTCCCTGCTCAGAACAGGCTGTTTCTGTGTCTGTAGCTTTAAATGTAAATGAGCTGTGTCTGACCACGCCCCTCTCTGGAAGGGCTTGGGTGGCTCGGGCTTTCTCGCTCCATGTCCTATTGTTTACGGTGAGAAGGCAGACTCAGAGGGCAGAACAAACACCTAGCTGTGGGAGTGTCCCCCACCTGGGGGAGGGGTTACTGCCCTTTGTGATGTCATGAAGGGAAAATCTCCAAACGGCCTGTTTGAGCACACATTTTCTGAAAAGTGGAGCAGGCAAAAGACGGAGAGGATGGACTTTTCTCATCATTGGGGGGTTTGTAGACAGACTAGAGACACATATTAGAGTTAGAGGAACATGGTGAAGAGTGTTAAGTATAATATGTGACCTTTGAAAAGCATTTCTGTAAATGCTGAAGAGGACATTTAAAGGGGTACATTTTAAACTTTCAGAAACTGAGACAGTTTATGATCAGCCTGTCATTGGCTGCCTGTTTCATTGAGGTTTACAGTAGATATAATTACCTGTTACTTTAATGATTAGAACATTTGATCCTGTGCAGGCAGACGAGCATAAAGAACCTCACAGAGCTGGTCCATCAGGTCTCCATGGGGATGAAATATCTGGAGGAACATAACTTCGTCCACAGAGACCTCGCTGCCAGGAACGTGCTGCTCGTCACGCAGCACTACGCCAAGATCAGCGACTTCGGTCTCTCCAAGGCCGTCGCCGAGGAACAGAACTACTACAAGGTAACTAAAATGAGTCAGGGATCAATACGTACAAATCATGTGATACAGAGAGAGATGGCTAAAGAGCATCCTGATATTTATAAAGCTCCATTAAATCACCATTGAGACTAAACACTTTGGATTTAACCTCCCGTGTTGAAAAATGTAGCAATGTGGAAGTGCAAAAAACTGCAGTTCCTCAAGTGTCCACTAGAGGCTGGCTGCAAAAGAGTTATGCATAGGGGCGTGACCGATCTAACTGCAAGTGTGCACATTGTAGCTCGCCTCAGCTCCACCTCTTTGCCTGTTACAAGTTTGACCGAAAGTTAGCTTGAGTCAACATTTTCAATATGGCTACCCCTTCAAAACTCCTCTTCAGTAACCAGTCGGTGACGTTGCAGAGACCATGTCCATGTTTCATACAGACTCTGTACAGACTCTGTATGAAAGCCCACCCTCTGATGTGTTGTAACTTGTATGTGTCTCCTCCTGCAGGCAAAGGGTCATGGGAAATGGCCGGTGAAGTGGTACGCGCCTGAGTGTATCAACTACTTCAAGTTCTCTTCCAAGAGTGACGTGTGGAGCTTCGGGGTGCTCATGTGGGAGTCTTACTCCTACGGCCAGAAACCTTACAAGGCAAGAGGAACATTATCACGTGCTGTTTTTCAAATGAAGGGATGACTATGATCAAAACACGTAACGTTAGACATTTTTAAATTGTGTTTTTACTCATGTTTTAATTTTGTGCTTCTTCATCTGTAATGTGTCTTTAACAACTTAAACAGATTCTTACTTCAGAGAAAAAACTGTCTCTCTCTCTCTCTCTCTCTGTCTCTCTCTCTCTCTCTCTCTCTCTCTCTCTCTCTCTCTTCCTTTCTCTCTCTTTCACACTCAGCATCACCAATAGACAAATGCTAACTAGAAGCTGGAGGTCTGCAGATATTTCCTGCCAATGTTTCTTTCATGTTTAGAGCAGGACGACACATTCAATAGAAATGCCTGCTGTTGCCACGATGATTTGTCAGTTTGTGCATGCACAAATAGGAAAAAAGTCCCTTAGTCTGGGAATCATCACGAGTGATGCACAGTCAGGATGAAATACGACTTTAGCTCAAAAATGGTGTCTAAATCGGCCTGAAATCTTGCAGTGTACGCCCAGCTTAACCTTGACTGCCAACTCCAGGAAACACTGTTAGAAAAGGATTCACTTTCATTCATGTTTACATTTACAGTGAGAATCAGCAACTTGCAACATGCCGAGTCCGACATATTTGCAAATAAAAATTATTTCTAAATAAGATTGGAAGGTTCAGCGGAAAATGGACGGAGCCGTAGATTCAGCGCTGCCAAAGAAGCAGAAGTTTACATCCAAAGCTTCAGTGAAATGTTATTTAATGAAAAGTCTGATTAACTTTCTCAAAGAGTACACCACTCCTGAAAATAATCCAGAGGGCCGCTCGTACATCTCCCTGCTTGTCCCTCTAACCTGTCTGTGTCTCTGTCCTCAGGGGATGAAGGGAAACGACGTGATGCAGATGATCGAGAGCGGACAGAGGATGGACACTCCTCTGAACTGTCCTTCGGAGATGTACGACCTGATGAGGGCCTGCTGGATATACAAGTCAGTCTCCAGGGAAACGGTTTATAGTCAGGGTGGATGAGCTCTGATGAATGAATACTCGGCGTCATGCGTGAAAACAAATACATTCATGCTGCCCCTGATTTACCGTTATACATTTACAATCCAAACTAATATCTCCTGCATGACCTAATTCAGTGTTTAAAGAACAGTAACAATGGTAATAATCCGTGTCTTTGTCCTCGTGTGTTTCAGGGCTGATGAGCGTCCTGGATTCAGCGTGGTGGAGATGAGACTACGAGAGTATTATTACGACATCTCTCAGTGATTTTCACACTGATGATATGAGACTATGCAAACTATCGAGCGATGAGTAACATGACGTTGAATCCTGTATGAGTGACGCAGATGAACTATGAATGCTGTTGTAAGTTATTGACTTCAACTGAAGGATGTATTCAAACTTTTAAAGAACATAATTATGCAAATTTCTTTTTGTTTCGTTTCTTGTTTTCTCCCTCCTGAATGTAAACAATATTCAAGCTCTAATAAACCGAACAAACAAACATTCATGTGAAAATAACAAAACACACAAGTGGGTCTTCTTTGTGTTTCATAAAGTTTTTAAAGGTCACATATTCTCAACCTCCTCATCAGCCAGTTTAAATAAGTCTCAGAGCTCTCAGAACATGTCTGTGAAGTTTCTTGTTATAAATCCACTCTGATCTTGAGTGTGCCAACCTCCGGTGTTGAAAAATGAAGCCGATGCTGAAGTGCACGATCCTGCAGTTCCTCAAGTGTCCACTAGAGGCTGGCTGCAGAAGCACAGGAAGTCACATATCGGCACACACTGTACGGGGGGTGAATGTTTTGATGACTCATCAGTTTTGATTTGATGAAGGATAAGAGTTATTCACAATAAGGCGTGTAGCTGACCTGATTGACAGGTGGGCGCGGTGTAACGGTTTGTCAGGAGGCTTAAAACCCGCCTCAGCTCCAGCTCTCAGCCTGTCGTTAGGTTGACTGAAAGTTAGGCTGAGACAGCATTTCCAGCATGGAGACCGCCATCGATGGGACTCCAGCGCCCCCTGCAGGAACAGACGGGTGACGTCACTCAGGCTTCATTAACATTTACAGTCTGTGGTTTCCATCAAGCGTTCCAGTTTGGTTCAGTACAGTTTGGTACGGTAAACCCTGATCCTTGTGTTTCAACAGCCAACCGTACCCTTACTTAGTAAGCGGAGTGGATGCCAATAAATTCAACAAAGAAGAACGCCACATGGTAAACAAAGGGCAACAACGGTGGACGAGGTCGTCCATTGGGCGGAGCTACGAGCTGACATTAGTCGCAGAAAAACAAAAACAGCTTTGAAAATAATCTCTTGAAATCCAAAGGATATTGAAATATGGCACATTAATGTTGGTCCTTTATCACCGCTGTCAGTGACCGTTCTTTTAGCTTATCAACGGAAGGCAGTGTGTCTAGCTCCGCCCTTTAGGGTCAGATCGGGATACCTGATGACCCAACAGACGGGTAGCAATAAAGTATGAAGACACGGATCTGTTATTTTGGTACCATTCCCAACTTCTGACAGTGAAAACACCAATAAATGCGTACCGTACAGAACGGAGCTGAACAGGACCGCTTGGTGGAAACGCGTCTTAAGAGGCCCTCTCCAGAAGTTGTTTTGTCCATTCTGGGCTTCTGTAGAAACAAGAGTCTTTAAATAAGAGGACCTGTTGCCTTCGTAGATATGCAGAGCTCATTCTAAGGTAAAGAAATGACAAATAACAAAACATTTATGCATTGATGAAAACCTACTTATGACGACTGAACTACCCAAATAAATCCCCCAAATCTTTCATGCTTGACCTTTAAACTTGTCAGATTGTTTTTACCTCCTGATTAAAGGAGATATGTCTTAAACACTCTTTTTATTTAACATTCATAATTCCTCCATAAACACTAAAAACGTGCAGACATGTAGGTTAGTAAACTCAGGTGTTGCTTTGCAGTCAGAGGTTTGTTGATAACTTTTGTACCAGCAGGTGGCAGCAGAGTCAAAGTGAAGCCTGACCAAAGAGGGAGAAGTAGTGTTTAATAGAGAGCTGGGCTGAGAAAGGGTTAAATCCTGGATATATAATCAGTGTGATGGAAAATATACCAAAAAGAGAACACATTGTTCCTGAAATGAAGAGAAACTTAACGGAGTCCAGCAAGGCTCAGGAAAGAAAAACTAAACACTGTCTTTAAATCCATACGCATGGTTTGCTAAACTTTGTGTTCAAACACAAGTGTTCAAGGTTGTCTTTATTATCTCTGCAAGAGGGCAATTTGTCTTGCAGTCCGCAGTAAAATAAATGCACACATACATACAGCCTCCAGTCAGCAACAACATAAAATGGACAATAAATAAATACAGTAGAAACACAGTTAGTTATTGAGGAAGGTAAAGGCAGCGGGGACAAATGTGTTCCTCATTCTCTTTGTCCTGCATGCTGGCAGGCTGAACCTGCGGCCTGACGGCAGCAACTTAAAATCCTTGGACAGAGGATGACTTTGATCTCCCAAGATTGACTGGAAGTGTGTCAGAGACACCTTTAGGGGACTTAGATTTGTGAGCACTTTTTGTAAAAGACTGGCTGTAAAAAAGAAAGAAAAAGAACAACAAACAAACTGTCGTGAACTTTACTTTGGACTTGCAGCTGAGCTGTCTGAGAGTTTGTTAAAGTGAAATGAGACATTCAAAGATGCAGCAGTGTCCTTCTTCTACATCACTGAGACTACAGGGAGACACTGAGGACCACTATCTACGGGGAGCCTAAAGGGACAAAATAACATGAGATTAATCATGATTGACTCGTTAATTCTGACAGCCATAGTGAATTGTAATGCCTGAAATTGCTGCTGCAGGGTAGGTGTCAGATGGAGTGATTGACAGCATGCTGAAGAAACAGCCTTTTACGAGAGAGTGATACATTCAGCTCTCAAAGACAGCAGGGTTTTATTCTTTGTTGCACAGGACAAAATCAGCAAAATGATAAGAAGTCTGCATTGTCCACAGGGGGCAGCAACGTCAAAATAAACTAAAAGTTCCTCACAGGAGCTTTAAGTCAACTGATCAACAGTTTTCATGTGTTTGGAACCTGCACCTCTAAACCTTTAAAGCTGCAGGACAGATGGTTTATCTGTCCTGCAGTCTTAAAGAGGACATATTCTCCCCCTCTTCCACCTTTTCAAACAGTCCCCTGTGGTCTAAATGAAACATCTGTGCTGTGCTTTGGTCAAAATATGAATCAAGCACCAGAGGAGGTTTGTGACCCTGTAGAAACCAGCTCTTTCAGAACGCTTTGTTTTGGTGTGTGTGTCTCTTTAAATGCAATGAGCCCCCCTGAGTTTTCCCGGTAGACATCACTCGTTCGCTAGCGAGAATAAAAATGGTGGACCTGCGCAAATGTTTAGCCCTGTGATTATTTGTAACCTGCCAGGTTGTATACCCTAGTTTGAACCTGGCGGCGTCAGCTGACCTGAGTGTGACCTTTTGAAAAGAACAAACATTGAAAGATGATCGATGGATCGAAATAGATAACCAGCAGGAAAAGCACAAGTTTGAAAAACATCAAACAAAGATTAGCCGTCACTCTGTTCTGACTTAGCGGGACTTTTGAAACAGTAGATAATAAAATCTAAATGATTGTACCATCCTCCGGCGCTAAATCAATGTTTCCACAGGTCTGTTAAGGGGACGTTGATTTAGTGAAGTTCTCATAAACCTGACCACTTTCTACCAAATAGGCAGTTTGCAGATCATAACTGAAGCTACATTTACAAAGTTGGAACCTGTCTGACTCTGTTGAAATAACCTGCGGTTGAATTAACGTACACAAACACCTGTAGCGACAGTTTGAACAGAAACAGTCTGAGTGTGTGACCAGAGAGGAAAAAACAACAAAACTCCGACTGCGCTGACCTGCTGAGACAAAAAACTAAAAAACTAAAATAGATGAACTTTTGAAATCCTTATGAAGGTTGTCGTTACTGTTACACCTTTAACGTCCCCCCTGAGAGGTGGTCGGGGTCGGGCCTCCACTATTGGGGAACCGGTCGGTCTTTCTTTACGCAACCCTGAGTTGTGGTGGGATTCCCCCCGGCTCTGTGCTGGGACATCTGCCGGAAGGAGGCAGCCACAGTGGGGATGTGCAGCCTGAAGTCAGGCTCTGTGCAGCAGCAGCACGAAGCCACAGGGCATGCAGGCACGCAATCGCCGGCCAGGGCCTCAACTGTCTGCTCTCTCTCACACACACACACACACACACACACACACACACACACACACACACACACACACACACACACACACACACACACACACACACGCATTACACACACATATACGCATTTCACACACATGCACACACGCCTGCTTATATCCTCAGGCTCCCTCTGACCCTGCCCTCAGCTTTGCATGTCTAACTTTTAACCTGACAAGGAACTCTGAGTCCTGATCTCAGTGTGGGGAAACACGCAGCCTCTGTGATTGACACTCAGGTAGACAAAGATAAAACATCAAAGTAAAGAAGAGGATAAAAGAGTAACTGAAGGTGCAGGCTCAACACAAAGCATACCACTCATATACTCAGAGTCATTATGCTAAATTATAATCGTAGGAAAAGAACTGTTGAAGCAGTTTTTATGTCCGTCCTCGATTACGGCGATACGATCTATAGACATGCCTCTTAAAAGCCTAACGCTTTCTTCTTTTCATACATGTTTGTGTGTGTGTTGTTTTTGTGTAGACAGTATATTTATGGATGAATGTTTTAATTATGTTACTAAATAGTAACTAATGGTCTGACCGTGGTGAGTGCTTGGTGTTGTGGTTACATTGCTGTATTGTTGCTGGTTGCACTGGGACGTCGTGTGTATTGTTGTATTGTCATTTTGGAAATCATAGAAGAATAGCTGCTGCTGTGAGAAAGCTGATGGGGATCTAAATAAAAAACAACCAGACAAAAACAAACACTGATTGTATTCTGCGCCGGCCCGCCTGCAGACATAGCTGGTCCCCTGACAGGCCGTCCCAGGATATGATTTAACTCAACGTATGCACCAAGCAGCAAACTCTAGTGTTGAAAAATGAAGCGCCAAAATCCTGCAGTTCGTAGAGGGTCTGCTTGAGGCTGGATCCAGGAGCCCCGGAGTCACCAAAGGCAAAAAAGCCGTTTTTCCAGCAGACATTAACATGTTTACAGCCAGGTTAAAAACAGCAAACAGGTCTGATGAGCTCATGTCTCGATCGGCACACACTGTACGGGGGGTGAATTTCAAACAAACTGCTCTGTTTAGATTTTATGAACGATAGGCTACATGTTATCGATACTTAGGCATGTAGCTGACATGATTGACAGGTGGGCGTGATGCAACGGTTCGTCAGGAGGCTTTAAACCCGCCTCAGCTCCAGCTCTCAGCCTGTCGTTAGGTTGACTGAAAGTTAGACTGAGACAGCATTTCCAGCATGGAGACCGCCAACGATGGGACTCCAGCGCCCCCTGCAGGAACAGATGGCTGACGTCACTCAGGCTTCATCCATTGTTTGCTCAAGGTGAGTATTTCAGCGTAAAATAAAATGTTGTCATTGTTGCTTTTTTTATTTATAACCTTTATTTAACCCATTGAGATCAAGATCTCTTTTATGAGGTTGACCAGGGGCCTGTACTACGAAGCGAGGTAACTTCAGGGTTAACCCTGGGTTTGCAGTCCTACGAGGGTCGTTCACTTCTTACCTGGGTATATCACCACGGTAACTTACGCTGCACACCTAACCTGCTCCGGAGCAGGTTATGTTGGAGATCGGAGATCAACCTGTGAAAATCTCCGCCCACTGACCAATCAGAACTTTAGATCGTGGAGCTCCCGGAGCTGATCGAGAGGGGGGGAGGACACTTCATGTGTCCCGCATGATTTTACATTATAATCCGTTAAGGTAATGATTACTTTTTACTGATATATATCGTCCTTCATCCTTCAAAAGGCGCCGGAGCATTTTAGTTGTGTTTTTAAGATGCACAATCACGAATAGCTTCTTATGTCTTTGAATGATATCTAAATATTCATTTCTTAATGTCTCCATGCCGCTCTGTTTGTGATGGTCAGAGCTGCAGCTTCTCAAACTGTTCTACTCTCCACATGAAAGAGTCAGAGCAACACATTCAGAGAAGAAACAGGAGTTATTATGGTCAGTTCTGAGGTCAACTAACGATGGAACAAATAGAATAAGTCGCAGTTTGCACATTAATACTCGCAGATTTTTCTTTTTTATGCCATTTGTTGCTGCAGCTTCGTAACTTTAGTCTTTGGGAGCCTGTTTGTCTTAAACATATTTATATTAATAATATAGTTTGATCAGAGTTTGTAGATATGACGATCTGCTGACGGCAGACGCAGTGATGATTGTGATAGGTTAAATGAAGCTAACTCCGCCCCTTTTATGTGAACGCGCTCTTGGTGACTCTGGGTTTACCTCTCAGGTTGATAACCAGCTTCGTAGGACTGTTAAGCACGACCTCTGATGTTAGGGTTAGTGAAGCCAGATCACCCAAAGAGACCCTGGGTCTGTTTAACTCGCTTCGTAGTACAGGCCTCTGGCCAAGAAGGCGGCAGCACACCTCATAATAAATATTGCTTTAAATTAGCATGAACCATGTTTTTTTTTTGCTAACCTACTTGGGCCCTACTCATGTGATGAAGTGAGTGACACGCCCCCTGCACACAAGATGATTATTTTTCATTGATAGTTATGGTCTTGGTCTAATTTTGGTATCTCCCTGCCTTGGTCTTTACTCTGTCTCGATCCCTAAATGTCTCGGTCTTGTCTTGGACTTTGTTAGTGCGGTCTTGACTACAACACTACCACGTGCGCAGGCTTTAGTCCTCATCATAGAGTCCATGGGTTTGAATCTGACCTCTGCACTTTGCTGCCTGTCATCCCCCCCCCCCCCCCGGCTCTCTCCTCCGAGCACTTCCTGTCTCTCCTCTCCAATAAAAATGTAAAATTGTTGCACAAAGAAGATATTGTTATGCCAGTGTTGATGGTGTGCATTGAAACAGACTGCAGAGGAAGCATCTTTTCTGTGCGACATATTTATTCACAGCACTGTGATCAGGTCTAACAGACAATCATCATCAGACCGTCTCCATGGCGACGAATTCATTGAAGCAGTTTGAGGCTTTTTACTGATTTACAAACACAAGTCACATCAACAAAAATCGATGAAGACTAAAATAAACTCCACATTCTGGTACGTAAAATCTACCGAACCTAAAACAGATGAGAGGAAAACAAAAAGGCAACTCAGAGGAAGTGACGTGAATGATGACGTCACGGCGTTTCTGTCCGTCTGGGTGGAAACAAATCTGCACTCACAAACACACAAGGCATCAGGTCAACACTCGTATGATGAGAGACGTTCACATTCTCAGGTGTTAAAGGACAACAACACTTTGTTCTCACGTCCTGAAACAGAAGATGGAGACGAGCTTTTTCTGTTTCAGACGTTCTCGAGAGTTTAAAATGTTTGCCGCAATAAAACAGCACAAAGTTTACATAGAAACTTTGTCATGGCTTTTAACGCAGTGAATGATTCTATCTGCAGAGATTATTTTTATTAGTGTGATTATAACTGTTATTGGTTACTCACTGAAACAGAACCACGCGCTGATGAAGGCAGAGAGATGTGGCGACGCTTTAAAAAAAACAGAGAGAGAGAGAGAGAGCACTGACTAAATTGCACAAATACATTTCCAACTAATTTCTGCAATTAAGACAGTGTGCAGGAGTTCACCTACAATTTTTTGTAATTAAAAAAAAAAAGAAAATTGGAAGACTAGGACTTCTATTCTTGTTGCCGTGGCATCAACATTGTTTGATTTCTACTAGAATCATATTGAAGTTTGAAACTCTGGTATCGTGACTGAAGCATCCAAAGGTTGATACGCAGGATCATGTCTCTGCAACGAATGGAAGGCATGTCTGATGTCTGTCACTGATCATAAGAGTTCTGCATCAGGTCATGAAGATAATAAGAAGGACTTTTCAGACACAAAGTCATCTCTGTGTCTACATTTACCGCTGACTGGATTTATTCATTTGAGCTGTTTTCAAGGTGTTTTCAAGGTGTTTTCAAGGTGTGGAAATGATGATGCATTGGTGGGGACATACTTTAGTTCTGTCAGAGGAAAGAGAACTCCAGGGCCGGGAGGTTCCAGCTAAATATATCCAGATTATTGGTGAATTTTAGAGCATTGGGAATAGAGAGTTTGGAGGAACTGCAGAGCCTTTTCAGTTAGCAATCTGCAGGTTTTGTGTTTTTGTTTAAAAAATGAAATGCAGACACTGATGGCTTGCTGGTTTGGTTCCTCTATCACAACTTGTCCTTTTCTGATTGGCCCCCATCTCACCACCAAACAATCAACTCGACTGCTGAGCTTGTTTTCTACGTCTGCTGCTTTTAAGTTTGAGTGTGGACAGAAATCTGATCGGAGAAACTTTCCATTTAAAATGACTTTAAAATATAAACGTAGAAATGTGGATGTAGAACAAGTTTACAAACTTCATCCTCCTGACATTTATGTAGCTGTGTCTAATGATTTATTGCACAAATGTCTGATATTATTAAGCACTTTCTAAATAGTTGTATATTTGTGCTGCAGTAAAATAAATGAAATTAAGCCTCTGATACATACCTCACTGAATGTTTTGGATTTTTCTGGCTCTCTGATTGGTTCTCTAGTCAGGATGCTACTGTTAGTGACTACCTGCCAATCATTCTACAAACACGGGTGAGTAATTCATGTTAGTGAGTGAGTAGGTCATGTTGGAGACTGCAGAGGTGTTCAGTATGTTAATGCTTGGTTAGTTGCCTTCAGATCCTTCAGCGTTAGACGACACACCCAGCAGCTGCTAGGACATGAAGTCTTCAGTCAAACCAGCAGGTGGGAGGGTCCCCGATGTCCTGCCGGCACACGGTCGTCCCCGGGGTTCTGTACAGGTGGATGTGTTGACGTGTACAGAGTCAGCCCGTTAATGTTGAAAGCAGTGGAGCAGAATGAGAGCTGGAGGCAGAGAGAGAGCACCTCACTCGCCCTTAAAGTGAGGACGCCTCTTCTCCTTGAAGGCAGCCAAACCCTCCAGACGATCTTTAGTCGGAATCACCTGAAACACAGCACACATCAGACCACACCTCCTCACGGTGAGGCCGTCTCAAGTCAAAGCTAAGCATCTCCCATAACCATCGGAGACCCTGCATCCAGAGGTCATCTCCTTATTATATCCACAAGGAGAAGAATGATTAAGACCGTCTCTTATTGCATCGCGCATAATCGCACGCTCACTGTCTACACTTCATCTGTTAAATAGATAATTATCTGCAAATCTCAGGTTCCCCTTGTAAACAGTATAACATGTGGTGCTTTTATTTTGAAAGTGGACTAACAGAAGTGTGGTACTTTTATTTTGAAGGTGGACAAACTGAAGTGTGGTGCTTTTATTTTGAAGGTGGACCAACAGAAGTGTGGTGCTTTTATTTTGAAGGTGGACTAACAGAAGTGTGGTGCTTTTATTTTGAAGGTGGACTAACAGAAGTGTGGAGCTTTTATTTTGAAGGTGGACTAACAGAAGTGTGGAGCTTTTATTTTGAAGGTGGACTAACAGAAGTGTGGAGCTTTTATTTTGAAGGTGGACTAACAGAAGTGTGGTGCTTTGTGTTGACACTCAGAGGCTCGTCTATAAACGGCTCGCGGTGAGCTGAATCAAGTTTTTCTCCAGTGTTGACACAGGTCAAAGGTCAACATTTCAATCACAGATGTGGATATTATTAAAACACCTCTATCTCCGCTTTGTACAACCCGCTAGTGAGCTCTTCTGGGTGAGAAAAGTGAATGCCAGTGCCCCCTCCTTCCTTGTTTGTCGTCTGTCTATGCGAGCGACAGAAGAAAATAGAAACGTCGGGGTAAAAACCGCGATAAGAAAAACCTCCAATAGGAATCAAGCTAAATGCCCGCTCGCTGACGCTCCCTGAGAGGGTCAATATCTGTTCCATTACTCACCTGGGAATAACACGCCTCTTCAATAGCCAGACCTGTGGACAGATCCACCTGAAAGAAGAGATGGCATGTTAAAGGCAGGAAAATAAACACTGAGTGGAAAATGGAGCCATCTTAGAATTCTAAAGAGCGGGTAGTCTTACCTCTATTCCCTGGTTGATTGCCAGTTTTGCCATCCTAACAGCGATTGGACCCTAAAGACACAAACATCAAAGAGTTTCAGACTGTTTCCACAGAAGTGTAACTAAGCTCAGCTGTCATTACTTCGTCCACTCATTACGCCTCTGCGAAATTCAGATTGAATAAATATCACGGCTTGAACGGCGGTCTGAATACTTCTTCTGTCTGCTTTAAAGGGTTTTTTCCTTACCTGAGGGTTGATCTCTCGTGAGAGCTCCAGAGCACGCAGGTACGCAGCGTCTCCGCTTTCGTTCTGCTCCACGGAGTGATTGACCAGACCCAGACGACACGCCTCCGTCCCGTCCACCACCCGCGCCGCAAAGATCAGCTCCTTGGCCAGAGAGACGCTGATAACACGCGGGAGACGCTGCGTCCCTCCTGCACACGGGGAGAGAGACAGATTTAACCGACAGTTTTCTCATCAGAAGCAGTAAAGAACTCAAATGAAGGTTAAATTAAGAAAATACGTGTTAGTGTGACTCCGTCTTATTTCCACAAAATGTGCACACAAACTGCTGAGCTTTATGAGACGCACATTTGACATCTTAAAGTTTTTTTAGAAACTGAGAAAACGAAGTCAAACGTTTGGGGATCGTTGGAGAAGTACAAAAACCCCGAGCGAGACTTAGTGATCACACTTCATGGCCTGTGTCCACAGGCAGCGTTTTTTTGTGCTGGCAGCGCCCGTTTTAAATACAAAACCACTGTAGCATAGCGTTTAAGCGTTTTAGCATTAGCTGTTTTTTGTGGCTGCGCTCACAGCACTCTCAGTTGAAAACAGTTCCAACTTTTGAAACAATGCAGCGATTGTCAATGTCACTTCTCCCTCATCGACCAATCAGAATCAAGATGGGGTGGGAATGAACCATCAGCTTTTTCAACAACAATGGCGGAGCAGACGCTACTCTGACTCGTCTTTTGGAGGGAACAGTTTCCAGGTCGAGCTGCTGATGTCATCTTCATGTTTTCTTGTGATACTTCTTTGAATTAAAGAAAATATTAAAGACACAGAGCTAAAAAACACCTGACAGACATTACCGAGGGAAGCAGAAGAACTTTTGTAATTTAGCAACAATGAGCGCTGGTAAGAAACGCTCTAAAAGGAGGTCGTGAGCGCTTCCAGCACAAAAAACGCCCTCAGTGTTCAATCCATGAAAGTCAAGACGTCAATAAAGAACATAAACAAAATAATAATAAAAACATGGACTTACCGGCTCCAGGAATAATTGCAAGTTTGGTCTCAACCAATCCCATTTTTGCATTATTGGCTAAAAAAAGATCAAAGAGAAGACGTCTAAATATTCAGACATGAATATGATTACAGAAATAACATCACAGTGACTGAGATTCATTTATCATCAAGACAGAACAAATCAATCAGGATTACATCCAAAGGTTGAGTCACATCGAAAGGTTTATTCCACATTTATTAATCTATAAAAAGCTTCAACATGTCCGTCTGTAGCTGATCACACGTTTGTGCCGCTAACTGTCCGTCTTTAACGTAAACAAAGGGTCTCTGAGTCTTACAGGAAATTCTGATGTCACAGGCGAGCGCCATCTCCAGACCTCCTCCTAAAGCTGCTCCATCGATCGCAGCGATGGTCGGGACAGGAAGGTTCCCTGGACGAGAAAAGACAACGTAGAGACAGTCAAGATTACGATGTGAGAAAAAGGATGGTCTTCACTTCTGACGGGTCGACCTCGAATATAACGAGGCAGAAAGACGTTCAAACGACCAGAGAAAAGGACGTCTGAACCTCTTCTTGAGTTTTATCTCTAGAAAAGGTTCAACAGGGTCTAAAGGACTTCATACTCCACGTTAAACTTCTGTGTTCTGAGATGTTCTGGATTCTTTTAAATGACTGGGAGGCCGGCACGTCTGGCTGTCAGCGTTCTGCCTGATGTATATTAGCTGTTTTACTTATTTATTTCACGTCTCTTAAAGCAACAACACGTAGGAATTCAGTTTGGTGCACTTTTGCACCCTCTGAAGGTCTTTGAGTGACCGACTGACAGGTTGCAGAAATCTTAACGTATTTGCACAAATATGACTCTGCGAGCGTCTGTTGTGGAGATCACTTTTGTTGTAAGATTTATTTATCTTTTTATTCGTTTGAAGAAGCAGAGCGGCACAACTTCACCGACTACCAAAGTGCTTGAGGAGGTCAGACAGCTCCAGCATCACTTGTAGTATGAAGATCAACTTTATTAACAATTAAGACCGACATCCGGATGACCCTGATGGAGGCCACAAGCCGAAACGCGTCGGGCTAATTTGTTAGTAAAGTTGATCTTCATTCTACAAGTGTAGCTGGAGCTTTTTGACCTTTAATTATTTGTCGGCAAGCCTGAGATATAACTTGGATTAGACGACTCTCTGCAGGCGGTAGAGCTGCTAAACACGAGACAACGATGACCAACGATGGCACGGATAACGCACAGCCTACATATGAATGAATCTACGAGAACGATTGCTTACCGAGCTCCGTGATGAGCGCTCGTGCTTTGGACACAAACGGTCCGACTTCAGTCTGGTGCATCTTTGCCCTCTCCTTCAGGTCGGCACCTGCAAACAAACACAAACAAATCAAAACACAAACAGAGCATCAGCATCACACGGAGACCTGTGGCTTCCTGACACGTGTGGAAGAAGAGTCTGCCACACCACACAGAGGCACAGATGCTCTCTGATACATCCACATGTCTTATAACAGCTGATATACGGTAGGATCCGGTGTTTAAGACGCACCTTTACCAGTATAAAATGTTGACTCTTTACCGCGAGTGCAGCCGGCACCATCACGCACGGAACCCGACCCGATTAAAAATACATCCCCTTTCAGTGTGTATTGCACGCTGTGCTGGGAAACATCGCCACACAGACCTGGATAGCTGCGCCACTTTTTATCATCTTTCCTCCGTCATGAGGTCATAATCATGCACTTAAAGAAAGCGGTGGTATATTGTTCTATAAATTAACCTTTTGGAGCGCTCTTTTGATTGAATGACTCATCAATTTACGTTAACAAGTGACCAGCGGAGGTGGGCAGCACGACTCGAAGGCTGTGTTTCTGTAGACTACTTCACAACTTTCACCGCAGGCCGAGCGCTCGACGCTCCGTAGCTAGGAGTGCAAACTCTACAAAGCAGACGGAACTGAAAGAGCGACACAGCTGCGCAGAGACTGATCGTTGTAGTCTCCGCTGATCACGATAGAAATCATCACACAGGAAGACAGTTTAGACCTTTTGTCTCGCTGGGGGGCCCGTAAAATCCAACTGCGTCTTATTTTCCAGATTTTATGCCACATGAAAAATAGTAAACACAAAGTTATACAAGAACTAAACTGGAAACACGTTTCAAACAGTCACTGAATCCTCGGAGGACATAAAGAGCGAGAGTGAACCTGCACAGAAGATCCCGGGAACCAAACTGCAAATAATGACGCTGCGCACTTTGTTGTTCTTCTTGATGTCCTCCACCGTGTCAAACATCTGGAAAACATCGTAACACATGTTGGTATGAGAAGTGACAGCGGGGCAGACTTCTCTGAGAAAAATCTCTTTCATCTAAATGTCATCTAAATATAAATCTCCATACTGACCATTTTGACCAGGTTCTTGCTGATGGCATTTTTGGCTTTTGGTCGATTTATTCCAACGACGACGATACCTGAAAGACATGATGACATCATGCTCGTTAAAGACGGCACAAAGGTAACACACACCTTCATAAAAAGCTTTATCAGGCTGCCGGGGAAATAAGATTTGTTTCTTAGATCAGATCTTCAATCAATCAATACATCAGACATCACCAACCACGCTGCATGGTTCGCTGTGGTCAGTAAGTACGTGTGCTGGTGACGCGCCTTTGCAAGATGCACGAGAAATGGAGATCCTTCATGGACCATGCACTCTGGAGCATTAATGATGAAAAGAACAGAAAAGTACATCTGGGTTCCCTTCATTCGTTCAAAAGAACCGTTCAAAAGAATCGTATCGTTATCAGACGTAACAGTTCTTCATTAAAAGAGGCGGATTTGTTTCCTGATCTCCAACCTGCAGTTTGTCACAACACAGTAACACATTTGTCTTCACAAAAAGTTTTAACTAGTTTGTTTTGGCCTCAAATATTTTCACCACGTAAAGTTTGACGTCAACACGTATTTTTTATTTTGGTACTTCCTGCTTTGATTGTGGGCGTGGCCACCGCTGTGTTAGCGTCCTGGGCCGGTGGATGTGTTTACACCTGTACAGTCCATTCCCGTTAGCAGTCACTTTCAGTTTGACAGCAGAATCGTTACCGCCTAAATCCCGCTCTAACCGATGTGTTATACGTCACATGACGCGGTTTATTAGCGGAACTTACCGGAATCCTCTCCGTCGAGGTATCTGACGCGCAGGTCATCCTTGGAGTCGGAGCTGTAGCGTCGCGTCGTCGCTCCTCGGGACGTTGGCGGCGCTTTACCGGAGAAAACATACTGTCTCGTGCAGAGGGTCGACGCAGCTATCCTGCACGCGCTGTCCCGGTCCGCTGTGTGCACGCGGAAGGCTTGTAATAAGGCTCTCCGTCCCACTAGGACCGCCATGCTTAGAAGCTGCAGTGCTGTTTGACTTTCAACTGTGAACCGGGTCACGTGGTGCTGTCACGTGACTTAATGCAGTCTCTCCCCCCCCCCCCCCCTCTCAGACAGCAGCAGGTGAGCAGTATGTACTGCTGACAGCTGAGCTACTAAATAAAGTGATAAAGTAATAAAGTGATAAATTACTAACTACGGAAGCCTTTGGCGGACATACATTTAAAAACTTTAAAGGTCAAGTTTTTTTTAATGTTTATTATTATATTATTTTACATTGTATTATATTGCACTATATAACTGCCTCTCTTCACTGTTTACATATCTTAACTTGCTGCTATCAATCATACCAAGTCATCATACCCCCCCACCCCCCTGTGTGTGCATGTGTGTCTTAGACTGTGTGTGTGTGTGTGTGTGTGTGTGTGTGTGTGTGTGTGTGTGTGTGTGCATGTGTGTCTTAGACTGTGTGTGTGTGTGTGTGTGTGTGTGTGTGTGTGTGTGCATGTGTGTCTTAGACTGTGTGTGTGTGTGTGTGTGTGTGTGTGTGTGTGTGTGCATGTGTGTCTTAGACTGTGTGTGTGTGTGTGTGTGTGTGTGTGTGTGCATGTGTGTCTTAGACTGTGTGTGTGTGTGTGCATGTGTGTCTTAGACTGTGTGTGTGTGTGTGCATGTGTGTCTTAGACTGTGTGTGTGTGCACACACGAAAGCCCCGCCTGAAAACGCAAACTTTGATCTGCTTCTTCCCTCGTCTCTGTGGAAACGATGACACTCTTCTAAACACACTTTAATCGTATAAAATAAATAATAAAGAAACACATTTATGATTCAGTGACAAGACGTTTATTGTAAACAAAAACTCACCATTACAAGAACTTGAGAAAAGTGTTCAGATCATACAGAAACCTGGAATCATCGCTATCATCATCATCATCAAACTCAGCGGTGACAAAGCTGCTTCATGAAGCCCTGACAGTTCTGGGACATTTCATGTTACATCTACAGACGCTGTGGGGGGAGACGCTGAACCGTTGGAGAGATTTTGATGATGAAATGATGAAACATTTGAAAACAGACGGTTTTCACAACATTCTCAGTAGCCTGAAAGTTTTAATAAATCCAACACAAACGCACAAAAAAAACAAAAGTGAAGCGACGACTACTCAGCTAACAGTGAAGCAGAGCATTTTTAAAGCTAAACTTGAACTTCAACCAAAAATCTGTGACTTGGTGACTTTATATTTTAAACCCCAGTAGAGACGGAGGAATGTGAAGCTCTGTGTTTGTGGAGTCGTTTCAGCTCACCGCTCACAGGAATGCAGAAACAAAGTCTTCAATGTGTACTAGTACACAGAACGACTGCAGTGATGGAGGAGAGCAGGATAAACACGAGGGAAACAGGGCAAGAGGGGGAACAGATTTTCTCACAGATTCCTAAAAGTTTCCTGGAGAGAACTTTTTTTACATCATGGAGAAAATTAGGATTGTCCTTTGTTGGATAGTTCAGCTGAAGAGAGACAGGATGTGTTGAGAGGAGAGAGTGAGGAATGACATGCAGCAAATTCAGACCCACAGCCACTGCAACGAGGACCATAGCCTCTGTGCATGTGACATAAATGCTGCTGAAACGTTCCTCTAAAACACTGCGTCTCCTCCACCCACTGTGATTCTGTCACCACACCGACATAGAAAAGGTCGACGACACCTTTTCTTTATTAAACTTAAACATGACAGATTTTAGTTTTAAGGCAGAAAACGGCCTGACAGCAAAAACCCAGCTTTTAAATCCTGCAGGTTAGAGGGGATTTAATATAAAGAAATTGCAGGTTGTGTTGCGTTTAATTGACATAAACTTAACAGTGGACTAAGAAACGGCGACGTAGAAACAAATGGAGTGAGTGATGACTGTAAAAGTGACAGAAAAAAAAAGGTTTGGTTGGAGAAGAGGATCTATTCCTCTGATGTCACTCTCAAGGTGAGATCTTTTTCTTACAATCCACTGCATTTATATCAGTGTTTTACGAACGCAATCCCAAACAGGGAACAGAAGAGAGAAGGAGAAAGCTCATGTTTAAGGAAATTTGGCTTTTCAGATGAGAAACGCAGGAACTGGTTGGCAGAGGCAAACAACGCTTATCAGGCGACTTGCAAAATATGCACACAAATAACAAGCTTTTACACTTTTAAACTCTGGGAAACAAAGCCGTCGAGTCCCACGTGAAATCCAAAAAGCATTAACTCTACGCAGTGCAAGAAGTGTGTAAGTTCATCTTTGTTGGGGCTCAAAAACGTCCTAAAAAAGTCTTACAATTTGATTTTAAAAGTGTGCAGCAAACTGCTTAAAACGACTCGTAAGCCTCTCAGGAGAAACACGTTTGAGTTTTTTATCAGGTGCAGATAATCAGAGAAATATGTCCGCTGTGTAAATGTTGTAGAGTGTGTATAAAGAGGAGTATTGTACATTATACTGCATGTGCCATCTGAACTGTAACACACCACTTTAACTCAGCCATGTCATCAACAAGCCGTTCTTTTTGCTTCAACAGACTCCGCCATCATTCAAATGCACGATGATAAAACATGTCTGAACCCTAATATGAACCACACAGTGCAACAGCAAATACAGTGAAAATACAAAACATACAAAGGTCATTCACAGAAACCCTCCGTTGATGCTGGCTCGGTGTGATCAGCGGTGCTTTTGGTTGGCTCTATCACAGAGCCGTGCTGTGTTGTGATCAGTCTTTTCAGAGTGGCCATCTGTGCCGACAGGTCAGCGAGTCCCTGTTTCGGATACGAGTCCTCGGCGTCGGAGTGTGCACAGGACGAGTCTTTTGCGTCCACAGGGGGGCTCGAAGTCAGCCTGCTACTCTTCTGCAGGGTCTCTGTGCTGTATTTGTGCAACTGCTCGGTCCGCTGGGTCCAGTCCTGCATGTCGGAGACCTGTAAGGACAGAGGACACAGGGGGGACTGGGTGATCCCAGAGGAGTCCTGAGCGGGCGGGTAGCATCTTCCTTCTGATGCGCTGACAGGAGGGGAGGATTTTCCAGAAGGATCGTACTCAGGGTCGATGGCCTCCACTTTGACTTGGACGGTTCTGGCTTTGATGCGGAGTTTGTGGGGCAAAGCTGAAGAACCTGAATCCGGCACTTTGTGTGTGGAGACGATGACACTCCTCTGGTCGGCTACAGACGGCGTCAAACCTTTAGGAACCTGCTGCTCATCCTCTCCATCAGAGGATTTACTCACAGCTCCGTCCTCTGAGCTCCGGGGGGAGTTACTGGACGACCTGGTGATCTGCAGGAAGGAGGCCGGCTGTGAGTACACTCCAGACAGAGGGTTGGAGATTAACTTTCTGTAGAGTTCATAGGGGCTGCTCCTCTCCTGTGCATAGCTGCCGTTCTCTGCTGGCTCCTGCTTGACCTCCGAAGTCCTGAAGCTGCCCTGAGCTGCAGCACATGTCTCAGGCGTGTGAGGTGAATGCTTGATGACTGATATGCAGCTGCTGCGAACATGAAGAGGCTCTGAATCCCTGCTGGGACCTTCTCCAGCACTAGGTGGACCAAAATCCTGGTAGAGGTCGACAGCACTGGACAACTTCTGGACTTCTTGTGCATATGCTGCCGAGCTCAACAGGCCGAATTTCAGCTTCAGCGACAGCAGCTCGGCCTTCAGGGAGGTGTTCTCCTCTCCGAGCGCCATCAGCTTGTTCTCCAGCACCATGTCATTGATGCGTCTCTTCTCTCTGGAGCGTTTGGCCGCCTCGTTGTTTTTGCGCCTCCTTTCCCAATAAACGTTGTCCTTCTTCTCCTCGGGGATGAACTCCCTTTTCCTGCGACAGCTACTTTTATTCTTGAAGGGCATTGCAGAGATTTTATGCCCCATCAGGTCTCTGTTGGCTCCTTGTAAGGCCACAGCAAGGACCAGGGCATCCTCTCCGCTGTAGGAACCACTGGAGTCCACTTCCTGTTTGATTGATTGCATATTATCACTGTAGGATTCTGTCAATATGCTCAGAAGGTCTTAGCTGTTCACCATACTGCTTGTATGAAACACTGGATTAATCCACTGACGCAGAAGAAATCTGTTGAGAAACAGACAATGAGAGAAGTTTTAGACGTCAGAGTCCAGTTCAAACAAACTCACGTTGAAAGGGGAGTTTCAGTAGTTTTATATGTGATAAAACATTAACAATAAACATCACAATATAATGTTTAATAGAAATAGAACAAATGTTCGATGACAGTTTGATCGATTTAAACCTGGAGTTCCACCACCAAACACTGGGAAAGGGGGGCGCTAATGTGCCTGTAAATCCCTTTAATAAAGTAGGAGTGGATTTTTCCCTTTAAGAACAGAACATCTGCATCAAGTTGTTTAAAGCGCCCTCCTCCTCTGGGTTTGAAATAACGCTTCAGAGTGGAGTTTTCTTTAAAAGGCAATTTGGCCTGTTTTGGGCTTCCGAGCTTCCATACATCCAGCACAGAGGAGAGGGAACAAAGGAGTACAGTCAGCTGGAATCATAACACGTGGCCTGGCAGCGGCTCAGAGGATCGACACACACAGACTGTAACCTGAGGCCAACATTACACACACACACACACACACACACACACACACACACACACACACACACACACACACACACACACACACACACACACACACACACAAGTGTAAAAGCTGCTTTCAACTGTGTTCAAACCAGATTTTTATTCTGTTTTTATCTCGTTCTTTGAGTTTGAAATGAGGCTTGTAATGTTTCTATTTTTATCCTGCCCTATTTCCACAGCAAAAACTACGGAAGCCCTAAGAGGACATTCATCCATGCACTTTATTTCACTTTGTGTTCACGTGTTAACCGGGAAAGTTCAGGTGTTTCTCTACATCTGTACTTATTCATCTCGTTACCTGAGGATAACAACGCAGGTTACCTCGTTAGTCGTCTTTCAAGATCTCCAGATATGAACTCATTTCTACAGGAAACCAACATTTTGACCCCAAGATAACAAAATAAAAGAGTTAAGATCTCAGAAAATGACCAAAATGTTTCTCGTCATCACAGGAAGACGTGATCAAATAAGATGTATGGATGAATGTCCTCTTAGGGCTTCTGTAAAATTCATTCACTTAAACTGTACAAACCCTCTTTGCTTTATAAACTGAACTTGTAACCTTTGATTTATTGTGACTATCCTCATGAAATAATATGTGATCATGGTGGAGTATTCCTAAATGCACTTCCTCTTGTCCTTGGAGTGTGTTTACATTAAAGCAGGAAGTGATCCATGGAGAAACAGGATTAATGTAGCACAAGTTATTGCACAGTATCTTTGAGGTGGACGGACATTTTGAGGATAAATCCCAGTTTGATGAAACCACTGAACGTCTTCTTCTCCAGTTTCAATCCGGCAGCCTCACACACTCTCATTCTGTCTTTGTGTTGTAAAACAGTCCAGATGTGGCTCAGCTCTGCGGGGTTATGCGGGGATGATTCCTCCCTTTTGTCTCCTCTAACGAGCCCACACATGACATCAACACTACAATTGGACCGCACGTGATTTTAAAAAAAAGAGAGAAAGGGTGGTGATATTACCGCAACGTGAGCTGAGACAGAGAGCTCGGCACGGCTCGGCTCGGCCCGTCAACACGTCCTATTGCCCCAGATTCCTTCATTGTGTCGGGATTACACAATAACCCCCCTCCCCTCCCCTTCTGTGTGTGTGTGTGTGCATGTGTGTCTTAGACTGTGTGTGTGTGCACACACGAAAGCCCCGCCTGAAAACGCAAACTTTGATCTGCTTCTTCCCTCGTCTCTGTGGAAACGATGACACTCTTCTAAACACACTTTAATCGTATAAAATAAATAATAAAGAAACACATTTATGATTCAGTGACAAGACGTTTATTGTAAACAAAAACTCACCATTACAAGAACTTGAGAAAAGTGTTCAGATCATACAGAAACCTGGAATCATCGCTATCATCATCATCATCAAACTCAGCGGTGACAAAGCTGCTTCATGAAGCCCTGACAGTTCTGGGACATTTCATGTTACATCTACAGACGCTGTGGGGGGAGACGCTGAACCGTTGGAGAGATTTTGATGATGAAATGATGAAACATTTGAAAACAGACGGTTTTCACAACATTCTCAGTAGCCTGAAAGTTTTAATAAATCCAACACAAACGCACAAAAAAAACAAAAGTGAAGCGACGACTACTCAGCTAACAGTGAAGCAGAGCATTTTTAAAGCTAAACTTGAACTTCAACCAAAAATCTGTGACTTGGTGACTTTATATTTTAAACCCCAGTAGAGACGGAGGAATGTGAAGCTCTGTGTTTGTGGAGTCGTTTCAGCTCACCGCTCACAGGAATGCAGAAACAAAGTCTTCAATGTGTACTAGTACACAGAACGACTGCAGTGATGGAGGAGAGCAGGATAAACACGAGGGAAACAGGGCAAGAGGGGGAACAGATTTTCTCACAGATTCCTAAAAGTTTCCTGGAGAGAACTTTTTTTACATCATGGAGAAAATTAGGATTGTCCTTTGTTGGATAGTTCAGCTGAAGAGAGACAGGATGTGTTGAGAGGAGAGAGTGAGGAATGACATGCAGCAAATTCAGACCCACAGCCACTGCAACGAGGACCATAGCCTCTGTGCATGTGACATAAATGCTGCTGAAACGTTCCTCTAAAACACTGCGTCTCCTCCACCCACTGTGATTCTGTCACCACACCGACATAGAAAAGGTCGACGACACCTTTTCTTTATTAAACTTAAACATGACAGATTTTAGTTTTAAGGCAGAAAACGGCCTGACAGCAAAAACCCAGCTTTTAAATCCTGCAGGTTAGAGGGGATTTAATATAAAGAAATTGCAGGTTGTGTTGCGTTTAATTGACATAAACTTAACAGTGGACTAAGAAACGGCGACGTAGAAACAAATGGAGTGAGTGATGACTGTAAAAGTGACAGAAAAAAAAGGTTTGGTTGGAGAAGAGGATCTATTCCTCTGATGTCACTCTCAAGGTGAGATCTTTTTCTTACAATCCACTGCATTTATATCAGTGTTTTACGAACGCAATCCCAAACAGGGAACAGAAGAGAGAAGGAGAAAGCTCATGTTTAAGGAAATTTGGCTTTTCAGATGAGAAACGCAGGAACTGGTTGGCAGAGGCAAACAACGCTTATCAGGCGACTTGCAAAATATGCACACAAATAACAAGCTTTTACACTTTTAAACTCTGGGAAACAAAGCCGTCGAGTCCCACGTGAAATCCAAAAAGCATTAACTCTACGCAGTGCAAGAAGTGTGTAAGTTCATCTTTGTTGGGGCTCAAAAACGTCCTAAAAAAGTCTTACAATTTGATTTTAAAAGTGTGCAGCAAACTGCTTAAAACGACTCGTAAGCCTCTCAGGAGAAACACGTTTGAGTTTTTTATCAGGTGCAGATAATCAGAGAAATATGTCCGCTGTGTAAATGTTGTAGAGTGTGTATAAAGAGGAGTATTGTACATTATACTGCATGTGCCATCTGAACTGTAACACACCACTTTAACTCAGCCATGTCATCAACAAGCCGTTCTTTTTGCTTCAACAGACTCCGCCATCATTCAAATGCACGATGATAAAACATGTCTGAACCCTAATATGAACCACACAGTGCAACAGCAAATACAGTGAAAATACAAAACATACAAAGGTCATTCACAGAAACCCTCCGTTGATGCTGGCTCGGTGTGATCAGCGGTGCTTTTGGTTGGCTCTATCACAGAGCCGTGCTGTGTTGTGATCAGTCTTTTCAGAGTGGCCATCTGTGCCGACAGGTCAGCGAGTCCCTGTTTCGGATACGAGTCCTCGGCGTCGGAGTGTGCACAGGACGAGTCTTTTGCGTCCACAGGGGGGCTCGAAGTCAGCCTGCTACTCTTCTGCAGGGTCTCTGTGCTGTATTTGTGCAACTGCTCGGTCCGCTGGGTCCAGTCCTGCATGTCGGAGACCTGTAAGGACAGAGGACACAGGGGGGACTGGGTGATCCCAGAGGAGTCCTGAGCGGGCGGGTAGCATCTTCCTTCTGATGCGCTGACAGGAGGGGAGGATTTTCCAGAAGGATCGTACTCAGGGTCGATGGCCTCCACTTTGACTTGGACGGTTCTGGCTTTGATGCGGAGTTTGTGGGGCAAAGCTGAAGAACCTGAATCCGGCACTTTGTGTGTGGAGACGATGACACTCCTCTGGTCGGCTACAGACGGCGTCAAACCTTTAGGAACCTGCTGCTCATCCTCTCCATCAGAGGATTTACTCACAGCTCCGTCCTCTGAGCTCCGGGGGGAGTTACTGGACGACCTGGTGATCTGCAGGAAGGAGGCCGGCTGTGAGTACACTCCAGACAGAGGGTTGGAGATTAACTTTCTGTAGAGTTCATAGGGGCTGCTCCTCTCCTGTGCATAGCTGCCGTTCTCTGCTGGCTCCTGCTTGACCTCCGAAGTCCTGAAGCTGCCCTGAGCTGCAGCACATGTCTCAGGCGTGTGAGGTGAATGCTTGATGACTGATATGCAGCTGCTGCGAACATGAAGAGGCTCTGAATCCCTGCTGGGACCTTCTCCAGCACTAGGTGGACCAAAATCCTGGTAGAGGTCGACAGCACTGGACAACTTCTGGACTTCTTGTGCATATGCTGCCGAGCTCAACAGGCCGAATTTCAGCTTCAGCGACAGCAGCTCGGCCTTCAGGGAGGTGTTCTCCTCTCCGAGCGCCATCAGCTTGTTCTCCAGCACCATGTCATTGATGCGTCTCTTCTCTCTGGAGCGTTTGGCCGCCTCGTTGTTTTTGCGCCTCCTTTCCCAATAAACGTTGTCCTTCTTCTCCTCGGGGATGAACTCCCTTTTCCTGCGACAGCTACTTTTATTCTTGAAGGGCATTGCAGAGATTTTATGCCCCATCAGGTCTCTGTTGGCTCCTTGTAAGGCCACAGCAAGGACCAGGGCATCCTCTCCGCTGTAGGAACCACTGGAGTCCACTTCCTGTTTGATTGATTGCATATTATCACTGTAGGATTCTGTCAATATGCTCAGAAGGTCTTAGCTGTTCACCATACTGCTTGTATGAAACACTGGATTAATCCACTGACGCAGAAGAAATCTGTTGAGAAACAGACAATGAGAGAAGTTTTAGACGTCAGAGTCCAGTTCAAACAAACTCACGTTGAAAGGGGAGTTTCAGTAGTTTTATATGTGATAAAACATTAACAATAAACATCACAATATAATGTTTAATAGAAATAGAACAAATGTTCGATGACAGTTTGATCGATTTAAACCTGGAGTTCCACCACCAAACACTGGGAAAGGGGGGCGCTAATGTGCCTGTAAATCCCTTTAATAAAGTAGGAGTGGATTTTTCCCTTTAAGAACAGAACATCTGCATCAAGTTGTTTAAAGCGCCCTCCTCCTCTGGGTTTGAAATAACGCTTCAGAGTGGAGTTTTCTTTAAAAGGCAATTTGGCCTGTTTTGGGCTTCCGAGCTTCCATACATCCAGCACAGAGGAGAGGGAACAAAGGAGTACAGTCAGCTGGAATCATAACACGTGGCCTGGCAGCGGCTCAGAGGATCGACACACACAGACTGTAACCTGAGGCCAACATTACACACACACACACACACACACACACACACACACACACACACACACACACACACACACACACACACACACACACACACACACACACAAGTGTAAAAGCTGCTTTCAACTGTGTTCAAACCAGATTTTTATTCTGTTTTTATCTCGTTCTTTGAGTTTGAAATGAGGCTTGTAATGTTTCTATTTTTATCCTGCCCTATTTCCACAGCAAAAACTACGGAAGCCCTAAGAGGACATTCATCCATGCACTTTATTTCACTTTGTGTTCACGTGTTAACCGGGAAAGTTCAGGTGTTTCTCTACATCTGTACTTATTCATCTCGTTACCTGAGGATAACAACGCAGGTTACCTCGTTAGTCGTCTTTCAAGATCTCCAGATATGAACTCATTTCTACAGGAAACCAACATTTTGACCCCAAGATAACAAAATAAAAGAGTTAAGATCTCAGAAAATGACCAAAATGTTTCTCGTCATCACAGGAAGACGTGATCAAATAAGATGTATGGATGAATGTCCTCTTAGGGCTTCTGTAAAATTCATTCACTTAAACTGTACAAACCCTCTTTGCTTTATAAACTGAACTTGTAACCTTTGATTTATTGTGACTATCCTCATGAAATAATATGTGATCATGGTGGAGTATTCCTAAATGCACTTCCTCTTGTCCTTGGAGTGTGTTTACATTAAAGCAGGAAGTGATCCATGGAGAAACAGGATTAATGTAGCACAAGTTATTGCACAGTATCTTTGAGGTGGACGGACATTTTGAGGATAAATCCCAGTTTGATGAAACCACTGAACGTCTTCTTCTCCAGTTTCAATCCGGCAGCCTCACACACTCTCATTCTGTCTTTGTGTTGTAAAACAGTCCAGATGTGGCTCAGCTCTGCGGGGTTATGCGGGGATGATTCCTCCCTTTTGTCTCCTCTAACGAGCCCACACATGACATCAACACTACAATTGGACCGCACGTGATTTTAAAAAAAAGAGAGAAAGGGTGGTGATATTACCGCAACGTGAGCTGAGACAGAGAGCTCGGCACGGCTCGGCTCGGCCCGTCAACACGTCCTATTGCCCCAGATTCCTTCATTGTGTCGGGATTACACAATAACCCCCCTCCCCTCCCCTTCTCCCCCCTCCTCTCTCTCGGTATGGCCGCAGACATTATGCAATATTTACCGGTGAGGCAATAACAATGTGTTTGTTCTGCTCGGGGGGTAATAACTATAAAAATGTGTTACTAAAGAAGTCATGAATCTGTGTAACAGGCTGTTCCGAGACAATGAGGGCACTCACGCTGTTAGTACATGACATCACTGCGTTACTCATGACACTGGAGCGTGGGGGTCTATCTACGCCCTGAGAGGGACAAGAAACCAGATAATACCCGCGCTGCCTCCAAACACCAGACACACATGTGTTTATAATAAGTGAGTCTGAGCAGATAACAGCAGCTTTCATCACGTTACAGCCGGACATTTCTTATTCTGGGTTTCACCACTGTGTCGCAATCCGTAAACTCCTGCTCCTGGTAGGCCTCTGTGCCTCTCTACATCTACATACATGCCTCTTATCCTTGTGATTATTATCCTTCTTCTGTCAGAAAGCCGAACATAATATGCACAACAAGTATTTATAGCACGGCATAATGGAGTGACAATGGGCACGCGCTGCCTTGAACGTGAGCTCACACCTTTAATGAAAACGTGTTTTATGAAGTTGAAAATGGGGTCAGCAATCAAACAGGTTATCCACATGACCCAAAAATACACATCCTGTTTAAATATAATACAGTATCATCTTTACTGTAAAGAGAAATATGCACCGCCGTGATTCAGAACACCTGAACACAACACCATCACGCTTCCTCTCCTCCTTACATCAGGAGTCAAATTAAAGCTTCATAATGTAAACCTGATATACTCACTGTACCTTTTCTAGCAGCTTGTTGGAGGGTCCTGTCTCCGCCGGGCTTCCGGCTCAGGGTCCAGGTGTTCCATCAGGTGGAAATAAAAACAGGTCGTCTAAAAAAGTCGCTAAAAATCCTACAAGTTGCGGAGAAGCTCGGCTCTCTCCTCCCTTGGCTTTTTCCTCTCAAGGTGGCTCCTGACTCAGGGATCTGTGTTAGTAGGTCACCGCTTAAGTGTATTGGCAGCGTGTTTTGAAGTGACAGCCGCTGTAGCCAATGAGAACGCGGCATTTTCCAACTTCAGCCAATGACGCTCTGCTTTGGCAGAGAGCTCAGATCCCATTTAAAGCGTGTGTCGTCATCAGCAGTGCGTTTGGTGGGGCGTTCACGTGCGTCAGTTCACCACAGCGTGGTTAGATGTTCACGATGATGAAAACACAACTTTAATGTGAAGAAGCTCACAGAGAGCTGGCTGAGGGTTCCTCGTGCACAGATCTCTGCTTTTGATTCACATGTGTCATGCACGTTAAAGTTTGTTTTACCAAAATGAATACGTTAACAAACATTTACGTAGTTGTGTACGTGCAATTGTTTAATATGTGTGTAAGAAATACAATATGTGTTTAGATTACTTTTATTTAAAGTGTCTTCATTTCTCCTTGAGGTAACGTAAATGATTTCACATTCAGGGGGGGGTCACAGAAACATGGAGGGATCATAGACTGTAAATAAGTGTGTGTGTGTGTGTGTGTGTGTGTGTGTGTGTGTGTGTGTGTGTGTGTGTGTGTGTGTGTAGCTACCTTCCTCGTCTCAAAATGTAAACAATTCTAAAAATAAAGAACCAGGTGATTTATTCTAAATATCTGTAAGAAGGAACAAAGAGAGTTAACAACATATTTAATGTTGTGAATCAATAAGAAGAGAGAGAAGTTATTTCAAACACATGTTCACTGTTAGTATTTATTACTGTTAAGATGTCAAATTATAAAAGACTGTTTACTAAGAATGTTATAAAATGAAAGAAGTGAAGGAAAAACAAGATAATGAATTGTTAATAAAACGTGGGGTGTTTATGAAGAGGTTGTAGGTTATATTTTTATTTAGTTATTTTGCAAGAGGGGGGTCTCCGGCAGAGGCTAATATCGGGGACATTGGCATGACAAAGTTAAGGAAATCTGGCAACCAGGGGAATGATAGAGGAGCTGTGGCTCAGTGGTAGAGTCGGTCCTCTCTCAACCAGAAGGTCAAGCGTTCGATCCCCAGCTCCTGCAGCCACATGTCCGATGTGTCCTTGGGCGAGACACTTAACCCTAAGCTGCTCCCGCTGCTTCAGCGGCGGCTTGTGAATGTGTATGAATGGGATGAGTTACTTCTGATGGTCTCTTTGCACAGCAGCCTCTACCATCAGTGTGTGAATGTGTCGGTGTGACCTGCGGTGAAAAAGCACTTTGAGTAGAATTGAATTTGAATTAAGGTGTACGGGGTCTCCAGGAGTATCCTATCAGTTAAAGGCTTTTTCAGTGTCCTGTGGGTGAAGCAGAGAGAGAGAGAGAGAGAGAGAGAGAGAGAGAGAGAGAGCAGGGAGCCTTTTGTTTAGTCCTGAGTGTTTGTTCATAAAGTCAGCTTCCCTGCTGCTTGGTGGTTATCAGCATGACACTTCCTGAGCCTCTGTTCCCCTCACCATGCTGCAGTAAACTCTGCTCTGATTACCTGATGGGCTGCAGGTGCGTCCAATGCGGAGTGCCCAGAGGCTGCAGCACCTGAACTGGGAAGGACACTCTATCACCTCCTGAAGCCTGAGCTGGATGGGCTGTTTCCTCTGGTTTGCCACAGAACATCTGGCCTAGATGTAGCGTTACCATTAAAAAAAGCAAAACAGCATGTAATGTTCTATTTAAAACTGCAACAGGCACATGGAGAAAAATGTACTAATCAACCGTATCATTATTTTAGCTTCATCTCCATAAATGTGAAACTTCATTCTCAGTTTTCATAAAGAGTGTGAACTACTCCTGCAAAAAGAAGACTCTCCTTTTATAGTTTTATTGTTTGAATTATCAAAAAACAATGTAGAAAATGATTTTAGACATTTCAGGAACATGACTACAATGATCTCGTGTATTGAAACCTGCTTTTTTAATGTTTATCATATTTTGTCCCCTTTGAAGGGCAGATGGACAATAAAGTCACGTTTGGCACAATATGGACATTAATCTAAATAACAAAACAAAAAGCATTAATAGTCTGACAAAACTTTCGATGTAGTGTAAAGCAATACTCTCTGCTAAATAGAATGTGTGCTCTGTACTACTGATGACCACGAGGGGTCGCTGCTGTATAACGTGTGTGTCTGCAGGACCGGAGTCAAGATGGCTGCTGCTCACATGTGTTGCTGCAGACTTCGCGTCTCTCTGGATGTAAGTACTGATTTAGTTTAGGAAGTCAGCCGTCAATCTTAAACTTGATTGCACATTCACGCAAAGTTTCCCCACATTTGAACTTTCTTTATGCTGCCGAGCTCCGATGTTAAAGTCTAATATTGGCAGCAGTGCAGCACACAACAGGTGGTTGTGATTGTGGTGTAGGTGGGAGGTACAGCAGGTTTTAGGATGCATACTGTGTGCGGCTGGTTGGACCTCAGCCTCATTAAGAGCAAGCTGAGTCTGTCCTCCTCTGGCAACACAAAGACACTTTAGACTAGCTCAATGACTTCAAGATTATTTTTTTTATCAACTGATGCTAACCCTGCAATATGAATAAATAAATGAAACACTTCAATAACTTTTCTATTCTTCCAGACTCCTCAAAGCTGTTCATACACCACATGTCACATTCACGCAGTGATGCAGAGGCTGTTATGTAATGTGTCCATCACTTATAACGAAGTCCATTCACACACCGCTGGCTATGCCACTCAGGAGCAATTTGCGGTTCAGGGTTGCCCAAGGACTCTTCGACATGTAGCTGCAGGGGACTGAATCCTCGACCCTTCGGTTAAGAGACGGCCAACTCTTGGAGAGGTCAGCACTGTGTGCTACAAGGGTCATATTAAAGTATGTGGAGCATCAAAACACGCCCCAATGCATGCACCTGGTGCTACTACCCCTTACTGACAGATTCCACAGGGTCCGTGTGGGCAGCGTTCTGACTCCGCTGTTATTTTGCTCCGTCTGACGGTGTGCGCCCTACTCCTCTGGGTCTGTTTCTGAAGCTTAAGTGCGTTGGATCACAGCCATGAACACTTCATATCAGTGCTAGGTGTAATTTGACGTATTCACAGTATCAACGAACGAGCTGAAAAGAACAAACTGGTGGACTAAAAGAGTATGAAGCAGCTGCATTATGTGCAGCAAGATCTCACTAGTCTTACACTGGTCACATGGTTTAAACCTCATCACCCTCGCCCACTGGCTCATGTCTAATTGTCCTGAATATAACCATCTACATTTACACATCAGCTCACCCCGTCTTTTGGACTTTTTGCTGGCTGGAAAAAAGTGCAGATAAAGTCAGTGTGAGAAAGTTCAGCCACTTGCGTTCACACATGCAGCTCGCCCTGAAGATTTGGGGACATTTCAGGAATACAGTGCGTGTGTGTAAGGGGCTGAAACATGTGGTTGAATGTCCAGAAGTAAAAAGGAGTACTTTGAGATGAGTTTGTGCTGTAAAACCCAGAATCCCTGATGTGAGTGAACTCTTAAAGCAGCAGGATCATGTACCATTGCGCACTATTTTTACAGCAAGATCCATCACATGCTTACCGATTTTATACCGTTTAATTTGGATAACATATAAACCAGACAAACTATTCATTTTTAAATGTATGTTAGAGAGACTGGGAGCTGTGAGTGGGAAGGTGCAGTATGCGTTCCCTTACACTCCAGGCTGTTGTTGGATTTCTTCACTGCACAGTATATTTTAGATGATGTGAAGTGACTGTGTTAAACATACTAATCATTTAATGAAATACGATGACAAAGAACAAGTAATAGAACATCATTTCCTTCTCTTACGGAGGGGAAGTCCCCATTTTATTCATATGACTTTACGTGGACATTATTCGGTGAGCAAACCTCTGCTTCAACAAAGCAAACGTGGTGGAAAAGACACAGTATTAACACAATAGAGACACGTTACAAACAAATACAAATGTGTAAACCAAAGTACATAAATTACAAATCTGTACAACTTGGTTGTCAAAGTTGAAGTTGGGAAATAAGTCCAAAATACATCTCAGAAAGAATATGTAATAAACTAAACCATTGACCTTTTCTTTCATAGATTCTACAATATTCTATCCATCAAGCAATCTCTGTTGTTTTATGCTTGAGGTTTTTACAATCAATAGAATTATCCCCTCAAAAACATCTTACAATGGTCTTTGAAAGTTGCACAAATTGCGAATGAGTAAAGCACTCTTCCAACGTCACTGGAACCTGTGTGCTAGGAGCAAAGTTGTGGTATGGAAAACAAATAAACAAAGTTGAGAGGGTGGGTGGCACAAATCCGACTAGTGAATGGCCTGTATATGGCAGGGGAAAAAGTTGCTCATGGCGTAATGTGCATTGGAGAATTCAAAACTTGTATCAAGAAAAGGCAATTTCTGAGGATGTTGTGGATTAGAAAATCTTTCTGTGTTGAAAAAGTGAAGAAAGGAAAGAAATTCTTAAAGGCAACAGAATAAAAAGTTAGTTTTGCTCCTTCAGCAACAGAAGAGTTTGAGAGGTACAAACACAAGAAACACTTTACAATCAAATGCTCCAACTAAGAAACTCTAACATAAACATTCGGTCACTGTTTTGCACAATTGCTCACTGCACTTTATGCTGTTCTTTAAGTATATAAGCTGCACTGTCTTTACAAACGACACCCTACTTAATATGTGGGTTATGACTGTCACCAAGCATCTCTGTTTCAGGCACAAGTTGTGACCAAGCTAAACACCAACACCACTGAAACCTGAGTTCTGTTCTGGGTTCTGGTAGCAGTTCTTGTGCATTTCACAGAACACCAATGTGTGATGTCCAGGGTTTTGAGGTTGGGTGTTGGGGGCATCAATCCTGACCTTATGGCCTGCCAGTTTAAGGCCCTTGGAAGAGTGGCTCTTGGCGCTGTGTGCATCATGGGCACAACTTCTATCAAGAAAAGGCAACCTCAGAAGAACATGTTTGTGTTGCACAGCAACGTCAAGAAGGCAAAGTTTTCTAAATTGCAACCACTGAAGTGTCTACAGAGGGTTGCGTGATAACTTTTGCTTATTGATTGGCACAGGAGTTCAAGAGGTACAAACGTGAGACACACTTGACATTCAAATGGGTCAGTACTATAAAATAAAACTTGTACAAAAACATTCAGTCACTGTTCCGTACTTTTGCTCACTTCACTTGGCGCTACTTATCAAGTTTTGGCAAGCACAGGTCACAGATTAGTTCATACGGTTCTTCAGACACCCCACTTATGTGTCTGACATGTGAATCCCCAGTTCGTAAGTCGGTGGAGGATCATTGTCACCTAGCAGCTCTGTTTCAGGCACTGATGAGTCCTTGTTTTGGTCTAAATCTTCTGGGGACGTCCTGTTCGCCAAGTCCTCCTCATTGGTCTTGGAGCCCTCGTTTAGCAAAGCTGCTCGCTCTGTGGCTGAAGTATTGGAAGGGGCAGTGGTGACATACCCTGTAGATGTGGAACCACTGCCGCTGTGGTGAGAACCAGCTTTGGGAACCATCTGTGGTTGGTGGTGCATCTGCTGCTGGGGCATTGGCATGGGTATTTGCATGGGGTAAAAGTTCTGCAGGTATGGGTAGGCTGGCATGGGGTGATACCCGTTGACAGGGATGTAAAGCTGTGGGGGCACCATTGACCGATGCATTTGCCCCTTCATGGGCATGAACTGGGGCTGGTGGAATGGCGAGGTCTTTTTAGGACTTGTGTAGCGCGATGCATTGGCTGTGCTCATGCTGATGTTGCTAACAGGGCTGGTGCTCAGAGAGCTGGTCTGGGTGGTGTTGCTGGTGCCAGAAGTCTGAGCAGAGCTGTTGTAGTTGGACAGGCTCTCCCAGGAGCGCAGACGAGTGTGGATGTCCTTGAAGCGAGGCCTTCTCGCTGGGAACTCACTCCAACACTCCAGCATGAGAGTGTAAATCCAGGCTGGGCAGTCATCTGGAGAAGACAGCAACTGGTGGCTTTGCACCATCTCAATCACATCCTGGTTGGAGTGTCCACAGTATGGCTGCAGACCATAGCTGAAAGTCTCCCACAGGAGGACACCATAAGACCAGATGTCGGAGTCCGTGGAGAATTTTCCGTACATGATAGCTTCTGGAGACATCCAGCGAATTGGGAAAGGGCTTGTTCCCATGAGGTTGTAGTAATCTGCGGAGTAGACATCTCTGAACAATCCCAGATCAAGGATCTTGATGCTGAGTTTGTCAGAGACCAAAATGTTTCTGGCAGCTAGATCTTTGTGGACAACCTGCTGGCTGGAGAGGTACTCCATCCCTGCTGCAATCTGGGTGATAACATGAAGGAAATCAGCCTGCTCCAGTGTGGATTTTACGGTCTTGTCATCATCCGAGCTGCCGACGTCTGAGTTTGGGGAGCGCATCACCAGATACTCATGCAAGTCTCCGAGGCTGGAGTAGGTGAATATCATGCTCATCGGATGCTCTTTGGTGACCATACCCAGCAGACAAACAATATTCTGGTGCTGCAGGTGAAAGCGGACCATGGCTTCATGTCGGAATTCCTCACAGAGGGTGGTGTCGACTTTGTCCTTTAATGTTTTGATGGCCACCACCTGGCCCTGCTCTCCAGGTGCGGTGCTGTACAGGTGGCCCTTGTAAACCTTGCCAAACCGGTCCTCGCCCAGCTCCTCCATAAACCTCACAGCGGACATGTTAATCTCCCGCAGCTTGGCCTGCAGGCACAAAGCAATAAATAGAAAGACATATCATCAAAGTGTATGGCCAACAATAAAACCCAATGTTTAACTTAAGCACTGTAATGCAACAGTTCTTAAATCAGGTGTATGGAGGTCACTTTCTCTTTTATTTAAAGGTATTCAGATCGAAACCAAATCTCCATTACTGCCAACCTGCCCAGGGACCACAGATGGTAACCAGCTGGTAAAAAAATCTGGTACTGCTTTTTTATATGGTCTCTGAAAAATAAACCGTGATAGAAACACTGATAACATTGTTAGTTGCTGCTGTAGAATGTATATGGAGAGCTAAATCCTTGAATATGAATTTTCTTCAGGCATCAAAATACTGCACTGTGGATTATAATTCAAAGACAAAAAACAAAAATGTGGTCATTACCTGGTGCTTCTGTTGACTGAGCTGTGACAGCTCCATATCCTGGTTGGGTGAGCCACTGAGCTGGCTGCGAAGCGGTGAGTCTATCGATTCCTTTTGTTTATTGCGGCACATGCAAACCAGGAAGAAGAGGCAGGCGATGACCAGCGGTATCGCAATCGCAGGGATCAGAATGAACAGGATCTCCTTCCTAGAGTTGTCTGGAGGCTCTAGAGAGAGAGGAAGATAGCAGAGATAGCAGCTAATTAAGACTGGACCATTATTTACAGAGCTCAAAAATAGAACAGGTGTTGTAGTTTGTCCTTCACTTTCTTGTTTTTGGGGGCAAAGAGCTTCATAATTTGAGAGAGAAAGTGGAACTTGAGAGGAGCGAGGGGTTGGACAAATTGTCTGCTAACATTAAAGGTATCTGTAAGTAATGTGTATCCTGACTCCTCCCTTGCCTTCTGGCCTATTTGACTCCAAAGCCTGGTGTGTACCTCTGCGTCGATTTAAAGCTGTAGTTGCCATCTCTGTTGTGAGCACTATATACTTGTGTGTTGGTGTCTGCAGTACTCGTCTACGTATACGTTAGTTGGCAGTCCGACTTCTGTGCTTGTTATATTGCCAGTTTTCTGTTCCGCCACATTCTCTGCTTGTTTGTGTACATGGAACCATGGTGACTAAAACTGCAGTTGATTATACCGGCTTATAGTGTTCTTCGTCCTGCAGAATTTTAAAACGATGGCGGTACGGAAAATGTTGAAAATGCAGGAAGTACAATGCTACCCAGAGGTCCAATCACAGGGCTTGCGGTTGCGTTGTTTCGACCTGAGTTAAATTTTTTGAGGAAGTGCAGGTCATTGTGCGTATGTAGACTTTTCCATGAGGTACAGGGCTACACAGATCTATGGTGAATGCTGTGGTGTAGATTCCACACAGAGGTATAAATCAGGCTTAAATGGAAACATGATTAACTCATGCTGTATTGAAGAAGACTTGAAACTCAGGATTGAGAGCGTAAACTCATTAGGAATGTTTACTGAGGGAATAAATCAACGGTCAAGTAGGTTCTTTTTAATACTCTATACAACCAGACCTTTTACATTTAGGGCACTTCTGCATTGGCTCAACTATAAACCAAGTAGCAACATCCATGTCTTTTGAAGAGTTCGTGGTCTGGATGGCTTGTTGACCACAAGCTCCCGGCCCTGATAGAAACAGAACAGCCAACTCTACATGGCAGCAGACCAGGCGGAGGGTCAGGGCCAAGAGGGGGAATTGGACGGGAGCCGAAGCACTTTGGCAGTTCAGAGGAGGACCTTGAAAGATATCACCAGCACCTTCTATTGAGAGCTCAAAGATGAGAGAGCTCGGTTTGTGAGCCAACAGAGAGAGGAACGTTTTTGAATTCCTGAAGGGAAGTTTTATGTTGACCTTCAAAATGTTCCTGAAGTGTATGTTGAAATCTCAGTCTGCGGTTTGATTGGACTCTGTGGTCCATCCTTCAAATAAACTCTTCAATGCCATCAACAAGAAGGACATGTTCGGACTGCCAACAGCTTTTACAGCACTTCAAAAACCTCCAGGACAAATACACATCTGAAGAAATTGCAGAGTTTACAGCGTGTAGATCACATCCTTCTTCTTGCAGAGCTGAAAGATTAATCACAGGGCAGTCCTGCACAACAAACCACATGTGCAGCTTTCAGCTCTCTTTCTGTGTCATCATCACAAAGTCTCTTTCACGCATTCAGTCAGCGACAAAGATATCATAAATCTCCCGAGCACATCTCGACTCTGTTGTTCACTCAGGCAATTTTTTAAAGTAACGTGACATCCACACACAGCCGAGCAGTAACACTAAACTCTGCTGGTTCATATATGATGACAAAAGCTCTTCATATAGCGCAGCCTCCTGTGGTCGTGTGGACCTACAGGGGTAATAAGATACTTCAGTTCACACTGTATGTCAGTGGAAAAGTTGTAAAGGTGCAGAAACTATCATTTGTTTCTATCAAAGGTCAAACTGTAGAAACAAATCACCTGTCAGATGTGAGTCTGGGAAAAGTACAACACATGACTGTGAAATAGCTCGAGCACATTAAACCGACTGACCTTCTTTTCAGGGACGGATGTTTGGTATTTTTTTTATCTTAGTTGTGGGACGTGGTCATAAACATCGGTATGCATCGTGCATCAACGCAAACAAAGAAAGAGACAAATATTGGAATATACTGCGGCGTCTGAAACCACACCAGTTCTGGTCTGTTTCGTGTTAAACGCTGACTTATTCTCCACAACATGAACTTTATTATAATATTCATTAAATCATAAAATATATATCAAAGATCCCAGGTAGTATGAAGAGACACTCACTGCAGGGCTGGATGTCACACAGGTCCACTCTGACATAGGGGTCCAGGGTGAAGCACCAGGGCGCCTCCATCTGTCCCCCGGGGTTACGACAGAAGTTGTGACTCCCCCACAGCTCGGGCTGGTCCTTGGTCATGTGGTGACTGTGGGGGTACTGAGAGCTCCACGGCTGGCAGTGATGACCCGACCTCGTGACGCTGACTGTTCCTCTGTAGTCGGCTCCGCTCCCGTTGTAACAGCTGTGATCTGAGGGCGAATCTGTGGAGCACACAGGGACTCAGTGAGGATGTTCTGACACGGGTGACCTTGATTATGTTTTTGGTTCGCCAATATGATCTTATCTGCTCTTGTTGATTTTGTGAATGTGTCAAACTACAGGTAACACTGATACAAAGGCAAGAATTATCGTTAAAGGGTCAGACTCTGTAGCTGCGTCAGCCACTTCTGTTGTTCCTTTTACATCATGTCTTTCCTCCTGACGTCCCCTCTACTCCGGTCCTACAGGGAATGTCTCCCACTGTGAGGTGCTTTAGACGCTAAATCTGTCAAAATGAGGCCCAAGTTTCAAATCACAAACCCTTGAACATGACAGTGTTGCACTTGAGCATCAACCTACATGGCCCTAGTTTGTCCTGTGGCACTCCGATCCTCATACAGGAAGCAGCATCACTGGTTCCGGGTCGCGGCAGCAGGTTGCATTTCGGCAGCTCCAGCTGCATGAGGATCATGGGGTTGGATCGGGCGATGGTGTACTCGGCGTGGCACAAGTCGTTCTCCAGGGCCTCGCACTCGTCCCTGCAGAGCTGACGCTTACGTGGGCCCCGAGCGCCTTCTTCGCACAGAGGGAAGACGTAGTAACAGAAGGACGGGATGGCGAAGCGGGAGCACTGATCCGACAGGTGGGTGGAGGTGCCGATCATGGTGAAGGCAGCTAAGAGAGAGACAGACACAAATTAATATAACTTAAGATATTTTAGTACTTAATAGTTATACTCGTCTGATTATTTATAATAAACCTGTGAATCCTCTTACCTGTGATGCGGTTCTCACTCTCGCCCTGCATCTGAAGAGACTCCACATAGATGCTCTGGTTTCCGATGAAGCGAGCACAGGCGATGCCTCGGTACGGCTGACAGAAACCTTTGTCACGTGATCTGTGAAGGGAAACAGAGGCGGCTTTAAGAACAGAACTAAATAAAATGAATCAATCATAAAAGCCACTTTAAGTTACTTTTGCACAGCCGCCTGATATATGCAACAGGGCGAAAATTCAGCCCTCTATTTCAGCCCTGCTCAGAACAGGCTGTTTCTGTGTCTGTAGCTTTAAATGTAAATGAGCTGTGTCTGACCACGCCCCTCTCTGGAAGGGCTTGGGTGTCTCGGGCTTTCTCGCTCCATGTCCTATTGTTTACGGTGAGAAGGCAGACTCAGAGGGCAGAACAAACACCTAGCTGTGGGAGTGTCACCCACCTGGGGGAGGGGTTACTGCCCTTTGTGATGTCATAAAGGGAAAATCTCCAAACGGCCTGTTTGAGCACACATTTTCTGAAAAGTGGAGCAGGCAGAAGACGGAGAGGATGGACTTTTCTTATCATTGGGGGGTTTGTAGACAGACTAGAGACACATATTAGAGTTAGAGAAACATGGGGAAGAGTGTTTTGTATATTATGTGACCTTTAAGTAAGGAGACGCAGATTAAGACAGGCTGAAGAATATGCTGTCAGTCGGTGCTAACCAAGATGGAAAACACAACAAATCTTTCCAGCAAATGAAGAGGAACTGCTCCAGTATTCAATATATTCTTTTAGAGTTTTCCATAAACGCGGCCTTTCAATCATGTGTGCAGACTCTTTAAGAGTCTTCATCTCAGCCAGTAAAGACATAAACACGGACGCTAACGGGGAAGCAATATGAGAAAGGGAAGCAGCTTTAACTGGAAGGAACAGGCCTCTGTGTTTGGATTTCTCCTCCGTTGTTTAAATCGGTCATGTCTGCAGCTCGTCAAATCTGTCCTCACACACACACGAGGATTGTAAAACATTATGTCATGGAAAAGTCATTAGCAGGCTGATTTCTGGTTTTCCTTCAGAGTTTAACCCTTAAAAGCAGAACACCAGGGTGAGGAGTGAAGACCCTCCTTCAAAGAGCACTATATCTAATCAGAAGAGAGGAGGAGGAGCTTATGCAGGGACAGCAGAATAGTCTGCACACTCGTTTGTCTGTTTGTGTTTCTGGATTCAGGCAAAGTGTCTGCAGTCAGCTGCTAGTTAGCATGAGCTACCCTTCTGTTAGAGATAGACGTCTATCTGAAGCAGATCAGGGAGAGGTTCACCACTCGGTGAAAGACTGTGCTGGAAAACAGCGCAACACTTTTGGAGAAATGTGCCTGTGAATCTATGAATTTCATCGTCTACAGTTCATATTCCAAAACCGATATTTTGTGGCTGCAAATTTGTATTATTATTGTTTTGGCATTTTTGCCTTCACTGATAGGACAGCTGATAAGAAGACAGGAAATGAGGGGTCTCCTTCATCAAAGGGTCGGGACTTGAACCTACAAATAATACGTCAATAGGACGATAGCCTCTGTGTTTGAGTCGCCAGCTCTGCTGATGAGCTAAACCAGCGCACAAAATGAAATTATTTTCTTATTCAGTTTCTAAACAAGTGCAGAAAATGAAGTATTTTTCTACCAGAGAAAGACGGGCTCTGTATTCAGGCTGGAAACAGTCGGCCTGAACACGCAGCCTGATTTGTAGAGAGAGTTTATTGATACTGAATCGGCCGACAGTCTCAGGTAGACGACAACAACGAGTCCATAAATGAATCAATGTTGGCTCTGCTCACACACACACAGGGGGTGATTGTAAAGTGTGATGACAGGCGGCAGAAAACGACTTCCTGCAGAGCCCAACGTTCATGAGGCCCGCTGCACAACCTGACCCCGTTTATAAGCGCTGAAATAAAACCAGGCATTGTACTGTTTGCAGTCCTGCCTCCTAAAAGTCAACCATTTCAAATATGAGTCCAGAAAAACTCAACTCAACCTTCATGCTGTCCCACGAATAACTACACATTTGTTTATCAGCTGCGTCTTTGTGCAAGGATCATGACACACCACGCCACAAACTGAGTCTGAAAATGAGCCTTCATTGTGCAAAAGAAACTCTCAATAAAAACATTGAATAAAGAAGTTATGTTAAAAGTGTCTGACACTTGTTGGGCTGAAGGGGCAGTTCCTCAGATCTGCCTCGAACGTGAGGACACGGTCGTTCTAAAGTCCTTCATCCGGGTAAAAGATACAGTTAAAAAAAAGGTACAATATTTAAAAACCTTTGCACTGTTGTAAAACACACAAATAGGGCATTCACAACTCCTGAAAAACTCCTGATATTTGTCAGGAGGAGCTGCATGTGAACGCAAAGAGCAAAATGTATCACTCTGTCTTCACCCCGAGTTTCTCCTCCAGCCTCCTCGTATTTATTCTGCAGAAAGTCAGAGTGAGCTGATGTGAGAACGCAGCAGGATATAATCAGGAGAATTCACCTCGAGCGAGTGGGAGGGGGTGGTGACGTTTATTCCCTGTGATCGCTGCACGACCATAGACTGTCTGCACGCCACCTCTACGATCTCCGTGCTCTAATGAACCTGCTGCATTCTGTTTCCTGTTCTCCAGTATGTTCTTCTCCACTCTTTAGTTCAGATTGTGATTCTGTTCAACTACACGTAGCATTGATAGAAAGACAGATATTCTCATTATAGCGTCGTATAGACGACTCTGTTGCTTCGTCCGACACTCCTGCGTCGCTGTTTTTAGTCTTGCCTCTGACAAACAGAATAAAACGTGTAATAAAACCGTCTTGAGGACCAGCTTTGCAAACAGTCATGTCTCTCCTCCGCCTGCAGACATGTTGATCTTTGTGTTGACCTGCGGGGTCTGTGTCGGTCTGTACAGGAAGTCGTGTCGGTTTAAACTCTCTGATCTGAACGTGTTTTCTGACTCGCTCTGTGCTCGGGTCACGCTGGTGTCATGTTTGTGCTGGACTTAGTCTCCCAGCCCGACTCGAGTCCTAATCCACAAAACAAACAGGCTGAGCTAAAAGCAGGGACACACACCCGAACACACGCACACACACACAGAGTACAGACTCGCTGAAATCAGCTCTGATGTTCAGGCTGCTGCTCTGATTTATTCAGTGCACACAGGACGTCTTTTTATGTTTGATTACTTACAATCAGATTTATGAAGCAGTTATCTCATTGAGCCGCTCGTGTGGGAGGAAACACTGACAATAAATCCTGTTGTCTGCATGAATTTGATTTTAAAAAGCAGCATTTGAGTAACGCTGCTGGATCCTTTGACTCCTACATCTTATTTAAAACTAATAAAGAAGATATCCATGTTGTTTTACTTTGAGAATCAGGTTTGAGTCCTTCTTGTTTCCTCCTCTTTAGTCTCCTGAAAAAGAAGGTGGTGTGTGTTTCAGTCGCTGAGCTGAGATAAAATCGACCACAACCACCAGAATAGTTTGATGAAGCTGTTAAATGGAGTGGTGAACCTGGAATCATGTTAGGAATGTGTTTGATAGAATCTGTGCCGACTCCTTCAGTGTCGTCTCTGCGGTTCACTTACAGCTCAGCAGGCTGATCAAAGATCCTTCATTAAAACAACATCAGCAGCTTCTTAGTTTCAAGTTCATGCAACATGATGCAGCAGTCCACAAATATGTTTTCCCCCCCGCATTTGTTTATCAAAGTGTGCGCTGTGTTCCAGTCAAAATGACTTCCTGACTTTATGCAGAGATGAAAACACGGCTTGCACTCAGAGGTCGTGTTGCTTGCAGAAACTTTGTAAATGTAACTAAAGTGTCTTGAATCATGAAAAGGTCCTCGAGGTAAGACGAGCTAAGAGGAGAATCAGGTGAAGTGTGAGGTGTTGAAGCGACGCTGGAAAAGCACAAAGAGTGGGAGACGTCATGTTTTCATTTTCTTAAAAGCAGACTGTAGCCCTTTTCATAGTGCCGGTGTTGTAGGTACCACATCTGCTCGGGGTCCTGCATCTGCTAGTGACGTTACACAACATGATTGACTACGTTTGTATGATGATGTAGAGCATTGTGATTGGCTGTTTGTCGGAGAGTTTACAGATGTAGTTTTTGCGGGTGTTCGGACAGAGAATTTGGATGAATGCTCTGAATCTATGGAGAATTTTTACCACAAAGTACAAAACTGATGTGAACTGTCACAACAAGAAGTTAGAGGTCATGGTGTACATTTGATGTTAAACATGTTACACAAGGCTGACTGTTACCAGAAGGTGGCGTCATTACAGACGTTGAATATTGGCATGTACATATGTTCAGACAGGGACTCTGATCAACCGCTGTGTGTCTGAGTTCTTCCTCTTCCATGAGGAGACGTTCATCTCTCTCTCCAACTCTCTGACAGCCAATCACAACGTGCTACATCATCATACAAACGCAGGCGAAGGACCCCGAGCACATCTGGTACCTACACTGTAACGAAGCTCCGCCATCATTACGCCTTAACACATTCACATTGATTCCACTACAGCGTAATGTTGGTGTCCCAGTCTGTAAATGCACATTGTGCTGAGGAAGCGCAGGAGAGCCTGGCACAGCGGGAGCTCCACACACACACAGGCAGACATGCACACACACACACACACACAGTCAGACATGCACACACACACACAGTCAGACATGCACACACGCACACACACAGCACGGGTCTCGCTGGCTCCGCCCTGTAACGCCTCCTAAGGGGGTGTCGTGTTCCATCCAATAGTGCTGCCCATCGAGATGTGCTACCATGTGGCTCTGTGCAGTACAGGGAGCTTTATTTGAGACGGGCTTTGCTATGCTTCTTCTAAAATCTTAAATAAAGGGGCGCAGGTGGCCTAGTGGTTAGGTTGCTCCCTATGTACGGAGGCTGAAGTCGTCCAAGGACGCGGCCTGGGTTCATGTCCGACAGTTGGATATTTACCTGCATGCCATTCCCCACTCTCCCTCTCTCGCTCACCTGGTTTCCCACTCTATCCACTGTCCTTTCAAACTAAGGAACTTATTTAGGGATAACCGCTGTGTTCTATTTTTTTATTCTACTTTTGTGTTCACCGTTTGCGCACTAAAAACACCAGGATAACTTCCTCATGTGACAACCTGCTCGCCGTTGAAGATGTTTCTGGTTGTTCTCAAACTGTCACACTGTTCCTTTAAAACATTGAGTTCAGGTGTTTGTAAGATGAACACGGGTATAAAACGAGTAAGACCGTTTTAAACAACGTTAACTTACTCTAACTAAACTCCATGTTTTTTATATTACAAAAGAGCTCCAGCTGTTATCTACTACTGTGATGTGTGTGCGTCTGTGTGTGTGTGTGTGTGTGTGTGTTTCTGTGACGTGTGTGTTTGTGTGTGCGTCTGAATGTTTCTGTGTGAGACTATGATTACAAAGAGACGGTGATTTATGTTGGTCTGAAGTTCTGTTATGTTAGAGAGGTTGTGCTGGTTGTGTGTGTGTGTGTGTGTGTGTGTGTGTGTGTGTGTGTGTGTGTGTGTGTGTCTGTGTGTGGTCAGTGTGAATGATGAGGAGCAGAGAGATAAACTCAGAGACTGTTTCCTCAACATGTCATTGTTTTTAAACAGACACGCCGTTCTCTGAGTTCTAACTGCGTCAACGCAACCAGTTAACAAAAATGTCAGAATGGTGTCTAACAGTCTCCAGAGAGTGAAGAGTTAAACAGAGTAGTAACACAGTGCAGCACTAAACAAACAACATCCAACACTTCCACCAACAACAGGAGACGTTTGTTTTTCTCCTCTCACTCGACCACAGGGACCGCAGCGTCTAACAAACAGAAAACCTGATTTTTATGTGAAGCGGGAACAGTTTGAAAGGTTTACTGAAATATTTTAAGTTTAGAACAAAGATGTTGTTAAGCACCGAATTAAAAGTCTGCTTCTACTCTGGTTAAATTCTGTGTGTTAGCTTTGCTAGTTTGTTCTTCTTGCTCAAGGCTAAGGTTCATCCATCAGTGCCTTCTACCCGTAACGATAACAGCTGCCACTAGGGGGCAGCGGTTCACACCACAGACTGTATATAACATGGACGTAGTCTCAACGCACAGTTAAGTCGAGCTATGGTTACGGCTCGATTACGCCATTTAATTAGACTGCTGTCCTTGTCCCAGTTTACATCCACGGAGAGGGAATCCATTTATTGACAGAAAAATGTCGCACTCCGCTACGATAGGTGGCGATATGCTCGGCTACCCCTCTAGCCTTTTGGGGAAATCTGAAGGCAGATGATAACGCGGCTTCTGCTATGCTACGCCCTAATGCTGTTTGATTTACGGGTAACAGCCCAGCGGGAGGACTGTGGAGCGTGCTCACAACGCCGTCCAGTTTGGTTCACATTGAGGTGTAATCATGCAAATCTGCTCTAGAGGTTTCACAGACTGAACACATAAAAGGTGAACATGAGGAGAAGATGGGATCTTTAAAGCTTTTGGACATGACACCTCCAGGTAGCCCACAGTACAGGTGGGCTTCAGAACAGTCTCTATACCTTAGAAAAAGGCTAATACCAAAATGAATGCCTCTTCTTGTACCCAGCTGCAGATTAAAGAGGTCAGAGGAGTCGTATTGTTGGCTCATGAGATAATCTCCCTGAAGGAGTCAGTGAGGAACGAGGACATGATTCAGCATTCTTTCCAAAACCACGACTGCTGCTCCTCTCGTCTGCTCTGAACTCTGAATCCTCATGACTCAAACCCACAAAGAGAGAGAGAGAGCGCGTCCTCCCTCTCCCCTCATGGTTCAGTTTCATCACACTGAGCTAAACGATGAAGGTCTGAGCCGTTCCTAATAACTCAGGTATGACTGTTAGCTCTTTGCAGGTCTTAGCATGTTCACATTAGCTTTGGGCAAACACCTCCAACACCACAAACACGCATTAACACTTCAACACCTCCGAGGATATTCATTAACTGCAGTCATTTCCTGAATTCCAACGTCTGAATCCGTCCTCACCTTAAAAACATTTAGCTCGTCTTAACAGGTGGTTAGCTGCGATCATTAAACTGAAGCTGTGATTTAAAAACTAAATCATTGTCAAACTTGAACAGAAAACAAAACCAAATGATACCATAAAAAATCATTTCACCTTAAAGGCAGAGTCAGTCGTTTTGTTCTGAAAAATAAATGATGGACTTATCCTAAAGTAAAGCTCCTCCGTACATGTGTGCTGGTGACTGTGTCTGCAGAGACCCTGTCCTCTGACTGGATTTTACTGTTCTGCTTTGTTTTGGTTGACTCGGGACGTTTCTGGACAGGGAGCTGGTGTGTTTCCTCCAGCCAATGAGAGCGCAGCAGGTGAGTTTAGGAGTGGATACAATTCAGGGATCTGATGTGATTCAAACTGGTGAATATGACGGACGTGGACGTAGCAGCAGAGAAGAGAAAAATATAAACGAGGGTGAACCTTGTGTTGTCTTTTACCCGTGGACGTGGAGTTGGTCTGCTTCCTGTTGGACAGGCAGGTGACAAACACCGGCAGTTGGCTTGTGCTAGCGTGCGAGCTTGCAGTGAAGGTACAAGCAGTAAACTTTAACACTACGTCCTGCAGTGAGTGTGAGCTTCTGGAGGGGATGAGCCCAGGAGGAGGAGGGGTCCAGTTTGAATGACTTGTTTACAAGCTGCAAAGAAAAATGCCTCTGACTCCACCTTTACATTTCAAAACACATACAGGCTTTTTCCCTGTACATGTACATTAAATACTCGCAAAGAAATCGTTGGCAGGAAAAACAATGATCAAAACTCCTCGCAGGTTTGGGTCCATTAACGCCTTTCTTTTTTTGCTCTGGCAGCGCCCACGACCTCAGATTCAGAGCACTTCACACCGACTCTTATTGTTGCTAGGTAACTTCTTCTGCTTCCCCTCTGTAGTGATCTTTAAATCGATTTTAAATTACTCCTCTATAAATGTAATATTTGCCTTCAGAGAAATCTCAACAAGGAAACAGAAACAATATAAAGGAATCGTGTCCTGGCTTTAGCAACACTTTTACACCTGGAAAATGTTCCCACGAAAAGATGAGTCAGACAAGTTTCTCCTCCGCTATTGTTGTTGACAAAGTTAAGATCAAAAGACCCGCCCCTTCTTGATTGTGATTGGTCTGTGAGCGAGAGGGGGCACTGACCAGCGTGGAAGTGCGCCCAAAAGGCTGAACTATTTTCAACTGAGATTTTGTGAGTGCAGCAACTGACAAAAAGCTGAGGACATTTTTACCGTAATGGTGCCGACAAACTGCACATTCAAGTCGCCAAGAAAAGCACCGCCCATTTATTCAGACACGCTGACAAACATGTTTGTATGAGGAAAGGCTTTACTCACGATTCGTCTGGGCTGTGTGTGGGCATCTGACCTGTGGATCCAAAATATACACAAAGTTAAAGACTTAATCAGCTAGCACAAAATGAGAGACAACGCTCCTCTACTATCTAAACAGAAATTAAACATTTACTTCTTGTAGTTTCTCCGTCTGTGTTAAATATAAATGTGATCCGTACCCAGTTTGACGTACAGCACGCCGGTAGCAGAGATTTCTCTCAGTGAGTTGGAGGCGACACACTGATAGTACCCCGTGTCGGTCGTGTCCAGGTCCTGGATCCGCAGCTTGGATCCGGCCTCGGTCTTGCGGATGGTGATACGTCCCTGCTCCTGGACCACGGGGGCGTCGTTCTTCAGCCAGCGGATGGCCGGGCGGGGGTTTCCTGTCACTTTGCAGTGCAGCGTGGCCGTCTGACCCTGGAAGTGTGTGATGTTGTTGACGGGCTCCTGGAACTCCAGAAAGTAACCTGCAGGAGAGGAAACACAGAAGAGGTTAAAACTTTAAACATGTAAACCTCGGCCAAAACATCCTACGTGCAATGACGTTGAAGGAGCAATATGTAACTCTGACCCCTAGTGTTTAAAATGAGTACTGCAGTCCAAATTCTGATTGGTTCTTACCCCCCCTCTCTAGAGTGGATGCTCACGCAGGTCACCATGTGGTGGACACTGAAGCTTCAGTGTTTAGCCAGCTCTGCATCGGTCTGTAAACCTTTCTGCGTTCTAACCTCTCTCCATTTTTCAAAAGCATCTCCAATATTGATCCTAGTTTGAGCACGTTTCTGCTCGTGGAGCTTATTAGAAACATGCAGAGGCTTTTTAGGTCGGGTACAATCACTTCTATCTGAACCAGTTCTCTTGCCCGCTTCCATCGCTGCAACACCTGTTGGTTTGACCTGATAACTGCTCTCATATCTGGCAAACCGAGGGGCGTCCAAAACGGCCGTGTGGGGGTGCCTTAAAGCCGCCTACCTTCTCTGGTCCAAACAAATCCAGCAAATCCAAGCAGCAAAACAGCTTTTATACACAAGGGGAGGAGCCGGCCGTCCCGTCCATGTAAACACGGCTCTCACAACAACACAGCCAGCGAGACTCGAGCACTCATTGTAGACAGTCATGACTCAGAGGATATACTGCATTTCTGCTGTATTGATGTGTAAAATGTCGCACATTCAGCCGTTAAAGGTTTCACAGTTTAAGCATTGTTTAAAAATGAAGAAATTATTGCTTCTTCAATGATAAAACTTTTGATTTCGTACAAACAACGTAATGCAGTTACAGTAACGGAGCAAACAAACCAATCATGACCAACAATACCGAGCACATTAGAACCAAAGGCCTTCCTCTCCTCCAGCTGAGATCATCTAAAGCACAGCTACAGTAACTAGACCGCAGAGTCAGCAGGTACACGAGGGGTTAAGTGAGGAGAGATTATTCACAAACAGCTTCGTCTCTCAGACAAATCAAAACATTGAAATTGACCAGATTGGATCAAATTCAGTCCAGACGACCGACCTTCAGCTTTAAGTTGTTTGAGTTAACTGTGACATTAGATTAAAGTTTCTGTTTAACATTTCTCCTCAAAGTCTGAGTCTATTTATGGTTCCCCTTACATGACAGCTGGCGTGCATGCTCGGTGACCTTTACCCGTTTACACTTTCACATTGATTAAACTGATTAAACTGAATCTGTCGCCACTTTAAAACTTTCTCTATTATCAAAAGGTGAGCACACAGAATTAAAAACACAGATTGAACTCTCCAGATGTTTGACTGTTTCTCTTCTTCTCTCAGACGTAAACAAGGAGTGAGGGCACATTTATCTCCGGGTGACGAGCGTAAGTGGATTATGTGAAGCAGACTTTCCTGATGAAATCAATATTTGCTTCTTGTGCCCCTCGTTACAACAGATTCTGTTTGGTTTGGAGCAGCTGATGATGAATAGTGTTTAATTGAGGACTGCAGTCAAACATGTGGCAGTCATTAATTAAGATTCACATCAGGCGCACTTTCACGATATTTTGTAGTTTCTTGTAGCCAGCTGTTGTGTTTTGTTTTCTTAGTGATCTTGCTGGAAAGTATTGAAATATATTTCCTTTTTTGTGTTCTTTCAAATAAGACGGGATCAGCAGAGCCAGCGGGGGAACGCAGCGCTGTGTGTGTGTGCATGTCTGACTGTGTGTATGTGGAGCCTCTGCAAGGCAGAAACTCGATGTGAACTCACAGACTGGGACACCGACATTACGCTGTCCTAGAATCAATATGAATCTACAACAATGTGATGAGCACTGAGCTTAATTACAACGCTTCTGCGGAAAAATCAGCCTGAAAAGGGGCTACAGACACAGACTCTCATTACTCTGTCTCCAAACCTCCGCTCCTCTCCCGCTCCACCCGCTCGTCTTCCTGCTCCAGGAGAAGATCAACATGGCGCCACATAAAATGCTAAACTGGCGTCTTCAAAAAGTTAGTCGACAAACCGATCTGTTACTGTGGCTACACCCGTTATTTATTCCACCTCTGTGCTTGACTTTGCTCTATCTCACTCTCTCTCTCAATAGATTTCTTTTTTAAAGTCTCGATACTTTTCAATTCCATGAACATATAAATAATGGAGACTTTATCGTTTTTAAACAAAGTATGACCCAATAAACTGTGCGAGCGGCCTTTCCCCCTGTAACGTCTCCTGGTCCCAGTTCAGCTCCCCCTCCAAGAGCTGATTGGAGACCACATGCTCTGGTCCTGCAGGACGTGAGTGTGGCTGACAGCAGATGAAATAAAGCTGGATAAACGGCCTTCGGTAATGGAAAGAGAACGACAGAGACAGAAAAAAACAAAGGTAAACAAGGACAAAGGCAAAAAAAACAAAAAACGTTAGCGAGCCACCAGAGAGCAAGAAATGAAAAATGACTCGGGCTCTGTTTTTCCTCTCTGCAGAGTGACGGGGTGCTGAGTGTTCCCGAGGCCTGAAGTTTCAATTAAGCTCGCTCGTGAATACTTGAAGCTTTACTTCAACGTGTCTCAGGAGACGCACAACAACGATGCAATTAGCCAAACTAAATATGAGAACTGCTAGTGTTGACTTTTCAGAGAGACTAACTGGGCTCTGCTGAGGAATAATAGGATGCAAAGGGTTCAGAGTAAACGTGCTGATCAGAGTTTTTGACCTCAGAGCTGACGCAGGAATGTCTGACTGTCTGTGAGGATATCTTCTCGCTGGGCAGATGACTGTATAAGGACAAAAAGAGGCATGGTGCGGTGCAGAGACATTAATAAACACACGCAGAAGTCTCCTGGCTCTTTATACCATCTGCACTTAGAGTTTATGAACGGAAACACAGATTTGTGTGCCCAGCGTCCCCTCCCCGGCCGCAGCAGATCTCTCCACAGAGCGGGCTGCACACGAGTGATGTCAGCACGCTGCTCTTTAATTATAACGTCTTCATCCCTCGCTTGAGGATTTTCTGCAGCTCTCTGAGTGTGTGAATCAGAGTGTGAGGGCAGGGCAGGACAGGACGGATCAAACAGCTACAATCATTCTTGCAGGCGTGATTAGAGGACAGAAATTATACACGGAGCAGCGACCCATGGGACTCAACAAAACTCTGAATTTAGCGTATGCAATGACATCTTGACCACATGAATAATGTGGACCAAAGGTCTAAGGATTGGTCCGTTACAGACTGGAAAGTCCCTTGAGACTCTGGGTCATCTCTGAAATGCCTTTCACACATTCACAAAGCTCCTGAAAACTTCCTGAAACACGTTTCATTGACATAAAAGCAAAAATGTGTCATCATAGCGTCAGACCCTGTTGCTTCGACCGCATCATTCTTTTTCTGCCATGTCTTGCCCCCCTCCCATCGGACAGGGAGAGTCTAAAGCCCCGTTCCCACCAAGCAGTCCGGTTTGGTTCAGTACAGTTTGGTACAGTTCAGTACGGTAAACTCTGAACTTGCTTGCGTTTCCACAGCCAATCGTACCCTTATTTGGTAAGCGGAGTGTAAGCCAGATGGAGGTAGCCGCGTCATCTATGTAAGTGTGACATCATAGCAGCCCAACACAGTGTGGCCCGCTATTAATTAAGTTATATGTTCAAGAAGAACAGGTGCACAGTAAACAAGGGACCCTTTAGGGTCAGAACGGTACCCTTGGCACCCCAACAGAAGGGTACCAAAAAAGAAGGACGGTACGGATCCCTTATTTTGGTACCATTCCCAACTCTTGACGGTGGAAACGCCAATAAATGGGTACCGTACCGAACCGAACTGAACCAGACCGCTTGGTGGAAATGGGGCTTAAGTCCACTATGAGGTGTATGTGTGAACAACATACTCATTAAGATTTCAGGGACAGCCTGCCTTAAATGTTTGTGTAAAAACAGCTTGAGTGGCATGATGTAGCCGTACCTAGCCGGACCATTAACATCTCTACTATTTGCAGATGATGTGGTTCTGTTAACTTCTTAAACTGTGACCTCCAGCAGGCATTAGGGCCGTTTGAAGCTAACTGGAAGAGGCTGGCATCAGAGTCAGAACCTCAAAGTCAGAGGCCGTGGTTTTCTGCTGGAGAATGATGGATTGCCTTCTTCTAGTGGGTAATGTGAGACAACCATTGGCAGTGGAGTTTAAGTATCTCAGGGACCTGTTCATGTGTGAGGGTAAAATGGATTGTGAGATTAAAAGACATGAGTGTGCAGCGTCAGCAGGTGTGCAAGTGTTGTACTGAACCTTCCTGATGGAGAGGGAGCTTAACTGTCGGGCAAAGCCTTTGATTTACAGGTCAGTCTGTGTTTCAACCCTCACTGATCTTTGGGAATTGACCCAAAAAAAAATGAAATCACAGATGAAAGCGTCCAAAACAAGAGTTTAGAGCTCATGTATCTCATGTGGGAGAGCCGCTGGTTCTTTGCATCCAAAATATACAGCTGAAAAGTTTCCGGCACCTAATTAGGATTCCTCCTGGGTGCCTTCCTCTGAAGATTTTCCAAGCATGTCACAATAACTTGTGGGATAACCTGGGGTGGACACAGAGTTCACGGGAAGGATAACACATCCCACATGTACTGGAACACCTCAGGATCCTCAAGGAGGAGCTTCAAGTTCTTGCTGAGGAAAGGTACGTCAGGACAAACATGCTTAGCCTGCTGCCCCCTTGACCTGATTCACAAAATGAATGGACTAATATCTATTGAAGAATGGTCTGATTAAGTACAAGCATCAGCTGAGTTTACAGAAACAGTATCTGAGGCGTTGGAATATGGAGCTAAGGGTGCCTGTTCAGGATGATTTAGTGGTTAGCGCTGTTACCTCACAGCGAGGAGGTTCCTGGTTTGAATCCCCGTCTGACAGGAGCCTCTCTGTGTGGAGTTTGCATGTTCTCCCTGTGCATGCTTTGGTTCTCTCCGGGTACTCCGGCTTCCTCCCACAGTCCAAAGACATGCTCGTTAGGTTAACTGATGACTCTAAATTGCCCGTAGGTGTGAATGTGAGTGTGGCTGGTTGTCTCTCTATATATGTCAGCCCTGTGATTGGCTGGTGAACAGTCCAGGGTGTAACCCAATGACAGCTGGGATCAGCTCCAGCCCCCCCGCAACACTGAACGGGAAAAGCGGTAAAGATAATGGATGGATGGGTGCCGGGTCAGCTCAGTGTTTGGAGCGTGCGCCTCATACAAAGAGGCTAAAGTCCTCGTCACAGCAGCCTTTGGGTAGTATCAGAGGTTTTGATCAAACCTTTGTTGCATATCATCGCCCACTCTCTCCTCCCAACATTTCCTCTCTTTTCAGCTGTCCTTCACAATAAAGGAAAAAATGTCCCAAAGATAACTGAAGCACAAATTCCCACAACTGGGTGCAAGACTCTGGAAAAATAAATCTTCAATCATGTGGAAAAAAGTCCAGACCAGTCTAGACTGGAATGTTTTGGCTTTTATAAGCACTACAGCGATCCATGTTTGTTGCCCAATTTTGGCTGTTGTATTCTGAATCAACACTTCAAACACTGCTATCCATCACCATTCCCTCACAGAGTGTAATGCACTCCTGCAGAGATAAAGGCGGCATGCCTGCATGCAGGCTGGCCCACTTACAGCAATCCACTGTGTGATTCAGCCTTCATCACCGCAGGTCCAAAGCCAGCCTACATTGTGACTAGGAGAGGACTTTTATGGAGGCAGGGATGGCTCAAATATCAAGGCTGGAGTGCTTGATTGATTAGTCCTTTTCCCGAGAGATAGAGGTAATGAAAAGCAGCTTTCTCTCAAAGCTGGAGCTCTGGCGTCAGTCCAAAAGCTGCTCCGCTCGGACAACCGGCCTGTTTGTCTGACAAACGACTGCTCAAAAAAACACAGTAAACGATGTTTGGTTAGAGTGAAACTAACTTCATGAAGAAGATTCTCCTCAATTAAACGTATTTCTGAGAAAAGGAACCACAATAAGATTGAGCTTAGTGTTGACAGGACTTCAGAGCAGTTCACGCAGCTGTGAGAAAATGAAACCCACAAAGCAAACACAGGTGAAAGAGATCGTGTGAACTTGACTTCTGCTTTCCTTTGACATTGTTCAGTTCAGCTGCAGAGTACATCCTGAGCTGGGTGTCAGTCTTAATATATTGTTTGTAGACTGAAGTGCATCCACAACATGAAGTGTGAAAAACTCTCCGATAGGGTCAAGTTTGAGTTGACGTATTCTGATTTGTTTTAATTGAATCATTCCAGATTCTGATGGCAGGCCGGTTAGTGTTAGCACCATCATAGCTGACGCAGAGTTGGTCCGTGTTCTGCAGACTGGGAAGGCTCAGCTGTGTACTGGTCTACACTTTACTGACTAGAAACTGTTTTTTGACCCACGCCTCACCTCTCCTATTGGTCTGCTAACCCACTGTACTCCTGCTTGGAGCGTTAAACAGCATACTTTATTAATAGAGAACTAAATAAACAGTAATATTGAATTAGCTTAGGAAGCCACCGGGCCAGAGAATCCAACAAAGAGGCTAAACTAGCTAACTTTGGCCCAAAGAACGTCTAGCTCTAGCATCATCGTAATTAAATATGTTTACATGGACCTCTAATATTTAGAATAAAATGCTTCATTTAAACAATCAGGAGTAAACACAGAAGTTGTAAATAATATACATGTAAACACAGCTGATGTTGGCACTGACAACTTAAAGGAGCAATATGTAACTCTGACACCTAGAGTTTAAAATGGGTACTGCAGTCCAAATTCTAAACATTGTAGAGAGCTGTCTCCCCCGCCCCCCCCCCCTCTCTAGAGTGGATGCTCACGCAGGTCACCATGTGGTGGACACTGAAGCTTCAGTGTTTATCCAGCTCTGCATCGGTCTGTAAACCTTTCTGCGTTCTAACCTCTCTCCATTTTTCAAAAGCATCTCCAATATTGATCCTAGTTTGAGCACGTTTCTGCTCGTGGAGCTTATTAGAAACATGCAGAGGCTTTTTAGGTCGGGTACAATCACTTCTATCTGAACCAGTTCTCTTGCCCGCTTCCATCGCTGCAACACCTGTTGGTTTGACCTGATAACTGCGCTCATATCTGGCAAACCGAGGGGCGTCCAAAACGGCCGTGTGGGGGTGCCTTAAAACCGCCTACCTTCTCTGGTCCAAACAAATCCAGACCATTCAGGACCAGAATCTAAAGTTAGAAGGAGGACATACTGGCTGCTGCATTGTTGTCAGAGAAGCCAGCACTTCAACATAGCATGTTTCCTTAATGTCTGATCATAGAGTAAGCTCACTTTATCATTTCACTCTCTACACATCTCACTGATTGGACCTTTAAGAATGTAGACGACAGAAATCACACAGAAAAAGTCCAGCCAAGACTTCAAAGTTCACACACGGCAAAAAGAAACCTGCCTAACATGATTAGTTGAGTTAATACGAACAGATGTATCCTGATGTGAAAACGTTATCTTTGCATTTTAAACGTCACACTAACTGACAGCGCTGTAGGAATGATTCATGCCGATGGTGTTTGACGATTCGCTGCTGTGTGAGGTCAGAGACTTAACACTAATCATGAACGTTATTCCCATAATAATCTATTCTACATGAGCTGGCTGAGTGAGTTAAACTAAGTGACCCCTGGGACGACCCTGACCACATGTACTACTTCAAAAGGTCCCAATGAGCCTGAAAGACTTCCTAAAATAACAATTATAAGACAGAAAGAATAATCACACACCGAGCCTTGCCGAGCTTTCTGTTTCAAATCAACGAATTGTTCCAAAATGATCCTGAAAACCGTTACAGCTGAGTGCTCATTTCAAACTGACGCTCGCACTTTTCCATGACTGTACCCTGGTATTAAACCGACCCCGCTGCAGCTCTGAGGAAGATTTCCTTTAGATTAAAACTGACTGATTGCAGGGCGCCACACACTGCAGGGCACCACACACGGGACATCAATCAGGACGCCACATCCTCAAAATGCAGAAGGAAAAATCATCAACAAACATTTTGCAGGACGCTGACTTCTAGTGAAAAGTAAGTTATATCACAGCAACACCATCCCTGATTGGTTGTATTGCATGCTCAAGCTAGAGAGGGGGCGGGCCTTCCTGCCTGGTCGTAAGGCCAATAGCTGGGGAGCCGGCGTCCTGATTAGCTGAGGCGGGCAGGTGTGGGAGAAAGGTGATAGGACTGTGAGCTACCTCGTGGGAATGTTTGGAGCTCACAACAGACTGATTACATCCTCGTTTTCTTTTGGTTACAACGTTTTCTGTTGAATTATTGTTGCGTGTTTATGTTGTAAAAAATGCTGTTGGGGCGCCGGTAGCCCAGTGGTTAATGCACCTGCACCATGTACAGAGGCTACAGTGCTCCAAGTGGGCGGTCCAGGTTCAAGTCCGACCTGTGGCTCTTTTCCCGCATGTCATTCCCCACCGTCCACTGTCCTCGCTCTAGGATGGAGGAATAGAAAGCCCAAAAATAAACCTTTAAAAAGAACTGCCATCGGACACGGAGGAGAACGCATCGTAACCCAGCAGAGTGAGCTGGTTGAGTAACGACAGGTAAGATATTACTCCCTTTCATGTAGCTTTGGCAGCCACGGGCAGCAGACGCCTGGAAGCCCGAGAGGAAAATCAAATCCCAGGGTTGTGTTTGCCATGACGGATAATAAGAGCAACAGAAACTTGAATCACTGCTTTTCTAATGTGCGACTTTGCAGATTTAAAACCTCTGCAATGATCCTGTTAGACAAACTGTTCGAATGGTGCACAGCACAAAGTATTTCTTGACGTAAAAAGCAGTTTATCCGTCAGTCCCGTCATTCAGCAGCTTCTTCTGTTAAAGTGCTTTGAGAGAAATGTTGGGTTTGGCTTCTGCATGAGCACAAACCTGGCAACGTCACGGTGATGACAAGACGTCAGGAAACACCGTCACTGTGGCTGGATGTAAATAATACGCTGCATGTAGCTTCCTCTTCAATATTTCCACACTTGTATTGAACTTCAGGATATTGATGGTGAGCTTACGGGCTGTCAGTAAAGTCGTATGTTCGTGTTACCTTCAGGTGTTGGTGCAGATCCACTCTGAGCTTCAGCCACGACGTCTGAATCCACCGACAGACCTGGATCAGCTGCAGACAGAAACACAGGAGACTGTGAGTACAGATAAAGACAAAGAAACACGGATGTGCTCGACTAAAGGACAACATGAGGATCTATTCATCGGGGAGTCCTGGTGTCCAGATTGCGGCCTGCAGCACGACTCTGCCGCGTGTCTGAATGTCATGTTTAATAAGATCAACTGAGACACCGCCGGATGAAAAACATTCTTTAAAGTGATTTAGAGTTTAACTGATCAGTCTCAACAATACTCTGATATTTCTCTGGGGTGCTGAATGTATTACAGAGTTTTTCAGAAAAGTTTTAAATCAGACATTTTGTTCTCGAGTCAACCACAAATATTTGTAAAATGTTCAGCTTGCTCCTCTCCTTTGTCTGGATTAAATAACTGCAGATGTTTGAAGTGTGCTTTTCCAAATTTGGAAAATTCTGACTTTATTTGCAGATGTAGAAAAAAAGCAGAAACTCTCTAAGTTAACAGTAAATAAAAATGGAATCAGTTGGATTTCTGATGAGAAAATAGTCACTCTTGAAAAAGCTGTTTCAGTTTCGCTACGTGCACGAAGGTCGCACTGGTCATGTGATGGTGGCAGGTTAGAAACGCTGGGGAAAATAACCTTTCCTGTCAATTATTCTCTCTGATTCAAGCTTTCTTTCTTTTCACAAGCAAAGAAACATGATGTTTGTGTATTTCAATCAAAGGGAGACCTTTAAGCTTTTCCACTGATGGGGAAAAAACTCTTAATGCACCAAATATGACAGGCATCAATTAGCTTGAGTTATAATTGTGGTTTGATTTCCTGCTTACTTCTTGTTTTCTTTAGGGGAAACTCTTCACTTCACAACAAAACGGAGGGAAAATAAAGACAATCAGTGGAAAGTCTGACTGTCTCGGAGTCATTTCTTGGTTTTTACTCTGAAACACGTTGCATACTTTTTGTTTTTTACGAGTACGATGTGTAATGGATACGCTGGCCGCTCTGTGTGATTGGCTCTGCTCTCCCTGAGAGTTAATCAGGATCAGGCGCATGTGAGCAGCAGACACGACGTATGGCTCGGTTATTAGCTCCACTCGTCTTGGCGTCCGCTCTGCGTCCCTCTGATACGAGCATGTGCTCCACAGATGTGGCTGCAGGAGGAAATTGGTGGTGCTGAGGACTTCAGTGAAAAAAAACCAAACAGCATTCCTCTCAGGAGCCACACTTCCCTCTATAGATTTGAGTTTAATCCGGCAGTAGATGCAGGCAGACAGAGGGATTATATCACTGAAGATTCCTGCATTAGATGCAGCTGCTGGATTTGTGTGCACTCTGTGTGACCATGTCCTGCAGATCATCTCCGCCCTGCAGCCAAGACGACTCCACCAACATGTTGGACTCCAACTTCTGGACTTCCTCACTTTGTCTTCTAAACTTTAAGGCTGCATGAATGAAGCTCGGGCAGCAAATAGAACACGAGTCTCTGCTCCCATCTGTTATAAATCTGCTGCAGGCAGGCGTAGAAAAAGATGAATGGAGACAACAAAAAGTGATCTGAATATCTAAATATTCTCTATAAAGTGTAAACTTGACAAACCTGTGGTGAAGGTAAATCTGACCTGAGATATTGAATGTGTGCTGCATTTGTATAAAGTTGACTAATTCTCCAGAGAGATTAAACTCAAAATTCTCATGAAGCTGCAAGACTGTAGTCTGAATCAAGCCCTACTAACACTAGATCCTACATTTCCCACAATGCACCAGCCAGCAGCTTAAAGGTCTAAACCCTCAGTGCTCAGTGAAAGCCCACATCTCTCCACACTTAATGCTGACCCTCTGTTATTAATCTGCACAGAGGCGAGTGGAGACGACTCTGACAGCGTCGGGTCACACTGGCTCAGGTCGATCAAATATCACATCTGCAGATGTTGTCTTAGAGGATGAAGAAGGTTTTGTCTTTTCTTTTGAGCTGCCGTCGACACTTTTTTCAGTTCAATTTGGACATTTTTAACACAAGACTAACAAGTCATGAAGCTGATAACAGAAGGTGATAACTTGCTGAACCTACCAATAAAAAACAGCTAAAAGCTGTAATATGGTGCAGCTTTTGCACAATCTAAACTAGTGTGAATGAGACAGAGAGACACGGTCTAATTCACAGATGCACGCTTTGTGATTAGACCTGCAGATATCGAGAACAATAGTTGACATTAACTTTTTCAACTTATCACATCATTATTTTTGTATGCGGCTGTGGCTCAGTTGTTAGAGTCGTCGTCTCTGGGGTTCGATCCCCAGCTCCTGCAGCAACATGTCCGATGTGTCCTTGGGCAAGACACTTAACCCCAAGTTGCTCCCGCTGTGCGTCAGTGGCATGTGAATGTGTATGAATGGATGAGTTAATACTGATGGAGGTGTGGCCTGTGGTGTAAAAGCGCTTTGAGTAGTCAGAAGACTAGAGAGGTGTTATAACAGCTCCTTCTTCAAAAGACAGACACACTCACACAGCTGAGCTGTCGTGCTGTGTTACCAGGACCGTGTTGTTTGTCTTCTCGGCTCTTCAGACTTTTGTTTGCTTCTTTGAGTTTTTACAAGTCGAGTTAAGTTAAAGGTACAAAGGAGCAGAAGGAGGAGCTGCGACTTCACTGAGCGGGGACACGTAATGTGAGCGAGGCTGCTGTCACTTTGTGTTTGCAGACACATTCATCACACAGAGAACTGCTCTCAAGTTTTCCCACCACACAGCGGAGATGACAGCAGTCGCAGAACTGATGCGTTCAACTTAGACCTCAGAGTCTGCAGAGAAATCTCACTTCATGCAGAACAGCCACACCCATCGACACTTAGATGATCTCATCGCACAGTTAACAGATAGATTACCGCTCATCATTTACATTTTCCTCAACCATCAGAGAGAGAGACAGAGAGAGAGAGAGAGAGAGAGAGAGAGAGAGACAGAGAGAGACAGAGAGAGAGAGAGACAGAGAGAGACAGAGAGAGAGACAGAGAGAGAGAGACAGAGAGAGGCAGAGAGAGAGAGAGAGAGAGAGACAGAGAGAGACAGAGAGAGACAGAGAGAGAGACAGAGAGAGACAGAGAGAGAGAGAGAGAGAGAGAGAGAGAGAGACAGAGAGAGAGAGAGAGAGAGAGAGAGAGAGAGACAGAGAGAGAGACAGAGAGAGAGAGAGAGAGAGACAGAGAGAGAGAGACAGCTATTCTTACTGAAAGAAATAAACATCAGTCTTTTTTCACGAAAAGGATTCACGTCGTGTTTTCTGATTGTGCGTCATTTTAAAGTTGTAATCTGCTCTCTTTTGTTTCCTCTGCACTCCCACTCTGCACTATATATTCTCTCTCTCTCACTTTAAAATGTGATGTTTATGTTTCACAGATAAGACGTGTTTAGACTGAACTCATTCATCTCTTTATCGGACTGTTGCAGATTTTCTCTGTGCTCCTCAAACCTTTTAAAATTCTCTTATCAATCACGTTTCTTTCAAACACAGAAGAAAGGAAATATGCATAATGTGAGATTTACCACCTGCTGGGATCCTAAAAGTACAAGTATAGTGGAATAAGGCCGATGAAGAACAACTGTTAACAGAGAAAATTAAAGACAGTCAGAGTAGAAGTCCTCAAAGAACTTATTCCCTGGTACTCTGACTTCATGCGGAAAGGGACTGGCAGGAGAAACTCCGGGTAAAGTCCAGTAGGGATTTTCACACCTGCAGAAAACTCCTGATGTTTCCAGCAGGAGCTGCATGTGTGAATGCAACCAGACACATGTGAGAACGCAGCAGGATATAATCAGGAGAATTCACCTCGAGCGAGTGGGAGGGGGTGGTGGCGTTTATTCCCTGTGATCGCTGCACGACCATAGACTGTCTGCACGCCACCGCTACGATCTCCGTGCTCTAATGAACCTGCTGCATTCTGTTTCCTGTTCTCCAGTATGTTCTTCTCCACTTATATTTTCAGAAGTGCATATGTGGAAACAGCTGAATTGAAATATCAGGAGTTTTCTGCAAGTCTCTCTCTCTCGGAAATTACCAAAAACATTAGAGGTAAGAAGTCACAAAACATTGTTAAGTTAAAGGGAAGAGAAGCTTCAAGCTTTGTTTTTAGGGAGCGGATTTCCAGACATCAGATTTTATTTTTCAAAATACAAAGTAAGGAGTCTTTTCGCAGTAACCTGAGAGTTTTGCAGTTCTGATTTCTTCCACTCAAAACGTATTAAAGTGAAGCCATTTTTACATCGTGCTGATTTGGAAAAAGTAATTTATGTTTTTATTTCCGCCCTTAAAGAGAACTGCAACTCTCTTTATACCTCTCTGAGTCATAAATCCAGCACACGTCTGCAGCTGGTCCAAAACTCAGCAGCAAGACTTCTAACGTGCACGAAACACAGAGATCATATCGCTCCCGTCAGCAAACAACTCTGTGAGCAGAAACGTAGCCAAACATCATCAAGTAAGTCCTGATGTTTGTCGCACAGTCCAGACTAAAGACAAGCCTCCTTATTGTCCCAAACTCTGCACTGTATTTAGATATGACAGCCGCAGGCAGTAGAATCTCTGACACCCTGATACTGACGGCTATGTGGCCTCTGGGGGCCACTTGCAGGGTCACAGTCTTGTTAAGGAGCTGCTGCCAGATGTCCCTGAACCCTCCTCTACATGCAAACCATGCACCTCACTTCATACTGACGCTGTGTTTGTCGCGCAGTGAATTCGTGTTTGGTGAGAAAACCAGGACGACCGATAACTGATGTTCGTGTCCTGCAGCCTGGTCGCACCCACTGTGATTGATTGCATGATACCACGGCGATGGAAAAAGAGGGATTTGGGGCAGTAGGATGCTTTTCCATGCTGAGCTGAATAAGAGGGTTGGCTCCTGCATTCCTGCAGCCTGCTGCCTCTCCATGAAAGGACTCTTTGAGAGCTGAGAGGCCCGACACGGCTCCATCCACCAGGGTTTAGACTGAGGGCCTTCTGGCACACCTCAACACTTTCCTTTTCTCTGCTGTTCAAACTGCTTCTGTGTGTGTGTGTGTGTGTGTGTGTGTGTGTGTGTGTGAGTGTGTGCGTGTGTGTCCTCTAACCTTCTGTTACTCCCCATCCTCCACTCGGCCTCATTTTCTCTCCTCACGTCTAACCTCTCCTCGAGTTTTCAGCGAGGGTCGATTGAACTGATCTCAGAGTTACACAAACATTTCAGCGGCTGCTGCAGAGGCAGAACTCATGTTTCTGAGTTTAACCTCAACGAGAGGAAGCAAATAACCACAGAGCGTAAGAGGAGGAAAACATGGCTGAAAATCCAACCACTGCTTCTCCTCCTCTCAGAGATGTGAGCGGTCAATCCAGTGCAGTAAAGCCACAAGCAGCCATGATGTTTTTGAATCAATATTTCTGTATGCTGACATGGTTACGAAGGTACGGTTAACAAAGTCACTCCTGCTGTAATATCTCCTGCTTGACCTCCGTTACACAGCTGGATACAAATGTGACTAGACTAGCCCCTGCTTACCCCTCAGAACATCTGTCCCCGTATCAGCCGCTAAGAGATCTTAAGTCATCTGAACAAAACCTTCGGTCTATGTCTAGATCCAGGATCCTGGGGATCGTGCTTTTTCCATTGCAGGACCAAAACTGTGGAACTCTTCACCTCCAATCATCCGTCTCTCACCCACTGTTGGAATAAACTTCCTGAAGATTTAAGACTTGCCCCAACTCTGACCACTTTTAAAACAAGACTGAAAACTTTTATGTTCACCTTAGCCTTCTGCTAAATTTTACCCACATTGCACTTTTAACTTCTGCCTTTAACCAAACAATTTTAATCACTCTGCACTGTAACTTTTATGTTTTTATTCTCTGTTTTTTAATTGTCTTTTAATTCTTGCATTTTATTTCACTTTATTGTATGACATGTTATGATGTGAAGCACTTTGAGTCTGCCTTGTGTATGAAAAGCGCTATACAAATAAACTTGCCTTGCCTTACCTTGCCTTGTTGGTGTTTTTAAAACTCACCACAAAACATATTCATACTCAGTTGCCTTTAATTTTCAATAACCCGTCAAGCACAAATCCATACTTTACTTTCCACAAGTTACTTCTGTGCTGTTTACAACTTTTGATCAACTGTGTTGTGTGTAAAGAGCTCTATAAATAAAGTTGATTTGAGTTGAGTGACTAAGACTTGAGTTTCCACCTCCAGAGTACCAGAACTTTAAGGCCCAGGAACTACAATTCTAAAAGACAAAACATCCTGAATGTTCATGCGGGCTGGATGCTTCCTCTCATATTCCACTGATGTGTCCAAACAATAATAAAACTAACAAACTGTCTCACAGCTGCAGGTTTTTTTTACGGTGGCTAAAAATAAAATGCTGCAAATAATTAACCAATCAGAAATGTTCGGCCCTGCAAGCAGCACTTCCTGAACTTGAGGGAAAAACTACGCCGTGAACAGGAACTTTTAGAGGTGTTAAATAACGTCTCTTAATGGAACTTCATGTGGACCCTGCTTTCTGCAGCGGGAAAGCAGTTCCTAAAAAAAGTTTCCAACCCCTCTGCAAAAAGTTTCTGCAACAGGAACGCATCGTAGGACACGACTAATCTCACGACTCGACCATGAACTCCACCGACTGATATGTGGATGTCGTCTGATATTTACCAGAATCATGACAACCCTCGTCTGGGGCATTAAAGACTACAAAAATGGCGGTTTCTTGATGGACAAGTGACATGTGCAGCTCTGCAGCAGATGAGACGGAGCTGCAGCCGGTGGTTACAAAACAAAAAGGAACGCTGGGAGATTGTTCTGATACAAAACAGGCAAAAGATGGGAGGGGGAAGTAAATGCATCAAGTGATGACACGTCCAATTACAGCCTGTTATTTAAAATAGTGAACAGGAAGTGCTGATGGCTCATACGGCTTTTTAAACGTCTTTCTGACTTGTAGCCACATTAAAGGGCTCATAATTGTAGACTTTGTCTGCTTTGATGTGCATGTTGTCACATTATTCTCTAAGTCTGGAAACACGAGTGTTTCTGTCTCTGCTGCTCTGAATACACTCTGCCTGTTAAAGCGTCCCGTTGACCCGCCGTGGTTCACTCTCCGTCTACGTGGTTCCACTCTCGGAGTAACTGGAGGGGCTCATTATCTCTCTCATTTAAATAAGTCAAGTCCTGGTCAACCTGCCTGTGTTTGAGATCCTGTTTAGACCACACTGAGCGCTCTCTGTCTCTGCGAGTCTGTCGGGGGATTCAGGGCCTCCTCGCTTACACAGATAAGTGCTGCACGAGAAAAAGAAAGCACAGCGCTGCTTTAAACGGACGCCATCGGGGCAGAGCGTTCTCTAAATAGAACACTTTTAGTCTGATAGATATAAATGTTTGACCTCCTGGTGTGTTGTGATTTTTAAAGGATAGCTGAGTGTTGATTAGAGGTTTGCACCGACATGAAAGTGACGTCTGAACCAGGTGGTGCTGACACCGTTATTACAACCAACCAGATGTCAGCTTGGGTTATTCCTTCTTTATTTAAAAACATGAAACTCTTAAGTGTATTGTACGTTATTACAGAGAGGTTCAGCACGGTACACATTCAAAAGTTTGAAATGGTACCAAAATAACCAATCGTTACCGTCCTACTTTTTTGGTACCCTTCTGTTGGGGTGCTAAACGTACCGATCTGACCCTAAAGGGGACTAGCTGTCCGTTGATTGGTTGAAAGAATCGTCACTTCCTGTGCGACAGTGGTAATACGCACCACGTTTAAATGTCCTGCAGAGTTGGAGAGAGTGATGTTTAATGTTCAATCCGAGCTTTGTCTCTGCTTATTATTGCATTTATTCATGGATGTTGTTCTACATTAAGAGCTGTACTGGCACTAAGCCTAAAAACAATACAGTCTACAGTCCTGAGAGTCTGAGGAGAGGCCGATAAAAAGTAATGAGATTAAATTAATTGGACATTTATTACTGTGCTTTACGAGCAGCCAGGAACAGGTTCGTTATGCTTTTCCCGCTCATATAAAGATATTTCTGAAACATTTCCAAATTCAAAACGAGCAAAATCTCTCGGCCTACGAGAAGAACACTTGATTTGTCAGACACATTTTTAAAGATTTCATTTGTCTGAAGGCGTCCGGGGGAGAAAAACACACAAACTACGACCTTAAAGGTTTTGCTGCTAAGAAACCGAAACTTCAAAGATCTTGTTGTTCTCGTCCCTGATGGATTCTCTCTCTGAAGCAGAACTCTGATGAGTCCTGATAACGCGGCTCGATGTGGGCTGAACAAACCTTCATCTCTCTGCTGCTGGTTTCTAACACACACACTCAGCAGACGGAGGAACCAGAAGAAACCAGTGAACTCCCCTCCATAAACTTAATGACAGGCTCCTTCTTATGCTCCACCACGAGCTGCACCTCCTGTCTGCAGCCGGGCGAGTTATCAGGAGAGAGAGAGGGAGAGGGTTAATGAAGCTGAGACAGAACCCCCCCAAAAAAATTAAGAATGGAAATCCTTCATTAGGATTTTGTGAAGGCGGGTCAGAGCGGGACGGAAAGTCTGAACGTAACGTGCAGGAATGTTTTTCCTGGTATTTACACTGATCACTTCATCAGTCCAACTATCTCTCTACACTTCTGAGGACGGTTCAAAGAAGACGACACAGACGAGTCCTGAAGTTACGACCCCCCATAAAAGGCCGAGGGTCAGCTGATGGTAAAACACTCCAGGGGAGAAACATGCAAACTGTCCTGAAGCTGCAGCACAAACTCCAACACAAGATGTTCACAATAGATACACAGTACAGACTGAACCGTGTGTTTCAAACACTTAACCCACCTCACCATGTTTCTCTAACTCTAATATGTGTCTCTAGTCTACAAACCCCCCAATGATGAGAAAAGTCCATCCTCTCCATCTTTTGCCTGCTCCACTTTTCAGAAAATGTGTGCTCAAACAGGCCGTTTGGAGATTTTCCCTTCATGACATCACAAAGGGCAGTAACCCCTCCCCCAGGTGGGTGACACTCCCACAGCTAGGTGTTTGTTCTGCCCTCTGAGTCTGCCTTCTCCCCGTAAACAATAGGACATGGAGTGAGAAAGCCTGAGCCACCCAAGCCCTTCCAGAGAGGGGCGTGGTCAGACACAGCTCATTTACATTTAAAGCTACAGACACAGAAACAGCCTGTTCTGAGCAGGGCTGAAATAGAGGGGTTTATAGGCCGAGGAGGTCATCAAAAACATGGTCCATCCTAAAGTGAAGGAATGATCACCAACTTTTATTTGAAACATATAAGCAAAACAAAAATACATCAGTAATATCGGATGGCGTGTTGTCACTCCAAGGCTTGCAAAAGTTGTGAAGCTGAAAAAGGAAGGAGAAGTGAAGGAGGGAGCTGGCCAGGTCATCTGAGCCCAACAATAACTTGTTAAACTTTGTTAAGTCAGCTCCAAATGCAAACCGCAGCCAGGACGAGGAGGCGAGTTATATTGTCTCCAGGAGGCTAACGCCACTGATCCGACATGCGAGCGTTGATATTATAAAATGAAATCTGACGAGGGCCCGTTCACTGAGCCTCTCTGCAGACGTGTCTGTGGGCGGCCTGACTGTGTGGCTTTTCATGTCTGAGAAAGTGAAAATATAAAACTGAATAAATGTAGAAATGAATATGAATGTATGATCTCAGTGTTTGTGGAATTTGACACTGGAGACTAAAAGTCAGAATATCTGACGCCTGGTCTTCACGTAGGAGAATATTGTGTGTTGAGAGTTGTTCAACGAGAGGGTTGAGATTGAGCAGATCAACTTTTAGATAAAAAGTATTGATTATAAAAACGATCTGAGCAACAGAACTACCAACATATCTCCAGACGTTGAACTGAGGCTCATGTTAGAACACGTTGCACTTTACTTTAGTGTTGAACTAAAACTGAAGGAATTCATCTAAATATTCTGCAGAGCTTATCTTCAGATTCTCCGCGCCTCGATGTGTTAACCCTGACGTGTGTGTTAAACTCCCTCCGGCTCACCAACAATGAAGCTCTCTCTTTAAGCAGCTCTCGTTTGTTTCGTGAGTATGACTCGCTCTAATTTGATTGGATGTTTGAGTTATATTACATCAGTGTGTAAACAATGCAGCCGGTAACAACGCTGACCTTCTGTGACCTCGACCTGAAGCTCCTTAAAGATCCAGAACAACCTACAGATAATATTTGTTTCTGTTTTTATTTCACACATTTAATGAATGATTGTTGCTTTTTTTAAATCGTGCAGAGCTATTGTGAATCTTGTTTCAAACCTGCACTGAGATCTTTTAGCTTTTAGTATTTTTAAGGTCTTAACCCGAGCAGTGATTCAGAAAAGGCGACAGTGTTGAAGTTCCTCTCAGATCCAAACCACGTCCAGATGTGTGTGCATCAACATGTCCACATAAACACGCGTGTAAAACAAGTTTACAGTCTCTGGAACGTAATGACGCTATCACGGCTCTCTGCGCTGTCAGATGGTATCACTCGCCTGAAGAGGAATTTCCACTTTACAGACCCTGATGGTATCTCTCGTCATCACACGGGGGGTAATCCGTCCCTGTGACTGAGCTAAAACAACAATAGCCATCTCATAAAAACGCAGACACTTCCCGTCAAATATTGAGCCATTTGGAGGCTCAAAGAGGAGACAATAAAGGCGACCGTGGGGGCTGTGAGGGGAGGGGGTCATTTACATTTTATTGGCTCTCTGATAAGCGTGTGCATACCAAGCTCAGCCTGAGGAAAACCAGGGTGAAGAAAGTAAAGAAACTCCAGCAGTGTCAAATGTTGATCTTTGTGTGAGTGCCGCTCTTAGTCTGCAGGAATGTGCAGCAGAACGTTTCAACACAGAAGAATATGATAACGTTTTTTAGCCGCGTTTTCTCCGCGGCCCCTCCGACTCTGAGCTATGATTAACAAAGCATCTGCAGCAGCAGGAGGAGGAGGTGGAGGAGGAGGAGGGACAGGCTGTTAGCTGACAGGACGGTTGTTAACATATTTCCACAGAGACTGTAAAGGCCGACCGCCGCTCACTCAGAGCTCTCAGCATGTTTGACTCGTCTCGCTTCACTTTGAATCCATCAACACAAATACCTTTTTTCCTTCTTTTAAGACTGAATGTCTTTATGTCTCCTTACGCAGGTTTACCGAGTGTACAGTCCATTAAAGTCCTTTAAATCAGACATCCTTCACTCTTTGTATTCTGTGGACTTCAGGATCAACCGCTTTACTTTGGCTGCATGTAAAACTACAGCAGGAAGAATGAAAAAAGAAACAGGACTCACGCTTTCAGGTTAGCTGCTGATTTTTTTCTTTCAGCTCCACAAGGCATCGATAAGTTTAGAGGCTAATTTGGTTCAAGTACAAAAAGACGTGTTAAAGGGTTTCAGGAGGCTTGAAATGATAAAAACATGCAGCAATAGTCTGACACGAGAAAGGCTTTCACACCTGCAGAGAACTCGTGAAAAACTCCCGGTATTTCCAGCAGGAGCTGCATGTGTGAACACAAACAGCTGAATGCTTCACTCAGACAAACCCGAGTTTCTCCTCCAGCCTCCTCGTATTTATTCTGCAGAAAGTCAGAGTGAGCTGATGTGAGAACGCAGCAGGATATAATCAGGAGAATTCACCTCGAGCGAGTGGGAGGGGGTGGTGACGTTTATTCCCTGTGATCGCTGCACGACCATAGACTGTCTGCACGCCACCTCTACGATCTCCGTGCTCTAATGAACCTGCTGCATTCTGTTTCCTGTTCTCCAGTATGTTCTTCTCCACTCTTTAGTTCAGATTGTGATTCTGTTGAACTACACGTAGCACTGATAGAAAGACAAATATTCTCATTATAGCGTCGTGTAAAGGACTGTTTCATCTGCAACTTACAGGTCGTTCTTTTGACGTCACGTCTTACCTCAGGAGACCCTCCTGAAATGATCTAGATATTTTCAGGAGTGCAGATGTGAAAACGGCTTCTACACATCGTTGTGAGAAATCTCCATATTTGGTGATGTTCACACGTTTTGGCTCTTTAAACGTTTTTAAATGATTTCATATGAATCCGTCTACATCGTCCTCAAACATCTGTTTCTCTTTGTTTGCCATTTTGTTGAGATTTCAGGATCAGCAGCAATCTGAATCAAACACGACCAACATGTTCGGAGCTCGCTGCACATGTTTGGAAACGATCCTGTCCGTATTAATGCAGTTAAAGAGGAATGTGATCGAAATATACAAGAGTAGAGAGACAGGTCCTCTGAGGACGGTTACACAGGTGGAGAAGTATTCACCATTAAACACGTCGTGGGACACGTTAACAGGATAATAATGAACAGACTCAACATCCCCGCCTGCGGCTCCAAAAGATGAAAACATGGCGGACGGTTAACACGTCTCATTCCTCTGAGAAACACGCAGATAAACCACTAATGGTTCTGCATTAATAACAACGGCGACACAAAGTCTTAAATTTAACAAACTATTGTACACACAGTCTGACAGGAGCTGACCTTTGACCTCTGGTTGTGAGGAGATAGACAGAGTAGTGTGTGGCGGGGTTGGTGGGGGCAGAGCTTCCTCTCTCTGAACAGACTATACAGTTTATGTAACACAGTTCATGAGGTGCTGCAGGAAACTTTAAAACCAAACAACTGATAAAACTTTCTGTCACAGAGAGAGAGAGAGAGAGAGAGAGAGAGAGAAAGGGAGAGAGAGAGGGAGAGAGAGAGAGGGAGAGAGAGAGAGAGAGAGAGAGAGAGAGAGAGAGAGAGAGAGAGAGAGAGAGAGAGAGAGAGAGAGAGAGAGAGAGAGAGAGAGAGAGAGAGAGAGAGGGAGGGAGAGAGAGAGAGAGAGAGAGAGAGAGAGAGAGAGAAAGGGAGAGAGAGAGAGGGAGGGAGAGAGAGAGAGAGAGAGAGAGAGAGAGAGAGAGGGAGGGAGGGAGAGAGAGAGAGAGAGAGAGAGAGAGAGAGAGAGAGAGAGAGAGAGAGAAAGGGAGAGAGAGAGGGAGGGAGAGAGAGAGAGAGAGAGAGAGAGAGAGAGAGAAAGGGAGAGAGAGAGGGAGGGAGAGAGAGAGAGAGAGAGAGGGAGGGAGAGAGAGAGGGAGGGAGAGAGACCCCCAACACACTGAGGGGAGGAGGTCTATGATCTATGACAACTGTGTGTGTCTTCAGAAGAGTCTGTGTCATGTGCAGACATTAAGGCCGTTTCAGAGCCGTCTTCAGAAGTAACAACAAAGGCGAGACCGTTTCAGCGGAGCCGGCAGGACAGAGCAGCGCTGTGTGTGTGTGCATGTCTGACTGTGTGTGTATGTGGAGCTCCCGCTGTGCCGTGCTTCTCCAACTCTGAAACACAATGTTAGCTCACAGATGAGGACACCAATATTACGCAGTCGAGGAATCAGTATGAATGTGCAAAGAAGTGACGACGGCTGAGCTTAGTTACGGCACTTCTGCAGTAAAAGCAGTCTGGCTTTTTGTGCCTTTATTGCAGAGATAGGACAGTGGATAGAGTCAGAAATCAGAGTAGGGAATCATGTGCCGGAAATGAGCCACAGGATAGATTGAAACCCGGGACACCAGCTTCCAGGAGTTCAGCCTCTAAATATCACGGCTTGAAATGGCAGTCTGAAGAGGGCTAAAGACCGCTGACCCCACTTCCCTCTGAAGGCTGCTTTTTTAAAAGCATCATTCTTGGTGTGGGTGAAAGAAAAGCGTCTCAAGAGATCTGAGGTTTGAACTCCTGATACGTTCACCACAGTTCTCTGAATGAACTTTTGAGGTCTCGAGGGACTAAAACAGGAAGAAACAGATTCACTTTGAAGTGAGTGACCCCTCCCTACAAGGCGGGAAGAGATAACTCTAATAACTGAGACGGAATCTCTGCACAATCTCTTCCCCAGCAGGGACGACAGGCGGCGGCCATTTTTCTCTCCAGTAGAAGAAGTGGTTACCCCCCTGAGAGAAGCTTTTCAAGCTGACTCAGCACCTTTTAATATTGAATGCATTTACCTTCAGAGGGGGCTGCATCACGACACCTTCTTCACACACATGTCAAAGGTGTCAAAACAGAAAACAAGAAGTGTGTTTAACTCAAGAGTCCACTGTGGGAATTAAATACAGACCACTAAAAGTGTGTTATAGTGGACTCAAGCTTCTGCTGGTATGACCCCTCCCCTGCTGAACCAACACGCCTGCACTGGATGAGTGAGGAGGACTCATCTTCAAAATAAGAAGACTTTATTGAGGTCCAGTCTGGCCATAAACCACTTGGTGACATCATGGTGGCTATCACTTTTGCTCTAAGACTCTTAGTTTACCAGAAGCACAGTCTCAGAGTCAGTATATCGGTCATGTCCATGTTGCGTACCGGCGCTTGTGCTTGTGCATGAACTGTACCGTGCCGCAGCACACCTCTTCTAACCATGCCAAGGCCAAGGAAGTGTACCGTTCTTGAACCCAGAGCGGAGCACTCACACTAGCCAAACAAACTGGACTTTAGGGATCAAACGTGAGCTAGAATTTTGTCTTGTTTGTGACTTTGCTTAAACCCTTAAAAACTCTTCATGTCGTGTGCATTAACAAAGTTCCTTTCTTGCTCTTCCTCTGAATCTGTTCCCTCTTCTCCTCCGTCTGTTTACTCTGCTCTCATAAACAAACACAGGAGGTTTCAGCAACACAATGCAGCATCAGAGAACACTTGTAGTTGTCCTCCTGCTCTGTTTCTGTTTACCAGCTCCACTAATCAGCAGCACATGTTGACATCAGGCTTCAGTGCTTCCTTTCCAGAACACAGAAACGTCGAGCTAAGTCTGTGCATGTTATGAATCTTTTTTATAGTCAAATATCGTCTTTAAAGCTGCAGCTCCATTTCATTAAAAACTAAACTACTGATCCCAAAGAAATCAGGAAGTTCGTCCAAACTAATCATCTTAAAGTCCCAGCTTTAGTCCATCCTGCTGACACGTCGGCCCACACGGAGCCTCGTCCATGGGAATGTCTTCCATCGCTCTAATGAGTCCCAGATCCACCATTATAATTAGTCCCAGACCTTGAACATACCAGCGTACAGCAGAACACATCCGGGCTGTAATTTCTCTCCGTGTTGTCACCTTCACGTCAACAAACAACGGAAAGAGTTCAAACATCATTCAGTGTTTCTCATTCCCAGTTTATCGCTGCGGTCTCACAACTACTCGCTCTCATATTTGTCCTTCTGTAATCGTCCACGTTTAATGATAAACACGTGTGCTTCAGGATCAAAATATATCTACGAGCATTAAATTAGAAACCCGAAAAGAGTTGAGAAACATACGAGTAACACTCACATGATGTTCCAGGGTGTTAACAACCACAGTGACTGTATTTAAGCTTGTCTCTGTCTTCACTTCCTGTCACACCCTCAACAACAACACACAGATTTTACACTGAAGCAGGTCAGCAGAGTGCTGGTTACCAGTACAGTACAGAACAGAGGAGTGTTTTTATACTGGGAGGTCAAATCGAGAGAGATAAAAAAACCTTCATCATGTGTGGGAAGACGTGTTTCATTTGAGCCTCATGTTTGCTAGAAAACAAATGTAACTGATTTAAATGACCGTTACTTAAAGTTATGATGACACTGCACATTAGAACAGTTTAAAGGTGGTGGTGTCAGTAGAACTGGGCCCCTCCTCCTGGGCTCACCACCCACCAGAAGTTCACACTCACTGCAGGACGTAGTGTGTACATTTACTGCTTGTACCTACACTGCAAGCTAACGCACGCTAGCACAAGCTAACCGCTGGTGTTTGTCACCTGACTGTCCAACAGGAAGCAGACCAACTCCACGTCCAACCAAAACAAACCAGAACATGAAGATCCATTGAGAGGACCGGGTCTCTGCAGACACTCTTTTGGCAGAACATACTGAAGTCGTCACAAACAGCCTGATACTAAAGTAAAAAACAACAAACAGAACGTGCACACACGAAACATATTGTTTGATTTGAGTTTCGCCCCCTGGTTAGAAACGATTACGTATTCGCTCTTTGCAAACAGAAATCCAATCACAAGTGTTTACTCGAGACACAAACTAAAGCCAGGTGTGAACAGACGTATTTAGAGCTCCAATCAGCAAGAAGGTCTATGAGCACCAGGTGTAAACAAAGTCTTTCTGCCTGTTCAGAGCGGCTTCACGCCATAGGAGAATGAAAATCCTGATGTCAGAGAGGTGCAACTCTTTGAACTGTGCAGACGAGGATATCAGAGCAGGTTCGGGATAAGTTTCAAACTGGGCTGTCAAAAGATTACATTTTTTAAATCGTTGTATATTAATGGTGCTTAATCATGGTGCGTTCTCAATTTCTTGCTTCTTATAAAATCTTTTTTTGAATGGAAACATCTGGTTAGTCGGTGACATAGTGGCTAGTATGCGCACCCCATGAACTGACGCTATAGTCCTCAAAGCAGGCGGCCCGGGGTCCAATCCCACCTGTGGCTCCTTTCCCGCATGTCGTCCCCCAATCTCTCTCCCTGATTTCTGACTCTATCCACTGTCCTCTGTCTCCAATAAAGGCACAAAAAGCCCCAAAAAATAAACCTTAGAAGTGGAAACATCTGATAATACTCTGCTCATTTACCCCAAATGAAGTTTAAACTCTCCCTTGACTTGGTGACATTTAGCAGTTCAAGAGACGATGCATTTATTATTGAATATGGAAACTCTTTTTCTGCCTTAGTGGGAATAAGATGAACCTTGTTGCATCCTTCAGAAAAAGCAGTATCTTGTCTTTTTCCTGGACCAGATCAAACATGCACAAAAAACCTTTTTTGTGGCCTTGAGTGAAGCTCAGCCTTTACCACCAGCGTCTGACCAAGTCATGAACCACTCGATGAAAGCGCGTCGAAACACCTTCGCTATATGCAGTGTGAGAAAAGCGTCCTTGACGTGTTTTCTCTATTTGAACTGAACACAACATGCACCTCATCAGAAGAGTTTCCAGACTGTAATATCTCGCCTAAAGAGATCTAAATTATTCAGTATGTCATCACTCGTTTCCATCTGCTCGTATCATAGCGTGCGCCCCTGAATGTATGAACCCTCAGAGTCTGGATGTTTCTGTATGTTGTGGTACATCTCTGTAAGTATCAACACAACAACAGCCTGCAGCCTTCCTGCAGAAGCCTCACTCCTCTGAGAGCTGTCAGCAGCCAGCAATTAGCTTCACCTCAGAACAAAGCCTTCAGTGTGGCAGCGAGGACGACGAGGAGGCAGCGAGGACGAGGGAAGAGCAGCGAAACTCTGCGAAGAGACAGCTGGAGAGGTGAAATTAAAAATACCCCAGGAGTTAATCTCACACTGTGAATATTTAAACCTCCATCTGAGACGTCTGTTGGCAGGATGAACAATACACGTGATTAAACAAACTGGTAACTTCAGCAGCGTCCACGCAAAGAAACAACGACAGAAAGTTTGCACAAAAATTGAAAGTCCAAATGTTCAGTTCTTCCACTCGACTACAGCCCTCTTCAGACTGTCGTTTTAGGCCGGGGTATTTACGCCCCTGTGACGTTTCCCTTCAATCTTAATGTTTTGGAGGTGTAATTTAACTTTAACTTTAGACTTTATTGTCCCCATGGGGAAATTCGTTTCCACAGCGCCGTTACTGTTCAAACAGACAATTCCTACCAAGGAACATACATACACAAAACACAGAGAATTGGGGGACAGAGTGATCCCCCTTTGAGTTACAGAGGAGAGACGGTTTCAGTGGAGCCAGCAGGAGTGAAGCGCTGTGTGTGTGTGGAGCTCCTGCTGTGCTGTGCTTCCACAACGCCGAAACACAAAATGAACTGACAGACACCTTTGTTACGCCGTGGCAGAATCAATATGAACATACAAAAACGTGAAGGCGGCAGAGTTTCGTTACGGCACTTCTGCGAAAAAAAGTGAGTCTGAAAAGGGCTTGAATGTCACAGAGGTGTGATTGGGAAAGAGGTGATCCCCCTCTGTACCGTCTTCAGGGGTAGTAACAGAGGTGTTACAGAGGAGAGACAGGATCAACTGAACCAGCGGGGGAGTGCAGCGCTGTGTGTGTGTGCATGTCTGACTGTGTGTGTGTGGAGCTCCTGCTGTTCTTCCACAACGCTGAAGCGCAATGTGAATTCACAGACTGGGACACCCATATTAGGCTGTAACATAATCATTATGGATGAACAAAGACGTGATGGCGGCTGAGCTTAATACGGTAAATGAAAAAAGGCAGTCTGAAAAGGGCTTTTGTTTCGAAACCAGAAAGTGACCGGATATTGTCAGCGGCACCATGGACGTGTTTTGGCTGCGAGCAGGAAGTACTGTTTTAGAGCTGCAAATCTTAATCACGTTCTGATAGCAGACAACAACATTAAAGATAAGATAGCACAGCGTTAGTCGGAGCTTCACTCAATGAAGCAGTTTCACATTAAAGTCTTCGGCAGTTTCAACAAAGACAAATGTGTCAGGAAGTTATTCCCATAAGAACGCTTTTATTGCTGCCTGATTCAGTTCTCTGTTTTCTCGCTGACTGACAGTCAAACATGGACGAACATCTTTATCCACTTAAGTTTAATATTCCCTTTAGTCCCGGACAGGAGACCTCCCCGACCCCGTGCGCGGTCAGACAAACAGAGGATCAACTGTACACGGCGTCAGATCAACTGTTCTGCTGCTCCTCCAAAGAAAAGCTTTCTCATCTCACAGCAGAATTAAGTTCCTCGTTATAAAAACGGAGGGAAAACTCCAGACCCCGAACACCTCGCTCACATCTCCACAGACTCCAGATTAATGCTGTGACCTCTGGCTAACTCCTCCGGCTCGTCCGCTGCTGCTGAGCTTTACTTCGCAGCTCGACGGGGAAGCGTGGACGGAGGAAAACCAGGACGTAACACGGAGTCCATGGTGTGTGCTATAAAACAGAAACTGTGTGTGCACGTAACAGTTAATCACGAGCGCCTGGCCTGTAGCTAAATAACAGAGCCATTAGTTCATACAGTCTGTCAGACCACAGACAGGCTCCGCCCCCTGCAGCAGATGCAATTATTAAAGTGAGGCTAATTTAAGTGGTGAGGCATCAACAACATTACAGCATGAAGAGATTGTTTCCTCTAACAAAGAGTGAGACTCCACATGAATCACTCTCACCTGCTGCTTTAAATCAGCGCTCAGGAAAGGAGCCAATTAGAAACACTCTGAAAATAAACGGCTCGGTTGGTTTTGTTTAGAGCGAAGAAACAAGTTGTATTATTAAAGGAAAGTACAGGTTTTACTGTGTGTTATACTACAGCTACAGCTCTAAATGAAGGTCACAGGGGAACTCTCATTAGGACGGGAAAATGAAAGGAAGTGCACCTGTAATGTGGAACAAGTTATTCACCCACGTTTAGGACAAATACCAACAACTTTTAAAGTGTTCAATTAAAGAATGAATAGTGAGATCTATAGAGAATCATTTTATCAATGTGGGGAAAGCGTGAGAGACGTTGTTAAGATACAAACAGAAGACCTCGCTTCAAGGCGTGATGTTTATTTTCAGACTTCTTTTTTTTTGCAAAAGTGTCGTCACTAAGCTCAGCCGTCATCACGTCTTTGTCCATTCATATTAAATCAGCGACGGCGTAATATTGGTGTCCCAGTCTGTGAGTTCACATTGCATTTCGGTGTTGCAGAAGCACGGCACAGCGGGAGCTCCACATACACACACAGTCAGACATGCACACACACACAGCGCTGCGCTCCCCCGCTGGCTCCCCTGAAACCATCTCACCTCTGTAACGCCTCTGTTACTACCTCTGCAGATTTACAGAGTGGGAATCGCTTCATCCCCCCATTACATCTCTGCAAAATACAGATTGCAGGCGAAACGTCACAGGGTCGTAAATATCGCGGCTTGAAACGGCGGTCTGAACAGGGCTTGTGACATTTCGCCTTCAATATGAAAGTTGCAGAGGTGTTATTGGGGGACAAAGTGATCCCCCCTCTTTGCAGCCTTCGTGGATAGTAACAGAGGACCCCCCCCAAAGCCCCAATCATTCATGTCAATACACTCTGCACAGCGGGGGGGTCAACACAGTGGGGCTCTGACAAAACAGTCATGTTAAACAGTTTAAGCAGCTTAACTTTTACTGTAAAGAGCGTGGTGGAATCCTGCAGAGCTGCTGCGTTAACCAATCAAATACAGGACAGTGCTCATTCCTGGAAGGTGACGTCAGGTATTGATGGACAGCTAAAAAGAGTAGGACGTATGGTCGGTTATTTTGGAACTATTCCAAACTTTTGACGCAGGAAACACCAACAAATGCTTAACGTACAGAATCAAACTGAACCACTTGGAGGACACAGGGCTTACTTCTACTGTCTACCTCACCATCATCCTGAAAATCGTAAAAAAATAATGGCCATGGTGATAACCTCCAGTAACACAAACTGCTGTGCATGGATCGTCATCTGTCCGTCTTAAATCACTTTAAAAGGTGTGTTCAACAACCTTTGATGTAGATGTCCAATCAGTGACGAGCAATGATGACGACTGATGGAGAAAGCAGAGTTGTCTTTCTTATTTGGCCATACAGGCAGGGCCTACAAATCCCAGGATGCACTGCAGCTGTATTCCGACAGCCATTGAATATTGGTGCGTTCCATTTAATGTCAGCAGTCTGAAATTCTGAACTATCCCCCTGAAGTCAGAATTACGACATGGAAACTCGGAGAACCTTCAGGAGCCCGAGTTAAAATCCAACATGGCCGCTCGGTGCATCAACAGTAAAGTTTAAGCTGTAACTGTGGTGTTTATGAGCAGCTTGGTCCTCTTTCAGTGTAATTGAATCAATCAAAGCGAGAGTATGGTGCAAGTTCTCTCTGTAGACACGTTGACATGATTTTTACGCACAAACTATCACGCAGTGTGTTGTTGTTGACAGATATTAGCTTACACGACAAAGGTACTCCTGGAGGCGTCCATGTTGCTAGTTCGACTTGATGCTAACTCACTGCTGGAGCGCGGCTAACTTGAGTGTGACGTCATTCCCAGCTCCGAGATCAGAGATTCAAGGTAAATGGAACGCACCACTACAGCCAGAGAATATGTTAGACATAAAAGTGTCTGAATATCCAGTCAGACAAAAATGTGTCCTCCTCCTCCATTACATCCACTGCTCTCAGGTGTTAAGATGCACATTTCTCAGTTTGCAGTTTTGAATCAAGTTTTTAAAACGAGCAAAAGAAGCGCAGAAAAATCTAAGCTGAAATAGTTTATAGCTCTTCTGCACCGACTTTGACAGAGCGAGGGGTAGATTCAATAAGCTAAATTTACTTTAATAAGAGACCTGTTTACAACTTCACTTCCTGTATCATATCTCCTCACTAAAGAAACATGACTGTGAGAATTAAAATCAAAATCTGACTCTTCAGATCTCCTTCTCTTATTCTTCCTGCTGATGAAATTATTTACGATGCGTTTCTCGACGTTTATATTTAGAGATCTTGTTTCCGCAGCTGTTTATGTTTAAGCGACGTGTTGTATTTGTCTTCGGTTGAAGTTGCTCACAGAGATGATGGAGCGCTCACCACATGAAGGAAAACCCTCGGGCAGCAGATCATGACTTCCTAAAGTGTGAGTCATTCCGCTCATTAACAAACCTCTGCCTCAGTCACAGCTGCAGCCTGAGCTCCGGGATAAATCTGCGTCTTCATCCAGTCGTTTGTGTTACTAAACTGTTGTCAAACACAGACTCTTCAAATATCCTTTACTGCGTGTGTTGGTTGGTATAACTGGATACAAGTGATAGAGAATAAACTCCTCTTGTTTATTAGAGTTACATTAGGCTACTGGTTATTTCTCTGATTGGTGCAATGTTTGGAACTCAGCCTCTGATTGGTCAATAGTCTCACTTTCAACACAAGGCACCAGGAAGACGTTTTTTCCTGGTTTTAGTTTTTTTTTTTTTTAATCACAAGTAAAAATAAGACTTTTAGGTTTATGTTTTGGATTCCTACGCCTTCATTCAGAGATGGGGCCGTGGATCGAGTGAGGAATGATACGCGGGAAAGGAGCCATGGGTCGGATTTAAACCCGGGCCGACCCCTTTGAGGACTCTAGCCTCTGAACATGGGGAGCCTACACTAATGGTGTGTTCCATTAACCTCTGAACTCGGAGCTGGGAATGACGTCACACTCAAGTTAACTGTGTTCCAGTTGCAAGTCAGACAAGCAACATGGCTGCCTCCAGGAGAACCTTTGTCAGCTAATACCAGACGATAATAACACACTACGTGATAGTTTCTGACCGAAAATCACATGACAACACCTCCACAGAGAGAACTTGCACGATACCATCGGTGTGTTTGATTTAATTACACAAAAAGACGACTAAGCTGCTGATAAACACAACAGCTTAAACATCCCTGTCCATGCACGTAGCAGCCATGTTGGATTTGAACTCGGGCTCCTGAAGAGTCTCTGAGTTTCCGAGTTGGAATTCCGACTTCAGGGGGCGTTGCTGATGACGTTTCAGACCGGCAACTTGGAATTTACGACTTCCGAGATCAAATGGAACGCAGCATAACTACTAGGCTACTGGCGCCCCAAAATAAGACTTTTAAATTTCAAAATAATCTAATTTGAGACTTTTTAAGGACCCGTGTGAACCCTGCATTAAAGGGTTTACTCAACACTACTCTTTTAGTTTATTATATTTATAGACTTGATTCATTTTGAAAGTGACTTCTTTAAGTTCTTCAAAAATGCAATGGGACATGTTGGAAAACAAAATGTGCAAAAGTTGAACGAATATCAGGGGGAAAATCATCACCAGATGAATCGACATGAGAACGATCATTAGCTGCAGCTCTGTGGGATCACACAAGGAGCTGAAATCTTTTCCTACTTTGTAAAAATGTGTTTTAGTTTGACCACATGTGCAAACTCTGAAGAATCAAAAACTTAAACTGGATTTAGAAAAGAAGATGCAGGACACGTTAAGTGATGTATGAATATCAAATCTGCTTCAAAAGGTCAAGAGCTGCCTTCAGGGTTCACTTTGAGGGTTTGACTCTACTTCACTGTTTCTTAACTCTCAGCCAGCTTACAATAGAAAGACATACTTTTTACTGAAGGGGGGGGGGGGGGGACTTTTAACCCCTTCGCCCCACCTCCCGTGCCCCCTTTCACTTCATACCAAATGGTTAGTCCTCCGAGCTGAAAACAGGAAATCTCCCCCACTCCTCACCCCCCCGCTGGGGGAGTAAATGAATTAACCTGACTGACAAAGACGCGCGATCACCTCGAGCTATGCGTCCAATTAACATGACAACGACACAGAGGCCCTTTGAGTCCCACACAGGCACCTTTCTACCCGGACCAGGGGCTGAAGGACCACATGTCAACAAGCCGAGAGACGAGCTTAAGTGACCACAGAAACTTACCAGGGGGGAGAGACCCCCCCCCTCTCTCACCCAGCCTCCCCCTCCTCCATAAACCACTTTTCAACATTAACAGACGCATCACACAAGCACTTTTAAAAGCTGATACACACTTTTCTCAGCAAATGTGTCTTAAATGAATTCTAAAACGTTTTAAAATATATAATTAAGATGATCTTTGATAATTAAGTGTGACTCAGGAGGATGTGCCTCCTTAAAAACGAGCATTTTCCTGCAGACTGGAGATGAAATCTGCAGCTCTAATTGGTCTCTAACAACTCTGAGAAATTATTTAACTTAACTGTAACAGAAGAAAGATGACTAGTAAAAGCTGAATCTATTGTGTAAGAGCATCTGGAGGCACGAACAACACACATAAATGCCCAAATCTCGTTTTTACGCACGGATGAACGCGCAAAATGTGCAGAAACTTCCCTTTGAGTCACTTTTTAAAGCACTATTTTGTCGTGTAGTGCATCACATCTCTGTGTGTTCTCTATTTTGTGTTTGCAGTGTGACTGAAACTCACCTTCACATCTCAGACTTGGAAACAAGAAAAGCATCCACAGAAAACTCCTCGGGACGGAAGCCATGGCGTCAAACTTCTCTTCAATGAGCAGGGAAAATTCAAACAATCTGATCAACAAGAACAGTTGGGAGCTGAAGTTTGCTGCTGGGTCTCCTCTTGTTCTTGTTTTCCAGCAGCCCGCAGAGAAAAGCGCTCTTTTCAGGATCCACACATGGAGGTGCGGGACGGATGCGGGTTCAGGGAGGAAAACAAAGCCACGTTCATCCCGGTACAATCCTGCAGAACCCCCGAGCGAGAGAAAGAGAGAGAGCCGAGCTGTTCCTCCTGCAGACCTGCGGATCCTAAAGTGGCTCCTGCGCTGAAAAGAAGGGAGCGTGGAAAAGTGGAGCGGACGCACGCGCTCACTTAAAAACACGCGCAGCGAGAAGTGCGGGGACGTTTTTGGAGAGAGCGCCACCTGGAGGCCGGAGCGGAAAAGTTGCCAGGTTCTTTGTTTCCTCTTTACAGGACACTTCAGGGTGAAAAACAGTAGAACTGAAATAATTTACTTTAATTAAAAACAGTAAAAATATGAAAGTCTCACATCTGGAATGAACCCGAAACATAGAAGAAAAGGGACCACAGTAATTCTTCTAAAGACTTCTCTCTCCTTTCAGTGTCGCACTTATTGAGGATGCTTTTAAACTTAAATGCTGCAGCTCATGAAGTCTTAACTATAATATATTAGAACTTTTTTTGTGATCAAATATTTATTGGATATTTTTCAATGGAACATATTTGTTGTCTTGTATTATTAATCTGAATCTCTGAAGTTATTAAATTTAAAATTGAATGTGGTGAAGAGGACGTTTGCTTCTAAAATCCAGTGAAGAACAATTGAGAAGTAGCTTTAACAAAACCATTTTTTTCAGAATGTTTTTCCCCCGCAAAAGTGAAGTAACTAAGCTCAGCCATCATGTCTTTGTACATTCATATTGACTCTGTGACTGCCTAATATTGGTGTCCAAGTACGTTGTGTTTCAGCGTTGTTGAAGCTCCACATAAACAGTCAGACATACACACACTAGCAGCGCTGTGCTCCTCCGCTGATACCGTCTCGTCTCTGTAACGCCTCTGTCAATACGTCAGAAGACGGTCCAGAGGGGGGATCACTTCGTCCCCCCGTTACGCCTCTGGGACATTCGGATTGAAGGCGAAAAAATAAATATCGCGGCTTGAAACGATGGCCTGAAAGGGGCTTAAGTCACTCAATTTGAAGTCATATAGGGAAAAGTTATAAAAGCATTTTAAAGAATCTGAGTAAATCAGCCCGTCTACAAGAAGTAGAGAGGACACAGAAGAATAAATCGGGCTTCAGGACTTCGGGTCCCCACAAAGGTCAGTACACAGTAAGGTCCCCACAAGGTCACATAAACAAGCACACACACGTAATTTAAATTAGATATATTTACATTTCATGAATGCAAAGTGGTCAGAAAAAATAAAAATAGCATCGATTGAAAAAAACAAAGAACAAAAAATCCAGGTGTAAAAAAACAGTTGTGAATAAAATCACAACCCTGATGTGCAGCTCAGGCGTTAAACCGCAGACGTTTTAAATAAAGTAAAAAAACAAGAGAATGTGTTTTCTGTTTGGTCATAAGCAACGAGTCGTTTAGTCTGTGCAGGTCAGTTCAGCTTCTCTTTGCGTTGGTTCATTATGATTCAAGGCTAACGGTCCCGCAGGAGGAGAAAACGTACATTCATCATAACACGCAACATGTCGGAGCTGTAGTGCGTATATGGCACGTGATACCCAGGAGCAAAGAGAAATAATCATCAAAGACAAAAAAATCTAATCTAGAACATACAGTGTATAAATCAATGGTGATCCTCGTGACACATTCAGGGTGCAGCGCTCACAGTCTGTAAATGAGAGCGTCAGGTCTGAAGTGTTCTCCTTATAACAATGACGAGCCCCCCTGCTTTAGCGAAGGGACTCCTGCTGAAGCTCAGGTGTTTCTGATGACATCATCATCATCACTTAATGAGAGCTGAAGCTGCGTCTCTGATACAGGTGACGGCCTTCTGGATGTCCTCGTCCGTCTGCTCCACAGTCACCACCACCCTGATACTGACGACGCACACAGAGCAGACACAACATCAGATACACAAACTGTTCCAACATCACACCCCAAAGTATTTGAATTTCACACAGTTTGGATGAACACATAACTATGAAGCTTTTACAGGACGCGAGGAAAGTCTTTGTCATCTTTAGTCAGAGAATTATCATCCTGATTTTCTAAGGCTGCGAGTCTACGCTTTACTTTTGGTTCAAATGCGATGCACGCTACCCCTCTAGCTTATGGTGATATCTGAAGGTAGACGAAATTGGGGTCGCAACTTCTGCTGTGTTATGTTTTTATGCTGTTCAACTTCTGTGGGAAAGCCCAGCGCTGGGATTGTGGAATGTCTAGGCCAGTTTGGGTCTGATTGAGGCGGATACATGCACGAGTAAATCGATCTCAAACCGCATTATCTCGGTGTGTTAGTGACACTTTGAGTCAGCCCAGTTTCCACCAAGCCGTCCAGTTCTATTCTGTTCAGTAGGGTACGCATTTATTGCCGTTCTCATGCCGGAAGTTGTGAATGGTACCAAAATAACTCACCTGTACGGTCCTACTTTTTTGCAACCCTTCTCTTGGGGTGCCAAGAGTACCGATCCGACCCTAAAGGGCGGAGCTGGACAAACTGCAGTCCGTTAATTGGTCAAAAGAATCGTCACTCCCCGTGTGACAGCGGTAATAAAGGACAAACACAAAACCGGCCATTGTCAAATTTCCGTTGGATTTCCAGAGGGCAATTTCAAGGCTGTTTTTTGCGACTAATGTCAGCGCGTAGCACCGCCCCATGGACGACTTCGGAGGTGCAGACCTCTGCTTGTTGCCCTTTGTTTATCGTGTCATGTTCTTCTTCTTTGTTAAATTTATTGGCATGCTACACCGTGTCGTGCTGCTATGATGTCACGCTGTTATGCAGCTGACACGGAAATCACCATCCGGCTTACACCGCACTAACCAAGTAAGGATACGGTTGGCTGAGAAAACTCAGGTAACATCAGGGTTTACTGTACCCAACTGAACAGAACCAAACCGGATCACATTGTAGTCCAGTGTAAGTCGGACTAACACAATAAATGAACTTCCTCAAACTGCATGAGAATGAGGTAGAGTCTCTCACCTGGGTGGGGGGAGGAATCGCTCCTCTTTCTCCAGGTAACGAGCCAGAGTCACAGCCACGTTTCTTTCTAAACACTGAAACAAGAAATAAAAGGAGCTCTGCTGTGAGACATGAACAGGAACAAGGCCAGATGTTTATCACCTTCACCATCTACAGATGCAAATTCAAATCAAATATAAAGTTCTGAGCATAAAAAAGATGAAAAACTACAAAACACAGAAAACAATGATTATGGGAGAGATTTTAAAGTATGACTATGTGACAAAGTATTTTAAAATTACAAAAAGAGATTCATCGTTATTTTAGAAAATTCCACATTCATGTATGTTTTAGAGACGTGACATCTCGTGGCGGTGTATGACGGAGGACTTACATAATCTACGATGGAGCGCAGCAGCTGCATGTCCGAGTCTCTGGATCCAGAACTTTTCTCCAGCTGCAGGTGAAGAGCCGGAGCCACCGGGACGCCCACTAACTTCACACCTGGAGTCCTGTCCCAAAATCAAAATAATGATATGATATAACGGCCAAATACTGCCAAGGTAGGCGGGTTTAAGGCACCCCCACACGGCCGTTTTGGACGCCCCTCGGTTTGCCAGATATGAGAGCAGTTATCAGGTCAAACCAACAGGTGTTGCAGCGATGGAAGCGGGCAAGAGAACTGGTTCAGATAGAAGTGATTGTACCCGACCTAAAAAGCCTCTGCATGTTTCTAATAAGCTCCACGAGCAGAAACGTGCTCAAACTAGGATCAATATTGGAGATGCTTTTGAAAAATGGAGAGAGGTTAGAACGCAGAAAGGTTTACAGACCGATGCAGAGCTGGCTAAACACTGAAGCTTCAGTGTCCACCACATGGGGACCTGCGTGAGCATCCACTCTAGAGAGGGGGGGGGGGGGACAGCTCTCTGCAACGTTTAGAATCTGGACTGCAGTACCCATTTTAAACACTAGGTGTCAGAGTTACATATAATTATGTGAACAAGTATACTCTGTAAGAAAAGTCTTCCTAAAATGTTTCATCAGTAAATTGACGGGATGGATTTTCTTGTATGTGTTTTTTTATGTGAATAAATGAAAGCAGGAAATAGAACTGTGTCGAGGCGCAGACGGCCCAGCAGTTAGGTCGCCCCCTGTGTACGGAGACTATAGTCTTCAAGCAGCAGGGTTCGAGTCTGGCCTGTAGCTCCTTTCCCCACTCTCTCTCCCTGGTTTCCTACTCTAACTACTGCCCTATCCAAAAGAGGCAAAAAGAAGGCACACGAGTTCAAAAACTGTTCCTCCTGACCGTGCACATTAGTAAAATAAATACTCATGCAAAGAGAAAATGGACGGATTCTGCATCGTCTGTGCAGAAAGTAAAGATACAGTAACCCTCTTTGACAGTTCTTCTTCAGTCGACAGTTACAGATCTTTATCACAGACACTAGAGTGCACATAAACTCACCCCTGTAACGCCTTGTGAACATGTTTGCACTTTTCCCTCAGGACGGTAAAAATATCTGAAAACAGAAGAAAATATATCAAAGTGTGTAAAAAGAAATGAGACTTTATTTAGAGGGTAAACCCGGAGGAAGCCCGTACCTGGATCCTCCTCCATGATGCTGAGAGCCTCGATGGCAGCAGCAGCCAGCATGGGGGGCAGAGAGGCGGAGAAACAGTAACCCTGACCCGACAGACGCTGAAAACCAGAAGAGACATTTATTCTTCATTAGACTGTACCGCCACATCAGAACAGACCGCTAGGAGAGGAAGACGTTTCCACACCAGCTTCATCTCTTTGTTAGTCTTAATGAGGAGCCCTGATACAGAAGAAGGACCTTCACAGGGATTTCTAACACGTTTGAATTAAACTCTTGTTATTGTTTTTTTACCTGGTGGTCGATGACAAACGAGCGTCCGCAGCAGAATCCTCCAATAGAGGCCACAGCGTTCTCCATGTTAGCACTGATCAGATCGATGTCATCAATCTGCACGGTGACCAAACAGATCCACGTCAGTATAATCACATTCCTATTTATTCAGAGCTCTGCAAGTTTGTTTTTTTAAACACAAGACACACAGTTGTCCCCGGACGCGGTTTCCTGTTGCTCTGAACGAGACGTTACGAGAACCTGACGCCAGATTCTGCCTACGTATCAGAGCAAAGCATGGAGCAAAGTTGTAGGACACGCCCACCCCGGCAGCTCTTTCAGGGACACGCCCACCTGGACGCCCACTCAAACTGACTGCAAACAGAGCTGGCCAATCAGAGGAAAGTGGGCAGGTGGGGAGGCGGGCGTTAAAGAGACAGCAGCTGAAACGAAGCGTTTCAGGCAGAGGCTGAAATGAGGGATTTTACTGACGGCAGTATCAGATAAAGAATGGGTTTTTTGAGCTACACATCTGGCAACGCCACTAAACATGTGTCCCAGATTGACGTCATTTATGCTCACAGTTCTAACTTTAATAGATCGTCTTTAGATTAAATCTATAAGAAGCATTGTTGTAATAAATCAGAGCTCTTTACAAAGAAAACTGACAACCTGAATAACTGGAGGCTTTTAAACTGCAGATATACTTGAAGTCATGAGTACTTACGTTGACCCCAAAGTGTTCGGTGACTCCTCGGCCGTGTTCTCCTAAAACACCAAACGACATGCTCTCCTCCAGAAAGATCCGCACCTTGTACTTGTACTTCAGCTCCACCTGCAGGTGAAACACGATGCATGAGCGCAGACACACACACTGATGACCGCACTGTCGGAAATGTCCGTTTTTTTTTTATTTCAGGTGCATAAGCATCTGAAATAAGAAAACTGAGAGAGCTCGAGGTTTTTAAGACACGAGCAAAACTGTGACTGAAACTGAAGCAAGTCTGTGAGCACCGACTGTGTTTCCTCTTATAACCCTTATCGGATTGTTGATCTTTATTTCCGTCTTTTGCCTGCTCCACTTTTCAGAAAATGTGTGCTCAAACAGGCCGTTTGGAGATTTTCCCTTCATGACATCACAAAGGGCAGTAACCCCTCCCCCAGGTGGGTGACACTCCCACAGCTAGGTGTTTGTTCTGCCCTCTGAGTCTGCCTTCTCTCCGTAAACAATAGGGCATGGAGCGAGAAAGCCCGAGCCACCCAAGCCCTTCCAGAGAGGGGCGTGGTCAGACACAGCTCATTTACATTTAAAGCTACAGAGATCACGAGGTAACAGAGACATCATGAATTTGAAGATTTAGAAACAAGTTCAACAGCAACAACAAAGATTTAAAGGTTGTGCATGCAGCAGTTTGTAATCATTATTGACTTCCTGAAGGAAAATAAACCTGGACAGTCAACAAATGAAGGGCATTGTGTTTATTTGATCGTAGAGACGTGATCTCTTCACTTTTGATTTACCAGTTCAGGGAGCGGACAGATGTCAGCTGTGTTGATGTACAGACCCTCCACCACGATGAACTTCCGGGTCACTCGAGCTTTACGTGGATTCTGAAACGGAGACAAATGTGTTTGTATGTGAGACTCTGCAGTTCAATCACTCTGGGCTGTATTTATTTACCGTATGGGTCCGAATGTAAGACCCCCCTTATTAGAAGATGACCCCCGTCTCGAGATAAGTTTATGAAAAAGACTTTTTGAAGAGCTCCGTGTCTCCCCCTGCTGTCTCCTGCTGACACTGCAGCTGTGACGGCTGGCCTCAGTCATGAGCGGTGCATTCACTACACAGATCAGCAGCTCCAACTTTAGTTGTGAACACATATTGGTATTTAAAAGTCTAGACCCTAAATATGAAAAGATCTCACGTGTCAAAGGAAAAAAAGCTGTCACTGTTCTTACCTTCTGGTCCTCTAGCTCCTGCTCCTTCAACAGCCGCTCCAGGTCCTCCATGTCGTTGTGTTTGAAGTATTTGATGAAGCTGCGGGACGCCTGGAGACCCTTCTGGATGGAGAAACATGCGGCTTCGTCCCTGAACATCAAAGGAAACGTTGTTAATATTTCAAACATGAGCAGGCTGCAGCTGATACATGTCTCTCTCTCTGGATCCTTTTATAATGCTGCTGTAAACACGTCAGTCCTCACTCACACAAAGATGATGTCTCCTCTCTTGGAGTACGCCGGGATCGCACTAGCGATGGTTGCGAAGCCGTACGAATAGATGATGGCTTCTTCTGTTTTCATGAACTTGGCCAGACGGCTCTCCAGCTCCAGATGAACGTCTGAAGGAGAGAGACGAGAAGATGGTTAAACAGCCATCAGTCACACAGGAGCTCACTATCACAGGCGGAGTGTGTGAGTGTGTGAGGGGGGGGAAAGACTGTCAATAAGGCCCCGTGTCCACCTAGCGTTTCCACCTAGCGTTTCCACCTGTCTCTATGACAACAGTCTGTTGACAACGCCCGCTGTATGACCGACACTGCTCCGTTACTTTTTACTGCATCTTTTTTATTTGAGATTGTTTTGACCCCAGCAGACACGGAGCAAAGAGGATGTGGGTACAAGACACGACCCTTAGGAGATAAAACTACATTTGGAAAAGAGCGCCGGTGATGTCAACAACGCCTTTCTGAAAAGTTGAGCGATTTTCAACTCGAGGCCATCGGAGCGGCTCAAAATCGTCTCTTCGTTTAAATATCTGATATCCTGACAACTCCAGTGCCAGCTGTTCTCAGGTCCCGCCCCCTCTGACTGATACTAAGCATCTTTAGAAACATCTGCTTTACAGCCTCGTCTCTGAATCATCTGGATGTCAGACGGAGGAATGTTAACTAGAATAGAAAGTAGATAAAGAGTTACTCACCAAACGTCCCGTAGAATCCTCTCGGACCACACGTACCCACGCCATATTTCTTCAGGGAGGACAGAGCTTTTTGCTGTGAGGAGAAGAAACAAGAATGTAACCTTTAATGATTATTTCACTGAAGTCAAAACAACACACACACAGCTGGTGATAGCATCAAGAACAGAAACTGACCTTGACCCGCTCGTTGTCGAGGAGACCGAGGAAGTTAAAGGATGCAAAGTTGATGCACTCTTTTCCATTTATGATGATTTTATGGCTGGGAGGTCTGCAGAGGAAAACAGGGCGTTTAAATCCAACATTAGTTTCTATTCTCTCCCCTGCAGCCCCGACGTGAGGAGCTGTCTGCCAGAGCACATCCACGTTAACACTTATTAAAGCAACTTTTATATCTAACTAAATGTGATCGTATTTGACGTGCAGAGACAATGAAGTTTTACTTAGAGCGTGGGGGGTTCTGTGTGTTTTTACCCAGTGACGACGTCATAGTTGAGGGAGGGGTGGTCTTTAGAAACAGGAGGAACCAGCGGCTCCGGCTGCCACTCCTCGATCAGGTCCTCTTTTTCCTGAAGGCACATGACACAGCTGCTCAGTGACAAACACACTTAAACACACACACTTAAACACACACTGCTGTTTGTGTGTGACTCTGCAGCGCTCAGTTTACCTTCTCTGTCAGTCTGTAGGTCTCGTGGAGTTTGTAGGTCTTAGAGAAGAGGAGTCTGATGATCCACAGGATGAGGATCCCCTCCAGGATCAGATGATACGCAGGAGCCTGAGGAGGACAGACACACAGACGTCAGGGTTATGTTGGTTATTGCTGATAACTTTACTCTATGCACGAGTTTGAGTTAAAGCAATAAAATAAAACATGAGTTCTCTTCCACAACAAAACTCCCTGAATTTGTGCAGAGCTGCGTAACATCAGCAGTCGTGTTATGATACCAGATTTGTAAACATTGATACGACTACATTAAAAATCCTGATATGAATACATCGAGTAGGGATGCATCGTTTCAACATCGCTATCGGCCGATGTCCGAGCTGGTGACAGACATCAGCAAATAATACGACTTGAACCTGTGTTTAAAGGTGCTTTATAAATAAAGGTATTATAATGGAGATGACACTGATCTGAAACACCCCTGTATCCGTTTAAAGGTTCACTTTGTAGATTTGGTAGTGAAAGTTCAGAGTTGGAGGAGGGAATCAATTCTATGCTATATTTTCTGAACTGAAAACACAAACTGTACTCAAAGGAAAAATGGCTCCCTGTAACACTGTTTGGAGCTAACAAGCTACCAGGAGAGTTACGGTGTCACTGCTGCAGACCCCCACCATAACTTCTCACGTAGCATTTTATCTTCAAACAATTACAGGGACCAAATGTTCCTCTGAGGACAGTTTGTGTTTAGAGTTATGAACATATACCACAGAATCTGTACATTTCTCTACCAAAACTCCAGAGTGAACCTTTAAGACTTCAATAACTGTATTTCTGTACAGGTAAACAGCACACAGGACTTGAACGCATCATCATCACACTCCACGCAAACTAGGCAGCAACGCTCGACTTCACGACAGATAGAAACACTTTTAACTTTACGGTAGTTTAGGTTTTAACGCTGTATTACAACACAAATACGTGGTCACATTTTCCACGTAAATGACGAGGTTCAGGAGAAACAGCTGCTTCGTAGTGATCACTAAACGTCCATGTTAACGTTTCAGAGGGAGAGGCTGTCAAACGTCCCCGGGACACCGACGTTACTTCCTGATTGAGAAGTTTACATTTAGCGTTTATCCATAAATACAAACATCACCGTGAAGCTGAACACACGGAGAGAGTGGTGGAAAACTTCACTACATGATTTTACACGATTTAAGTTAAGAGGAGAGAAACTTACTTCGTAAAACGCCTGAACCATTTCCACCAACACCCATTGCTGCCCGGACGCCATGTTTGTTTTCCTGCCGCAACGTCATCAGCGATGTTGCGTTCGCGGACCACAAGAAAAATAATACATTTTAGCATCCGTCCGTAAAACTTCATTGGGCCTAAATTTAATTCCAGATTTCCCAATTTTTTTCGACTGGAAAATTTGAAATTCAGACAAATCGATGAACAGGAGGCCAGATGTCTCACTCATTTTGTTATTATCAGTGGCACTTATGCAATCACCCTAAGTAATATCCCCTGTGATGGATGAAAAACAGTATTTAATAAGCATCTTAGCTGACCTTAAAAAAGCATTCAACACTATAGATAGTACCATACATGTATCAAATCCGATATCAAAGGGGTGGCACATAAGTGGGTAGCAAGTTACTTAGAAAACAGTTTATTGAGATAAATATTATAAAATCAGAAGCATGCAATATTAATTGTGGGGTACCCCAGGGGTCGGTCCTAGGACCAAAAAAGTTTATTTTGTGCATTGATTATTTTGTTAATGTATCCAACCCTTAAGTGTATTCTGTTTGCGGATGATACCTACTTATTTTATTGTGTCCGATGAAGGCCGAGGGCCCGAAACATTACATGTGGTGATAATTTACCATTAAATGTTAACTGGAGCCGCTTCTGGTGTGCAGACTTTCTCTGTCTTTGGATATTTATTTTTGTCCAGCACCGCACTTTTCGGATGTGCGTGCTGTTTGATATATTTCTATTATAAATAAATCTCAGCCCCGCTGCAAAGGAGGGGTTTCCTCAATGTGTTTTCCAAGGGTTTAAACAAAATAAAAGATTATACTGATAATGACGTATATCGCACCTTCGGTTAACTTTTAAATCATCATAAATTTGCTCTTTAGCTGCTCACAAATTATACGACTGTAGATTTCTTCACTTGTTATGGCAGAATACAGCACCAATAAAACATACGTGATGCTATACAGTATAAAAAGATGACATCATGAGTCAGTGAGAAAAAGTTCATAAAATATGATTTTATTACAGACGCCAAGAAGTCACAGAAACCAAAACATCCTTTGTTAGACCTCATTATTTCCAAAAGAGGAAACTGTGGCACTGAATGAATAAAACACACAAACAGAAATCTGTATTGAGGCTTCTTTGTCTGAAAGATTGTCTGAATGTGACAGTGAAATAATCGTGAACTTTATATTAAACATTTACAGATCATCCGACAGCATCTTCTTCTCTTCTTTTACATCAGCCGACAGTTTTCTATCTTCTTTATCACAAATGTTAAAGTTCTGATGGACTTTTAATACATGTTAATTGCTTTTATTGCCAGTATTAAAACAGATTTACTGTAACACTGCTCTTTTCCGTTGCCTCTAACAGCTCGTGGACTGATTGACATGCTAAGGATGGCTGTACCAATAATAATCCAAAGGGTGAGCCTCACTTCTGTTCCGCTTCCCTCCAGCTCCAACAATAGATATGGACCCTCACATTACAACACACAGACCCTCATAAAACACAACAAATCTGCTTGTCCTGCTGAATGGGAAAACTACAATCAATATCAAAAAAGCCATCGACCCCTAACTGTCTTTCTCATACAAGTTAGCTCGCTTGCTAGCAGGAAATAATTGCTAGCTTCCAAATACAAAATGTTGTCCTGAGTGGAAAGTGTGAGCTGAGCCAAGAATACACGGTAGGATCGTAAAATGTTGTTCACACTGAACGAGTGAATCGTTAATTACTCATCGTTAAAGCTCATGAATTGTACGAGAACTGTACGAGTTAAATCAGGACGGAGCACTGCCAATAAAGTTTCCTTCAAAAACTCCCACAGAGAGAGAAGTTGAGATCATTGTGTATTTGTGTTGTATCATATGCACATCTTTCCTGCCGACGTTTCGCTTGTTCATCGTATCTTTCATGATAGGAGGGGGAAGACGCATCAAACAGGCTTGCCACTCTGAGCATGTCAGAAATTCATCTGACCGGTTGGGAGCAGTTGGTCAAGCTGTGATTGGTCCTCGTGCCTCCCTCCACACTACACGGCAAATGACGCGCGGTGGAGTTGAAATTTGCTTCGACTTCAAAATCAGTCTTACAACTCAAAAATCAGGTCAGAATTGAGCTAAAATCACACAGTGTCTCCCCGGTTCGAGTCAGCCAGACTTCTTAAACTGACTTGGCTAGTAAATAAGCGTTCATGCTTCATATTCCCTTTTCTTTAATAATGTTCAGCTATGCACTTAGCCAAGTCTGAGCTAACAGGATAACTCTTGCTTGCTAATGCTAATGCTAACAAAACACTATGCTGGTGGAAAAGTTAGATCTGGACAAAATGACTTCACCAGCTGATGTGAACCATGATATGAACATGACAGTCAGTGTTGAAGAAGGTGAAGCTAAAGGTACAAACAAAGGTGTGAATCTATTGTGATGATGCAAATCTCTACCTGTCTCTTTTACGTCACGTTGTTGGCTGACGCAATATCGTTCTTACAGAGTGCGAAGAACGGGATGCTGATTGCACTTCACTTAATGGCCACCTGTGGCAAAGATACTTTTTTTTTTCAACTCCACCAAGTACCGTAGAATTGGACAAAGATTAAACCAACAACATGATCATGATAAGTAAACATTCTGTGAGCTGTCCTTGAGAGTAACTTTTTGATTCATGGCAGGAACTCTCTGGATAGTTTTAGGTTCCCCATGGTTTGGCAGAAACGAGATAAAGAAATGGCGGCCGCAGCATATATGAGAGATCGTGATGGACCTCAGGATGGAAACGAAAGAAAACGCTGAACAGCAGACTGAATATTATAACCATGAGAGCTCAACAGGAGTCATCTTGTAACCACGCAGCTTTATGTCCGCAGGATGGAGCTTCAATAAATTCTGATTAGTAAGATTACATGAACTTTCTCTCACACAGAAACACAAACACACACATACAGATTGTGTACTGTAGAAGACGCACTGCTCAGCAGCCGTCTGTATTAAATACTGACTTCACTGGTTCACTGAGTCGTAAGCTGTGATTCTGCTGAATACCTGCGACACATTAGTAACATACGTTTTCTCTGACAATATATTAAGGCTGTCAAAATGTGTTTTTACATTTTACAACCTTCGTTATTTTAATGATTGATGGTATCCAAAAATACCTTAGCTTAAAAAACCGACATACATTTAGGAGCGGTGAGTAGGAGGGGAATGAATCCATCAAACGCTGCCAGCAAACACCTTCACACTGTCTGAATTGCACAAATACATTGGCAACATTTTGGTAATTAAAAACAGAAATGATCCAATATTCTGCCTAAGACTTTTATTTATGTTGCCCCGGTATTGAAACAGGTATCGATATAGTTTGATTTTTACAAGTATCATCTCAGAGTTTGAAGTCTACAATATTTGTGTTCCATTTGATTTTTTTCCTGAAATGAATATAAACTGGTTGAAATGAAAAGGTCATTCTTTGGGTCATTCTCCCAAGCTTTGGACTACCAAAAGTAGCGTGGTCAGATGTATAATTAAGAAATATGACGCTGGTAAAAACTCAGAGTTAACCCAAACCCTGAAGAACTGAAAGAAGGTCCCAAAGCTCTTTAACTGCATCATTGGCACTGTAAATAAAACATCAGGAGATTTGTAAAGCTGAAAAGAACAGTACACTGTTCAAAGTACCAAGACACAACCACTGTGTATGGGTCAGTGGTTTCCCAGCTGGTTTGGATAAGGTAGCTGACTTCTGTTATTTGATGCAGGTTATCTTAGACTCAGCTCTGCTCTCACATTATATTGTCCCATTCCTTCGAGGTTAGTCTTCCTGCAGTTATGTTAGTTTGGTTTAATTGGTTTGGTCCATCTCTGTTTTGGATTGGAAAGTCTTAGCTCCTTTCTGGATTGAATGTTCCGCCCTATAAAGACCCCTGTCCATTGCTGCTTCTGCAGAATTGAGGTAAACTTGCATTTATAGTGCAGCGGTGTTGGAGTGTCAGGATGAAGTTCTGTTATACCCCACCTCTATGTGTTTCTCCAGCCAAAGCTCGGCTAGCTGCATTGTTGATGCAAACGTACTCGCTTTGGACCCAAGGCACATCTTGTATTGCTTCTGCTCTAGACTTGAGTTGCAGTGGACGGGATGATAAATGTGAACAATTCCTGGTTCCTGACTGCGTAACACTTTCAAACCAGAATTTATCACTTTGGTGAACAAGTCCACGTCTTCCAACCCCCAGCCGAGGATCGAGGTGTCAAAACCTCCAGTCTTTAACAAGTCACTCTTAAAAACACAGGTGATCCCGAAGCCGTAATCCCGCCAGAAACCACTCTTCTTTGTGAGCACAAACTTGCTTTCTCTTGGGGTTCTCTCAGGATAGACTATTTTTGGATTGTACTGACTGAAGACGACGGGGAAATAGACCTGTCTACCTTGAACAGTGTTGTCTCTGCAGCGCTGCAGAGCGTCACCATTAAATATAAGATCAACATCACAGAAGAAGAGTAGAGTGTTGTTATCCAGCTGTGCAGAGCCCAGCTCCAGAGCTAATCCTCTTGAAAAGTTCCCTGTCATGGGGATAATGGACAGGTCAGCTTTGGGATACTTCTTGTGATAGTCTTTGATTAACTGAACGTGTCGTCCTCCGCTCTGACTGCTCTCACTGTCCACGAGGATGATGGACAGCTTTACATTTTGCTTGGGTATCAAACACACTTTCTCAAAGTTCTCCATGAAGCGGGTGAATGTGTCGTAGCGACCGGACAACGGGACGAGGATGTTGACCTTCCTCTGACTTTGCTCCCACACCTCCACAGTTGATTCGTAGACTTGGAAAGGTGACAGGAACTTAAGAGAGTTGGGCAGGAAAGACTGGGACTGGGACTCGGAGTTGATGGCGGCCACGAGTTCAGTCACATCCAACTCTTCGGTTTCGGTAAAGAAGGGTCGGCTGAAGGACTGCTGAAGGTAAGCGTGTCTCCTCACAGGCACAGTTATCTTACGTCCTTTATGTTTCTTGTACAGAAGCAGTAAGTCTAAGATGTATTCTGCACCGTGTATTGGATCCACCCTGTAGTATCCGTACTGGATCTCTTTAAAGTCAATAACTCGACCACGAGTTTTTGAATTCTCATTAATCATTTCCATGACCTGCACGATAATGTCTTCAAGAGCAGTCCGGAAAACGTTCCCAAGGTTGTGCCGAGACATCTTGTTCTGAACAGCGGAATAGATATGGCGTCCAGTCAGGAAGTCCCACTCAATGACATCATTTCTCTCGTTGGGTCGGTAAAGCATGTAGGATGGGGGTGATCCCAGTTGTTGGTCCTCCCACAGGACTTCTGTATCGCTGAGGTGACTCATGTCCAGGCCTTCCCGGTGGAGCAGGATGGTGCGGTACCGAAGTCTGGAGATCTCTCGGCTCAGCATGAAGTTGTGGAGTCGGTACTGGTAGGCGGGGTTTTTGTTTGGGTGGAGTGTGATGGCGTTGTGGATTTTGCTACTGCGAAGATCCTCAATGAAACCTTTCTTGTTCCGTTCGTAGTTCTCATAGAAGAGCTGCTGCATCTGTGAAGAAAGAAGCCATGACATGAGAACAAGTTTTGATCAAACTCAATTGCTGTGAACAGATAACTGGTTGAAACCTTTCTTTAGTAAAAGATGAACCTTGGGACTCCAGAAATCTTAATTATCACTGAGTACATTTACCTCATAAGACCAGACACACTGTGTTCCTCCGAAGCGTCTCACACAGCGGCCCACCTCCACATCCTCGTGTGTGGTGTACATCTCCCTCAGACAGGTGCTGATGTGAGGGACCATCCTGCGGAGAACCTCCCTGCTGAAGATCATCCCGGGGCCCCCCATGCAGAAGTTCTCTCCGGGCTCTAGGGCCAGTCTGCCCAGCTCCTCAGCCATCCCCAGACCGGTCTGACCAATGTAAAGAGGCTTACTGCTGTTCAGAGACCGCAGGAAGAGCTCCAGCTTCTCACCTAGAAAAGGGTAGAGATTAGACTTGATCATAACACAGTTCTCATGGGCTGAATAAGGTCTGAAACATCTGAAACAAGTTTTCAATGAATGTTACTTCATGTATCTGTCTTTTGGATAAGTCTCTCGGACTAGAAGTAAAAACAACCATGACAACTACACACAGACGCTATTAGACCTACAGCCAAAGTCTTTGGGGAAGACAGAGGTCTGAAGAGAGGAAAACTTCAGTCAGCTAGAGACTAGCAGAGACTCCAGGACACAGTAGCCGCCTTGCCATGCTAAGAAAGTCCTGCCTCTAAGATGAGTTCAAATTTAATTTGGAATTTTTAAGGCAAATTAAAAATGTATTAACTTGTCAAGCTGAAGAAACACATTATAAAACAAACGCCTGAAAGAAAATGACATCTTTGCACTCTGTGATTAACAGCATGCCTCGTGAATGTCGGTGCTTCAGCAAGCTGTTTTTCTCTCACTCTGACACACACACACACACACACACACACACACACACACACACACACACACACAAAAATGTATATAGCCATCTGATTCCAGGAATAATCACCTCTTATGTAAACATCATCGTCCGCCCTCATGAACCACTCGTATTTATCCAGGTAGTGGTCGTGGATGTACTTCAGCATCATGAATGACTTCTTCTGTGGTGGATACGCGTCGTCCACACCTTCCAGAGAAACCACTGGGAGGGGGCCAGGCGCGTAGACGGTGCCAGACCCTGCGCTCGAGAAGAACTCCACCTTCCCAGGTATGGAGCTCGCCCAGGTGTTGTACGCAGCCACTGCGCGAGACCGCAGGTATTTCTTAGCTGTCATCACGCCAACATAGAGGAAACGTTTGGGTCTGTTTACAGTTCTCCTAGTTTCTCCGGTACTGTTTCCTCCCAGGCTGAATCCTCTCAACTCCTCTGGACCGACCTGCGGACCACCCCGGTCTCTGACAGCCGGATCGGGAACTTTACCAGCAGAGGGGTCACTGAAGTACACACACTCTGGAGATTTTTTACGTTTACTCTCCAGAACCTGAGGAACGATGAGCCACGAGGACGCCGTGAATCCAAGAAAGACACCGAAAATCACAGTCGTCCATGATCTCCTGGACCTCAGAGCCATCGCTGTTTAAAGAAGGGGACACTGAGGACGGTTTTAACAAGTCTTATTTCTCCAATCAGAGACATGCCAGAGAGGAGGCACTCATACTGCACATGCTCAGTTAGACCTTCTCCCCCCAAGGAAGACATACAAACACATTTGCTTCTGCATGTTGGTATATGCTACAAGTATTTTAAACTGTTTTTTTTTGGCAAACGGTCTGAAACTTTTATACAAATGAATCTGAGCAGTCGTAGTTTGGATGCTTGTTCTGTTGACTGTTAAGCATGGGTCTAAATCCGTGTTTTTAGTCAAGTTTGATAGGATACAACATATTTATGAATGTTGAATAAAGGTCTATCAAACTGTCTAACACTGAAATCTGATATTATTTGTATGCTGGTACACCAGTTATTTAATAGTAACTAGTAACATTAACTATGCCCGGTGAAATGTGAGATTGAATGCATTTTTAACAAGTTGCAGTCTTCCCCAGGATAAAAAAAACAACATGTGGCTCCTCTGAGTCATTAACATGTTGAGGACAATATGTCACACATTACCATCTGATAACGGGATTGGTCATTAGCAGGCAGGTTAAGGTTAATAAATAAAAAACGTGTTGGTTTAGGGTTAAGTGCAGACAGAGTGCAGCCGTCCCCAGTGTCCCCTGCTCGGCTGTAGATGAGGAGAAGCAGCCCTTGTGTTCAGAGGTGCTGACGTGGTGGACACTTCCCTGCAGACCGTTATACCTGATGCACAAACACACACTTCACACCTTTGTTAGCATGAAATCACCGGGGCTAAAAATACACTCGGAACAGTCAGTCCCATCCTCACCCGGCTCTGCTGTCCCATCTGAAACTGGACCTCAAGCGGAACAAATATTTTACATCCACGTTTCAGTCCGGCTGAAAGAAGCGATGTCTCCTTTAGATGTCCTGGACCCGGAGGAATAACGTCCCAGCGAGTCTTTATGATCCTCCATCGCCTTGTTGTTGCACATTAGCATTTTTAACATGAAGCTAGTTCAAACATAACCGCCGCCATTGAAGCTCACGTTGATGATTCACCTTTAATATTAAATTAACGTCTCAACGGTGAATGTTTGAATTAACGGTCCGTCTTCACATCACGGCTCGGTAACTTGTCATCATTTAACATCTGTGTTCCGTTATTATCAAGAACAAGAGCACTTCCGAGAACACTTTTCACAATAAAAGCTTAACTTCACATCAGGACACGAAAACTGGATTTATACAATTTCTTACAGCAGCCATTTTATGAGAAATAACAGTTTATATGAATAATGTGTATATTGTCTTTAAAATAAATGATCGTTGTGAATATATAAGCCTAACCGAAGTGTGTTGGGGCTTTTATTCTGAAGGTTTTTTATTATTAGCACACGGGTCAGATTTTATCGCGACAAATAAAAAATAATAAATGTATTTTAAGTTTGGAGGAGTTCAGATTGAATGATATAATGTTTAGCCTTTTACTTGATATTTATGTATTTTTTCAAACATGCTCATAATTATTATGATATCTGACATTACGGGTCAGATGATTGAAAACTTTCATATTGTACAAAATATATATAATGATGATTATGATCAGTATTATTATTTTATAAAATAGGAAACACTATTAAGTCAAAGTGTAAAATGATATTGTTAAGTTCAGGGATTTGATGAAAGAGGAGATTAATTTTTGGACAATAATGTTTTGATAACAGGAAAAGTTTGTTGGCACATTTCTAAAAGTAGCATGACTAAATAAAACTGTTCTTTAATCCATAAAGAAACTGAGGGCGTGTGAATATCTCCATTTGTATCAATCTTAATGATAGACATACTGCTAAGTATTATTGTCTTTAATGCCTCTTTGTTGTTGTTGTTGAATTTTAAAAAGGTTTCTATTCAAATGATTTACTATAAAAATATATTGTGCCTGCAGCAACATTTTTCTGGTTAATCTTTAAAAAAAATAAAAAATCCCTTCATGAATCCTTCCTCCTAATGATTTGAGGTCTTGTGGTTAAACCATAGAGTGTAAACATTAAGGGTTGAACTGATCTGATGGATGCATGGAGATAAAACACAATGATGTCATGTTCTAGAAGAAAAAAGAGAAAATAAATTCTGATTCAAGTGATGAAAATAAAGATGTTATGAAGGTTGGAGGTTAGTTATTACTTTGTGTACTGGTTTGCCTCGCCAGCAGGGGGCAGCAGAGTCAAAGTGGTGTTAAATTGAATCCCCCTCAGCAGGGCAGTTTGAGTTTAGTTTGGTTTATTTGTTTATTGTTTCTGAACAGTCCCCTTTAATTAACTACAGTGAAAGGAGCAGCTTTAGACTTTACGGCTAACTTCCAGCTGTAGTCTCCGGCCAGTTTTCCCAGTCAGATGTCTGGTCTGTTGACAAAATGAATCGTTTTTACTTCCAGGACTTTTCCTAAAGGGTATTAATGTGTAAAATGTTTTTTGTAGTAATAAATGAAGCCGAGGAATGTCAAATATTCTATTCAATGAGATGCACATACATTATTGTTTTACAGCTTTCAATAACAATAAAGGAATCATTTCCTTCTATGACAAATAAAACCCGGACTGGAGGAACCCGTTTGTGGTCCCTGGGGTAAATTGAACTTTTACTGCCCCTCCTGTCTGAATGTATTGAATCTCTTCAAAGTTCTCGTGTAGCACAAAGAACACAACGTAAAGAAAAGAGCATGGCCGCTTTATTGTTTGCATTATTTGCCAAAGCAGTTCTTCTATACTGTAAAAACAGTCTCTGCCACTGTTTTTTGTTTGTTTATAGGATAGAGTGGAAACCCAAGAGGATAAATTCAGTGACTGGATTTAGTTGAGGTGACACCCCACCTGTCACTTAAAGAGGCCACGCCCCTAATTCTACATCGCATTAAGCCTTAGTATAATGTATAAACATTCAGCCCGTGCAGTTGAAGAGAGAAATTAGCTCTAGAGACCCAAACTGTTTTTAGGCTGTAAACATGTTTATTTTAACATGGGGCTCTATGAGGACTGACTCACTGCAGGAGACAGACTCTAGTGGACACTGGAGGAACTGCAGCTGTAAAGTTGGACATTTTAACATGGGGCTCTATGGGGACTGACTCACTGCAGGAGACAGACTCTAGTGGACACTGGAAGAACTGCAGCTGTAAAGTTGGACATTTTAACATGGGGCTCTATGAGGACTGACTCACTGCAGGAGACAGACTCTAGTGGACACTGGAGGAACTGCAGCTGTAAAGTTGGACATTTTAACATGGGGCTCTATGGGGACTGACTCACTGCAGGAGGCAGACTCTAGTGGACACTGGAGGAACTGCAGCTGTAAAGTTGGACATTTTAACATGGGGCTCTATGGGGACTGACTCCCTGCAGGAGACAGACTCTAGTGGACACTGGAGGAACTGCAGCTGTAAAGTTGAACATTTTAACATGGGGCTCTATGAGGACTGACTCACTGCAGGAGACAGACTCTAGTGGACACTGGAGGAACTGCAGCTGTAAAGTTGGACATTTTAACATGGAGCTCTATGAGGACTGACTCACTGCAGGAGACAGACTCTAGTGGACACTGGAGGAACTGCAGCTGTAAAGTTGGACATTTTAACATGGGGCTCTATGGGGACTGACTCACTGCAGGAGACAGACTCTAGTGGACACTGGAGGAACTGCAGCTGTAAAGTTGAACATTTTAACATGGGGCTCTATGGAGACTGACTCACTGCAGGAGACAGACTCTAGTGGACACTTTCTCAGCCCTGGGTACTGACTTAATGGAAAAAGTTGAGTAAATGAAAACGTATGGAATGTAAAGGGGGTGGAAATAGCTCAGTCTGGAGGGACTTGAGTCGAACAAGAGGGTCACCGATTCAAATCCCGGTGCGGACTAAAGTATGGAAGTTGGTCTGGTGGCTGGAGAGGGGCCAGGTCACTTCCCAAGTACTGCCTAGGCGCCCTCGAGCAAGACATCAAAACCCCAAAAGCTCTGTTGTGCTCCCTGTAGCAAAACCACTCTGACATCTCTCCTTTAATGCATGTCCACGGGTCCTGTTTGTGCATGTGTGTGTAATTCATGTCCATATGTGAGAAGCATGTCTCTCACTAACAGAGTGTAAAACCAGAATGTCTCCTCTGGGATTAATAAAATAAATAAATAGATAAGATGTATGTATGTCCTCTTAGGGCTTCCATAGAAACTTCTTTTTGTGGCTTATTTAGATTTAAGTACATCGTGTTTGGACTCATTTAGCCTGTTTGAGTCAGAGAGCATTAATAACGTGTTAAAATGCAGCTTTCAACTGCTTTTACAATCTCAGAAATTAATTTTATTCACATCAAACAGGAACATCATTTATTTCTTGTTTATTCAACGACTCTAAGTGTAAATAAATATCGTTTTTAATTTCAAATCGGCGATATGTTAATAATTAATAATAATAGGCTTATAAGACACATCAACTTCTGTTATAATACAATGTGAGGGAGTGTGACAGCCTGTGATTGGCGGAGAGGCCGGTGACGTCACGCGTACTGTCCGGTCCGTGTTTTGAGAATGGGAGAAAGTTTGTCAGTGTGTGGATGAGACTCTGGGTGAACACTGAGACACACAGCGGCTGTCAATGAGCTGAGCTGGAGGTTTTGAGGACTCTGAGGAGGAGGAAACACTGCGAAACTTGAAAGAATTGAAACTTTGGATTTATATCTTCGTTAAAGGACGGACCGATGAGCTCAGGCACCGCCGGCTTTCTCTCATAAAGAAGGTAAAAGGTTTCTCCTCGTTCAGGCGGTGTGATGATGGGACCTGATCTCACATCTGATCATATCTGAACAGTTAGTGTTGTTACAGTGCGGACAATCCAGTCTTTGAACGCACCATGGTTTCAACAATGATTGTTTTCTAAAATGAAAAACAGAAGTTGCTTTAATTTAATCTAAAAACAAGAAGTTTCTGCCATCTTTACAAACTCCAGAGTGTGGAGGCAAAGATGGAAGATATATTCAATCATGAACAAGACTTCAGAATCATCATCACCACTTCTTACTCTGCTCAGGTGTCTGTTTAAGGTTTTAACTCTTAAAACATTAAACATGTCAGGCCCCTGCAGAGACCTTTAGAGGGGTCAGCTGCTCAAAGTGAACAACTACACAAATTAGTCAATTTATCGATTGGTCGATCGAAAACAGTTCATTTGTAAGAATTCATTGAAGTAATACGGAGTCCATTAGGTGTTTCAGTCATTTTTAAATCAAAAGCTTCAGATATTTGATGGTTATGAAGCTGATGAAGGTGTTATCTGGTCTTAACTCAGCATATCTGCATCAATTGATGAGCAGCTGGTTGTGTTTTTTTTGTTTTGTTTATTATCGTCCCCACAAAGCAGCACTCATCTCCCAGCTTCATCCCCCCCTCTGAAAAAAATAGCAGCATTTCCATTGTGACTCGTTCATCCATTACAGGCCGACAGTTTTTAGGGCTGGAAATCACTGAATGTCTTTTATGTTTGGACTAAAAAGTCCAGCAGAACTCGGTGAAGCTGTTTGCTGTCCTGATAAAGATATGTAACACAGATTCTGGGTTTGGGAGATTCTGTGTGTTGTGCAAATATTCTGCAAAATGGCTCTTTTTACACATTGAATGCAGTTTAAAGTTGTGAACTCTGGTTAGTTTTTGCACATGGTACAGACGTGTATGGTATATTGGCACGCTGAGATTTCCTCGACTGCAACGCTTTGGTATCTCGAGGATCGTGCTCATCGTAGGAGGAAGATTGTGGTAGAAAGAGAGGTTGCACTTGCACACAAGTTCTTCCTGTTGTCTCCATCCAAAGCATTTTGGTCCTGAGATCAGAGAATCTTTTTTACATGTCTGGCCAAACTAAGTATCTCTTTACATTACAGAGAGAATGACAGAAAACAAGTAGAAGTCAGTGTGAGGAAGGTTTAAATTAGACCCTTTAACGTGCAGTAAACTTGGTGACTCCTTCTGAGAGTAGTCATTATAAGATGTGTAATCTGTGGTCATAAAGGAATGGACGCAAGCAGCAACACAACTCAGTCAGGCGGGTGTTAAATGAGGGTGTTAGATAGTTTCTCAGTTGGTCTTACGGGGCCCAAAGAGTGCCAAGAGAATTTCCTTTCAGAGGTCTGAACGGTTGATGGATTCATTCATGCTTTCATGTTGTTTATTAAAATCTCTGACCTGACGTTGATGCTCATCAGACCAGGCAGCTTTTCCAGGTCATTACTGTCCTTGTTGTGTTCTTGTATTGTTCTGGAGAGCCTGTGCAGCTTCAGTTTCTTGTTTTCTGCTGACAGAAGAAGCACAAGGTGTGTTTTCTTTCTCCAGGGTTTGAAGTGTCGTCCCAACAAAGATGCTCTTCTACCTGCAAAGTCTAAGAATTCCCCAAAGGATCGATAAAGAACGTTTATTTCTGACTGTGACATCAGGTGTGTCTTTGAGTTATGGTGTCTTTTTCTCTTCTTTAACTGGTCTGACTATTCCTCTTTGTACTCTGCAACCAACAAGACATTTCCACTCCGAGATCTGCTGCTGCTCGCTGGATGTTTTCTTTGCTTTCTCAATCACTTTGTAAACCCAACAGACGGCTTCGTAGAGGACCTCTTTGCTTTCTCTGAGTCTATTGATGGTTTGATTTTTAGCTTTGTAGTTTCACCTCTGATTTTGTCTTTCGGCTTCCCCAGTTCTGGTTTTGCAATGTGATGACATGTTTTCCTTTCTGTGCACTGTCACTGTCCTCTTTCTGAGCTGAAGCTGTTGAACATTTATGTTTCCTTGTTTGGGAAAAAAGACATGCAGCATGATATTTATATGCTCAGGTTTTCAGGGTTTTTTCTTCATTGTTATCATTGTCTGTTATTGTGTACAGACTGTAAATACGACGGTCACAGATTGTGTGGTGATGAAGGAGTGGGTGAAGCACCAGACTTTTTATCCCGGAAACAAAGGACTTTGGATGTCTTATTTTAGTTGGGAAATGTTTTTGTTTACTTTTTGTTGGACACAAAAGAAAATCAACTGACATGATCAACTGTAAAATGTGAGTACATTTCAAAGCTTCTGGACGCTCATCCTCCTATAAAAACTTGTTTTGCCAAATACTTTCAAGTGTAGAGCAAATAACAACAACAGCCATGTTGGGTTAGGATCTCCTTTAGGTTGTTCACAGTAAAAAACAAGTTGGCCATAATTTTTTTTTTAAGATTTACTTTGGGGCTTTTTATCCCTTTAAGTATCGATTGGAGTAGGACAGTGGATAGAGCCAGAAATCAGGAGGAGAGAGAGAGTGGGGCATGACATGCTGGATAGGAGCCACAGGTTGGATTTGAACCCGAGCCTTTCGTTTGGAAGACCGCAGCGTCTGCACATGGGGCCATGAGCACTAACCACTAGGCGACTAGCGCCCCCTACAAATCAGGCTTTTTCTGTGTGAGATTGTTACACTTGTGATGGTTTATTTTATCACTGCTGTGTTATGTCCATCTTTCTGGCATCGGATCTTTGAGATTTAAAGTATTCTATGTGCAACTGGGGTCTTTTTACAGTCCTGAGCCGCGGACTTTCATGCATTGCAGAGCTGCTCTTTAAATCCTGCATATGGACCCCTTGTGATTTCCTCGCAGTATAAACATCTTTTCCAAATGCAGCACCTGTTCCTGTGAGAGACTCGCTGCAGAAAGACTGAACAAATAAGACCCCAGAGGCTTTAATGGGGCTAATAAGTTGCACCTGCCAAAATCACACACACAAACACACACACACACACACACACACACACACACACACACACACACACACACACACACACACACACACACACACACACACACTTTCCCAGACCACCAACTGAAGTGTTGTGAGAGTGAAACTGTGGGGAAAGTTTGTTGCCTGTCAGATACAAACATGTGAAGAACTATTTTTGCTGTCTTCTGTTTTGTATTTGGAAGATGCCAGTGTGGGAAAGTGTGCTGTGGAATGAACCAGTGCTCCCAGTATGCAGCCCAAACGAGAATTCTCTTTAATATCGTTACATACCGCAGCTTAGCCTGGTTTAGAGGTCACATACAGACAGATTATTAAGTGTCTAAATGGTCTGTGCTTCATGGCCTCTGTCAGGATGATTGATGCTTTGGAGCTTTTTAAAATGTTGTAGCACTAGTCATGACTGTCTACAATGAGTATGAAGCTCGAGTCCCGCTGGCTGTGTTGTTGTCAGAGCCGTGTTTACATGGACGGGACGGCCGGCTCCTCCCCTTGTGTATAAAAGCTGTTTTAGTCAAGGACTAGAGAGAAGAAGAAGAACATACTCACTGATTATTTGGATGTCATGTAAGAGTCACGGTCATTCTGTGTACATTTACATGTGAAGCTACGAGCTAACTAAAGAGCGCTAACATTAGCATGCTAACACAACAATGCAGGACACAGGTGATTGCAGCTCAAGCAAAGGACGACCTTCGTCCGCCTCTTGCGCTAAACTCCTTTGTGCGAACTCAAGTGAAGGGGGGTTGGAGGTGTCAAAATCATGTATGTCATCATCAGCATAAAATCATAAAACACACAGAGCTGCAAGTTTACATGGTTGGACAATAAAAGTAATGTGAAGCTATCGCCCCGGGTTCTGGAAAATTCTGATGAGTTGTTAACATTTTAAAGACTTAACAATTACCAGGCGGGGCGCCGGATGGTCTGACTCCTGCGGTTATGTTGTGCGCCCCATGTACAGAGGCTATAGTCTTCATTGCAGTGGCCATTGGTCCGAGTCCAACCTCGACCTTTTGTCATCTCCCACTCTCTCGTCCCAACATCTCCTGTCTCTCTTCAGCTGTCCAATCCAATAAAGGCAAAATGCCCCCAAAAAGATATCTTTCAAAAAATAACCTTCAAGTGTTTTTGTACTGAAGTAAAAGTTGCAGGGGTTCAAGAATGGAGCCTTGAGGGACACCACAACTCAGACTATGTCCACATTGGGACATTTAGATTTTACTACTCTTATTAATAACTGTAATTATTTATGAATGTGAAGTCGACCACTGCTGCTCAAGGCTGATGTTGTTTGTTTCCTTCACGAGTCACAAGTTAGGGGCATGAAATATGAGCATGACACGTCTTGACTGATCAGACCCAGTCAGCATGCTAATGTAGATCTGCATCATCAAGTTTCTGTCTCTGCACTAAAACAAAACACTGTGTTTTAAAACTGAAACACGTCAGCACTGTTTATGACTAAAGAATTATTCAATTAAATCTTACTGACTTGTGTTACAGCATCAGAGTTAATATTAAACCCACTGCAGGATGACACATACTGTGTGTGTGTGTGTGTGTGTGTGTGTGTGTGTGCGTGTGCGTGCGTGCGTGCGTGCGTGCGTGCGTGCGTGTGTGTGTGTGTGTGTGTGTTTCCCCAGTGAAAGTCAGCTCGCACTGCAGGAGACTCACAGCTGAGTGAGTGAGATGAAAAGCCAAAACACAGCGGGGCTAACACAATGAGACAGGCACCGCACACACACTCACACACACACACACACACACACACACACACAAACGCAGCTGTGTAATCGCAGACGCTTCAGTCAGCCAATCAGAAGTGGAGGATGATTTTTTACAAAACAGTAGAAACATGGCGACGTCTTCCAGTCGAGGTTGTCATCACAGAAAGTGTTCGATAAGACAGAACGAGTTTTTTTATTGTGATGGTTCTACGTTATTTACCAACAGCTGCAACAATAAGAATCATAAGAACTTTAATAAATAAAAACATAAATCTAGACGACTTTAATCCTCACGTCAGAGAAGTTGTTTTCCGTTCTGTACGTCCTCTGTAAATATGGTTATCGTTTCAGTAAATGACGGGCTCAGGCTGTCACAGTAAACACTCTGCGGTCAGAAGTGTAAACTGTAATCACACTAAGCTGAACTGTGTCAGACTTTCTCGACAGTCAGCTGGACGACTTCTTCATCAGCTTCAGCTGTTGTTTTTCAGACACGACCAAAGAGACGCGATGGGAAACACACTTTCACCCACTTCTCTCATCAGACACCCATGAACGGAGAAAACACACAGAGGAGGAATTACAGTCAAGAATTCCAAACAAGTTTACAGATAAAGTCAGCAGCTAGTTTCTGAAAAATAAAATACAGACTTATCCTAAAGTAAAGCTCCTCCGTACATGTGTGGTGCTGACTGTTTCTGCAGAGACCCTGTCCTCTGACTGGATTTTACTGTTCTGGTTTGTTTCGGTTGACTCAGGACGTTTCTGTGCGGGGAGCTGGTGTGTTTCCTCCAGCCAATGATAGCGCAGCAGGTGAGTTTAGAAGTGGATACAATTCAGGGATTGGACGCCATTCAAACCGGCGACGTGGACGTAGCGGCAAAGAAGACAAAATATAATCACAAACACCAAGCGGATAAAGCTCGTTCTAAAACGAGGGTGAACCTTGTGTTGGCTTTTACCCGTGGACGTAGAGTTGTCTGCTTCCTGTTGGACAGGCAGGTGACAAACACCAGCGGTTAGCTTGTGCTAGCATGCGTTAGCTTGTAGTGTAGGTACAAGCAGTAAACGCACACACTACGTCCTGCAGTGAGTGTGAGCTCATTTGATTTGACCTTTTCTGTAAAAACATCCGGTCTGATTCTGGTCAGCTCAGTTAGAGGACCAACAGCTCAGTGATCACTTCACATGTTTAACCCAACACTTCATCGTTTACCTTAAGCAAAGAATGTACAGATACAAAGAGAAGATCACACATCTTTCAACATTGTTCTTTGGCAACATCGCGATGCTTCCTGCAGTTGAAACCAGGCCTCAGGACCTGCATGTGTCCTCAGATACATATGAGTACTCAGCCTGAGAGCGGCCTTTGTTGGGTCCTGGAGGGACTTCAGACGCAGGTCTCGGTTCCTGGCAGCTCTTTGTGAGTGGACAGAGCGGCGTCGACGCTGCGCTGCCTGGAACTGTGTATCAAAGTGGAGCAGCCCGGTCTAATCCCCTCCATTAGGGTTTGTGTGTCTGCAGCCCTTTCACACACACAGCATGCTCCTTGTTTGTGCAGCGGTGCAGTTGTCCCGTGTGGGTGGGGGGGTTTCGGCGTTGGTGGCTGCAGCTGTGCCCACTCTTTGCTCAGTGAAACCAGAGAGGACGGGCCCTGCTTGCCCATAAAGCGCCTGCACAGACACACTGTCAGCAGACACACACACAATGGAGACGACCTGCAGGCTTCTCCATCAACCAACAGTTTCCAAAAGAGGAGAGGGAGGAGACGCAGAGCTCACCGCGATGAGACTCATCAGGCAGCTGGAGTGATAAAGTGGATCTGGTTCTGTATTCAACAGCTGCTTCTGTGTCATTAAGGAAGAAGAACAGACACAGAGATAAATCCTAAGAGATCTAAATCATGCTTTCATACTTGATCTGCACTGAAAATTTTGTTACGTATTCACTGGTAGGACAGGACATGCAGTGAGTCTGAAAAACACAAAGCAACGTGAATTTTTGCACGGCTCAGTGTCACACAAAGTCATTATCCAGGCAGGTTTGTTTACATGCTAATGTGCTCTGGGTTGTTCCAGTGACATCGATCTTGTGCATACATAGTTTTGATTTGTGTTCGGGAAGCCTGACAGCGTTCAGAGTCTCCTCAGGATTGTACGAGAAACACTGGATCCAAACTCCATCCATTAAACGATCATTTTAAAAGTGGTTTTCCTGTCATCTTGCAGAAAGAGCTGACAAATCATGAATTCAAGCTTTTTACAGATCCTCATCATGATGCCGTTATTTCAGCTTCCTTTCTGCCCGTTTATTGTCATGAAATCAAAGTCATATCGGTTTATTTTGGACTCATGTTTCTGCAGTCAGACAGATTTCAACCGACTTTATTGTGACTTGTTAGATACAACGAAACTGTCAGTCAGTGGAGACAGAGACAGGAGCTCCACAGCGGAGACAGAACGTCTATCAGAGAAATCCTGGTACTGATCCTAGCTAACAGGTCATCAGACTGGGACCTGGTACTGATCCTAGCTAACAGGTCATCAGACTGGGACCTGGTACTGATCCTAGCTAACAGGTCATCAGACTGGGACCTGGTACTGATCCTAGCTAACAGGTCATCAGACTGGGACCTGGTACTGATCCTAGCTAACAGGTAATCGAACTAGGACCTGGTACTGATCCTAGCTAACAGGTCATCAGACTGGGACCTGGTACTGATCCTAGCTAACAGGTCATCAGACTGGGACCTGGTACTGATCCTAGCTAACAGGTCATCAGACTGGGACCTGGTACTGATCCTAGCTAACAGGTCATCAAACTGGGACCTGGTACTGATCCTAGCTAACAGGTCATCAGACTGGGACCTGGTACTGATCCTAGCTAACAGGTCATCAAACTGGGACCTGGTACTGATCCTAGCTAACAGGTCATCAAACTGGGACCTGGTACTGATCCTAGCCAACAGGTCATCAGACTGGGACCTGGTACTGATCCTAGCTAACAGGTCATCAGACTGGGACCTGGTACTGATCCTAGCTAACAGGTAATCGAACTAGGACCTGGTACTGATCCTAGCTAACAGGTCATCAGACTGGGACCTGGTACTGATCCTAGCTAACAGGTCATCCAACTGGGACCTGGTACTGATCCTAGCTAACAGGTCATCAGACTGGGACCTGGTACTGATCCTAGCTAACAGGTCATCAGACTGGGACCTGGTAATGATCCTAGCTAACAGGTCATCAGACTGGGACCTGGTACTGATCCTAGCTAACAGGTCATCAGACTGGGACCTGGTACTGATTCTAGCTAACAGGTCATCAAACTGGGACCTGGTTCTGATCCTAGCTAACAGGTCATCAGACTGGGACCTGGTACTGATCCTAGCTAACAGGTCATCAGACTGGGACCTGGTACTGATCCTAGCTAACAGGTCATCAGACTGGGACCTGGTACTGATCCTAGCTAACAGGTCATCAGACTGGGACCTGGTACTGATCCTTGATCTGTCAAACCAAAGCCGATAAACAAGTCGTACAAGTAACCCCCAGAAATAAAAACATTAAAATCTCAGTAAATGCTTTAAGTCACTTCTGTAAACACACTGAGCCATCTGAAGAAGACAAACTGCTCAAAGATAAAGTTTCAGAGCTTGTTTTTACAGTGTCTTTCCTTCAGCCTTGTTTCCGTCCTCAGTCTCTCTGTGAAAGTCCAAACAGGTGATGTGACAGGACTACTGATGCTCAGGATGTTTTGTTTGGAAGTTGACCGAGCAGACGGGGAAATATGCTCTGCTGAAAGACGGAGAGAAACTAAAAGGGGCTGGATATATAAGGGAAAACAGAGCGAGGGTCGGGTTTTCTGAGTCCTTCTGCTCCTCCTGAAGCTACTTCATTATGCATCTGTTTTTCAGAATGTTCTTCTCAGCTCCGTTCCTTACACCCTGCATGTCTAGCTGCATGTGGCATTGATATGAAGGCAATCGCTGTAATCATAGCGTCAGACTCGGTTGCTTCTTTCACCCTTTCCACGTCCTTCGTTCCCCCTGAGAGCCCAGACTCCCGTCCCAACAGTGAAAACTTCACACCGTGTGTACAGGAAGATGTTAGAGGCAGCCTGCTGAATTTACTAGAAGTTTTCAGGAATGTAAGGCAGTCTGAGGAAGAGCGTGTTGGCTCGAAACGTCACGTCAATAAATCCTTTAAACCGGAGCTCCTTAGTGTTAGTATCTTGTTTGCTTCTTTTTTACCTCAGGAATGTAGGATTTAAATCAACTTGTTAAAAATCCTTAAAAAAAGAAGTGCATTGGCAGATTGAAGTCCGTGATGTCTGGACAAACAGTACATCAGCTCTGTATAGTTTTTGGTTTGAATACAGGACGTTACAGAGATGCCGGCCGACCTCGACTAACCGAGTGAAGAAGACAGATTTCTGGTTGAAACCCACAGAGAAACCAGCGCTTCTCATTTTGTTCCTGGAAATAGAAAAGACAGTAAACAAAGCTCACAATAGAAACTCTGACTTTTAATTCTTTCAAACCACAAGATGCTCGAGACGGTCTGTGATCAGCAGACTGTTACTCACAACCTCCAACACACCTGCTCAACGTGTGGGGAAATGTGTTAAAAAAATGCAGAGTAGATTTTCACATTTCCCTTTTCTGTTTCAGTTTCCTTTCAGGAGAAAAGTAAGGTTGGCAGAGTGTTTCTTTTCAAGCTGCTGTGTCCTGTAGTTTGCTGTAAATCTACATAAGAAGCTTTCAAACTGCTGAATGTCACCAGAGCTCTGCAGAAGAAACAACACTCTGACTGAAGTCCTGTAAATGTTCTGAACGAATGATCTCAGCTGTGTGAGAGAGAGCCGAGTCTCTTCATGTTTGTGGTTTTAGTGATTTGAACCGGGTCAAGTTGATGATATGACCCACATTTGTTTTAAAGAAATCTAACTGCAAATATGTCCCTGATTCATTCTCTTGTTTTTCTCAATGCAAAATGACGTGGATTGTTTTTAAACATGTTGTGTTGAAGAGTTTTGATGTATTGAAGATTTTGACAACCTTGATGACCGATGCATTCAGAAAGATTAACAGCCTGCAGATTCAGGCGGCTGTGGCTCAGTTGGAGTCGGTCGTCTCTCCACTGGAAGGTTGGGGGTTCGATCCCCAGCTCCTGCAGCCACGTGTTGATGTGTCCTTGGGCAAAACACTGAACCACAATTTGCTCCCGCTGCTTCGTCTGCAGGGTGTTAATTTGTCTGCATGGATGAGTTCATACTGATGGACTGTTTACACAGCAGCCTCTACCATCAGTGTGTGAATGTGACCTGCGGTGTAGAAGTGCTTTGAGTAGTCAGAAGTATAGAAAGTTGCTATGCAAGTTTTATGTGTTACTGCAGTGAGCGGGGGCTGATGACGTTTATGTCCAGTTCACTTTTCATATATCACAGTTGAGTTTTATTTTCTGGCTTTATATCGAACATGAATCCTGTGTTACTTTTACATTTGTGTAACAAACACTGTAAGCTGAAAGCAAATAGATTGAATAAGAATTCAGAAATAAATCAGCTTCTTGTAAACTTCTCACACCTGCACAAAGCTCCTGCAAACATTTACAGGGTGAGCTGCATGTTGAACACCAACAGATGATTATTTTATCTGGACTTTCTCCTGCCGGCCGCCTGGTAAGAATTTCTGTGTGTAATCAGGGTGAACTGATGTGAGCAGCTGATACAATCTTCATGGGCGTAATAAAGCAGATTCAGATCCTTCTCTTTTTAAAAGCATGTTTTTTCCACTCTTAGATTGTTACTGTGAATATGTGCATTTACACGTAACGTCGACCTAAAGGCAAAAAACTGTCATTTTAGCAAAGCACTCTGTTCCTTCGTCTGCCACGTTGGATATGTTTCAAACATTATGGGCTTATGCAGCATCCTTAAGGTCACGTCTCACCTCCTGACCCCTCTCATCCCACGTGGAGAACTTCACACTGTGAGGGGCGTGTGAGTGAAAACGCCTCAGGTGTTAGTGAGTTTATTTAATTTGTGTTGTGCTCGACATGGTGAAGGCTTCATAAGAATCTGACCTGATGTACTGACTAGGGAGTTCAGAGCAAAGACTTTCAAACACTGACTTCCTTCCACCTTTGTGATGAACTTAAAATCCACACGTCTTCTTCAAAGTCTTTAGAAACTAGCTTCTTTGTTGAAGCTCTTTTGTTTGATGTCTTAATATTTCATGAGCAGACAGTAAACTCGTGTCTCCTCTTCCTCTCCCGTGTGCAGGTGCAGCAGCTCTGTCCGAGATGGGCGTGTCTCCGCGCTGCAACAGGACCGTCCTATTGGCTGTGTCCTTCTGCTTCCTGCCCTGCATCACTTCCTCCCTCAACCTAGAGGACCCGAACGTCTGCAGCCACTGGGAGAGGTCAGTCACAGGATGCTTTCTTTTTTTAAATCAGGGGGGCTGTGTCGCAAACGGAAATCAATTCACTACTCATTTCTGTTCCTGGAGAAAAATGAGCACAAACATAAGATCCACCTCTTCATGGATCATCTATTACAGCTCTTCTACATCCTGAGGTTGTTAAAAATGTTCCATACTTTAATACTTTTTGAAACCACTTGTCTTAAAACAACACAATCTGTTATTTTAAGTGTCGAAAAGACGTACCAACGCTTTAAAAAAACTACAGATTATTCTGCAGACAGGTGGGAACACAAGGCGAGCACTCCTGGTTTGATTACAGCATTAAGTTCGTTTAATAGACGATCTTATTCCTGTGTCTTTACATTTCAGAAGTTCTAAGATATTTAAAGCCATTACGAGTGAAATGTAGGGGTGTTTAAAAAGTTGACTTAATCCGATTACTGAAAGAACAAGCAGCTTGGAAACACATTAAGCAACTTGTAAAAGACGAAATGTGGTGGCAGATTTCTCAGCTGTATTCCTTTCACTGACTAATCTGAAGAAACAGCTGCAAACGCGCTCCGAGGCGCCCGACGATGACAGAGAGAGAGAGAGAGAGAGAGAGAGAGAGAGAGAGAGAGTCAGACGGCGACGTGGGAGTTAAAAGACGATCACAAAGGAGAGGAGAATGTGAAACTACGACAAGGTAGTGACGTACACCATCGTGACCTACGCCGTCGTCAGCACTACATACGTACGTGTAAATTAGTGTGTCTGCGTAGCTCTGCAATCCTTCGTCTACTAACGCTAGTTGGCAATGCATATACCGCCACACTCTCTGCTTGTTTGTGTTCAGGAAACCATGGCGACCTAAACTGAGCGTATCATGTTGGAGATGGAGCTGATAAATGTGGAGCAGCAGTTGATGATTCTGCCTCGTAGTGTTTTTCCTTCTGCAGAATTTTGGAACCTGCAGCAATACCGGAAATGTTGTAAATGCAGGAAATACGATGCTACCCAAACGACCAATCACAGAGCTTCAGAATCAGACTCAGAATCAGAATCGTGTTTATTGCCAAGTACATTTACACATACAAGGAATTTGTCTTGGTGTATTGGTGCAAAAAACAAAAAACAGTTAACAGGGAAAAACAGCCAAGAAAAAGCAAGAACTTAAATAATATAAAAAATAAGAAATTTACCAATATAAACAATAGAATTTAAAAAATGTCAAAAAATAAAGAATAATAATAAAAAATAACAAAATCTACAAGCTGCAATGGAGTGCATGTGAGAAAAGAATGTAAAGTCCAGTGAGCGTTAATGTAACGCATAAAAACAGTTTCAGCCTTCACATCACTGTGATCTTGTGGTCTTCGTAGTTTCGAGGGGTCGTTACATCTTTGAGGAGGTGCACGTCAGGTTAGGCTTCTGCGCAGGTACAGGGCCACGCTAACCTACGGTACGATGCTCCGCCGCAGATTCGACACATTTGTATAAATCAGGCTTTAAAATCAATCGGGATAAATTCAACCCATTCACCTGAAAATAACTTTTTAAACACTCTTGCAAAATAAAATAAAAGCTGTGTTCCAAACAAGTAAACAAATAATCAGTCTTCATTTCTGATTTCACACATTTTTGAGTTCTTCTGGCCCGCGGCTCGGACCGAGAGATAATCAGTTGTGACTAATCAACTGGAAATGTGCTAACTAGTAACGGTCTCTGTTTATGTCTATATTTAGATTCCAAATTAAAACATCTTCCTGGTAAATTAACTTCACAGAAATAAAACATGCAGACATTTTTAGTACCCGTATAATTCAACTTTTCAGGCTCGGCCATTTTAGAGACTTCTTACGGAATTTTTTAAAAGCAAAATTCCCTTTCTCAAAAATATTGAATTATAAAAAACACGTTTTCAACAACCGGTGTAAATAAGTCTCAGAGCTCCTCAAAACATGTGTGTGAAGTGTCTTGTTCTAAATCCACTCTGATCCTGTATTTGATCATGCCTATAAACCCCTCTATTTCAGCCCTGCTCAGAACAGGCTGTTTCTGTGTCTGTAGCTTTAAATGTAAATGAGCTGTGTCTGACCACGCCCCTCTCTGGAAGGGCTTGGGTGGCTCGGGCTTTCTCGCTCCATGCCCTATTGCAGGGGTGGCCAACCCGCGGCTCTCGAGCCGCATGCGGCTCTTTGCCCGGTCTCATGCGGCTCCTCAGTTCATATCGAATTTTGTGTGTTCTTTTTTGTGTTCGTGTTTAACATTGCCCGTGCGCGTTAGTAATTCACACATACTCCGTGCACGCCGCGGTCCGTCAGTGCCCCGCACTACGCTGTACTTAGCTGCCACTCTAGTCAACGCTGCGGCCCGCCTCCGGAGCGTGCCACTGCGCCCTGCTCCGTTTCAAACACGCTGCGAGTCTAGTTTCGACGGAGTACGCTGCAGGCACGCGTCAAGTTGGACAGAATATGACAACCCCGACAGGAAGTCAGACAAGGAAACGCACAAAACATCCGGTCAATTTCAAAATAAAACACAATATACTGAATCGCGATGATTTTCACGCATTTTGTTCTGTGGAGTGGATGCTATTGTAAATTGTATGTTTTTGTTTGTGGACTTGATTGAACTGAGAGTTTGTGTGTGTGAGACAGTGCACACAATATTCATTGGTGACAATGACTGGCCTGTGGTCTTAGTTAGTTTTAAGTCCATTTTTGGTCAATATCATGTTGGTGTGTGACATTTACAGTAAATGTGGCTGAGCAGAGGTATGTGTCTGTCTGTGTGAGGTTGTGTGTGTGTGCGTGTGTGTGTGTGTGTGTGTGTTTGCGTGCGTGTGTGTGTGAGTGTGTGTGTGTGTGTGCGTGTGTGTGTGTGTGTGTGTGTGTCTGTCTGTCTGTCTGTCTGTCTGTCTGTCTGTCTGTCTGTCTGTCTGTCTGTCTGTCTGTCTGTCTGTGTGAGGGTGTGTGTGTGAGAGTTTCAAGGCTATTGTTAATTTTTAGATTTGAAAACTGTGTGAGAGAAATAGAGATGAACGTGGAGGAGGACGAGAGTGCGGGAGGGACAGAGAAAGGCAGAGAACAAAAGAGAGGGGAAGTGACAGGGGGGTGTTCGTGTGTGCCTTTGTGTATGATGTGGCTCTTCAAAGTAACACAGTAGAAAATGTGGCTCTGGTTGGCCACCCCTGCCCTATTGTTTACGGTGAGAAGGCAGACTCAGAGGGCAGAACAAACACCTAGCTGTGGGAGTGTCACCCACCTGGGGGAGGGGTTACTGCCCTTTGTGATGTCATGAAGGGAAAATCTCCAAACGGCCTGTTTGAGCACACATTTTCTGAAAAGTGGAGCAGGCAGAAGACGGAGAGGATGGACTTTTCTCATCATTGGGGAGTTTGTGGACGGACTAGAGACACATGTTAGTGTTAGAGGAACATGGAGAAGAGGATGTGGAATTATATGTGACCTTTAAAATAACAATGAAAGTTTAGACTTGGATCAGGAAGAGAGAGAGTGTGGGGAATGACATGCAGGAAAGATGTCAGGTCAGATTCGAACCGGGCTGCCCGCTTGGAGGACTGTAGCCTCCGTACATGTGGCGCACACACTACCCTATTGTAGATTGTGTAAATATAGTATGTTGAACTTATGTGGACGTCAGCGCTCGCAGCCGACAGTCGAAGTTCACGGGGCTCAACCAATCATCCGAACTCCTGTCTTCCAAAGGAGCATATTTCGCTTCACACTCAGGTAGCCTCGTGGTCAGTCTACTGGGGATGGTTATGACATTAAAGCTAACAATCAAATCCGCTATGGAGAACATGAACGGGATCTTTACTGGAGGAACGTCACTGTTGAGCTCTATTGCTCTCAGACACTCCTGGTTGCATTGCACGTTGCATTCAAGCAACACAAATAAAACTGTAAATATGAGTGTGTGGATGTTTTACTGCAGTCATAGGAAGTACAGTAACAATCACAAACTGTATCTCCAAAGAAGAGAAACTTTTACGCCCCCGAGGACCCTGTGGTAAGACCGGCTCATGAGGGAGTCACAAGGTACCTATGTCACCACTCCCCCCCCCCCTCCATGAAGCCTTTATGAATTTCCTCTGAGACACAATCATTAAAATCTTTCTTTAATACAAACTGATGACAGACAGGGCCACACAGAGTGATGTGGGGGTGGTACGCAGAGAGTCAGGGGCTAATCCTGCACACAAACACACACACACACACACACACACACACATACACACACACACGCATATATAAACACTCAAGCAGCTTAACGATTTCCTGACATTCAGAAATGGTGTTAATTGGAGACGGAGCGGAGGTGTGTGAGCTAACTGGACTACTGGTAGGGAGGGGGGAGTAGGGTCTCCCCCCTCAACAATATGCTTTGTTATGTCATGTTTACACACACACACACACACACACACACACACACACACACACACACACACACACACACACACACGCCCTGTGGTTCCTCTGGCTCTCCTCAGTTGATGAACATTTATTCTTTAAACTCACTCTGTGTCTGATTCTCTCTCTCTGTGTGTTTTCAGTTACTCGGTGACGGTGCAGGAGTCGTACGCTCATCCCTACGATCAGATCTATTACACCAGCTGCACCGACATCCTCAACTGGTTTAAGTGCACCAGACACAGGTAAACACACACACACACACACACACACACACACACACACACACACACACACACACACACACACACACACACACACACATATACACACAGACACAAACTTGCACACAGGTGCACCAGACACAGGTGAGGACACACACAGGTGAGGTAACACGTTCCAGCCAATCACAGTCTGAGTCTGGGCTGCCTCTGCATTAGACGAACCCGCTCACGTTTTTTTAATTGTACCCCTTTTGAATTTGTACCACCTCTCGACTGCACATTAATCTCCTCGAGTCAACCCCGACAACGCTGGTGGTCCTGTCGGATAAGAACACTCTGACATTACTCTAAAGCTTTGACATGTTCATCACACTTTCAGTCAAATGTAATAATTTACATACATTTATTAAATGATGAAATTGTTACAAGTTTAAACGACTGTTCGAATAAACACATATTTAATAACGAGCTCTTGATCTGATGTTCTCATACTTCTTAAACTAAAGTCGATGATTCATTTAGTTTATTAGACTTCAAAGAGGCCACATGCAAAGATTTGTAGAAATGATTTTCCTTCAGCATGCATCGCTCAGTCATGATGAACTTTTAAACTGTGTACGTCTGCTGTCGATGCTATCGGCTCTGCATCAGCTGCTTCTTTAGTGTCACACTGAGAGGGGAGATCAGCTGAAGTCACACTTCATGTACATTAACAACAACGAAGCAAAAAACACATTCCTAAACTGTCCTGGAGCAGAGATCTGAAGCTGCTGGTAACTTTAAAGCATCTTTTCTATTTCCACTTTTGAAGGAGGTTATGCATGATTTTATTGCCCCGCAACATTTTTATAACACTCAATGAAATGAGCACAGTACAACAACTCTGTGATCATATAACGTAGCAATACTCTCCTGCATGTTAAGTCTGAGCTCTGACATCACTTCCTGTCTGTATGCAGGGTGAGCTATCGGACGGCGTACCGAAGAGGAGAGAAGACGATGTACCGGAGGAAGTCTCAGTGCTGCCCGGGCTTCTTTGAGAACGGAGAGATCTGTGCTCGTGAGTATCTCAGAGACCTGAACACACGGACACGTGATCGATCAGACAAGTGGATACAAAACAGAAAGGACAGAGATGGATGGTCATAAAAGATGAGATAAAATATAATATATAATACTGACGACCAAACTATGGAAGTAGAGGTTTGAAGTTGATACAGAACATGATGATAAAAGGACAATAAGAGCGATAGGACATCATTTAGAGGGGGATTCTGGTATTCTAATAAAGGGCACAATTTTTGCATATATTAGGATCAAAATGTCTAACGTTACAGACGTTACAGTCTGTTTACCTGCTGCAGACGTTACAGCCTGTTTACCTGCTGCAGACGTAACAGTCTGTTTACCTGCTGCAGACGTTACAGCCTGTTTACCTGCTGCAGACGTTACAGCCTGTTTACCTGCTGCAGACGTTACAGCCTGTTTACCTGCTGCAGACGTTACAGCCTGTTTACCTGCTGCAGACGTTACAGCCTGTTTACCTGCTGCAGACGTTACAGTCTGTTTACCTGCTGCAGACGTTACAGTCTGTTTACCTGCTGCAGACGTTACAGTCTGTTTACCTGCTGCAGACGTTACAGCCTGTTTACCTGCTGCAGACGTTACAGCCTGTTTACCTGCTGCAGACGTTACAGTCTGTTTACCTGCTGCAGACGTTACAGTCTGTTTACCTGCTGCAGACGTTACAGCCTGTTTACCTGCTGCAGACGTTACAGTCTGTTTACCTGCTGCAGACGTTACAGCCTGTTTACCTGCTGCAGACGTTACAGTCTGTTTACCTGCTGCAGACGTTACAGCCTGTTTACCTGCTGCAGACGTTACAGCCTGTTTACCTGCTGCAGACGTTACAGCCTGTTTACCTGCTGCAGACGTTACAGCCTGTTTACCTGCTGCAGACGTTACAGCCTGTTTACCTGCTGCAGACGTTACAGCCTGTTTACCTGCTGCAGACGTTACAGCCTGTTTACCTGCTGCAGACGTTACAGCCTGTTTACCTGCTGCAGACGTTACAGCCTGTTAACCTGCTGCAGACGTTACAGCCTGTTTACCTGCTGCAGACGTTACAGTCTGTTTACCTGCTGCAGACGTTACAGTCTGTTTACCTGCTGCAGACGTTACAGTCTGTTTACCTGCTGCAGACGTTACAGCCTGTTTACCTGCTGCAGACGTTACAGTCTGTTTACCTGCTGCAGACGTTACAGTCTGTTTACCTGCTGCAGACGTTACAGCCTGTTTACCTGCTGCAGACGTTACAGTCTGTTTACCTGCTGCAGACGTTACAGCCTGTTTACCTGCTGCAGACGTTACAGCCTGTTTACCTGCTGCAGACGTTACAGCCTGTTTACCTACAGCCTGTTTACCTGCTGCAGACGTTACAGCCTGTTTACCTGCTGCAGACGTTACAGTCCTGTTTACCTGCTGCAGAGTCTGTTTACCTGCTGCAGACGTTCTGTTTACCTGCTGCAGACGTTACAGCCTGTTTACCTGCTGCAGACGTTACAGCCTGTTTACCTGCTGCAGACGTTACAGCCTGTTAACCTGCTGCAGACGTTACAGCCTGTTTACCTGCTGCAGACGTTACAGTCTGTTTACCTGCTGCAGACGTTACAGTCTGTTTACCTGCTGCAGACGTTACAGTCTGTTTACCTGCTGCAGACGTTACAGCCTGTTTACCTGCTGCAGACGTTACAGCCTGTTTACCTGCTGCAGACGTTACAGCCTGTTTACCTGCTGCAGACGTTACAGCCTGTTTACCTGCTGCAGACGTTACAGTCTGTTTACCCGCTGCAGACGTTACAGCCTGTTTACCTGCTGCAGACGTTACAGCCTGTTTACCTGCTGCAGACGTTACAGCCTGTTTACCTGCTGCAGACGTTACAGCCTGTTTACCTGCTGCAGACGTTACAGTCTGTTTACCTGCTGCAGACGTTACAGCCTGTTTACCTGCTGCAGACGTTACAGTCTGTTTACCTGCTGCAGACGTTACAGCCTGTTTACCTGCTGCAGACGTTACAGCCTGTTTACCTGCTGCAGACGTTACAGTCTGTTTACCTGCTGCAGACGTTACAGTCTGTTTACCTGCTGCAGACGTTACAGCCTGTTTACCTGCTGCAGACGTTACAGTCTGTTTACCTGCTGCAGACGTTACAGCCTGTTTATCTGCTGCAGACGTTACAGTCTGTTTACCTGCTGCAGACGTTACAGTCTGTTTACCTGCTGCAGACGTTACAGCCTGTTTACCTGCTGCAGACGTTACAGTCTGTTTACCCGCTGCAGACGTTACAGTCTGTTTACCTGCTGCAGACGTTACAGCCTGTTTACCTGCTGCAGACGTTACAGCCTGTTTACCTGCTGCAGACGTTACAGCCTGTTTACCTGCTGCAGACGTTACAGTCTGTTTACCTGCTGCAGACGTTACAGCCTGTTTACCTGCTGCAGACGTTACAGCCTGTTTACCTGCTGCAGACGTTACAGTCTGTTTACCTGCTGCAGACGTTACAGTCTGTTTACGTGCTGCAGACGTTACAGCCTGTTTACCTGCTGCAGACGTTACAGCCTGTTTACCTGCTGCAGACGTTACAGTCTGTTTACCTGCTGCAGACGTTACAGTCTGTTTACGTGCTGCAGACGTTACAGTCTGTTTACCTGCTGCAGACGTTACAGTCTGTTTACCTGCTGCAGACGTTACAGTCTGTTTACCTGCTGCAGACGTTACAGTCTGTTTACCTGCTGCAGACGTTACAGCCTGTTTACCTGCTGCAGACGTTACAGTCTGTTTACCTGCTGCAGACGTTACAGCCTGTTTACCTGCTGCAGACGTTACAGTCTGTTTACCTGCTGCAGACGTTACAGTCTGTTTACCTGCTGCAGACGTTACAGCCTGTTTACCTGCTGCAGACGTTACAGTCTGTTTACCTGCTGCAGACGTTACAGTCTGTTTACCTGCTGCAGACGTTACAGCCTGTTTACCTGCTAAGTGGCCTCAGCAGTCAGTTGGAGAAATTCCAAACCTTTATGTACTTCTTTTATTTTTTAAAGAAACAGGGCAACGATCGGAGCCTGTCAGTGACAATGAAAGGAACTTTAAGTGGACACACATTTGGATTATATAGCAGCCCTTACAGCCTGTTTCATGGCTGCAGGCTGCAGCACCTTTCTGGAGAGATTCTTAAACTTCATGTATCTTTACATCATTAAGACCCCAAAGTTTTTTCAAAAAACAAACAAAGGGACTCTAAGTCAGTCAGGAATAACTCCAACATTAGAAGCTTTGTGTGGCTTCATCTCTTTTCACTTAGGAATAAACAAATGTTTTCGTTATGTATCATGTTTCGTTATAAAGGCTTCACAGTATTTCTTATTCTAATGTGTGGCAGGCAATCTGACTGCATCCACTGAAAAAGGTCCAAATTTAACCCCCCAAATAATTGGATGAGACTGCGATCTGTCGCCTGCAGTATCTGTGAGACGCTCAGAGCAGCATGTGATCCCTTCCTCTACAACAACGTCTTTTCACACCAACATAAATCCCTCTCTGAACTTCCGAAGCGCTCCTACACAGCTCCTGCATGGATACAGTGAAGCGCACGCACATTATGAGTTTCTTTATCACCGACCACCTCCACGTCACGGCAGCAGGCGGTGTGTGAGCATAATGCTTTCTTTTACTGACGTCGGGCAACAACAGTTGTTGTTTTTGCCACCGGCCGCTGTGGCTTCACACCTGTTAACGCCTGTTGTCTTCTGACGAGGGGGGCAGGGGGTGCACAGTAACCTCATGTGTGCAGAGTGAAGTCAACACTGTAACAGCACATGTAGAAAACACAGGTACTGTGCATGTCTGAAAAGTGACAGGAAGCCCTGCACAACATGAGAAGAATCATCGATTTCATAGCTACGTAGTGTGATAACTGAGAGGTGGTGTGATGAATAAACAAAGATTAAAGAGTGCATATTATCTTTAACTCACAGCTTCTCTGTCTGCCTCGTGTTTTAGTTTGGCTCCTTGTCGTCCCCCACTCTCTCTCTCTGTCTGATTTCTGACTCCACTGTCCTAACTCTAAAACAAAGGCATAAAAAGCCCCTAAATCAACACAGATTAATCTAAGGGTAGTTTGAGCTTCAGCTAAACGCATCGACAATTTGTACTGCATGGTCGATGTACTCAGGCCCTCCAGCAGGTTATATGTTTGCATGCTGAGTGAGAAAGCATGGCTCGTTAACAGGACATCATTTTCTTACTTATTGTGATAAATCCGAACTTTTGAGATGCTTTTATTAGCAATGCTTCGTCATGATAGCGATACATTTGCAGTTCGTTGCACAGCTTTGTGACAAGCGTCCTCTGCACGGAGAAGCTGTTTGTAATTTGTAATTTCATAGCGATAAATTCAGACTTTTGAGATGATTGGCATGGTCCTGTGATGATCATGATAAAGGCGTCCTCTGCATGGAGAAGCTGTTAGTAATCAAACATTCATGCATCTATGCAGACAGATGTCTCTGAACTCGTTTGTGGTTGAAGTTCCTGTTTTTCACCTGAGCTATCAATTTCTGTCCGTCTGTATTTCTGATTTAGTCTTTTGTGTAGCTGTCGTTTGGTGCTGCAGATCTAATTTCCTTCAAGATCAAAATAAAGTTGAATATTGTTGAGTTGCTTTTGGTCGAGTGTAGATGATCACACCTGCAGGAACACTTTGAATGATGCACCTGTTAAAAAACCCACAACAGTCTTCTTTGTAGACAAATGAAACGTAAGACCACCGAGTCTTGTTTAGCCTTTTTCCATTTGCAGTCACGCTTACAACAAGTTCAGAAGACTGAAGATCTGTCTGCATAGATGTTTTAAACCGTCAACATATAGACCGTAAATAAAGACGGCAGTGAAGGAGGTCATCATGGTCGTCAACTGTCCTCATCGGGGTCGTCTTAACGAGGAAAACACAACTTCGGATAAAAATCGGATTAAACCGTGTCACTTTTTTCAAAAGATTTTAAGAGCTGGAGGGAAAGATTATTTCTGACCTGCCTGACACGCTCTTAACAAAGTGGTCACATTTTATTTCTGGTTGAATCAAGTTAAGTGAGCCGACATGGCAATCTAATGTAGGACGAGTTTCAAATCAGAGTTCAAACACAAAAGAAAGCAGAGTCTGAGTGTTGATTCGCTGAAATGCAGATGTAAATGTTTAAAGATCTGTGTGTCTGTCCTGATCTGTGTCTTCCTGTCTCTTCCTCCAGCTCACTGTGAAGAGAGCTGCGTTCATGGCCGCTGCATGGCCCCCAACACCTGCCAATGTGAGCCGGGCTGGGGGGGCTCCAACTGCTCGAGTGGTGAGTCGTGCAGCTGCTGCTTTCTGTCTGTGCGCCGTTAAGAGAGACTCTGGTTTTTCTATGAAAGTCTGTGAAGCAAAGAGGGAAAACAGGCTGCGGTGTCATCTTACCGACCTCTGTACTGTCCCTGAAACACACACACACACACACAACCACACACACACACACACACACACACACACACACACACACACACACACACACACACACACACACACACACACACACACACACACACACACACACAGGACTCAGACACATGTACTTACATTATAGATACCTGTACCTTACATTGTCTTCCACATCACCTGTCTCCATCCAAAGACATTCATGTGCAGGATTTGGATTTATTCAGTCACTGGAAGAGTAGTCACAATACCACAACTTTTAACCTTCGATATAATTCTAGTAAGAATCAAACGATGATGGCCTGGACGTTAGGTCGTGCCCCATGAAACGTGGCTAAAGTCCTCCAAGCAGGCGGCCCGGTTTCAAGTCCGACCTGTGGCTCCTTTCCCGCCACTCTCTCCCTGATTTCCTGCTCTATCACTGTCCTACAAGGCATTAAAGCCCAAAAAATGAATCTTTAAAAGAAACGATATCGTCTGAGTAATAATGACAGAAGTTAAGTTGTTTTTCTGATCGGTGTGGACATGGAGGGGACACCGCTCTCCTCCTGTAGCCCCTCCCCTTCCACAGGCTGCCTCCGGCCTTAAAAATCCAACCGCAGAAGAGGAGGAGGATCCAAAATGGCAGACTCCAGTCTGAAGCGCCCAACCGAAGGCCTTCCACCGGCTTGTCCTGTACCTAAGAAACCGTTTTCGCTTGCTATAACAGCCTCAGACGGGGAGTTTGCCTTGCAGTAATTTTTCACGCCCCATGTACTGAGGCTATAGTCCTCATCACATCGGCCGTGGGTTTGAATCCGACCTCTGCCCTTTGCTGCATGTCGTCCCTCACTCTCTCCTCCTGACATTCCTGTCTCTCCTCAGCTGTCCTTTCTAATAAAGACTAAAAAGGCCCCTTACATTTTTTTTTTTTAAAGCGCCAGACAAAGAGAGGAATAAAGCAAGAGTCAATATCGGACTCACAAGGTGAGGTTTCTGTTCCCAGAGGATCATTAATACTGACGGACTCTTTACACAGCAGCCTCTACCATCAGTGTGTGACTGTGTCGGTGTGACCTGCAGAGTTAAAGAGCTTTGAGTCATCTGAAGACTTGAAAAGAAATATACAAGCTCATGATAATTTACCGTCGTACGTTTCCAATCACCAGCAATGTCTCTTTGTCAAACCCAACCATGTCTTTAAAATCTCGTGGTTTAATTAGGGTTCTTTCTACCATGTGAAGAACATAAAAGTTCTAATGTCTGATCAACGCTCCTCTATAGAGCCACAGAGGACATCGTGTACTCACATGCTGAGCAGTCTGCAGCATGCATGACCAGTAAAATTAACATGTCTCATCTGTAGTCTTCATACGTCAGTAGAGAGGACACATTAGCTTTCCCTTGTCTTCCTGTTTTTTACATCAAACAGCCTCTCTCTGGACAAATACTAGTTAAAGTAGTGAACCTAAAAGGCTGGTGTTGGACAGTTTCAACGCAGCTCTTTCAAAGTTCTTGAGTTTTGCTGTGAGAAATGTCTCAGTTATGGTTTCTACAACTGAAATTTAGAACGCTTGACAAACTACTTCTGCAGCACATTTACAGACACTTTGAATGATTCCTCTAAGTGACACTGATGTCCTCCAACGGAAACCAAGGAACTAGGAGCAGGTGGTCGGCAGTGAGAGCAGCAGCTGATGGCGGTCGGCTGCAGAGAACATGTGTGTTCATGTCGTGGATCATGTTGACGTCTGAATGAAGGGCTGAACTGTTAATGAGCTTCTGTGCAGACTAATCTCATTTAAACGTACCATCAGTCTTGTCTGTGTACTAACTGAGAATCTGAGATCACCATCTTGGCTAAATGTGGTCACTTCTGGGTTCAATGAGCCAAGAAGATGATTCCTTAAATACCTTATTCAGGGCTTCACTTGTTTTAAAAATCACCTTGAGGAGTGGGCCGTGATTTTTTCAAGTACTTAAAATGTGTTAAAGGTCCAATCAGTGAGATGTGTAGTGAGTGAAATGATAAAGTGAGCTTACTCTATGATCAGACATTAAGGAAACATGCTATGTTGAAGTGCTGGCTTCTCTGACAACAATGCAGCAGCCAGTATGTCCTCCTTCTAACTTTAGATTCTGGTCCTGAATGGTCTGGATTTGTTTGGACCAGAGAAGGTAGGCGGTTTTAAGGCACCCCCACACGGCCGTTTTGGACGCCCCTCGGTTTGCCAGATATGAGAGCAGTTATCAGGTCAAACCAACAGGTGCTGCAGCGATGGAAGCGGGCAAGAGAACTGGTTCAGATAGAAGTGATTGTACCCGACCTAAAAAGCCTCTGCATGTTTCTAATAAGCTCCACGAGCAGAAACGTGCTCAAACTAGGATCAATATTGGAGATGCTTTTGAAAAATGGAGAGAGGTTAGAACGCAGAAAGGTTTACAGACCGATGCAGAGCTGGCTAAACACTGAAGCTTCAGTGTCCACCACATGGTGACCTGCGTGAGCATCCACTCTAGAGAGGAGGGGGGGGGGGGGGAGACAGCTCTCTAATGTTTAGAATTTGGACTGCAGTACCCATTTTAAACACTAGGTGTCAGAGTTACATACTGCTCCTTTAAATACTGTTTTTAGCTAGCAAAAACACGAAATATATTTTATGTTTTTTCATGCTCATTGCTTAACGTTTACCGATTCTACAAGAGATCGACAAGTCAGGACAAGGATGACCCAAAAACTTGTTCGGAGTCAGCCATCCATTTTTCAGGAAGTACATTTTGTTTCAAGCCTGTTTTGAGGGGCTAGCCAAAATTAGCATCACAACTATAATGATAGATGCAGTAAAGATGGGATGCACATTGCTAACCAAGCATTAGCTCATGACCTTTTGCTTGCTTCTCAAATTTGGTCAATTCGGATCCAAATAAAAAAGATGGTGACGGCTAAAATGCGAAACTCAATGCCTTAAAGAGCGTAGTCCAAAAACCAATGGGTGACATCACGTCTACTTCATCTTTATGGTCATTAATTGTTCTGAGGAGCCCTTTGATGTTTTAAATGGTTTGAAATCTAAATCTGCAGAGAAGCAGCTGCTGATGAAGACGGGGAAGTCCTCGCTCATCTCGCTCGTCTCCATCGACTCATTGTTCGACACTTTGAAGCTCTCTGATCTCAGACCAGCTCATGTCTTCGGGCTAACGTTGTCTCTGTTTATCTGACACAGATGTAGCTCCAGCTCATCGTCACATTAAGTCTGTCGTTAGTGTTTGGAGCCGTTAATAACCGTTTGGTTGAAACACGACCTCCCGTCTTGGCACCGAGCATGCAGACACTCTCAGTGTGCGATGGAGGTTATTTTAATGTGTCTCCAGCAGCAAACCTATGTGCTGATATGTATGAGCGGTCCACAGGGTGTTCCCCCCGCTGCCTTCACTGTCAGTCTGTAATAAAGAAGCTCATTGTTGTGTCTGAGCTCTCCTGGGTCCCACCAGACCGGCCTGTCTGTCTGTCTCTCCTCTCTACAGGAGCTAAATGAAAGTGTGAATGACGCCGACACTCGATACTTTATACAGGAAATACAAAGATGGGATTTAGGAACCAGGATCTGAGTTTTATGTTGACTTCTGTTGCTGAGTTTAATACAGCCATTCTAGGAGAGTTATGCATTGGTGAAAATGGTTTTAGGTCAGTCTAAACAGAAGAATACATGAAAAAATAGACAAAGCTAAGAACAACAGGAACAACTGGGGGGGGGGGATCTCACAATCTCACATCGCTCCAAACCCACGTACCATAAATATTCACAGTTTAACAGTTCTCACTATTCTGACGCTTTTTGATGGTTTACGTCGTCTGTTACGCTGCTGCAGGATAAAGAACTCTACCAGATATCTTTTTGTATTTTAAAGGAAGAATGCGACATGTTCCACATCAATCAATCAGAAATCCAGTCTATCCTGTAAATGTCTCTCTGAGTCCTGACTGTCTACAATGAGTGAGAAGCTCGAGTCCCGCTGGCTGTGTTGTTGTCAGAGCCGTGTTTACATGGACGGGACGGCCGGCTCCTCCCCTTGTGTATAAAAGCTGTTTTAGTCAAGAACTAGAGAGAAGAAGAAGAACATACTCACTGATTATTTGGATGTCACGTAAGAGTTTTTAGATCACGGTCAGTCTGTGTTAATTTACATGCAATGTGAAGCTACGAGCTAACTAAAGAGCGCTAACATTAGCATGCTAACACAACAATACAGGACACAGGTGATTGCAGCTCGAGATAAGGACAGTTTTGTCCACAGCTTGCGCTAAACTCCTTCGTGTGAACGCGAGTGGAGAGGGGTTGGAGGTGTGTCTCTGGAGGAGAGCGGAGGCTTCAGTATGGAGGAGGTGTGGCCAAACAGCAGTTTGTTTTGGTTTCATGCTGGTGCTCAAGGGCAACATCTACTGGATCAAAACGTTGCACTTTCTTCCTTTAACCCCCATAATCTGTAAAGTTAGCCTTTAAAATTAAAGATACCAGAAACTAGCTTTTAAAACTGAAGGTTTTCTGAATATAAATGAAGCCCGATTATTGACATGGGTGTCCGGAGCCCCACATAGCTCTAACTTTTCGTGGTTACTCGTCCTTAGTGTCTCTTAATCTTAATCTCTTCCTCCTCTGTAGCCACTGTCTGTGTCTCACGGACAATAAGTCAAAGATCAATACCAGGCTGAGTGCAGACAGACCACCAAAGCTTTCCTTTATCACCTTTAATGTGTGACCGAGCGGCTAAGAAGCTGGTCCCGTGTTTGAAACTGTAATCTTTAGATGAAATGTTCGTTGATTAAAGAGGACAGAAGATTTACAGGAACCTGACAGCAGCATAATCTTTAGTTGAAATGTTTCTTAAAGTGGAGGGCTGTGTTTGTGTCTTTGTGAACACAGAAGATGTGGAACATATCGGGTCACTTTCAGCATTCATGCACCGTTCAGTAACACGTCTTTAATTTCCTGAAGAGCCAGCGAAGCCTCCGATGCATTGACTGTGTTTTACAGGTCAGCGGGCCCCAACAATATGTCTGAGGATCAATTTAGGGGGCCGAGAACAGGAAATGGGGGAAGTCCGCCTGTGTTGCGGGGGAAGCAGGAATAACAGGGGGGAGAAAATCGTGTGGGAGAAAATGACCCGGGGCGATGGAGCTTGTGATTTAGTACACATGATGGCAACACAAGACGCTCAGGAGGCCTGAAGTTCAGCTGTGAGAAAATCAAAAACACAACAATCTGAGGGCTGCTGTTAATCCTTCACGCCAAGATCCTGTTTGACTGTTTAATGTGTCAAAGCTTCAAACTCTCCCGAGATCATCTGGATACACTCCACGACGCTTTGGTGCAGGGCTTCACTGCTTTGTTTTTGCAGTGATTTTATCCCTTTAGTGAATACTTTTAGATGTGTTTTCATTGTTGTTCCACAACTTAAATTAGTGCAACATAGATGTAATTCATACTAGAATAAAGTGTGGGAATGAACTAGACAGGCATGACTCTGCAACAGAGTCATGTTCTCTAGATGTTAAAGTCCAGCTTTACACTTTAAAAAATGTACAACCAAATCTTCAGTGTCCTGTAGTACAAATGAAAGTTGTGCAGGACTTTTTCAGGTTCCCATGGCAGAAAGTTGTCAATCACAGGTAACCTTATCTGCTCCGTCACAAAGCATATATCGCTAATGATATTCAGGTGCAAACGCAGTCGTCTTGTTTGGTGCAGTTAGCGATTGTTTTTGTTTCTTAAAGTGGAGAGAAGCTATCTGCACCTTTACTCTGCACCAAGCTGCACTCTCACGCTGACGGAGCTCGATCTCACGCTGACGGAGCTGCAGTCTCATGCTGACGGAGCTCGATCTCACGCTGACGAAGCTGCAGTCTCACGCTGATGGAGCTCGATCTCACGCTGACGGAGCTGCAGTCTCATGCTGACGGAGCTCGATCTCACGCTGACGGAGCTGCAGTCTCATGCTGACGGAGCTCGATCTCACGCTGACGGAGCTGCAGTCTCACGCTGACGGAGCTCGATCTCACGCTGACGGAGCTGCAGTCTCACGCTGACGGAGCTCGATCTCACGCTGACGGAGCTGCAGTCTCATGCTGACGGAGCTCGATCTCACGCTGACGAAGCTGCAGTCTCACGCTGACGGAGCTGCAGTCTCACGCTGACAGAGCTCGATCTCACGCTGACGGAGCTGCAATCTCACGCTTTATTCAAAACTAGTGGAGTTCTTTAAAGATGCACTTTTTATTTTTGCTAAATCAGGGGGTGTTTTAAAGGAACCTCGTAGAACATTTGTGGTGCTGTTCTTTGTTGCATTTAGAAATGGGGTCATCCTGGGTGTGAAGATGATGCTCATGATGAGCTGGTTTTATTGTGATATTGTGAGACGACATTAAAACTATGGAGGAGGACACACATTCCCGCTCAGCCTGGAAAACTGTCGGAATGCTACAGATGTTTTTTCTCACTGGGAATCCCGGGTGCCAGTGTGAGAGGCGTTTTCAGTTCCCATGAGTGCACCGTGCCTGCTCCACTTGGTAATCACTGAAAAGATGGAAAAACATCCCGCTCCCAATCCCTCCCCAGTGAGGACCGCCTGAGCCGAGCCAACTCTGAGCAACTGGCAGCTCGAGTTACCGCTCTGGGCTTTTTCTCGACCCTTTTACCCCTCAATTCTCACATGGTGCGAGGTGTGAAGAAGCTTGTTTTTAAAATATTTTAAGGGCTTGTTGTGTCTTTGATTCTTCGTCCATTGCATGAACTCTGCAGGAACTCTGAGGTGTTTCTGAATCATCCTGCAAAACAAACATGCAGCAGAATAAGAGCAGTGATTTCCTTCCTGAGACTGTGACACACTCAGCCTTGTGACCGATTCCCTGGCACAGTGCAATCCTCTTTGTGCACGGCCATCTTGAATGAGCAGATGAAAGGGAACAGCCTGTTCTCCGTCGGGCCCGGAGCTCCTGGAGTTTGGCCTTTTCTTCAATCTAGGTCAGGTTTCACAAAGGTACCAGGAGGGCAGAAATGAATGCAGCAGGGTTTTACATGTGCATCTTAGTATCTCTAATCTCCTCCCCGGTCTCTTTGTCCCCCGTCCCTCCCCCCTCAGCCTTACCCACACAGGCCCAGACTGCCCGAGGAAAAGGAAGTATGCAGTTTTTTGTGGGGTCAGAGTGAACCGGGCTAATGCAGGAGGAATAAAAGGAGCCTGTTAATCACTTGAACAACTTGAGAATGGAGGAATGGTTGAAGAATTCTGTGTTACTCTGCATGCAGGGCACACAAACAGGCGCCTGGAGAGAGGAGCCTGAGCTCAGGGGAAATTACTTCATCAAAAGTACGACTTTTAAAGCGATTTTTGGTGAATGTGTCCATCAGGAAAAAGATAGATTTTTACAATAAAGCCTTTTTTAACGTGTTGTTGCTGTCAGTGTGTCGGTTTCTGACGAGGAGATTAACACCACACTACAGAAACAGATTGTAGCTTTGTTCACACTTGCACAAAACTTCTAAAGATTTCAGGTTGAACTGCATACGTGATAAAAAAAAGGCCACGTTTCACTCATATTTATCCAGAGCTTGTCGTGCGAGCCTCCTAGTTTTTTTTACCGCATGAAGTCCGAGTGAGCTGATTGTGAGAACGACCATACAGGGAATGCACGCAACCGTTGAGAGTCTCTGTGCATGTAATTCTCTTAGGAGGCAGGACATGATGCAAAAAAGATGCTGTGGAAATCCAAGATGGCAGACGAAGCAACTAGGGGCCCTAGGCAATAATAAATTGGGAAGTTTCCTACTGTCATTGCAAAATGTGCACATTTTAGGCCGCTGCTTTGGTTTAAAGTTTGTCAGCAGTTGGCTGCTTTGCCTGTTGACAAGCAGCACCTAGCGTGTTAGGCCCCTTGTCCACCTAGCGTGTTCTTTTTTAGTGCCAGCAACTTTTTTCAATCGTCTCCAATAAGTAGAGAGCGTTCGCAGCAGAAGATGGCCACCCGGAGAAAGCAGTCCAGCGCCTTTTTTTCAAGCGCTCAGCCTTGCTCCGAGTGCTCAAGTTGAACATTTTTCAACTTTTCTGAAAGGCACTGTTGACGTCACCGGCGCTCTTTTCTAAATGTATGATATTCCTCCATAGTTTTGCCGCCTACAGGTCGTGTATTGTTCCCACATCCTGTTTGCCCCGTGTCTCATCGGGAAATAAACAAAAATAAAAAACATGCAGTAAAAAGTAACGGAGTGGTGTCGGTCAACAGTTATAGTTGTCAAAACTGTTGCCATAGATACCGGAGGGACGTGCAGCACTTTTCTTCTCAGTGCACAAACGCTTCATGTAAGCGCCCCCGTGGGCACAGCCAGCGCTTTTCTGCATGGAAAAAACACTGGGTGGACACGGGTCCTTAGAAGAGTATGAAGCAGCTTCACTACGTGCACAAAGATTGCACCGGTTGCGTGCTATAAACGTTATCATCCTCGCCTGCTTACCTGCAGTGATTTCTCCTGGTTATTTCCTACTGCGTTCTCACATCAGTCCACTACACGCAGAAGCTTTGCCAGGGGGCGGGCAGCAGAAAGTCCGGAGAAAGTTCAGTTCTTTGCGTTCACATATGCAGTTCACCCTGTGATGATCAGTTGGACATTAGGTTACTCTAGAGGTGAATACAAATGTTGCTCTGTGTTTGCTGAATGTGTATCTGGGTCCATCTTTTCAAACATGAGCATCCTAATAATCATGAAGGACCATCTCTCCTCTCTGCTCCGTAAGTCCATAAGTACAGGAAGTGACCTCCTGCTGTGAGATCCCCTCGCTCTCTCTTTACAAAAACACCCAGCAGCTTTTTAAGGATGAGAGACATTTACATGACCAGGGATGAAAACTTCTAGATTTACCAGACAAATATAAATAAGATGCAGAGCTGTAGTTCATTCTTTAACCACAGCGAGCAGAGCAGGATGTGCAGGATTGATTTAAAGCTTCCCCTCCGGCTCACAGACGTTCATTCTCAGAAAAACAAGGATCAACTCGAGTATCAAGGATCGTTAGACTCTGTCTTGTTTATCTACAGTTATATGATGCATAAAGAAAGATGCATGGCCTTTTTTGGCCTCAGGACAATAATCATGTGTCTTCTTTAAAGAACATGTCCGCCTGGATTCAAGGAAAGAGAGATACATGACTATTTGTTAAACATATATATTACAGGAATTTAGAAAAGGAACACTATTGAAATTGAGTTTTTGAAGCATAGTGAGATGAGTCCAAAGTTTAGTTCAAAGATCAGATTGTTTTTCATGTGACTGAGAACAGACTGAAAAGATGCTGTTGTGAAGGTCGTATCAGACGCCTTTCATTGGCAGAGAGTAGTGGGCAGGAGGGAGTGTAGACCTGGATAATGGAGTTTAGGTAAGGAGGAGCTGCTTTTGTGGCTGTTACGTAAGCGAGCAGTCGAGTTTTAAATTTGATGTGAGCAGTAACTGGGAGCCGATGGAGGAAGATGAACAGTCGAGTGACGTGCTCTTTTGGGGAGGTTGAAGACGAGTCGTGCTTCTGCGTTTTGGATCATCTGCTTAACCAAAATAATAAACCCAAAGCTCCAAACATGGAGACCCAAAACACATAGGGACCCCGCACAGATTGAATTGTTTAAACTAAGAGCTTTATTTGCATATACTCCCTCACAAAATATCAAGAAGATAAAGAATAAACCAAAGAAAACAAAAGTGGCTGGAGACCCCGGCCAAGAAGAACAAAAGATGGGAAGGGGGCAGAGCCAACCACGCAACGGGCCGTGGCTCTCAGCACCTTCCCCCTGAAACTGCAGAAGAAATAAACTAACTTCAGAGGAAACGAAAGACCAGAAACAGGACTCCCGGGGATCTCCAGCTCAAACTACAATCCCATCAATCTCAACATGCATGGGGAAAGAAACAAATACAGGGTTGGGGGGAAACAAAACTCCTCACCACATGCTGCCCAGAGAGTGTGTGTGCCTCGTGTCTCTCCTATACCTCCTCCTCCCTGAGTGCAGATTACTCTCAGGTGTGCAGCAGGCAGAGGGGGAGAGAGGGAGAGAAACAGGGTCACACTCTTAAACTTAGAATGCATTTGCTCCCTTCACTTCACCTCCATCGTACTTTAAAATAAGTCCCATCTGAACATAACCACAGTTTCCCCATCAGTGTGATCGCTCAGTTTTCTGCAGCTGCCCTGTGTATATTCTACTCGAACAGAGAAACCACAGTCAGCTGCAGAGGTCAGCCACAGCCCCACACACACACACACACACACACACACACACACACACACACACACACACACACACACACAAACACACACACACACACACACACACACACACACACACACAGGAAACAGTTTTTATTATTAAGCAAACATACTGGGATATAAGGATCAGAGGGAAGTTCTGCAAACTTAAAGCCAGCTGGTTTAATGATTGACAGGAGGCGATTCTCTTCAGCTTGTGTACAATAACAACAGTTATCCTCAAAGTTATCCCACCTTTTAAACCATCACCATGACAACCACTTTATAAAGAGGACGTGACACCTACTAGGAGCTATGTGTAAGATTTAAGGTGTAACGTTAGAACTCTCTGAGCTGATGAAACACCTGAAATGTTAGTGGAGCGTAAACTCCGTTAGGACCCAAACTAGACTTTGATTGGACTCATACATGCAGCCTGTGTGTTTGCATCGGATGCCAAAGACGATTGTGACAAATAGTTGATGTCTCACATCTCTGAGGTGGTCATTAGAAGGTTTAAGTACAACACAACAGAAACACAAACACAGCGTAGTTTTTAATATAGTCCCTCTCTCCTGAACTTATTATAGAGCTGAATGACGTAGAGTTCTATAATGAAAGGTTGGCCGTCACTGTAAACTTTCTGACTCGCCCTCCATCAGCCTCCTGACGTGTTCTCCAAAGATTAAAGACACGGAGAGTAAACATGTGGGTCGACACTCTGTCAGGTTCTCCGGTTTACTGTGGATAAACATGATGGAGCTCCACTGAGTGCTAACTGATGTGAAGTCCAGATACATGGCACAGCGGGCTCGTGTGTACGAGGTGTGGCCTGATTAGGGGTCAAATCCAACAGCTGAGGGTTAATGAGGTGGGTTCAGGTCGCAGCCCGCCAAGCCGCACAGTAATGGAGTCTGTGGCCGCTCGCTGTAGAGTCTGTTTTCATGTCGTGATGAGGAGCCGGCTTTGGTTTCAGCTGAAATAGTTTCTTTGAAGAAGTGAGGTACCAAACATGTGACTGTCACATCGGAAGTTTGACTCAAGCTAAACTGCTCCTCTTCTTTACCTACACACAACATGAGTTGTAGTTTGACAGATGCACAAAGCCAAGAAAAGAATGAGCTCAGATTTCCTGCTAAAACAATCAGTAACAACATTGTGCATTAACAGCCCGCCTTTAGTTGAGGATGAGTTAAGAGCTGCTGCAGCACCAGCAAGGTTTGAATTGTCTTTTTTCTAACAGTTTTTATTTTTGAAAAGCGAGCAGTTTTGCAATTCCCTGGAGACTTGACCATGGGGTTGTGAGGAGGCTCGGTTTTCTTTCTGGTTTTTTGTCTTTTCATGGTTTGGTTTCTGGAGAAGGCGGGGCAGCTTTATTTATATAAAACTATTCAAACACAGAGGTCGTTCAGAGAGCTTAACGTAGCCAAGAGAAGCTTTGAAATGACATAAAAAAGAAAACAGATTCATTTGGGTCAGAGATTTTAGATTGATTTATAAACAGCAAGTCACAGTATATATTTTTTCTTTGTGTTTTTTTCCCCGTGTCTGGGCTTGATGCAGGATTACCGCTGGACAGTGGCTGTAGCACATCTGAAAACTCTTTGCTTACTGCCGCTACTTTTTTATTCTATAAGAGAGGCAGAAGGCATCTGGAGGAGAGAGTCGGGGGATGACATGCAGCTTTGAACCCGGGGCCTCTGCGACGAGACCTATAACCCCCCTGCATGGGGCATGCAACGTATACCGCTATGCTATCCGGCGGCTGGCTTACTGCCATTAAATAAAAAAAGAAGAGATGAGTGTTAGTACAAGAAAATAATGCAGAGACTTCTTCAGCCGTTCAAAAAATTCAATGTGAAACAACTCTTCTGAATGAAAAACAAGTTTTAGGACAAACTTTGCTAGGAGAAACTAGCATATCACAAGTCTGCACGCTTTGACATGAAAATAAAACCGACAGAGTTGTAAAAAAGTAAACGGTTCCCTCTCTCTCTCCGTCCTGACGAAGGAGGAGGGTGAGACAGAGCTGATCCTTCAGTGGTGAGGGTGTTTATAAAGGCCAGTAACTTTTAAAGAGTCATTTTAGTTGAAGTTCCCATCCCTAGAAGGAGCACGAATAGGCTAAATAATAGTGGCCCGAGGATTGAACCCTGCGGGACCTCATGTCATGAGAATCTGCTCAGATTCATGGTCACCAATGTGAGAAAACAAACGTCTGCGATCTGGAAAAGCACTGATAGCACCTAGAAAATCTAGCACAATATAAGACATGCTTTTTCTTTAAGTAGTATTAAAGTTCCATTTCTTTAGATTCAGGTCCAACATTAGTGTAAAAAGGTCGTCTTTTGTTCTGTATCTGCTCTGAGATCAGGGCTGAGATCACTTGGGTCAGTTAGTGAAAAGAATCATTACAGGAGCAGTGATTACCTGGATGATAACAGGTCTGACACAAAGTGACTCACCCTGTGTTTGAGGTGGTGATATTACATTACACATGTTTGTGTTTAGTGTTAAAGAGCTCCAAAGTGCAGCCTGAACATGAGCTCCTCTGTGAAAAGAAGCTGTTTAGAAGGTTTTCTGAAGCTTGAGAACCAATCAAAAAGACAAGTGATGGTCTGTGACCTGTGCAGTGACACCTGTCAATCAAAATAAACCTAACCCAGCTTCTTCTTCTTCTTCCTCCTCAGCCTGTGACAGTGAACACTGGGGTTCCCACTGCAGTAACAGATGTCAGTGTCAGAACGGAGCGCTGTGTAACCCCATCACTGGCGCTTGTATCTGCACCCCAGGCTTCAGAGGCTGGCGCTGCGAGGCTCAGTGCGAGCTGGGCACCTATGGGAACGGGTGCCAGCAGAAGTGTCAGTGCCAAAACGGAGCTGCCTGTCACCATGTGACCGGAGAGTGCAAGTGCTCGCCAGGATACACTGGAGCTTTGTGAGTAATGTGTGAGGCTCAGCTTCCCGTAGAGGCGTTAAAGAGAAATTAAAGCCTGCAGAGAAACTCTGGTTGTGTTTGGGTAGCAGTCAGTGTATTATTTTGCTGGTAAACATCAAAGACAGATTATAGGATGTGGAAAACATGACATTTTACATTTCTTTACTGCCTCATTTAGAGACTCGAGTTTTAAATTTCTTCCTTTGCTTTTTTTTGTCTTTGTGTTTTGTGGAGCCAGAAGTGACCACTTCAGATTTTAGGTATGAATGAATTTGAGGTTAATTATCCATCTATTCCATCCATTATCTCCCGCCTATCTGGGGTCGGGTCGCGATGGCAGCAGGCTAAATAAGTTACCCCAGATTTCTCTCTCCCCAGCAACATTTTGTAGCTCATCTTGGGGGATCCCAAGGGGCTCCCTGGCCAAAAGGGAGCGGCTATAAAATCCCTCCAGCGAGCTCTAGGTCTACCTCTGAGTCTCCTCCTAGCTGGATGTGCCCAAAGACCTCCACAGGGAGGCGACTAGACAGATCCTCATCAGATGCCCGAACCACCTCAAATGGCTCCTTTCTATGTGAATCTGTCTGTAAATCTCAGGCTCCATTTTACCGTCACCTTGAACAAATACCTGAGATATTTCAACTCCTTCAGTGGAGCAGCAAATGTCAACAGACTCCGACATGGTGAGGCAGAAAAAAATCAGCTTCATCATCGTCTCATTCACCATCAGAGGAAAAGTTCAGTTTAGCTCATTAATGAAGGCTACAGAGTCAACTGTCAGTAGGGATGCAGCTGTAATTGTCATTAAGAGGAAGAAATAAATCATTGAATGAAATAATTGATTTCCTAAGTATGTAGCCAGGTAATAAGGAACCCCTTCAGGATGAGAGAAGCTCCATTCTGTGAAAACAACCTGCTTTATAAACATTATCCCTTACTTAAATATAAACTGTATTCTTCTTCTTGTCCACAGCTGTGAAGACCTTTGTCCTCCAGGTAAACACGGGCAGCAGTGCGAGGAGAGATGTCCGTGTCAGAACGGAGGCGTGTGTCATCATGTGACCGGAGAGTGCTCCTGTCCTGCAGGATGGATGGTACACACACTTGTTAGTTTGCACTCTACTGTCATGGTGTATTGTATATTCCCTCAAAAGTTGCAGGTTGATTTCCACATATTTTGCACATTTGCTGCTTCGGATTATGTTGCAGCCATGACAGCCTGTTTGTCTGCTGCAGGATGAAGAAATCTAGCTTTGCAATTCAAACGTTTTTTTTTTTTAATGTCATTTCTTCGGGGCAGAAAAGCGCTGGCTCTGCGTTCGGTAGCGGATGTGGGTACAAGACACGATCCGTAGGAGACCAAACTACGGGGAATATCATACATTTGGAAAAGAGCGCCGGTGACATCAACAGCGCCTTTCTGAAAAGTTGAACAATTTTAAACTTGAGCGCTCGGAGCGGCTGCAAAAAAATGGCGAACGCCCTCTGCTCATTGAAAACAATTGGAAAAAAAACGATGGCGCTCAGAAAAAAACGCTAGGTAGACACGGGGCCTTAGACTCCTAAAAGTATGTCTAAAGAAGTCCCAGGTTTTAGAAGTACTAATAATACAATTTAAAACAACACATAAGGCCTGAGAAGAGAGGGAAGACATCACACACTGTCAGATAACAAAGGATTAGTAGCAGACCCAGAGGAGGGGAAGCTGTGCTTCGTGTCTGAGAATGAGCAGCTCCTTTAACATATGTGATTAAGAAGAAAGAGAAAGATAGGAAGGCGTCAGACTCCTGAGGTCATAACATGATATGAGCTCTGTGAATCCACGCCAGGAGGAAGAATTCAGTTTTGAGGATACAGACAACTGATAGTGTCCCTTTTTTCTTGCTCATCACCAGCAGGCCTGTTCTCGTAGATTTGATGTATAAAAGCTGCTCACATGATAAACCCTATGTATCTGTGTGTGTGTGTGTGTGTGTGTGTGTGTGTGTGTGTGTGTGTGTGTGTGCAGGGTACAGTGTGCGGCCAGCCGTGTCCGGAGGGCAGATTTGGACAAAACTGTTCACAGGAATGTCAGTGCCACAACAACGGCTTCTGTGTGTCGTCATCTGGACAGTGTCTCTGCAGCCGCGGATACACGGGAGAACGGCAAGACTAACTTTTACTCTTTATCAGACAGTTTACAGCCGAGGACAACATGCAGCTGTTAAGAGGTTTAAAGCTTCAGGTTTGGTTCAGGTACCAACACTTTAAATCCTGGACGACGTGTCTCAGTCTCTTCTTGTTGTACAAAAGTGAAGCCAAAATACCTCCGCAAGAGGCGCTGACATAAACCGACTGTTTGTATCCGAGGCAGGAAGGAGCTTTATCCTGCGCTTAAATTAGGATTAAAAACACAGAAGAAGAAGAAGTTTCAAAGCTGCAGCAGGAAGCACTTAGTGTGAAAAAGGTGAACTTTTTTTTTACAGGTTTCTAATCTCGGGGAAGAAAGTCAAAGTGACAGAAGACTTCGAAGTTATGTCTTCGTTGTCCTCATCTGACCGGATCATGATTCTGAAAGATGAATCGAACAAAAAAAGCCCTGAAATAAATCTTCTGTTTCGACTTGAAGCCGCCCACATCCTGCAGAGAAGAGAGAAAACAGTCATAGAAAGCAGACTGTGTGTTTCCTCAGACAGATCTCAGAGCCGCGCTCGGCTGCACACACGTATAATTAACAATATCAGGGAGCGCACACATATACTTACCCAGAGTCAGGAATAGACCGCCACAGTGCACTGGAACCAGAAAATAAAGGTTTGAGGGTAGCCAAACCAAAGTGTAGCCCTACTGGGAACCAGGCCGGCAGAGCCACACCCGAACCCACTGGAATCCATTAACTGGGACTGGGAGAGAGAGCAGACTTTATACTGGGACATGCAACTCTGCAAGAATGTGGAGGAGTTATTGAAAGGAGAACAGGATTTCATGTATTTTACACAGCTGTCAGGAAAGTGTCTCATGTGTTGTTAAGTGACTGTTTGGAGAATCTGAACGTAGATTGTTTATTTCTGCTCAGCTGCCTTTTAATTAATTGATCCACAAAATCTGCAGACAGATTTCAAACAACAAAGAGAAGTCATATCCGGAGAAACTCAATAATCCAGCAGATTGATGCACCGAGAACGAAACTTCCCCCAAAACCAAGAAGCTGAATTAAATTTTAGACAAAAAGAATCAGAGCGAGAAGTCTGAAATTCTCTCTCCCTTGAGCTGTTATTGATCCACTTTTCCAATTATTAACCGTCTCTCTCTCTCTCTCTGATCAGGTGTCAGGACCAGTGTCCTGTCGGTACTTACGGCGCCGGCTGCGCTCAGACGTGTCGCTGTAAGAACAACGCAAAGTGTTACCACACCAACGGGATGTGTCTGTGTGAGCCTGGGTACACCGGCAAGACATGTGACGTCAGACTGTGTGCGGAGGGACACTACGGCCTGCGCTGTGACAGGAAGTGTCCCTGCTACGTCCACAACACACGCAGGTACGCACAAACACTCTTCACACTTTGTCTGCATACAGAACAAAGAGTCATTTCAATGTTTTCAAGATTACAAAGTTAGCGTTAATGTTTCTAAAATATCACAAACAGTTACAGACATGGTGAAGACTTTGAGTTGTCGTTTGGTCTGCAGGCAGCCGAGTGTGAGGCTCAGTGTTCAGTTAGCTGTTAGTGTAGCACAGCTGTATCTGCATGTGTCGCTGCAGAGAGCAGCTGCCTGTCTCTGCTCAATGTGAGCTCTGTGTCAGGTGGAGCAGCTGTCACTCAAACCGTCACTCACAGAGGCAGACAGGTCCCGCCTGTGACCCTGCAGATTATACTCACAGTGCAGGAAGGAGATACAAACATCCAGCAGCGTTCAGTTCCTGCACAGTTTGATGGAGTGTCTGAAAATCCTGACGGTCCTTTCTCTATCCGATCTCTGCACACACGCTCCAGCACGGATTGAACGCCCTCTGACGTCACGGCCACAGCTGAGTGAAGCTCCCTGCGTTAATCTGGAGGTGATAAATACAGCAGCAAGCTTTGGGACAAACTCCCCTCACATCCCCGGAAACAGGAACTTGTTAGGACAGTGGATAGAGAAGGAAATCGGGAGAGAGTGAGGGAGATTGGGGAATGATGTGCGGGAAGGTAGCCACTGGTTATATTCGAACCCGCTCTCAAGGACTTAAGCCTCAGCAAAAGGGGCATGCGCACTAGCCACTATACTAGGCTACCGTCTCTCTGTCAGGTTCAGTCTGACTCCGTCTCTTTGTCAGGTTCAGTCTGACTCCGTCTCTCTGTCAGGTTCAGTCTGACTCCGTCTCTTTGTCAGGTTCAGTCTGACTCCGTCTCTTTGTCAGGTTCAGTTTGACTCCGTCTCTTTGTCAGGTTCAGTTTGACTCCGTCTCTTTGTCAGGTTCAGTTTGACTCCGTCTCTCTGTCAGGTTCAGTTTGACTCCGTCTCTTTGTCAGGTTCAGTCTGACTCCGTCTCTTTGTCAGGTTCAGTCTGACTCCGTCTCTCTGTCAGGTTCAGTCTGACTCCGTCTCTTTGTCAGGTTCAGTCTGACTCCGTCTCTTTGTCAGGTTCAGTTTGACTCCGTCTCTTTGTCAGGTTCAGTCTGACTCTGTCTCTTTGTCAGGTTCAGTCTGACTCCGTCTCTCTGTCAGGTTCAGTTTGACTCCGTCTCTCTGTCAGGTTCAGTTTGACTCCGTCTCTTTGTCAGGTTCGGTTTGACTCCGTCTCTTTGTCAGGTTCAGTCTGACTCCGTCTCTTTGTCAGGTTCAGTTTGACTCCGTCTCTCTGTCAGGTTCAGTCTGACTCCGTCTCTTTGTCAGGTTCGGTTTGACTCCGTCTCTCTGTCAGGTTCAGTCTGACTCCGTCTCTTTGTCAGGTTCGGTTTGACTCCGTCTCTTTGTCAGGTTCAGTTTGACTCCGTCTCTCTGTCAGGTTCAGTCTGACTCCGTCTCTTTGTCAGGTTCGGTTTGACTCCGTCTCTTTGTCAGGTTCAGTCTGACTCCGTCTCTTTGTCAGGTTCAGTTTGACTCCGTCTCTATGTCAGGTTCAGTCTGACTCCGTCTCTTTGTCAGGTTCGGTTTGACTCCGTCTCTTTGTCAGGTTCAGTTTGACTCCGTCTCTCTGTCAGGTTCAGTCTGACTCTGTCTCTTTGTCAGGTTCGGTCTGACTCCGTCTCTTTGTCAGGTTCAGTCTGACTCCGTCTCTCTGTCAGGTTCAGTTTGACTCCGTCTCTTTGTCAGGTTCAGTCTGACTCCGTCTCTTTGTCAGGTTCAGTTTGACTCCGTCTCTCTGTCAGGTTCAGTCTGACTCCGTCTCTCTGTCAGGTTCAGTTTGACTCCGTCTCTTTGTCAGATTCAGTTTGACTCCGTCTCTTTGTCAGGTTCAGTCTGACTCTGTCTCTTTGTCAGGTTCAGTCTGACTCCGTCTCTTTGTCAGGTTCAGTTTGACTCCGTCTCTCTGTCAGGTTCAGTCTGACTCCGTCTCTTTGTCAGGTTCGGTTTGACTCCGTCTCTTTGTCAGGTTCAGTCTGACTCTGTCTCTTTGTCAGGTTCGGTCTGACTCCGTCTCTCTGTCAGGTTCAGTCTGACTCTGTCTCTTTGTCAGGTTCGGTCTGACTCCGTCTCTCTGTCAGGTTCAGTTTGACTCCGTCTCTCTGTCAGGTTCAGTCTGACTCTGTCTCTTTGTCAGGTTCGGTCTGACTCCGTCTCTCTGTCAGGTTCAGTCTGACTCTGTCTCTTTGTCAGGTTCGGTCTGACTCCGTCTCTCTGTCAGGTTCAGTTTGACTCCGTCTCTCTGTCAGGTTCAGTCTGACTCTGTCTCTTTGTCAGGTTCGGTCTGACTCCGTCTCTCTGTCAGGTTCAGTTTGACTCCGTCTCTCTGTCAGGTTCGGTCTGACTCCGTCTCTCTGTCAGGTTCAGTTTGACTCCGTCTCTTTGTCAGATTCAGTTTGACTCCGTCTCTTTGTCAGGTTCAGTCTGACTCTGTCTCTTTGTCAGGTTCAGTCTGACTCCGTCTCTCTGTCAGGTTCAGTCTGACTCCGTCTCTTTGTCAGGTTCAGTTTGACTCTGTCTCTTTGTCAGGTTCAGTCTGACTCCGTCTCTTTGTCAGGTTCAGTTTGACTCCGTCTCTTTGTCAGGTTCAGTATGACTCCGTCTCTTTGTCAGGTTCGGTCTGACTCTGTCTCTTTGTCAGGTTCAGTCTGACTCCGTCTCTCTGTCAGGTTCGGTCTGACTCCGTCTCTTTGTCAGGTTCAGTTTGACTCCGTCTCTTTGTCAGGTTCGGTCTGACTCCGTCTCTTTGTCAGGTTCAGTTTGACTCCGTCTCTTTGTCAGGTTCGGTCTGACTCTGTCTCTTTGTCAGGTTCAGTCTGACTCCGTCTCTCTGTCAGGTTCGGTCTGACTCCGTCTCTTTGTCAGGTTCAGTTTGACTCCGTCTCTCTGTCAGGTTCGGTCTGACTCCGTCTCTTTGTCAGGTTCAGTTTGACTCCGTCTCTTTGTAAGGTTCAGTTTGACTCCGTCTCTCTGTCAGGTTCAGTCTGACTCCGTCTCTTTGTCAGGTTCAGTCTGACTCCGTCTCTCTGTCAGGTTCAGTCTGACTCCGTCTCTCTGTCAGGTTCAGTCTGACTCCGTCTCTCTGTCAGGTTCAGTCTGACTCCGTCTCTTTGTCAGGTTCGGTCTGACTCCGTCTCTCTGTCAGATTCAGTCTGACTCCGTCTCTTTGTCAGGTTCAGTCTGACTCCGTCTCTTTGTCAGGTTCGGTCTGACTCCGTCTCTTTGTCAGGTTCAGTTTGACTCCGTCTCTTTGTCAGGTTCAGTCTGACTCCGTCTCTCTGTCAGATTCAGTCTGACTCCGTCTCTTTGTCAGGTTCAGTCTGACTCCGTCTCTTTGTCAGGTTCAGTCTGACTCCGTCTCTCTGTCAGGTTCAGTCTGACTCCGTCTCTTTGTCAGGTTCAGTCTGACTCCGTCTCTTTGTCAGGTTCAGTCTGACTCCGTCTCTTTGTCAGGTTCAGTTTGACTCCGTCTCTTTGTCAGGTTCGGTCTGACTCCGTCTTTTGTCAGGTTCAGTTTGACTCCGTCTCTTTGTCAGGTTCAGTCTGACTCCGTCTCTCTGTCAGGTTCAGTCTGACTCCGTCTCTCTGTCAGGTTCAGTTTGACTCCGTCTCTCTGTCAGGTTCAGTTTGACTCCGTCTCTCTGTCAGGTTCAGTCTGACTCCGTCTCTTTGTCAGGTTCAGTCTGACTCCGTCTCTTTGTCAGGTTCAGTTTGACTCCGTCTCTCTGTCAGGTTCAGTCTGACTCCGTCTCTTTGTCAGGTTCAGTCTGACTCCGTCTCGTTGTCAGGTTCAGTTTGACTCTGTCTCTTTGTCAGGTTCGGTCTGACTCCGTCTCTTTGTCAGGTTCAGTTTGACTCCGTCTCTCTGTCAGGTTCAGTTTGACTCTGTCTCTTTGTCAGGTTCGGTCTGACTCCGTCTCTTTGTCAGGTTCGGTCTGACTCCGTCTCTTTGTCAGGTTCAGTCTGACTCTGTCTCTTTGTCAGGTTCAGTCTGACTCTGTCTCTTTGTCAGGTTCAGTTTGACTCCGTCTCTTTGTCAGGTTCAGTCTGACTCTGTCTCTTTGTCAGGTTCAGTCTGACTCCGTCTCTTTGTCAGGTTCAGTCTGACTCCGTCTCTTTGTCAGGTTCAGTCTGACTCCGTCTCTTTGTCAGGTTCAGTCTGACTCCGTCTCTTTGTCAGGTTCGGTCTGACTCCGTCTCTTTGTCAGGTTCAGTCTGACTCCGTCTCTTTGTCAGGTTCAGTCTGACTCCGTCTCTTTGTCAGGTTCAGTCTGACTCCGTCTCTTTGTCAGGTTCAGTCTGACTCCGTCTCTTTGTCAGGTTCAGTTTGACTCCGTCTCTTTGTCAGGTTCAGTCTGACTCCGTCTCTTTGTCAGGTTCAGTCTGACTCCGTCTCTCTGTCAGGTTCAGTTTGACTCCGTCTCTTTGTCAGGTTCAGTCTGACTCCGTCTCTTTGTCAGGTTCAGTCTGACTCCGTCTCTTTGTCAGGTTCGGTCTGACTCCGTCTCTCTGTCAGGTTCGGTCTGACTCCGTCTCTCTGTCAGGTTCGGTCTGACTCCGTCTCTCTGTCAGGTTCGGTTTGACTCCGTCTCTCTGTCAGGTTCAGTTTGACTCTGTCTCTTTGTCAGGTTCAGTTTGACTCTGTCTCTTTGTCAGGTTCAGTTTGACTCCGTCTCTTTGTCAGGTTCAGTCTGACTCCGTCTCTTTGTCAGGTTCAGTCTGACTCCTTCTCTTTGTCAGGTTCAGTCTGACTCCGTCTCTTTGTCAGGTTCGGTCTGACTCCGTCTCTCTGTCAGGTTCAGTTTGACTCCGTCTCTTTGTCAGGTTCAGTTTGACTCCGTCTCTTTGTCAGGTTCAGTTTGACTCCGTCTCTTTGTCAGGTTCAGTCTGACTCCGTCTCTTTGTCAGGTTCGGTCTGACTCCGTCTCTCTGTCAGGTTCAGTTTGACTCCGTCTCTTTGTCAGGTTCAGTTTGACTCCGTCTCTCTGTCAGGTTCGGTCTGACTCCGTCTCTTTGTCAGGTTCAGTTTGACTCCGTCTCTCTGTCAGGTTCGGTCTGACTCCGTCTCTTTGTCAGGTTCAGTTTGACTCCGTCTCTTTGTAAGGTTCAGTTTGACTCCGTCTCTCTGTCAGGTTCAGTCTGACTCCGTCTCTTTGTCAGGTTCAGTCTGACTCCGTCTCTCTGTCAGGTTCAGTCTGACTCCGTCTCTCTGTCAGGTTCAGTCTGACTCCGTCTCTCTGTCAGGTTCAGTCTGACTCCGTCTCTTTGTCAGGTTCAGTCTGACTCCGTCTCTCTGTCAGGTTCAGTCTGACTCCGTCTCTCTGTCAGGTTCAGTCTGACTCCGTCTCTTTGTCAGGTTCAGTCTGACTCCGTCTCTCTGTCAGGTTCAGTCTGACTCCGTCTCTCTGTCAGATTCAGTCTGACTCCGTCTCTTTGTCAGGTTCAGTCTGACTCCGTCTCTTTGTCAGGTTCGGTCTGACTCCGTCTCTCTGTCAGATTCAGTCTGACTCCGTCTCTTTGTCAGGTTCAGTTTGACTCCGTCTCTCTGTCAGGTTCAGTTTGACTCCGTCTCTCTGTCAGGTTCGGTCTGACTCCGTCTCTTTGTCAGGTTCAGTTTGACTCCGTCTCTCTGTCAGGTTCGGTCTGACTCCGTCTCTTTGTCAGGTTCAGTTTGACTCCGTCTCTTTGTAAGGTTCAGTTTGACTCCGTCTCTCTGTCAGGTTCAGTCTGACTCCGTCTCTTTGTCAGGTTCAGTCTGACTCCGTCTCTCTGTCAGGTTCAGTCTGACTCCGTCTCTCTGTCAGGTTCAGTCTGACTCCGTCTCTCTGTCAGGTTCAGTCTGACTCCGTCTCTTTGTCAGGTTCAGTCTGACTCCGTCTCTCTGTCAGGTTCAGTCTGACTCCGTCTCTCTGTCAGGTTCAGTCTGACTCCGTCTCTTTGTCAGGTTCAGTCTGACTCCGTCTCTCTGTCAGGTTCAGTCTGACTCCGTCTCTCTGTCAGATTCAGTCTGACTCCGTCTCTTTGTCAGGTTCAGTCTGACTCCGTCTCTTTGTCAGGTTCGGTCTGACTCCGTCTCTCTGTCAGATTCAGTCTGACTCCGTCTCTTTGTCAGGTTCAGTCTGACTCCGTCTCTTTGTCAGGTTCGGTCTGACTCCGTCTCTTTGTCAGGTTCAGTTTGACTCCGTCTCTTTGTCAGGTTCAGTCTGACTCCGTCTCTCTGTCAGATTCAGTCTGACTCCGTCTCTTTGTCAGGTTCAGTCTGACTCCGTCTCTTTGTCAGGTTCAGTCTGACTCCGTCTCTCTGTCAGGTTCAGTCTGACTCCGTCTCTTTGTCAGGTTCGGTCTGACTCCGTCTCTTTGTCAGGTTCAGTTTGACTCCGTCTCTTTGTCAGGTTCGGTCTGACTCCGTCTTTTGTCAGGTTCAGTTTGACTCCGTCTCTTTGTCAGGTTCAGTCTGACTCCGTCTCTTTGTCAGGTTCAGTCTGACTCCGTCTTTTGTCAGGTTCAGTTTGACTCCGTCTCTTTGTCAGGTTCAGTCTGACTCCGTCTCTCTGTCAGGTTCAGTTTGACTCCGTCTCTCTGTCAGGTTCAGTTTGACTCCGTCTCTTTGTCAGGTTCAGTCTGACTCCGTCTCTCTGTCAGGTTCAGTCTGACTCCGTCTCTTTGTCAGGTTCGGTCTGACTCCGTCTCTTTGTCAGGTTCAGTTTGACTCCGTCTCTCTGTCAGGTTCAGTCTGACTCCGTCTCTCTGTCAGGTTCGGTCTGACTCCGTCTCTTTGTCAGGTTCAGTCTGACTCCGTCTCTTTGTCAGGTTCAGTCTGACTCCGTCTCTTTGTCAGGTTCAGTTTGACTCCGTCTCTTTGTCAGGTTCGGTCTGACTCCGTCTCTTTGTCAGGTTCAGTTTGACTCCGTCTCTTTGTCAGGTTCGGTCTGACTCCGTCTCTTTGTCAGGTTCAGTTTGACTCCGTCTCTCTGTCAGGTTCAGTCTGACTCCGTCTCTCTGTCAGGTTCGGTCTGACTCCGTCTCTTTGTCAGGTTCAGTCTGACTCCGTCTCTTTGTCAGGTTCAGTCTGACTCCGTCTCTCTGTCAGGTTCAGTCTGACTCCGTCTCTCTGTCAGGTTCAGTTTGACTCCGTCTCTCTGTCAGGTTCAGTCTGACTCCGTCTCTCTGTCAGGTTCAGTTTGACTCCGTCTCTCTGTCAGGTTCAGTCTGACTCCGTCTCTCTGTCAGGTTCAGTTTGACTCCGTCTCTCTGTCAGGTTCAGTTTGACTCCGTCTCTTTGTCAGGTTCAGTCTGACTCCGTCTCTTTGTCAGGTTCGGTTTGACTCCGTCTCTTTGTCAGGTTCGGTCTGACTCCGTCTCTTTGTCAGGTTCAGTTTGACTCCGTCTCTTTGTCAGGTTCGGTCTGACTCCGTCTCTTTGTCAGGTTCGGTCTGACTCCGTCTCTTTGTCAGGTTCAGTTTGACTCCGTCTCTTTGTCAGGTTCGGTCTGACTCCGTCTCTTTGTCAGGTTCAGTCTGACTCCGTCTCTTTGTCAGGTTCGGTTTGACTCCGTCTCTTTGTCAGGTTCGGTCTGACTCCGTCTCTTTGTCAGGTTCAGTTTGACTCCGTCTCTTTGTCAGGTTCGGTCTGACTCCGTCTCTTTGTCAGGTTCGGTCTGACTCCGTCTCTTTGTCAGGTTCAGTTTGACTCCGTCTCTTTGTCAGGTTCGGTCTGACTCCGTCTCTTTGTCAGGTTCAGTCTGACTCCGTCTCTTTGTCAGGTTCGGTTTGACTCCGTCTCTTTGTCAGGTTCAGTCTGACTCCGTCTCTTTGTCAGGTTCGGTCTGACTCCGTCTCTTTGTCAGGTTCAGTCTGACTCCGTCTCTTTGTCAGGTTCAGTCTGACTCCGTCTCTTTGTCAGGTTCAGTTTGACTCCGTCTCTTTGTCAGGTTCAGTCTGACTCCGTCTCTTTGTCAGGTTCAGTCTGACTCTGTCTCTTTGTCAGGTTCAGTTTGACTCCGTCTCTTTGTCAGGTTCAGTCTGACTCCGTCTCTTTGTCAGGTTCAGTCTGACTCCGTCTCTCTGTCAGGTTCGGTCTGACTCCGTGTCTTTGTCAGGTTCGGTCTGACTTCGTCTCTCTGTCAGGTTCGGTCTGACTCCGTCTCTTTGTCAGGTTCGGTCTGACTCCGTCTCTTTGTCAGGTTCAGTCTGACTCCGTCTCTCTGTCAGGTTCGGTCTGACTCCGTCTCTTTGTCAGGTTCGGTCTGACTCCGTCTCTTTGTCAGGTTCAGTCTGACTCCGTCTCTTTGTCAGGTTCGGTCTGACTCCGTCTCTTTGTCAGGTTCAGTCTGACTCCTTCTCTTTGTCAGGTTCAGTCTGACTCCGTCTCTTTGTCAGGTTCAGTCTGACTCCGTCTCTCTGTCAGGTTCGGTCTGACTCCGTCTCTTTGTCAGGTTCAGTCTGACTCCGTCTCTTTGTCAGGTTCAGTCTGACTCCGTCTCTCTGTCAGGTTCAGTTTGACTCCGTCTCTTTGTCAGGTTCAGTCTGACTCCGTCTCTCTGTCAGGTTCAGTCTGAAGCCTTTGTTGAATGTCGTCTTTGTGTAACTCTGATGTAAGATGCGGATACTTTGATTGATTCTCACACAGTCAGACTTTGTTCTGGCCTCATTAGTGACGGGGCCTAAAGGAGGGATTATAAAATGACAATCAAAGATCCTTTATTCCAACAAAACCATCCTCTCGTATTCATCTCGACATCTTTATTACTGTTTTCAATAATGGGGCTTTAAGGCAGATGTTTTTAAACTGTGGTTTGAATAGCTGAAGTTACTGAGTTATTAATAAAACGACAGTAATGAGAGGTCTGGCTTTGTCCTCCGTCCCTGGTGATCCCGGTCAGTTATGTGTGCCTGTTAAATACATAAAAAAGATAAGATGTTTTATTAACTATCTCTCCAATGTGATCTCCACTCTGTGTTAGAGATGCTTTTACATCTAGTCCGGCTGCAGGAAGATATATAAGGGTTATAAGTTTTAATTTAATCTACCTCATCTAAACTAGCACCACCTGCAGGTCGATATGAGCATCTTAAGATAAAATACAACACACACACACACACACACACACACACACACACACACACACACACACACACACACACACACACACACACAGATATGCTACTTAAAGGTGGAGTCAGTAGAAATGTCCGTTGCAGCTTGTAAACACAACAGCTTTGAGTCGTCAGAGGATTAGAAAAGGCGTATACACACTCAAGTCCATTTACCATTAGTCTTATAATCACATGAACAAATCTCCAAAAGGCTCCACATCACAAACACAGCCCAGAGGTCAAAGGTCAGTGACTGAATCAGCTGAGGTGACACCTAGCAGACAGCTAGCAGCTCCCACCTGTCAGTCAAAGAGGCCACGCCCCCTAATTCAACATCCCTTTAAGGCTTAATATAATGTAAACAGGTGAGTTGTATAAACATTCAGTCCGTACAGTTGAAGAGAGAAATGAGCTCTAGAGACCCAAACTGTTTTTGTACCAGACTGTAAACATGTTTATTTTAACATGGAGCTCTATGAGGACTGACTCACTGCAGGAGACAGACTCTAGTGGACACTGGAGGAACTGCAGCTGTAAAGTTGGACATTTTAACATGGAGCTCTATGAGGACTGACTCACTGCAGGAGACAGACTCTAGTGGACACTGGAGGAACTGCAGCTGTAAAGTTGGACATTTTAACATGGGGCTCTATGGGAACTGACTCACTGCAGGAGACAGACTCTAGTGGACACTGGAGGAACTGCAGCTGTAAAGTTGGACATTTTAACATGGGGCTCTATGGGGACTGACTCACTGCAGGAGACAGACTCTGGTGGACATTGGAGGAACTGCAGTTTTAGCACTTAAGCTTTGGCAGGTTGTTGCTTGGTTTTTGTTTCTTTAGCTTACAGTGATAAAACATTTAAACCAGCACGTTTTGATGCAGTCCCTGCCAGGTTTTCAGGTGCATCACATCCAAACAATTTCACTTCATGTTCAAAATAATGAGAGGTCGTATCAAAGCAATAGTTTAAAGCAAGCTGATCCCTCAACGCCCTAAAGATTCAGATGGAATCTGACATTAAGGCATCAATTATCAACCTGCAGAATAATTTGTATGTTTGTGTTCCTCTCTCGTCTCCAGCTGCCACCCGATGTCAGGAGAGTGCACGTGTGAGCCGGGCTGGTCTGGTCTCTACTGTAACGAGACGTGCACGCCGGGGTTTTACGGCGAGTCGTGTCAGCAGGTGTGTCAGTGTCAGAACGGAGCGGACTGCCACAGCGTGAGCGGAGAGTGTATCTGTGCTCCGGGATTCACGGTAAACACACCTCACCAGAGGATTGAAGTCGTACAGTGTGTTTAATTAAGAGGTTTTTAAAAATGTCGGATCATCGTCAAACCCTGACCAGGCATTAAAACTTTATTCTCTTGAATCTACAGAAACAACAAAGGCTCCATGTCCTCACTCAGTTGACTTGAAGGGGAATTATCATTTAATTACAGCTCTTTAGCAGCATCTAGTGGCCGCTGGTGGAACTACAACAATATAATGTTCTGCATTAGAAAAGACACCACCCTGAAGTCCCAAACAGTGAAACAAAATTTATCAGGCCTTCAGTTGAATGTGGCTCTTGCTTAGATTACAGTTTTTGCAGTGTAACACTCCAGAAGTTGTGTGAAATAAATATCATTTAAGCAGTGTATACTTTCATCTGCAATGGAATAAACGTTAGTATTTTTATTATTGTGATGTTATTGAGTATCTTATTTAAGAAACATCACACTCGAGGGAGTGATGTTGTCCTGAATATCAGCCCTGCTGTGATTAAAAGAAATGAACGTGACCATGAAACCAGTTAGAGTCTGTCGTGAGATTCTGAGGTTTGAGAAGTTCTTCTCTGGCTGAAATGGTTTTTATTTGAAATGTTTTTAACTTCATTTTACAAACTAAGATCTCTCTGACCGCCTGCAGCTGCATGCCTGTGTCCACCATGATTCAGTGAGGATGTTAGGGAAACATAAAGACTTCATGAACAAGTTTAGAACATCACGACACAAGACAAGACAAAAATCTTTTTAAAAGCCTTTAAGCTGCATGAACGATGAAGTCTTTAGATATTACAGTTTTTATTTTAGATCGGTTTAAACAGACTTCCTGCTGGAGGTCTGATACCGAGGCTGCATGAGTATCACAGCGGAGGCTTCTTCTTCTGCTGGTTTTAACCTTAATGAGGGTTAGTGATCGACTGTGACTCATCAGTGCAGCGAGAGCGTCACACAGCCACATGTGCACAATAAAAACGAGTACCACGATCTGAACTCAAGCCTGCAGAACAAATCCTCAGTGTTTGCATGTGAGCGTTATCTGTTTCAAAGGTTTAATGGCCTCACAGAAGAGTTCATTTATTCTCATGGAAACACCCAAACTCTGTGGGAACCGAAATTAACCGTCTTATATAACAGATTTCTCCTTCTGACTGTTTGATCCTTTTAAAACGACGTCTGGAGGCTCGTCATCTACATGTCTGATCTGATGCCACCTGTCAGTCGCCTCGTTTCACCCGTCTCTCTCTCTCTCTCCCCTCGTGTCCTCCTCAGGGTCCCAACTGTTCGGTCCCGTGTCCCGCAGGAACTCACGGAGTCAAATGCTCCTCCATCTGTGACTGTAAGAACAGAGCCCAGTGCTCACCTGTGGACGGATCCTGCTCCTGTAGACCAGGTGAGCTAAAGAAGGAGGAGGAGAGGAAGGAGGTGGAGGGAGAGGAAGGAGGAGAGGGAGGAGGAGGAAAAGAAGGAGGAGAGTGAGGAGGAGGAAGGAAGAGGAGGGGGAAGGAGAACGAGGAAAGGAATGACTCTTCTGACTCTGTCCTCTGTCCTGTCTCTAAATAAAGGCAAAAATAAATATTTTTAAAAAATCGATATGTTGTCTCAGGTTGGCACGGCGTGGACTGCTCCATCAACTGTCCGAGTGGTACCTGGGGTCTGGGCTGTAACCTCACCTGTCTGTGTGGGAACGGAGGAGCCTGTAACGCTCTGGACGGTCAGTGTACCTGTGCTGCAGGCTGGAGGGGGGACAGGTGTGAGCTGCACTGCCAGGTGAGTCAGTATCAATTATCACAGGTGTCTTCTTTAGTCAGAAGAGTAAACTGCTTCTATCAGTGGAGTCTGGTGGCTTTAAAGAGAGAGATGAATACGGTCTTTGATTCATCACCTCATTAACAGTTGATCCTGTTCCTCCTCCTCAGGACGGGACCTACGGGCTGGACTGCAGAGAACGCTGTGACTGCAGTCATGCTGATGGTTGTCATCACTCCAGCGGTCACTGCAGGTGTCTGGCCGGATGGACCGGTGAGACTGACACACCTAGATCTAAATGTTGCCTTAATTATTGTTACAGTAGAACACACAGCGGCATGAAGGAAAGTCCTCGTGTATAGATATCTGCTATAAAGAAAAAAGGGGACTGACAGAAAAGGAAGGAATCAGGATCACGTTAACTCTTTTCTCATGTTTACAAGCCTCGTCTTTGTGTTTGAAGTTTTTTTCTATCGGAGCAAAAACTTAAAAAACAAGAAATGAGTGATATTCAAAGAGGCACAAATCTGATCAAACGTGACATTTCCACTAAATCTTTGGTTACATGTGAAATTTGCTTTTTTGGATCCTCTAATGTATGTGTATGTGTGTGTGTGTGCTGGTGTGTGTGTGTGTTTAGGTATCCACTGTGACAGTGTGTGTGCAGAGGGCCGTTGGGGGCCGAACTGTTCTCTCCCCTGTAACTGTAAGAACGGAGCGTCGTGTTCTCCAGACGAGGGAACCTGTGAGTGTGCTCCGGGATTCAGAGGAACCACCTGTCAGAGGAGTGAGTCCTTCGTCACATGACACACGACATCATCACACACTGCTGTAACATGAACACACAGACGTGACAGTCTGTTTATCTGCTGCCTACGTTACAGTCTGTTTACCTGCTGCAGACGTTACAGCCTGTTTACCTGCTGCAGACGTTACAGTCTGTTTACCTGCTGCAGACGTTACAGCCTGTTTACCTGCTGCAGACGTTACAGCCTGTTTACCTGCTGCAGACGTTACAGCCTGTTTACCTGCTGCAGACGTTACAGTCTGTTTACCTGCTGCAGACGTTACAGTCTGTTTACCTGCTGCAGACGTTACAGTCTGTTTACCTGCTGCAGACGTTACAGCCTGTTTACCTGCTGCAGACGTTACAGCCTGTTTACCTGCTGCAGACGTTACAGTCTGTTTACCTGCTGCAGACGTTACAGTCTGTTTACCTGCTGCAGACGTTACAGTCTGTTTACCTGCTGCAGACGTTACAGTCTGTTTACCTGCTGCAGACGTTACAGTCTGTTTACCTGCTGCAGACGTTACAGCCTGTTTACCTGCTGCAGACGTTACAGCCTGTTTACCTGCTGCAGACGTTACAGCCTGTTTACCTGCTGCAGACGTTACAGTCTGTTTACCTGCTGCAGACGTTACAGCCTGTTTACCTGCTGCAGACGTTACAGTCTGTTTACCTGCTGCAGACGTTACAGCCTGTTTACCTGCTGCAGACGTTACAGCCTGTTTACCTGCTGCAGACGTTACAGTCTGTTTACCTGCTGCAGACGTTACAGCCTGTTTACCTGCTGCAGACGTTACAGTCTGTTTACCTGCTGCAGACGTTACAGCCTGTTTACCTGCTGCAGACGTTACAGCCTGTTTACCTGCTGCAGACGTTACAGTCTGTTTACCGGCTGCAGACGTTACAGCCTGTTTACCTGCTGCAGACGTTACAGTCTGTTTACCTGCTGCAGACGTTACAGCCTGCTTACCTGCTGCAGACGTTACAGCCTGTTTACCTGCTGCAGACGTTACAGTCTGTTTACCTGCTGCAGACGTTACAGCCTGTTTACCTGCTGCAGACGTTACAGCCTGTTTACCTGCTGCAGACGTTACAGTCTGTTTACCTGCTGCAGACGTTACAGCCTGTTTACCTGCTGCAGACGTTACAGTCTGTTTACCTGCTGCAGACGTTACAGCCTGTTTACCTGCTGCAGACGTTACAGCCTGTTTACCTGCTGCAGACGTTACAGCCTGTTTACCTGCTGCAGACGTTACAGCCTGTTTACCTGCTGCAGACGTTACAGCCTGTTTACCTGCTGCAGACGTTACAGCCTGTTTACCTGCTGCAGACGTTACAGCCTGTTTACCTGCTGCAGACGTTACAGCCTGTTTACCTGCTGCAGACGTTACAGTCTGTTTACCTGCTGCAGACGTTACAGCCTGTTTACCTGCTGCAGACGTTACAGTCTGTTTACCTGCTGCAGACGTTACAGCCTGTTTACCTGCTGCAGACGTTACAGCCTGTTTACCTGCTGCAGACGTTACAGTCTGTTTACCTGCTGCAGACGTTACAGCCTGTTTACCTGCTGCAGACGTTACAGTCTGTTTACCTGCTGCAGACGTTACAGCCTGTTTACCTGCTGCAGACGTTACAGTCTGTTTACCTGCTGCAGACGTTACAGTCTGTTTACCTGCTGCAGACGTTACAGTCTGTTTACCTGCTGCAGACGTTACAGTCTGTTTACCTGCTGCAGACGTTACAGTCTGTTTACCTGCTGCAGACGTTACAGCCTGTTTACCGGCTGTAACAGCCTGTTTACCTGCTGCAGACGTTACAGCCTGTTTACCTGCTGCAGACGTTACAGCCTGTTTACCTGCTTTTAGATTGCATCATTAACATTCAACTCATCTTTAAAGGAGGTGATATGAACTCTGTGTCTCTTCTTGGTTTCCTGCAGTCTGCTCTCCGGGTTACTTCGGTCACCGCTGCAGTCAGACGTGTCCTCAGTGTGTCCACAGTAACGGACCGTGTCACCACGTCTCCGGACAGTGTGACTGTCTGCCTGGATTCAAGGGGGCGCTATGCAACGAGGGTGAGTCACCCTGCGGCACGTACAGAGTTTCTGCATGTTACTGTAAGAGGGTGACAGCTTCCTGATGAAAAGATCTTGGAGTTATAACAATCCAGTACTTCCATGCATGCTGTCTGACGTGGCTTTGAGAATACATATAGACATGTGTTTGAGTAAAATGATCAAATTGTGTGTATGTTTTGTGTGCAGTGTGTCCAAGTGGTCGCTTTGGTAAAAACTGCGCCTGGAGCTGCACCTGCACCAACAACGGCACGTGTAACCCCATCGATGGCTCGTGTCAGTGTTACCCCGGCTGGATTGGCAGCGACTGCTCCCAGCGTGAGTTCCAATCAGAAATAGGACAGAAAATCACATGTTTTACTAATTCTAAAGTACCTAGATATTAAAGGTCACATATTCTCCTCCTCTTCAGTGTAAATAAGTCTCAGAGCTCCTCAGAACATGTGTGTGAAGTGTCTTGTTCTAAATCCACTCTGATCCTGTATTTGATCATGCCTATAAACCCCTCTATTTCAGCCCTGCTCAGAACAGGCTGTTTCTGTGTCTGTAGCTTTAAATGTAAATGAGCTGTGTCTGACCACGCCCCTCTCTGGAAGGGCTTGGGTGGCTCGGGCTTTCTCTCTCCATGCCCTATTGTTTACGGTGAGAAGGCAGACTCAGAGGGCAGAACAAACACCTAGCTGTGGGAGTGTCACCCACCTGGGGGAGGGGTTACTGCCCTTTATGATGTCATGAAGGGAAAATCTCCAAACGGCCTGTTTGAGCACACATTTTCTGAAAGGTGGAGCAGGCAAAAGACGGAGAGGATGGACTTTTCTCATCATTGGGGAGTTTGTAGACAGACTAGAGACACATGTTAGTGTTTAGCAGAATATGTGACCTTTAAGGATGTTGAGCTGTAAATGATTATAGTCACTAACGTGTTGTTTCTGTGCTGCAGCGTGTCCTCCCGGTCAGTGGGGTCCAAACTGCATCCACACGTGTAACTGTCACAACGGAGCGTACTGCAGCGCTTACGATGGAGAGTGCAAATGCACACCAGGATGGACCGGCCTCTACTGCACACAGCGTCAGTGTCACACAAACACACACACACGCACACGTCGCAGCTCGGTTATGATATTGATGTTGCTTATTTATCACAAACTTTATTATGTTATTATTGAACATGTAATATTTGCTATCAGGAATAAAGCACTTTGAAGGTGTGTGATGTAACCTGTGTTGCGCCCCCTGCAGGCTGTCCGTTGGGTTTCTTCGGTAAAGACTGTTCTCAGATCTGTCAGTGCAGGAACGGAGCCGACTGCGATCACATCTCGGGACAGTGCACCTGTCGGACAGGTTTCATGGGACGACACTGTGAACAGAGTAGGATACGCCACAGACACACAACTCAGCTTTCTGTTTCTTTCTTTCTTCTTCTCTTTCCTTCCTTGTTTCCTTCCGTCCTTCCCACTGTCCTTCCTTCCATCGTCTCTTTCCTTCCTTGTTTCCTTCCGTCCTTCTGTCTTTTCTTCCTTCCTTGTTGTCTGGCTGTTTCTCTTTCCGTCTTTATTTCCTTCCTCTCGTCTCTTTAATGTTTGTATTCAGTTCTTTTTTCTTTCATAGTTTAAACTTTAAACATTTTTCAAAGACAAAAACATTTTATGATCTTTAAATCATCATATTTTAAAACCTTGACATATTGTCATTTTGTTTATTGGTAAATAAAGTTAAATGAATGACATCCCTCTGTTGTCAGAGTGTCCTCCTGGTTCCTATGGTTACGGCTGCCGTCAGGTGTGTGACTGTCTGAATAACTCCACGTGTGATCACATGACTGGGACCTGTTACTGTAACCCGGGCTGGAAGGGAGCTCGCTGCGACCAGGGTGAGGACACGACTTTATGAAAAGAGTTCTTTGAATCTGTTAAAGTGCGGTTCTATAACTCCTCGTCATGTGTGCAGCAGGCGTGGTGGTGGTCGGCAGTCTGAACAGTCTGACGAGCGCAGCCATGCAGGTGGACTCGTATCAGATCGGAGCCATCGCAGGGATCATCGTGCTGGTGCTGCTGGTGCTCTTCCTCCTCCTCCTCTTCATCATCTACAGGAAGAAGCAGAAAGGCAAAGAGCCCGCCATGCCGGCCGTCACCTACACCCCCGCCGTGAGGGTCACCGCGGATTACACCATCGCAGGTACACAACAGGCTGACCTGCATGCATACATGCATGATGCAGCTTCACCTGAACTGTAACCATAGAAACGCTTTCATTCTAATGTGACTTGATTCTTGATGTTGATCGTTCTGCAGAAGCTCACCCTCCAACATGTGAGACTCACCCCAGTAACTACTTCTCCAACCCGAGCTACCACACTCTGACTCAGTGCATCAGCCCCCAACATGTTAACAACGGGCCATATGGAAAGGTAAGCAGCAGCGGGGTCTCTTGGTACAGAACGGGGCGGGGCGGGGGGGAGGGGGGGGTTAAGGCCACAGCAGCCATAAAAGTTTTCGTCAAGAGAAACATGCCACTAATTTGGAAACAAAGCAAATTCCCAAACAACAGCTGGAATGTGCTGAAGAAAACTAAAACAACATCCATCCATGATCCATACAGTTTGTCCTGCATGAGTGGTGGGGGGCCGGAGTCGGGCCTACAGTTCGGTCCGGCCCTATGTATGGAGGCCTTTGGCCCCTTTCCCACATGTCATCCCCTCTCTCTCTCTCGTCCTGGTTTTCTACTCTATCCACTGTCCTATCCACTGAAGGCCGTTTTGTCCCTTTCTCAGCTTGAAATTAAGCTGTTCCAGGTAGAGAGCGCCCCCTACAGGACTGAGGCATCTCTGTTGTGATGACCGGGTTGTGCATTTTTTTTTAAGGTTTCTGCAGCACAGTTGTATTTTGCAGCATGTTCCTGTTGTTAAACCTGTTTTGTATATTTGGATATTCGTCTCTGAAGTTGAACCATAGCAGAAAGATTGCTCATTTAGATTTCCACATGTGAGCTGTTTTAATTAATCTTTTAAAAAATGATGTCTGTCCCATTATCTTGAACGGTTCAGGCTAAGAACAACGCGTTGTTTGTGAACTTAAAGAATGTGGATCAGAGGAAACGAGGACCCCTGGCTGACCACACGGGGACGCTGCCTGCAGACTGGAAACAAGGAGACTGCTTCAATGAACTGGGTGAGACATCATTTACCTTCCTGCATTGCATGCGTGCGAAAACTAACACATGCAACGAATGAAAAAATGTGCTGCCCGACAGGAAGTGAGATGGCTGAATTTGTAGATTTTTCTTTGACCTTTGTTTCCTGTTTGTGTGTGTTTGCGCGTGTGTGTGTGTTTTTGCTTTGCATCGTGACATTGCTCTGGCTTGTTGCAGGACGCTTTTTCATTTGCAGCATGTCTCTTAGTTGCAGTTGTTTTGGACTTTTTCACGTGTCTTTGTTCATGACGAACATTTTGCTAAATTTGAATTGTTTGGGAAGTTGCAGGTCGGTTGCCCTCGTCGCCCATCATAGCAATGCGATCTCTCTGAAGCAGCGACCTGATTGGCCTGTCATGGGCGAGATCTTTCAAAACAGAGACAAGAGAAGTTGCACGAGTACAGTTTTTTGTCAAACTAATTAAATGGAGTTTACTATAACATGATTTCCCCTAATAACAAAAAAACAGCCTAAGCTTTAAGCAAACATGTACAAGGACATGTAAGGACAGGCCAAACAATGCTGACATGCATTTTCATGTGAGGCAATAAAAGATGTGAAAGGAAAGCAGAAGTGAGTCACACAATAAGATGATTGCAAAAGACACCTTGTGATGCATCGTGAATGCAATGATGATTGCTAAAGTGACAGACAGCTGCAATGGAAAGCTCTGAAATGAAAACACATTATCATTAATGTTTCAAAGCCTTGAGGATCACTCTGCATTCACGTTGATGACTGTCACGTCCCCAAGACAGAAAAAAGGTCTTAAGATTTGAATGTGTTCAGGAGCTTTTAGACTTCATGTGGAAAGGGATTAATGGTTATTTTATTATTTATTATATACATCTTGTTCGGCTGCATGATGCTGCAGTGGTTAGTGCTGTTACCTCACAGTGAGGAGGTTCCTGGTTTGAATCCCCGTCTGACAGGAGCCTCTCTGTGTGGAGTTTACATGTTCTCCCCGTGCATGCGTGGGTTCTCTCCGGGTACTCCGGCTTCCTCCCACAGTCCAAAGACATGCTGGTTAGGTTAACTGGTGACTCTAAATTGTCCGTAGGTGTGAATGTGAGTGTGTCTGGTTGTCTGTCTCCGTGTGTCAGCCCTGTGATTGACTGGTGCCCCCTCGCGACCCCGAACGGGACAAAGCGGTACAGATGATGGATGGATGTATCTTGTTAGGATTAGAACATGAGCTGGCGAAAACAGAAGATGTGTTTGTCACTTGAGTGAAAAAGGCCTCTAAAGAATAAAGTAGGCGAACACAAGAAGAAACCCAATGAACTCCGTGCTGTTGCAAAAGTTGAAGGCCTGGGGGGCCGCTGGCCTAGTGGTTAGTATGCACGCCCCATTTACAGACAGAGGCTAGAGTCCTCGAATCAGCAGCTCAGAGCTGTGGCTCCTTTCCTGCATGTCATTCCTCACTCTGATTTTCGACTCTCTCCGTTGTCCTGTCTCTCCAATAAAGGCACAAAAAGGCCCAGAAAACACAAAAAATGAAAAGGCCTTTATTAGTTCATGGCTAAAGGTGTGCTCAGCTTATCAGAGCCTTCGTCAGGATCACGACACTTCATGGTTTTGTTCCACCCTCCCCAAAGAGCAGCTGTTTGCTGTTCAGCTTGAATGAGGACCCCCGCAGCGTTCCTAACCATTGATCTCTTACGTGATATGAACGATTTCTTTTGAACATTTCAGCCTTCCATTGTTCTCTGATCTTTAACATTTCCTTTTTCCCCGTCACAGGAGCGTATGGAATCGACAGGAGATACATGGGCAAATCTTTACGAGGTAAAGATCGGAGAGTTTCTTTAAAGAAGGTCAAACTTTTCAGTTGAACCCTGTCGTTCCCCGCTCACTTCCTCCGTCTCTCTGTGTGATTCAGACCTGGTGAAGGGCACGCCGTATCACGCCAGCTCCTGCTCCCTGAACAGCTCTGAAAACCCGTACGCCACCATAAAGGACCCCCCGCTGCTGATGAACAAAAACACAGAGTGCGGTTACGTGGAGATGAAGTCGCCGGCCAGACGAGATTCACCGTACGCTGAAATCAGCAACAGCAGCCCGCCCAACAACAGGAACGTCTACGAAGTCGGTGAGGAGCTTAAACTTTATATTTCTCATTTTGAGAACAGAGAAGAGAAGGCTGCTGTAGGAAGGGACAATCTGATGTACCAACGTCGATGTAATCTAACATGACTTTATACGACATTAAAAGGTCACATCAACGCAGACTTAATGAGTGAGAAACACGATGTCCTATCATAGACTAAGAAGTTATTCTAATAGTTTAACCATGTTATTAAACTCAAATGAGAATATGGATCATGAGCGCAAAAAACAACAACAAAACTTTCGACTGTCAGTCCACCACAGGAGAAATCTGACGAATCAGGCTCGACTATGTAAATCTTTAGTCAGGGGACTTCTTCCTGCAAGGTTAAACTGTTCTGTGTTTGATTTCAGAGCCGACAGTGAGCACCATCCAGACCAACGGAGACTGCAGCGGCCACGGACAGTTCGGCCACGGACAGTTCGGCCAGGATCCGTACGATCTACCAAAAAACAGCCACATCCCGAGTCACTACGACATCCTGCCCTCCAGAGAGAGTCCGTCGTCAGAGCAGCGGGAGGCGGACAGTGAATGATTCACAGACTCAGAGTGTGGATGTTTGAACAGACACAAACAGGCTCTTCTTCCCCACAGCATACTTTCACCTGTTCCCTCGTTGTCACACTTTGACATTATCTCTGTTTTTATGTATCCTGACTGCTTTCAGAACAAAGGGGGCGTAGGAGAGTTCGGAGGCACGGCTGTTGTTTTTTTTTATAGACGTTTGTAAACTGCGATGAAGTCTTTGAAGGTCATTCCACGTGTCTGAGAGTAAAGGTCTCGGTATGCTTGGAACGAAGCCGTTTGTGTTTTCTGATGACAGAGAACAGAAAAAGCCTGAGATCATATCCTTCTCCTGATATTCCTTTAACCGTCCGGGGACATGTGTCCTTTCTCAGCTGAAACCTGAAGACTTGTTGGAGGCTCATTTGTCGTCGCATTGGCTGGCTGATCCCTGATATCGTATTTTAGGACGTTTTGGAGGCTGATACCGATGTTAGAACGACTTCAGTTGTTGTTGGATATTTCCTGCAATATCTTTTTGTGAATTATAACTCGAGACGATGCAGAAATCCTCTGAGGAGACCACAATCCTTCTGCTATGAGCCGCTGCAATCAATTCTTTGTGATTTTGCTTCTCAGTGTCTTTGAGTCAGATAAGCCGTTTTTACACATGCACTCCTGAAAATATGTAGATCACTTCAGGAGGACTGCTCTGGATATTCTCCCGACCTGCTTGTTCACACATGCACCTCACAGCAGGAGACTATCCCTGTCAGACAGGAGGGGGGCGGGGGGTCTCCTGAGGTGAGACTTGACGTTAGCAACAGAGTCCTCTATACGACGCTATAATGAGAATAATATTTGTCTTTCTATCAATGCTACGTGTAGTTGAACAGAATCACAATCTGAACTAAAGAGTGGAGAAGAACATACTGGAGAACAGGAAACAGAATGCAGCAGGTTCATTAGAGCACGGAGATCGTAGAGGTGGCGTGCAGACAGTCTATGGTCGTGCAGCGATCACAGGGAATAAACGTCACCACCCCCTCCCACTCACTCGATGTGAATTCTCCTGATTATATCCTGCTGCGTTCTCACATCAGCTCACTCTGACTTTCTGCAGAATAAATATGAGGAGGCTGGAGGAGAAACTCCGGGTGAAGTCAGAGAGAAACATTCAGCTGTTTGTGTTCACACATGCAGCTCCTCTGGTAAATATCAGGAGTTGTTCTGCTTGTGTGAAAGCCCTATGAGCAGAAATCCAGATGATGACAGAGCTTTTACACTTTTGAACTGAGAATATCGTCATTTCCAAACCTCTGCACAGTTGCATGAACGTGTTCTTAATGATGGATTTTATGGTTTCAATGGTTGCAGACTCGCCCGATTCTTAAAGCTTTGAGATGACTTTGTTGCAAACAGACTGCAGCCTTTCCGATGTTTCTGTGTAACATTCAACACCAATCAAAATCTCTCTTCGGTTAGAAAAAGGCTCATTAGAACAAATGTTAGCAGATATATCAAAGATTAGACGTCTGCGGAGGACGAGTCACAGAATCGAGCTGCGGATCACGTTGTCTTCCTCGCGCTCGCCAGTGTTTGATTAGTATTTATGTTAACCAAAGGTACGAGTTCATCTGCATAGTTCCTAGTTCTGCAAATTTTTAATCCAAGAGGTTCAAAATTTATTCCTGTAAAGTTCTATTTTTGATTTGAGGTCATTTCAATCAATCAATAGATCGGGAGCTCCGTCTACTCGAGAGCCCGGCCTCTGCTGCTGGGACAAGGCCTCCTGGGGGGGGGTCCATAGCAGCAGGCCGTCCCCACCAACAATCCAATCTTTGCATGAAGAAGAAATCATTTTATCGTGAACATTTTAAACCAAAATCCATAAACATCATCATTCCTCGTTATCAGTCGTCCTCTGTTTTGTTCCTCAGCAGCACTTTTAAGTAGAAACTCGTTCTCAGTGTCTCAAACATTTTTATCATGAGACGTCGTTATCAAACGTTTTAGTTTATTTTTTTTTTATCATCAAATGTTTTAGTTTTCTCCATGTCCATTGTGTCCCCGTTCTGTTCATTAACGTGCGATGAATTATTGGTTTCTAATCTGGTTTCTACTTTTTGATTGGCATGATGTGCAAAATATGTATTTCTTATTTATTGGTCGACCTCATGAACACAGAACAGCTGTGTTTGAAAAAAGAAAAATAGTATTTAAAAGATGTTTCTCTCACTTTCCCGCTGAAATAAAAGCCCTTTTTTAGACTGCTTTTTTCGCAAAAGTGCCGTCCCTAAGCTCAGTCGTCATTACGTCTTCATACGTTCATATTGATTACAAGACGGCGTAATATCAGCGTCCCAGTGTGTGAATTCACATTGCCTTTCAGCGTTGCGGAAGCACGGCACAGCGGGAGCTCCACATACACACACAGTCAGACATGCACACACACTCAGCGCTGCGCTCCCTCGCTGGCTCCGCTGAAACCGTCTGGCCTCTGTCACTACCTCTGAATACGGTACAGAGGGCGGATCACTTCGTCCCGATTACGCCTCCACGACATTCAGATTGAAGGCAAAACGCCACAGGGGGAGCGTAAAGATCGCGGCTTGAACCGGCGGTCTGAATAGGGCTGAAAAGTATAAAAAAGATTTTAAGACATAAAGCGTACAGCTTTAATCCACACAGAAAACTAAAATATGAAACATTTAAAAAGTTTTAAATTATTTTATGATTCAGTTTTTGTTTTGTGTCGTTTCTGCAGTTGAAAAAGTTTCCCCTGCACCTTCAGCTCCCTCTGAATGCTTTTCTCTCCACGTGTTCATGTTGGTTCGTTCAACACGTTGTCTCTAGAAATGTTTCCCTTCTGTGACGATGTTCTGCATCAGATCAATGATTACTATTTGATCAATCCCAACCAACAGCGTTGCCGACAATCCGTAGAAATGTATCTTCTAGTATCAACTTATGAGACGCACCGTTATTTGGGTCCAGATATTCGCCACCCAAAGCAGCCAGGAGAACAAACAACAAGTCCAAGACAAGTTCTTCTAAGTATTTATGTTTTTTAAACTTAAAGGCAGGGTTGGTAATTTTTCCTCCAGATCCACTTTTTAAGATTTTTGGTTGAAATTGTCTTTAGGTCCTGACAGAAATTAATAACTCATGTCCTCTGAAAAAGGAACAAAGAAAATCCGTCATCTGTAGCAGTTGTAAACCTGTAAAAACTTAAACCAATGTCTGCCACGAGGTACCAATCTGATGAACCAATCACAGCCTCCCTGTCTCCCTGCTCGTTCTCTACCTCTTGCGTGCTCTAGCCCACACTCAAAGCGCGTCACCGATGACGGAGTTTATACTGTGAGTTTACTTACCGCTGAATGAGACGTGAGACGACGTAGTTTCTACACAATGCAAGAGATGAGCTGAGGTCCGCTTCTGGAGCAACGGCGCTCGTGCGTGTAAGTGAGGGGCGTGGCTTTTGAGGGAGCACAGAGGGGAGGGGGTGGGTGCAGATGGAGCACTGAGGGAATGCTACTTTAAAAATCATGCTAGTTTTCGAAAATTACCAACCCTGCCTTTAAGTCGATATGTCCAACTGATGTGATACAAACACAACATTTAATTCATTTAATCCTCAGCTTGCCTGATTGTGCTTCGTCCTCATAACTCCTCCATCGGTACAAACCAACCTGAACACGGTTGCTCATTGAATAATGTGCAACCTAAAGGGCTTACCATGTTTAATAAAGTACAAGCTTAAGCTGGACTTTGGCTTTTTGAAGGATTGCAGCGGGAACGGTTCTTACTCCGATCATGTGTTTTACGTTTCGTAATGTACCACGAAACATTGTTCAGAAAAAGTCGCTTTGAATGATTGTATTTTTGTGCTTTCTTGTATTCTGTACGGCTTCGAATAGCAGCAGTCTTAAGCTGTTCTGAGCCGTTTTGAAATGTTTGTAAAATATTGTAAATAGTTCGATCAGCTCCGGTGTAAAAATGTCAACATGGACCAGCATCTTATGAAGTTAAACACAAGAACAAATGTGGCATCTGGTTAGCACTGAATGATTCTGAAAACTGGGAAACTTGAGTCGTCTACAGGTACAGCTTTTCTTTTGTAACCTTTTTCCTTAATTTGTATTTAATCGCTGAAGATGTTTGCTCTTTAAAGAATACTTGAGATTTCTGTAGTCACAAAAACAAAAAGTTCACGTTTTCAAATTCATCTTTATAGTTTTCGATGCCACTGTTTACTTGTTTTCCAAAATGGTGTCAATAATTTACCCACTACAACCTTTACGTTCTGTCTTATTACGCTTTTTGAGTTTTTGTTTTCATCATTGTGCCAATGGTGCAAATGCTTTTGAATAAAACAACATAATTTCATGAAATTGTTGGGGGTCTGATGAATTTCTGACCATTAAACACAAGTTTACGGATCCCCTTTATCTGGCGGCCATTCTTACGTTGGTTCACTGTGACGACACACCCACCCAGCTGAGCTTTATGTTGTCATGGTGTCCCACAGGGAAGTGTTCTGGGCCTGTGTTCTCTTTGCAGCAGCTCTGTGTAAGTTCGGACTTAAGTTCTGGTGTAAAGTTCACACTAAACCCTTCATGTAAACTAGTTGTGTCATTGTTTGGTTACCACGGAGACGTAAGGTTCATCTTAACTAGTAGAGTGTAACGTCCAAACTAACCAAAACATAGTGTCAGAAATCAGGTTTGAACTTGATGTGACCAATCAGTGAGCAGCGTTTCTCTCCCTGCCGTGTTTGTTTCCTCTCGTGTCTGATCGTCTCTGAACAGACGAACGGCTGAAAATAACTTCTGTTCACTGACGTTCATCCACAAACACAAACTCTAATGTTTGTACGATATGACAAAGCATCATGATGAGGGCAGGACTAAAGCCTGCAGCCTTCATCTACCGCTAGTGTCACATAACAACAGTGACATGTAGTGGTGACATCGTCAACTACATCATACGGTGATTTAACAGTCCTCTCTGATTGGACGGGTGAAATGATCTGGGCTTAAACTAAAGCAGGAGTAAAAAAGTAAGACATCATATGTTTCTGAGGGATGTCATCGATCACACTGCTGACACCAGCCGGTTCATTCAGCTGAAATACGCCAGTTTACATGGTCACTCTTTACACCGTAACACCAGTAAGAACCCTCTGCTTCCTCCTCGTCCTCCAAATTATCCCACCTTTCAAAACCATCACCATGACAACCGTATTTTATGTAACTTCTGCCTGCGTTGGAGCTTTCTCAGCTGGTGCAACACGTTAAATGTTAGTAGAGGGTAAACTCTGTCCTAAATGAGAAATAACGTTCAAACCAGGCAAAGTTTGAACTCCCGCAGAGCGGAAAAAAATGTCTTTCAAATAAAGCCTTCTAAGTGCAGAATCACTCTGTATGCAGATGATACAGCGGTTCACTTATCAGAAAGAAAATCAGAGGAATGTCAGCAGACTCTAATGGAGGTCAATAAAGAGCTGCATGTGTTTATCTCTGAACCCTCAAACAATAAAGTCATACTCTTTATAAACACAGCGACCACTCTGCAACCACCAGAAGCCTTTTGGTTTGCCAGTTAATCCTCAATTTCTTGGACCTGTGGCTCTCATACTCAGGTTCACACACTCATGTCCTCAGGCATTAAATCACTCCACTGGGCCCCACTTTAGTTTCTTACGGCCCTGTTAAATCCACACACTGTTCATCTCGACGCTCATAGCTCATTGGCTGTCAGTGTGCTGCTGTGAAATTGCATAATGAGGGAGCTATCAGGCTGACTGCAGGTTTCCTGAAGGCATTCGCTGCAGCAGCCTGTTTTTTAAACTTTAGGAGGAGTACTTGAAGTGAGCCGTGCCGTGCCGTGCTGCTGTTTTTTAAAGTAAAGATGATCACTTTAGTGTTCACCAGCGTTTTGGCAGGACTCCTGGCTCTGCTCCTGTACCAGAGGATGACCTATCCCTACTTCTGGGTGGATTTGATTTATTACATGAAGCTTCAGAGGTACACAAAGACCCTGCAGGCTCGTATGCAGCAAGGGATCATCACATACCTCGACTGTTTTCTCTACCAGGCGAGGAAGAACCCGAACAAACCCTTCATCATCTTCGAAAACCAGACCCTGACGTACCGGGACGTGGACCGGAGGAGTAACCAGTTCGCCAACGCGCTCAGGACGGAGGGCTCTCTGAAACAAGGAGACATTGTTGCTCTGTTGATGTTCAACGAGCCGGACTTTATTTGTGCGTGGCTGGGACTCTGCAAACTGGGCTGTGAGGTCGCTTTTCTCAACGTCAACATTAAAGCTAAGATCCTGTTGCACTGCTTCCAGAGCTGCGGGGCGAAGACGCTGGTTGTCAGCGCAGGTTTGCACATCTTCTCTCACGTCTTTTAGTGACGTAACACTTTCAAACCTGCTCACTGTGCTGAGATTTATGAGTCTGCAGTCTGAACAGAGGAACTTTAAAATAAACCTCCGTATGTTTTCTAAAGCCACTCCCCACTGTTATGGGAGGGGCTGCGATTTAAAACACATTAAGGTACTGTTTAGAAAGTCTTTGTCATTATAACGCACTCAGTGGGATATTATAAAGCTGCAGGGCCGGACTCAAACTTTTCAGGGCCCCTGAAGTTCCTGACCTCTTCTCTGTCAAAGCAATTTAAAATGCTAACTGTATTTTGACTGAACTTAAATACAAAATACAATTACGCAGATCAAATTAAAGGACCAATCAGTGAGCTCTGTAATGAGTGAGATGATAAAGTGAGCTTCCTCTATGATCAGACATTAAGGAAACATGCTATGTTGAAGTGCTGGCTTCTCTGACAACAATGCAGCAGCCAGTATGTCCTCCTTCTAACTTTAGATTCTGGTCCTGAATGGTCTGGATTTGTTTGGACCAGAGAAGGTAGGCGGTTTTAAGGCACCCCCACACGGCCGTTTTGGACGCCCCTCGGTTTGCCAGATATGAGAGCAGTTATCAGGTCAAACCAACAGGTGTTGCAGCGATGGAAGCGGGCAAGAGAACTTTAGATTCTGGGGGGGGGGGGGGGAGAGAGAGACAGGTCTCTCTAATGTTTAGAATTTGGACTGCAGTACCCATTTTAAACACTAGGTGTCAGAGTTACATATTGCTCCTTTAAGTGTAAAAGCAACATTATGTAACTTTTCCAAAAACAAAATCAGTCTTTTAAAACAGTTGAACTGAACTAATGTTAGCAGAAGTTTAGCTCCTGTGTCTGCCGAAGGAATCATAAAAACTTTGATTTTTTTTTTACTAAATTCCCCCCTGCAGATTAATAAAGACTTTCTGATTCTGATAGTGATTGTGGAAGCGAGGTGTTCGAGCTGTTGTAACTCGACTTTCTTTATCGTAGAGTTAAAGTTTCTTACTGATAGTGGACCTGCAGAGAGCAAAGTACCACAGCAGGACGTCTCCCTGCGGGATCCTGTTTGCAGCCCAGAATCAGGAGGATATGATTGTATTGACTTTTTACCTGAATTCCTTCAATGTCAAAGTCTGTAAATGATCATGGAAGCTGTTATCTCGAACACAACCTCCCATGATCACAGCCGAGTGTCGGGTTAGACGACCATTCAGTCTGAAAATAACAACACAAACACCAGCTACTGAAATGAGCCGTGGAATAAAAACTCAATTAAAATGTCTTAACAGAGAAATAAAATCAGGAGGGAATTACCTTAAAAACAGTTTGAAAAGTCCACTTGTACAGTGTTTATGAACATATATTTGGGTAACCTGAGAGTCTACTGACCCACAAAATGTGAAATAAACCCATCCAGTCCTTTGTTTGTGGTCTGCATAAGTCTTACAACACAGAGAAAAATGCTCTGTTTCAAATGTGCTCTCCTTGTGATGTCACAGTGGGATTCTGGTAAAAAAAAATACCCTCCCCTCCCCTGGTATCTCCACCCATGGACTCCACCCCCAGCCTAGAGCTAAACTTTTGAGCAGGTCTGCCATTTTTATTCTCGCTAGCGAAGGAGTGATGTCTACGGGGAAAACTCAGGGAGGGCTCATTGCATTTAAAGAGACACACACACCAAAACGGAGCGTTCTGAGAGAGCTGGTTTCTACAGGGTCACAAACCTCCTCTGCTGCTTGATTCATGTTATATTTGGACCAAAGCACAGATGTTTCATTTAGACCACAGGGGACTGTTTGAAAAGGAGGAAAAGGGGGAGAATATGTCCTCTTTAATGTAACCAGTGTAGAGATGCTGATGGTGCCGCATTGAGTATGGCTTTGTGTCTGTTTGTGCAGATCTGGTGGGTTTGGTGTCGGAGGTCCTGCCTGACCTGAAGAAGGACAACATGAGCTTGTGGGTGGTGGATCACACTTCACCGTGTGACGACTTCAAGAGTTTATTAGACAAAGTGGAAAACATGTCTGCAGAAACCTTAAGTGACCTTCCTAAAGTCGACATCATGTCCAACTTTCTCTTCATCTTCACTTCAGGAACCACAGGTGAGAATCAGCTCATTACAGATCCTGCAGCTGGCGTGACAAACACGTGTTACCACACAGAAACACATCTCGACTGTTTGTGTAGAGACATAATATGACTTTTTCTTTTTAAATGAAAGAAGACCACTTTGAATCAGACAATGACTAACAGAAGATTTTCTCGCTTTTAAGTAGTGTGGTAGTATTCGCAGTCTTGGTCTTGAGACCACTTTTTGAAGGTCTCGTCTCTGAATCTAAAGCATTTTTACTCGGTCTTGTCTCGGTCTCAGACTGGGCGGACTCCGAATTTTAAATTAAAACCACCACTGATCGGCTATTTATCCACGTCATTACTGTGATTAGGAAGAAAACGCCTCTTTCTAAAAAGCAAATAACTTCTATTCATTCATAATTGGATTTTTATTCCCCGCTTACGGCCGCAACCTTCCCGTTGTTACGGTCTCAGTGAGTGACACGCCCCCTGAACACTAGATGAGGATTTTTCAGGGATATTAATGGTCCTGGTCTTGACTCAGCCTCGGCCCCTGAATGTCTCGGTCTTGTCTCGGTCTTGGAGCACTCTGGTCTCTGGTTTTTCTTGGTCTCGGTTTGTGTAGTTTTGACTACAACTTTACCTTGCAGTTAGTAAATGTCAGGATATGAGAGAAAAGTTTAATCAGGTTTAATAAGGACAACATTTTCCTGTTTTTTTAAATAATTGTTGTACTAAAGACTCTACACTAAACCTTGTAAACATGCAGTGTGTTGATGATTCCTGAAGTTCTGGCGTCTTTCTCCCCGTCCAGGTCTCTCTAAGGCGGCCCGTGTGGGTCATCTGAAAGCCATCATGAGTATGGCCTTCTTAAACATGTGCGGGGCCACTTCTGATGACATCATCTACGTCCCTCTTCCTCTCTACCACATGTCTGCGTCTCTGTTAGCCCTCGGAGGATGCATACACCTGGGTAAGGAAAGCTACACTTCAGCCAATGTAAATCCAGAGCAGTCACACGTTAGCGCCCGTGCTCACCTGCGTTTCCTTACAGATTAAAAAACTCCAATCTTGCTGTCGAGTCCTGTAGCTCTGAATCGTTTCTGATAAGTTAAAATATCTACCAGAGCAGCACCGATTTACTTTAAAGGAGCAATATATAGCTCTGACACCTAGTGTGCCCCCCCTCCTCCTCTCTAGAGTGGATGCTCACGCAGGTCACCATGTGGTGGACACTGAAGCTTCAGTGTTTAGCCAGCTCTGCATCGGTCTGTAAACCTTTCTGCGTTCTAACCTCTCTCCATTTTTCAAAAGCATCTCCAATATTGATCCTAGTTTGAGCACGTTTGCAGCTTGACTAGTCGAGCACGAGTCCATCTGAGTCCACAATGCTGTAAGTTAACCAGATGCAATCATCGAAGGTGCTTTGTCCAATCTTTGTTCTGAGCTGGACTTCACTGTAAAGGTGAAGGTCTCTGCACCTGACTGTGTTTTCTCATATCGTTAAAGTTTAAGCATTCACTCCCACAAAACCTGGTTTGCCCCTGCCTCCACTCTTTGAGCTAAGCTAGGCTAATGCAAGATGGAGATAAGATTTTGTGGAGTTTAATTTTTAAGATCTTTTGTCTCAGATTAGATGATATACATCATTTGATTTAAAGCTAATTTCATTTTTATTTAGATGTTGTTCTTTGCATACAATAGATAAACTGTTTGATGTGATGCACTTTGCCTTTAAGGTTGCTCATGGTTACGGTTGGCGGAGTGATATTGCTTTAAGACAAGTGAAGTGAGGAATCACTGATGTTGTTGTCCGGTCTGTGTGTATGTCATGCTATGCAACGGACGGACGAGACGCACAGCAGAAGTTGTCCCCGTGCTTTGCTTACCCACACCCGAAGGTATCTTAAATTAAGTGTGTGTAGTGTATAGTTAACGGCAAGACAACCAAGGGTTAAACTTTAATCAACATCACCCCAACAAACGCCGTTACACTAACCACATCCCGACTCCAGCTCAGTAATAAACACAAACCTGCGGTCTCTCCAAACCTTCTCAGTTTTGAGTGTTTTCTCACAGATAAAACACGCTGTAGAGGCTGTAGCAGCACATGACCCTGACAAAGACACAATTCCTGGAAGATGAATCGTAATATTCAGAGCATTTAAACGTCAAACACACAAAGGGAGGAGGAAACCTTCATGGAGACGGAGTTCCTTTTTCACAGGCCTGTGAGGAGTTCTGACTTCCTGAAAACACAAAGCAGAGGAAGTTCCTCGGGTATAAATAATCTGTAACGACACGCCGTCTGTTTCAGAGGTTTATTCAGTGACACGGCTTCTTGTTTCCTCTCTTCTTCTGTGCTTTTCAGGGGCAACGTGTGTGTTGAAGAAGAAGTTTTCTGCGAGTCAGTTCTGGAAGGATTGTGTGAAACACCGAGTGACCGTGGTGCAGTACATCGGAGAGCTGCTCAGATACCTCGTCAACCATCCCGCTGTGAGAGTGAAAAACACGCCATCGTCCTCATCCACATAATCACACATTACCAGAAGTTTGAATACAGATTGTGACAGCAGAAGATAATCATCATACTGCGATCTTATTGGATGACACATATCTATCTTTGACTTTTTTTATTGGAGGGAATTTACACGTTGTAACGGGTTGGGTCCGTGCCTCTTGGTTAGCCGTGTTCTGGAGAGCGTCGGAGACAGTAAAGTTAGCCAAACGTGCACGACCACACGTGTCCGGGGCTTCCACAATGTTCGTCGTTTATTACAAACTACACATCAACCTGAAAGAGCTCGATTGTACGGCTAATATTTTATCAGACATGAGAAACGTAATGTCCACACGTTACGACGCCTTAGGTCACTTTTTAGTCAAAGGTGGAAAGAAGGTCGTTGTACGTTCAGAAAGAAACGCTAAACTATCGTTTGTTGGGTTTTGTTGGAAACCCAGTGGATTGTGGGATGTGTAGTTCCTTCACTCCTGGAAAAAATGATGTGCACACTGTTGCCTTTTTCTCAGTCGTTTTTTCTTGGATGACTTAAATTCAGGTAGCTGGTTGTCATGGTAACAGGATTAAACATAATGATATGAGGAATGTCAAAGGAGGATTTGAACGGGGAAATTAACTTCTGGAACCAAAGCTGCTGAAAAACATGGAGGTCACTGTTGAGCTCAATTCCCCAGTGTTGTAGCGACTTGTCAATCACAGGAAGCCCCGCCCTAAATCCTCTCCTGCTTCCTGGTCTCTTTGACTCTAAATGGGACCGCCATTTACTTAAAGTACATCATGCTGTATTGAAGGAGACTTGAAACTAGAGATTGAGACACTTTGTCATAGACTTCTCTAAAATCAGACTTCTTCAGCATAGTCATAAAGACTTTTACTTATTTGAACCTTCGTCTGTATCTTCCTTCAGGTTCCAGAGGAGAGATCTCACCGTGTGCGGCTGGCGGCGGGGAGCGGCCTCAGGTCGGATGTTTGGAAGCAGTTTGTGAAACGTTTCGGTAAAATCAAGATCAGAGAAGGTTACGGTCTGACGGAGGCCAGCATCGGGTTCCTCAACTACACCGACGAGGCAGGAGCCATCGGGCGGGCGAGCTACTTCAACAAGGTGAGAGATAAAAACACTTAGGGTCATCGTTTTCTCTGCACCTCGTACCCGTCACACTCACTGACCTTGTGACGGAGATCCATCTTTCAGATTGGTGACTTGTTTACTGATTTATTTTCACATTTGTTTGCAGACGTTAGACACTGACATCAAAGATGTTTCCTGCTTGGCAGAAATTTGAGGGACATCTACCTTTTTTAAAGGAGCAATCTGTAACTCTGACACCTAGTGTTTAAAATGGGTACTGCAGTCAAAATTCAAAGCATTGTAGAGAGCTGTCTCCCCCCGCCCCCTCCTCTCTAGAGTCGATGCTTTCATTTGCAGAGCGTAGTGGGCGGGAGGGAGTGTAGACCTGGACGAGAGAGTTAAGTTGAGGAAGAGCTGCTTTTATGGCTGTTTCATAAGCGAGCATCAGAGTTTTAAATTTGATGTGAGCAGTAACTGGGAGCCAGTGGAGGGAGATGTGCTGTTTTGGGGAGGTAGAAGGACAAGTTGCGCTGCTGCGTTTTGTATCATCTGCAGAGTTCTGAGCATAGAGGAAGACCTGCCATCATACAATTTTATCTGTGAAAAGTCCACACTGTTTTTACACTCTGGATTTCTCATGCAAGAAGAATCGTTTTAAATTCTGAAAGTATTAAAATATAACCAAACTATCAGGACACCAGTGACCTTCAGAGTCTGACCTGTCCTGACTTCTTCTCTTTCAGCTCTCGATGCCCTTTGAGCTCCTGAAATATGATCCTCAAACATACGAGGCGGTCCGAACAGATTCTGGACGATGCATCCGAGCACAAACGGGTAAATGAATCACAGATCCTTTCACATTAAAGTCTGTAATATGTCAACTAACATCCTTTCTTTGTCTCTGCTCAGGAGAGCCGGGGATCCTGGTGGCTCCTCTGACCGTCATGAATCAGTTTCTCGGCTACGCAGGGAATAAAATCCAGTCTGAGAAGAAGCTGCTCAGAGACGTTTTGAAAGCCGGAGACGTTTATTTCAACACTGGAGACCTGCTGTTCACTGACCACAGAGAGTTCCTGTACTTCAGCGACCGCGTCGGAGACACGTTCAGGTACATTCGTGTCAGAATACATCTTAAAGTATAAGTATGCAAGTATGTGGCACTGAGAAAACTCGGATCGTAGCACGTGAAGATGGAGTTTTTGCAGCGTATGATTGGTTAATATTAAAAACCTTAAGTCGGTGACTCTCTGAAAAGATTCAAGAAACATTAAATAAAGTGTTCAACTCAAAACAGTTTTAACTATGATAGATTTGGGGTGCTGATAGCCCAGACCTAGTGGTTAGTGCGAGCACCCCAAATACAGAAGCTGTGCTCCTCCAAGTGGGCGGCCCAGGTTCAAATCCGACCTTTGGCTCATAACCTTGTTAACTCTTTGTAAATGTCTTTGTGTGTCCTGCAGGTGGAAAGGAGAAAACGTTTCCACCACTGAGGTGTCCGAGGTTTTAGGAGTTCTTGATTTCATCCAGGAGGCAAACGTCTATGGAGTTTCAGTTTCAGGTCTGTGCTCATCATATTACTGCACCATATACAGCCAAACCATCAGAGTCTGATCTGTTCTAGGTTTTAGACTTTATTGATTTGGTTTAAAGTTGTGCTGGACTCTACTAGGACAAGATACTTCAGGTTTAATTAAATAATTTAATCCAAATAGACGAATTAAATCACAAACAACAGAGTATTGCTTCTGTTTGTTAAATATCTCCTCTCCCTCTCTCTCTCTCTCTCTCTTTCTCTCTCTCTCTCTCTCTCTCTCTCTCTCTCTGTCGCTCTCTCTCTCTCTCTCTCGCTCTCTCTCTGTGTGTTCAGGATATGAAGGTCGAGCAGGAATGGCTGCAGTCGTCCTTAAACCGGATCAAAAACTAGACGGAACAAAACTTTATAACCATTTAGTTCAAACTCTTCCTGCGTACGCCTGGCCGTGGTTCCTCAGAATCCAGGTGAGTCATGCATGAAATAATAACCTGTGGTATGTTTATTAATATAAAGATTAGAGTCGTATCTGAACCCCTGTGTGTGTGTGTGTGTGTTTTCAGAGCGCTCTGGATGTGACAGAGACGTTCAAGCAGCAGAAGGTGAAGCTGGTCCAGGAGGGTTTTAATCCGGACGTCACTCAGGATCCTCTGTACTTCTTAGACGTCTCCCAGAAGGATTATATTCTCCTGAGCGAGTCTCTCTACGAGGACGTTGTCTCAGGAAACATCAAATTATAAATATGTAAACGCAGGATTCCTGACGGTCGTCGTTAAAACGCAGAAAGATAAGCTAAAGAGAGAGGGAACATTTCAGAGCCACAGTGACGGGTTTCTAACGTTCCTCTTCTTACAGTTTGCATCTGTTCAGGTTTTTTAACACATTTATACGTCACTTTAACGTTTTTATATAAATGAGATTTCTCCTTTTTATAAGGACAAACTGTTACACCGCGCCCACCTGTCAATCAGGTCAGCTACACGCCTTATTGTGAATAACTCTTATCCTTCATCAAATCAAAACTGATGAGTCATCAAAACATTCACCCCCCGTACAGTGTGTGCTGATCGAGACATGAGCTAATCAGACCTATTTGGTTTTTTGAACCAGGCTGTAAACATGTTAATGTCTGCTGTAAAAACAGGCTTTTTAGAATGGGTGTGTATGTGACTTCCTGTGCTTCTGCAGCCAGCCTCTAGTGGACACTCGAGGAACTGCAGGATTTTAAAGAGATTGCTGCTTGGTTATTTCATAAAAATGTTCTTGTGAATCCGTCCAGCATCATTACTAACAAGTTACCTGAAGGTTATTTGACACTAGATGTTTTTTTCTCGTTGTCTTGCTCTTCTGGCAGATAACTTTACGTTTCTAGTTTGTCTTGTCTTTTAAAGCTGGGTTGCTGCAGTTTGACTCCTTGCAAAATCTTAAAGTTCAACCAAACGCTAAGTGAGACATTTTTCAGGTTGCTGTGGTAGCTACTTGTCAGTCACTGGTAGCCCAGCCTCTAACTCCTCCCCCTCTTTCTGGCCTCTTTGACTTTAAATGGGACCATAATTTACTTTACGAACATCATGCTGTGTTGAAGGAGACTGAGACCATTCACTCGTTAGGAAAATGTTTACTGAGGGAATAAATCCGCTGACTGAATATGACTAAGGTATCTTTGCCTCATCCACGTTTTTATGCAGTTTACTAACGAACCCTTCACACTCATCCAAAGTGATGAATTAATTTCTGAAACCTTTTTTCCCTGCTGGTGGATGTGATATAACCACCCAAACTGGACACTGTGAAAGCTGAGCACCTCGAACACGTACAGACCATAGACTGTAAATATTACAGTACAGACGGGCTCTGAAATAAGCTTCATTTTCTTCACCTGCAGTCCAGCACGCGGGGCCGGCTCCAGGCACGGGCAGGCTGGGGTAATAACCCCCCCCCACACACACACACACACACACACACACACACACACACACACTTAATACTCCTACTGCCCCACCATTTCATCCCGCTTCATCTCAAAATTCAAAAATAACTGACAAGGGTTTTATTTTGTGGTTTGTATTTGGTTTTCATGACATTTTAAGGTTTACTTTGAGATATAGACCTTCAATTTAAAAACTATATTTGTGAAAATAAAAGTAAGAACTTACTGTAGACGTGTTAACACTGCTGTAAACATAAATCCTTATTAAAAGAAAATATATTGATGTGAACTCAGACTTGTTTTGGACATCTCGTCGCCATGTGTCAAATGAAAGTTAAGACTTAAATATACGTTTAACTCATGGATGATGTTTTGTGTTACATTAAATCGTCTTCTTTTTCATATTAGAGCCTTTAAAGAACAGAACAATCCTTTTACGACGTTTATGCTGAATTAAATTAAAGATTTAAGGCAGACACTGTGTTGGGTTTTAAGAGGAAATAAGCTAATTAAACGAAACATTTTGCAATAAAATGTTTTTAACAAATGAGACTCTTGTTGTGTATCATGTCTTTAAGCAGGTTATTGACCCATTGAGATCCAGATCTCTTTCATAAAGGTGGCCTGGCCAAGAGGGCAGCAGCAGCACACCATCATGATAAACATCAGGGCCGTTTCTGTGCAGATGCACAAGACCCCCTGCAGCCACTAGGGGGCCCCCAAGCTGCAAGTTCAGCCTCTAAATACAGTAGGCCTATATATGGAGAGGATGAAAATGACCTGTCTATTGTAGCCAGCCAAGCCCCCTCATGTCATGTGTTTCATGAAGAACCTATGCCTAACATTAAATGTAGGATATAAACCAAACTCAGTGATCGGGAAGCTGTGGTTGAGTTTGTGGGGTGATTAAGTCAACAGCATTATTGGGCCCTCACGCAAGGAGTGACGTCTGCAGACAGGTAGGGCCTGTATGGGATATCTGACCCTATTTATTGTATTGTTTTAGGTCCGTGGGTAGATCATTATATGTCGAGGTTTGTTTCATTTTTAAGAACTTACTTTGTTTTCAACATACACATTTCATTTGGGAAATGCTGCATCTGTTGCACGTAGCCTAAAGACGTAGAGGAGCCTCGTTGTTCACCTTCTATTATCATGTTCTGTAGGTTGAACTGGCTTCAATCAACTTGAGATGTTTAATTTGAATTTGAGGGAGGCTTCACTAATCTGGCCTCTTCTCCTCTCAAAGTGTAACAAACATCATACGGATCATGTTACAGGGTTTGGTATCCCTCCATTATGGTCAGTCTAATGTTTACATTAGGAATGGTAATGATGAGGAAACGGGCAGGACTGATTATGTTCATTATAGAGGCTGAAGTTAAGATTCACTTTAATATTTATATTAATAATAATAATGATGAATAATGCTCATATTAATAGTTGTAGCTGGAGGGGGTCTCCATAGCAACAGGCCGTCTCCACACCAACCATTATAAACTCCTGCTATGACCAGGATTAGCTCATTAATCACAGCAGGTTATGATCACAGTATTACGTTATCATTACGTGATTTATTTAATTTGTGTTTTTATGATGACAGATGATTATTAAACTTTAACGGTCTGTCCGGTCTCTCCCGGTAATGGGAGGAGTGACGACGGCAGAGCAGACGTGGCAACAGATGACGTCATCAAAGAGCGCCGGTGGTTCGTTCATGGTTGTCCCGAGCTAGTCCAGCTAGCGGGTGAGTAGTGAGGCTATTTTTTGTTATTATTAAGAAAGCAGGGACACTTTTCGTTGTCGGTCAGTTGAATATCCTGGAAGATGAGATAAAGAGGAAGATGTCGCTTTTTAAATATTCATGTTTGAGCTCGGCTCGAGCTCGGTGTGTTTGTACACGTGTACAGGACTCAGGTGAGGTTTAAAGGAAGCTAACCTCACCTCAAACTACAACATTTCAACGTAATAAAGAAGCGTGAATGATAGCTGTGTTTATTAGTGTCACCTGTCGAGGTAATTTAACGGAAGCTTGCATTCATACAGAGCTAACAACATTTCAATCAGCGAGCAACAATCAGTCTGTTTCATGTTGATGAAAGGACCAATCAGTGATAAGTAACTGATAAGAATAGTATTGGTGGCGTGTAAACAAATCCTTAACCCGGGGAAGATGAGGGATGCACGACCAAAAATACTACCAGGTTTCTAATGATACAAAGCTTAATGGGTGAAGTATCCCTTTAATGGGTGAAGTATCCCTTTAATGGGTGAAGTATCCCTTTAATGGGTGAAGTATCCCTTTAATGGGCGAAGTATCCCTTTACATTTAGGAACACAAAAACTACTGACTCTTTATAAACATCTATTTCAGATGAATAGGAGAGGAATAAAGTCATCAACAAACTGCGAGCGGTTTACTCAAAGATACGGTTTACTTCAATACGTTTCCTCGAATCCTGTGGCCTTGAGAAGTGTTGAACACTTTGACAGACTTAGTGCTGGTGCATTTCCTCAGGGCTGGATTGACCTGCTGTGGAGGATTGAATGATCTCTAAGCCCCCGCTGAACGTCTTCTTCCCCTTCATCTTAAGCTCTCTTAACAGATAACGTGATGAAACAGAAAAGCGTTCGGCTACAACACATCCTGATTGATCTTAATATGTTTTCTTTTTCAGCTTTGTTCTGGGTTAAAGTGAAAAAATAAATCCAGGAAGATGATGGAAGAGAGCGGAATTGAGACTACGCCTCCTGGGAGCCCTTCACCTCCTCCCACTGAGGCTGCTGCAGTCAGCAGCCCCCTCATGACCACAGGTAGGACTGGAGGATCTCTGTATGAGGTCAGGACTCTTCATACAGGACTCTGTGAGGCCAGGACTCTGTGAGGTCAGGACCCTGTGAGGTCAGGACTCTTCATACAGGACTCTGAGGTCAGGACTCTGTGAGGTCAAGACTCTGTGAGGTCAGGACTCTGTGAGGTCAGGACTCTGTGAGGTCAAGACTCTGTGAGGTCAGGACCCTGTGAGGTCAGGACTCTATGTGGTCAGGACTCTGTGAGGTCAGGACTCTGTGAGGTCAGGACCCTGTGAGGTCAAGACTCTGTGAGGTCAGGACCCTGTGAGGTCAGGACCCTGTGAGGTCAGGACCCTGTGAGGTCAGGACTCTATGTGGTCAGGACTCTGTGAGGTCAGGACTCTGTGAGGTCATGACTCTGTGAGGTCAGGACTCTGTGGTCAGGACCCTGTGAGGTCAGGACTCTGTGAGGTCAGGACCCTGTGAGGTCAGGACCCTGTGAGGTCAGGACTCTATGTGGTCAGGACCCTGTGAGGTCAGGACTCTATGTGGTCAGGACTCTGTGAGGTCAGGACTCTGTGAGGTCAGGACTCTGTGGTCAGGACCCTGTGAGGTCAGGACTCTGTGAGGTCAGGACCCTGTGAGGTCAGGACCCTGTGAGGTCAGGACCCTGTGAGGTCAGGACTCTATGTGGTCAGGACTCTGTGAGGTCAGGACTCTGTGAGGTCAGGACTCTGTGAGGTCAGGACTCTATGTGGTCAGGACTCTGTGAGGTCAGGACTCTGTGAGGTCAGGACTCTGTGAGGTCAGGACTCTGTGAGGTCAGGACCCTGTGAGGTCAGGACTCTGTGAGGTCAGGACCCTGTGAGGTCAGGACTCTGTGAGGTCAGGACTCTGTGAGGTCAGGACTCTGTGGTCAGGACCCTGTGAGGTCAGGACTCTGTGAGGTCAGGACCCTGTGAGGTCAGGACCCTGTGAGGTCAGGACTCTGTGAGGTCAGGACCCTGTGAGGTCAGGACCCTGTGAGGTCAGGACTCTGTGAGGTCAGGACTCTGTGAGGAAAAATGCTAAACAAGCTCCATTTCCATGTATGTGTTTCTTTAAAGTGTTTTGTTTTTGTCTGTTTTGTTTTGTTTCAGGTCTGTCCAGTCCTCCGTCTCTCCCTGTCACCAGCTCCATCCCCCCCTTATCCTCCCCCGCCATCCCCACTGGCCCCTCACTCGCAGCTTTTAGCAGCCCACTCCCCCCTGGCCCCTCCCTCTCAGCTTTCAGCAGCCCTCCCCCCTCCCAGTTCCCCCCTCCCTCCTCACTCTCCTCCCCTTTCACCAGCAGCTCTCCTTTCCCCGCATCCCCCTCTGTGCCTCCTCTGGCCTCCTCCTTCAGACCTCCTCCCCCCATGGCTACCAACATGTCTCCCCCCCCCTGTGGGCTCGATGATGTCAGGCTTCTCCATGAGCGCGGGATATGACATCACACGAGGGCATGCTGGGCGAACCCCACAGACGCCGCTGATGCCTACGTTCTCAAGTCCGACCGCCATGCCAGGTGAGAGACAGCTGGTCTCCTTCTGTCGCTCACTTTAATCAGTGGGACTGGCTCAAGTGGTTTAAACCTTTTTTTAACTGTATTTCTGTACTCCCCCTCCGACCATCCTAACCTGTCTCATAATATCTTCCAGGTGTTGTTTCAAACCCCCTCGTTCAGCAGCCTGTCATGACGGGAGGGATAGAAGCTGGATCTCCCATCACGTTCCCCGAGGAGCAGGAAGATCCCCGAGCATCTGCAGACGCCAACGCAGGAGGAGGAATCTGGGGCTTCTTCAAGGTGACGCATCAACAAACGCTTTATTTCTGTAGCTTTAAAACACCTTTGTTACATATTTGATAATTCAATCCCAGACTAACACCCTGAGCCGCCACCTGCTACAGATTCATTTCTCTCCGTTGACTTAAAAATGTATGAAGTGATGGCTGCGGCTTTATTGACCCAGTAGCTAACTTTAGCATGTTTCTTGTCTCTTTTCTCAGGGGGTTGCAGGTAACCATGTCGTGAAGTCGGTCCTGGACAAAACCAAACACTCTGTGGAGTCCATGATCACCACTCTGGACCCCGGCATGGCCCCCTACATGCGTGAGTCAGACTGCAGTAGATTGTTTGTCTTTGCATAATCCTGATTTATGTCTCAGTTTTGTATTTTTTCATTTATGACACAATTTCAATTCTTGCATCAAATACCTGTAAGTTAAATAAGGTTGTACATGTTTTGTTTGTTTTTGTGTGGCGTTAACTCAGCAGCATGGCGCCGCCATGTTTAATCGCACACAGGTCTCACGAGAACAGTCACTGTGTCATCCTGAGTAACGTAATACCAGACTCTGGCAATCTGTAACATCACCCTTATTAAAAATACAGATGTGACATTTGTATCGCAGAGATCTCAGTGTTGATGACACAGAAACTAAATGATCCTTCAGAGTCAGAAGCATAAAAAAGTGGACGGGACAATTAAAAGGGGCATTGGGGGGTCCTACCCTGCAGCAAGATTTTAATTTCATTTTTGTTTACAGCTGTTTCTATACGGTTTACAAAATCAAACACAAACACTCCTTCAAATAGATAGAGAAATCGAGGAGGACTGCTCCTGAAGTGCGTGCGTGCGTGCGTGCGTGCGTGCGCGCGTGCGTGCGCGCGTGCGTGAGCGTATATGCACAGAGTGGTGCATGAAGTTGGGAGAGAGGAAGATGCAGATGTTGTGTGCAGGTGGACTCAAATCCCTTCAAGGCATCAATATGGGGGATCACAGGGTTCCATCTGTTAGAACATCAGAAAGTTTTTAAAACAGTAGATGTTATTTCCTGCTTTCTGAAGCATTCAAACCATAGACTTCGAATATTAAGGGACGAAGCCTGAGAGCTGGAGCTGAGGCGGGTTTTAAGCCTCCTGACAAACCGTTACACCGCGCCCACCTGTCAATCAGGTCAGCTACACGCCTTATTGTGAATAACTCTTATCCTTCATCAAATCAAAACTGATGAGTCATCAAAACATTCACCCCCCGTACAGTGTGTGCTGATCGAGACATGAGCTAATCAGACCTATTTGTTTTTTTGAACCAGGCTGTAAACATGTTAATGTCTGCTGTAAAAACAGGCTTTTTAGAATGGGTGTGTATGTGACTTCCTGTGCTTCTGCAGCCAGCCTCTAGTGGACACTCGAGGAACTGCAGGATTTTTACATTCAACTAAATGTATATTGGTTATTAGTACGACAAGAAAATTTCGTAGGATCTAAGGCCTCTGTCTCAAAGCTGTTTTACGGCTTTGACTCTTTGACCCACAAAAATAAAAACAAGTTTAGCAGGGATCTCAAAAGAGAGCGATACCACCTGTGAGAGACTCGTTCACTGAGTAACGGTCCCAGACAAACTTCAGAATAAAAGCATTGTATAAAAAGTGAGTTGTCTCTTAACAGAATTTTTTTTTTCGGGCTGTTACTTCAAAAAAGCCTTCCTGAGCTGTGTCAGGTGAAGGTCGGGCGCTGCATATTCGACTTTGGCACACAGTGCTCGGCTGCTCGCAGTACCTCAGACCGTGAGAAGTCATTCACAGTTCAGTTTTGTTTACGAGTCGCAGATTTACTCGTTCAGTTCACAGTTCACCAAAGAAATGAGCATGCTCATGAGTTCAGGCACAGCACAGCGCTCTGAAAAAAGTGCACGTGAAGAGACAGATTTGACTTTTTGAATCGTGAGGGGGTTCAAATGAATTTTATAAAACGGGTCCGACGTCCATGAAATGATCAAACGTCTGAGGTTAATGTGTCCGTGTTGTTTCTCTGCAGGGTCCGGAGGAGACGTGGACATCGTGGTGACCTCAGATAAAGAGATGACCGTAGCGGCAGTCAGAGACGCCTTCCAGGAGGTGTTTGGGATGGCCATGGTGACTGGAGAGCCCGGTCAGTCCAACATCGCCCCCCAGCCTGTGGGATACGCCGCCGGGGTCAAGGTCAGTTCACTTCTGCTCCTCTTACAGGATCTATACATTTTCTCTATCAAAGTCAGAGGCGGAGAAGAAGGTCTGTAGACGAACTTTTACAGACACACTTTTCATCAAACTTCTCTTTCATACTTTAACGCCTCGTTTACGATCTCTGTGATATCCGATATACCCGCGAAACTGGAGCAACTTTGCCCGGTGTGCGTGCGCCCTCAGGCTCTGTTTGTTTGCAGGGAGGGTGTTTCCGCTCCCTGTGTGTCTCTGTCACAGCAGCGCTGCGGTCATACAAAGCAGAATCAGGTGGTAAAGTGAAAAAAGACACCTCGCTCTGTTTGTCCCTCCTGACGCAGCTGCTGTGTGCGGAGCTTTCACAGGCGAGGGGAAGTTCCTGGAACATTTTGTGGACAATAAGAAACACAAAGGTTGAGATTTATGCCTCATTCAGGCGTTTTTTTACAGGAGAGGAAGCTTCAAGGACGACCGCTTGGCAAATATATGACTTGTTAATTTGCTCACTCCAGACAAAGAAGAGCGCCGAACAGACACCTCAATAAAAACAGTTTCAAACAGAGAGGAAGAGACAGACCGGAGGAGGTGTGTGTCTGAATACTGAACACTTAATGTGTGTATAATCAGAAAGCAGGTAGTTTGTTTTTATGACAAATAATCAACTGAGCATTAAGAACTGAAAGCTCCAGCGCTCCTCCCTGAATAAGAGACATGAATCCCCTGAACCAGACAAAGCCACACTCTCCAGTTTTAAATATTCTCTCAGAGTCCTTTGGGTTTAAACTGACCTGAGAGGGTCCAGACTAATGTTATGAATTGTTTCTGGGATGCCACTAAGACGAATGATCAGGCGTCCTCTCTCTCAGGGTGAAAGCTTTACACAGACAAACCCTTCTCCATGATCTCCCTCCTGATAGGACCGAGTCAGCAACACACCCACAACTGGGGCCAATCTCTGCGCTGTGTTCTCGTGGGCCTTTTTATTACTCTCAATCTTCATCTGATGGACGATATATGCCTCAGGGGAGCGACTGTGAATTTCTCTGTAATTCAGGTGAAGCCAGCGGTTAGCCGGTCCTGCTTCCTTTTTCCGTGCAACGTAAACGTAGTCATCTCTTGGTCCGTACGGTCCCAGAGTAGCGCCCGTTAGCAACCTGTTGAGTCTCAGGGAAAGAAGCAGCAGCGTTTCTCTGGTTGAACTCAGCGGTATGAGCCCCCAAAAAGAAACGTTCCTTGTGATTTTCTCGCAAAGAACGGGAATAAAGTTTCCGAAATAACATCATCATGATGCAGATTTGTAAAGAAAAAGAAAAATCCTTGTTGAATGGAGGTCAGATCTATCGTTTCTGATGCGTTTCAGGTCGTCGGGAAATCTAAATGCTCCCTGCAATGTTTAGAATTTAGACTGCAGTACCCGTTTTAAACACTAGGTGTCAGAGTTACATATTGCTCCTTTAAGATGAATAAATCATTGTCAGGGAGCCGGGATTTCAGGCCACTAACACTCTGTCCGCTCAGTAACAACAGAACAAAGGATGCTAACTGGGAGCTAAATTAGCATTCTGATATGTCTGCAAGTCACGACAGAGTTTCTTCTTTCTTCAAAACGTGTCTGAAGGAGAACCTTCACTGAGTTAGCAGTTAGAGTGATTTGTATTTCAGTCACGTACAAGCTGAGTGTGTGTTTACACGTGTGTGTCTGTGTGTGTGTGTGTGTGTGCAGGGGGCTCAGGAGCGCATTGACAGCCTGCGTCGGGCGGGTGTGATCCACGAGAAGCAGCCGGTGGTCTCTCTGGAAAACTTCATCGCTGAACTGTTTCCTGACAAGTAAGAAGAAAAACAAAACAAAACTGAGACACCAGAACGCTCACACACACACACACACACACACACACACACACACACACACACACACACACACACACACACACTAACCGGTCGACACATTCGCAGAGGAGCACCTGACTGCACAGCAACACATGCACTCTGAAAACCCTGAGTTCTTCTTTTCCTTCTAGTTTTAACTTTTTACTTCCTCTCACACATTTTTACAACCTAAAATACCCCATGTTTTACTAAGCCATAGGGAGGTTTCACATCAAGGACCCGGGCCTGGATCCGGGTCAACGTGACTCCAGAGTCCGGTTCATGTCTCTTTTCTATCTAAAGTTGGTCTATCAATATTAATAAATGCAGATGTTTAGGTGTCGGGTGTGCAGGTTATTTTACAGACACTGTTTTCTCCTCCCTGCAGGTGGTTTGATCTGGGCTGTCTGATCCTGGAGGACCCGGGTCACAACATCCGCATCGAGGTCTTCACTCAGGCGACTCCTGTGGCTCTGGATCACATCCAACAGGTACAAACTTGTACAGGTGACATATTTGGACCCATTCAACCCATGTGAGGGACATATGTGAATTCAGGAAGAATGGCATCGTGTCCTGAAGTTTTTAGGAGTGTATGTGTATAAACAGCTTCGTAAACCTCGAGCATCTCCTCACTCTCTCCTGTAAACCCCCCTCCCCTCCCTGCAGGCCCAGTCCCTGACCCCCCCTGATTACAGCCTGCGCTGGTCGGGTCTGATCGTGACGGTGGGCGAGGTTTTGGAGCGCTGCGTTCCCAACATCAACAGGACGGACTGGCACCAGGCGATGACGGGGATGAGCCAGCGTTACATGATCCAGAGCGCCGCCAAAGCTCTAGCCGGTCTCTACAAACAGCAGCTGCCCCCCAGGACTATGTGAGGCTCCCAGTTTGTGTCTCATACTGGGAGGAGGAGGAACCATCTGATTGGACAGTGAGGTTTTCTCGTAGCTCGTCATCCGTCCTCTGAAAAGCCAAACAAGCTTTTCTTCAACGACAAAGATGTTCGACGTTCCAACGAGTCGGCAGGATTTCACTGAGAGGAACGACTCAGACGTAACCATCAACTGATCCTCCTTTAAAGATTATAACTCATCATGTACATTAATATCGAAAACCTTAACACACGTGTGGAAACATTTTGTTCTCCTTCCTTGCACAGACGCCTTGGCTTGTGTCCCAGTTGTTTTCTGTTAACTGGAAGCTGCACAGATTCCCTTCCAGCTTTTTCCCAAATGAAGAAGTTCTGGAAAATAAAAAATACTTGAACGTGCGTTTAATCGACATCAAATTCAAAATGTAGAAGAGCCAGAGAGCGCCAGACAGAGAAAGAAACACAAAAAATGTTGGCCGTTCTTTATTCCTCTGAATCCATATTTATCGCCGCCTATAACTTCAGACGGCTTCAGATTGAAGAGTCTCCTGATACTGACGGTAGTGTAGTACTCGAAATCTGTCTTGGTCTCAAGACCGGTCTGGAGACCACTTTTCGAAGGTCCCGTCTGGGAATCAAAAGCATTTTGACTTGGTGCTGTCTCGGTCTCAGACTGGGCGGACTCTGGATTCTAAATCGAGACCGCCACTGATCGGCTATTTTTCTACATGATCACTGCGATTGGAAGGAAAACTCAACTTCAAGTCATTCATAATTTGATTTTTATCCCCCATTTACGGCCACAACCTTCCCGGTGTTACGGTCTAAGTTATACCAGGAAGGTTGTTTTCGGGTGGTTTTAAAGAGTGACACGCCCGCTGTACACAAGGTGATGATTTTTCTGTGATATTTATGGTCGTGGTCGTGGTCTTGTCTCGGTTACTGTGGTCTTAACTACAACACTAACTGACGGCGAGAAAGGCTTCATGTTTGAATCAGATATTTAATGAACTTTCAAAAAATCTGTTTGAGAGACCAAAGAAAGATGTTAGGAAGACTTTTCATACACAGAGCAGCTCAAAGTTTAAATAACAGCATTAAGTTTGTGCTTAAAGGCAGGGTTGGTCATTTTAGGTCCTGACAGAAATGAATAACTCATGTGCTCTGAAAAAGGAACAAAGAAAATCCGTCATCTGTAGCAGTTGTAAGTCTGTAAAAACTTCGACCAATGTCTGCCACGAGGTACCAATCTGATGAACCAATCACACGCCTCCCTGTCTCCCTGCTCGCTCTCTACCTCTTGCGTACTCTAGCCCACACTCAAAGCACGTCATGGATGACGGAGTTTATACTGTGAGTTTACTTACCTCTGAATGAGACATGAGACGACGTAGTTTCTACACAATGCAAGAGATGAGCTGAGGTCCGCTTCTGGACCAATGGCGCTCGTGCGTGTAAGTGAGGGGCGTGGCTTTAGAGGGAGCACAGAGGGGAGGGGGTGAGTGCAGATGGAGCACTGAGGGAATGCTACTTTCAAAATCATGCTAGTTTTGGAAAATGACCAACCCTGCCTTTAATGCTTTGATTTTTGCACCTTTAAACCAAAAAAAAAACCTTTATAAATAAATCCTGTATTTTACTGGTTGGTAAAAAAAGAACTGTCACCAGATGAAATAACGCTCCACTCCTCGCTGAGCTGCTTTCATTATTGCTATGCTGTGTGTTTTCTGTGTGATGAGACGTTGATTTAACATAACAAACATCTTAACTACACGATGAAGTATTCCAGCCACATTCAGCCTTCATAAAGACTAATGTTGTGCATCATCCCGCATGTTCACGTTACGTTTCTTTAAACCATGACTCAGTTTGCAGCTGGGACACAGTCCAGACCGTCAGTGGATTTTTATTTTGTTTTTTAAAAAAAAGAAATCATTGCATCACGTTTGTTGATTCCTGTTTGTTTTATTACTAAATGATCGCCAACTTTTTCTCTTTTTTTAAACACGCAGCTTTGAGTTCATGTAGCAGGATGCTAACGGTAGCTTGTTGTTTATGTTTGATTGAAATTGACTTTTTTCTGTCTTTTAGTCTCCTTTAAATGTGCCTTTTAAGCAAATAAAACAAATCACTGTCTAATGCTGCTTTCTATCAATGATACAGAGTTTTGTTTTTGACAATAAAGGTGAGTGTCCAATAGTGTAGTGACTGAAATGATAAAGTGAGCTTACTCTATGATCAGACATTAAGGAAACATGCTATGTTGAAGTGCTGGCTTCTCTGACAACAATGCAGCAGCCAGTATGTCCTCCTTCTAACTTTAGATTCTGGTCCTGAATGGTCTGGATTTGTTTGGACCAGAGAAGGTAGGCGGTTTTAAGGCACCCCCACACGGCCGTTTTGGACGCCCCTCGGTTTGCCAGATATGAGAGCAGTTATCAGGTCAAACCAACAGGTGTTGCAGCGATGGAAGCGGGCAAGAGAACTGGTTCAGATAGAAGTGATTGTACCCGACCTAAAAAGCCTCTGCATGTTTCTAATAAGCTCCACGAGCAGAAACGTGCTCAAACTAGGATCAATATTGGAGATGCTTTTGAAAAATGGAGAGAGGTTAGAACGCAGAAAGGTTTACAGACCGATGCAGAGCTGGATAAACACTGAAGCTTCAGTGTCCACCACATGGTGACCTGCGTGAGCATCCACTCTAGAGAGGAGGGGGGGGGGGGGGGGACAGCTCTCTAATGTTTAGAATTTAGACTGCAGTACCCATTTTAAACACTAGGTGTCAGAGTTACATACTGCTCCTTTAAGTTGCAGGTGAACAGGCTGTAACGTCCGTTTAAAAGATCATTTCGGGGGAAACATTGTAAAAGTTTTAATAACAGTCTGAATCTACCAAATGTTCTCTTAGTACTTCATATTCTGCCTTCGTAAAGTCTCACATCTCTCACTGCACACGGAGGTCGTCCTGTTTTATTATTTTTCTATTTACTGTCATTGAAAAAGGAGCATTTGTTTCACGTGGTCAGCTGACACGACCATGAGATGATTACATTCATTAAATCACTGCCCGCCTCTCTTCTTATTAAACGTGCTTATTCATCATTATTCTTCTGCTGGAGCTGCAGGTCTGTTCAGCTTCAGCACCAGTTAGGAAGTTGATGAGTAAAAAATCTCGTCTGCTGAGCTTTCAATTAAAGCGGAGGAAGGGTATACAGTATTTCACATTAATGATTCATGTTGCCCGGGGGCGGAAATCCTTTCTTACCACGGGAGCGCTTCTCTCTCTCCTCTGTGTGTGCGTGTGAGTCTGATTCAACCTGGCACTGAGAACAAGGTGTGTGTGTGTGTGTGTGTAGGCAGACTCTGTACCTGTGAGGCTTCAGACTCATCACCTGCTCTTCTTTAGATTCCTCCTCGCTGTGTGCCGTCGTTTCCCCTGAAGGTTCATGTAGCAGCTGATTACAGTGAAGAGGGGTTCACACAGCCGCCTGCAGAAATCAATGTGTGGAGCATAAATTATTCAGCTCTGTGCTTTTTATCAAAACCAGAGAATCGTGAAGGAGTCCGAACAACCAACAGCCTGTTTGTTATTGAAGTTAGTAACTCATTCATGTTCCCCAGAGAATAATCACTGATGAGTTTGGACAAATCCCGCAGAGCCTTTTAGGGCTTTCACAACCCTTCAGGAAAAACCTCCTGAAGTTTCCGTGTTGAGCTGCATGTGTGAACACAAACAGCTGAATGTTTCTCTCAGACTTCATCCAGAGTTTCTCCTCCAGCCTCCTCGTATTTATTCTGCAGAAAGTTAAAGTGAGTTAATGTGAGAATGCAGCAGGATATAATCAGGAGAATTCACCTCGAGCGAGTGGGAGGGGGTGGTGACGTTTATTCCTCTCTCTCTCTCTCTCTCTCTCTCTCTCTCTCTCTCTCTCTCTCTCTCTCTCTCTCTCTCTCTCTCTCTGTGAATGCACAGACTCATTTTACTGCATGTCACTGTCTGTAAATCTTACTTACTAACCACATATTTGTATCCTGGCAGCTCCTGATCTCTCAGCCCCGTTTCCACCAAGCGGTCCGGTTCAGCTTCGGTTCGGTACGGTACGGTACACATATATTGGTGTTTCCACTCTCAAAAGTTGGGAAGGGTACCAAATTATCTGATTTGTACCGTTCTACTTTTTGTGACCCTTCTGTTGGGGTGCCAAGCATACAGATCCGACCCTTAAGGGTGGAGCTAGACACACTGCAGTCCGTTGATTGGTCTAAAGAATCTTCCCTTCCTGGGTGTTTGTCCCTGTTTGTCTCTATATCCTTCTTCCTGCATCTCCCTCTATCCTGTTTTTCAAACCTGGCGCAGTTTCTGCAGACGGCTGTTCATCATGAGTCTGGTTCTGCTCGAGGTTTCGGCCTCTTAAAGGAAGTTTTTCCTCTCCACTGTGACTTTGCTAAATGTTGCTAAGAGCTCATTACAGATTAATGTCGGGTCTTTGACGTGAAGTATGGACAATGAATCAAGCTGGCTTCACATGTTGGTTTGTCCCCTTTTTAAAGCCTCAACTTTGGCATTTTGACGTTCACTGTGTATTTTAACTGGATCCCAAAGTGAGCCGAAGGCAAAGAGAGTATCACGGTGTTATGTGAAGATGATATCATGAGAAGAAAACAGTTTGTAAGTAAGAAGGTTTAAAAGAAACAACATTTCCCTGGTCTGTTCCTGAGCTGATCAAACTCTCCTCGTCTTCCTCTCAGCTGAAAACAGTTTCTCTTTTTAATTAATATTCCTCCTGTGTCCACCCTGTAATCCGCAGATTATTCACTTCCCATGTTTCTTACTTTAATAAGCCTCCAGAAGAATCCCCGGACATTTTCTGCAGAGTTAAATATCTGATGCAGAGCTTCGTTAAGGCCTCAGGCTGACAGCTGAACTCTGCAGCATGAGTGTGTTGTTTCTTTTCTTAAAGTTGAACTAACATCTGACTCTTTGATCGCTGACATCTTTGAACTCAACAACAACAGCAGCACAGGTGTTCCATGTTCAAACAGTCTGACCTGCACTCGTCAACATTAAATGATTCTTCCACGTCATGAGGAGTGTTACCACAAGTCACATCTAGGGGTGTTCCTCGCTGAATGATTTCCATCCTACTCGCTGTTTTAGTGCTCCTTCTCATACTATGTCACATCATGCACTCCACGCATGCTCACTCCTTTTCCTGTAATCATCACCTGGTCAGATCTATCCAATAGCACTGCTCCACTCCCTCATTGTTAGCCAATCATACTGCTGCTGACTTTTTTTAAATAGGGCTTTCTCTACCTTCATTCATGCCACCTTATACGTGCGACCCTCCACCTTTTTCCATCACCACCAAGTTTCATCACCTTCTTCATCCCATCGGCCCAGACGACATCATCAGCTAACGCCTCCACAACCAGTACCTGGACTCTATGGGGGGTTAGATCTTGCTGCTCCTCAGGGCGGACATCTTCGATCACCCTGTATATCTCCCTTTAGAGTTCAACCTACAAGTGTAAAGGTAAGAAGATGTTCAGAAAACAGAACAAATTGAGCACAGTTTATTTGAAACTGTCTGCAGGTAAACGATGTCATTTGTTCTGCAGAGAGTGGCTAAAGTTAGCAATGCTAGCACCGCCAGCCTTTAGTCCTTCCTGCAGGTTAGGCCAGATACACACTCGATGATTTGGGGTCGATTCGAGGTTTGTCACAACCGATTATTTGTCCAAATAATCCTCAAGTGTGTGGAGTCAATACGATTATTTTACCACTCCTGATCGAGTCGGAGCCTCCTCAATCTGGAATCTTAAATATCGAACAGGTTTGATTTTTATGATTCCAGATCAGACTCCGCCTCTGACCTGCAGCAGCCAATGAGAGTGAGAAGACTGGGAAGCGTCCCCAACTGGATGTGGTGTACTTTAACAGCTCACAAACATGTCAGCAAACATAAACCCAACTAAGCAGCTTGTAGAGTTATAACGTCTCATGAAGACAAACCACACAGCCAGCTGACCACGACCATCGTCCTCCATGTTTGTTTATCCTCTGAAGTCACGTTTGATCACGTGAGTTTCTGTGAGATCTCGTGTCTGTGGAGTCGTTACTACAAACAGCAGGTGTGTGGTCTCGCAGTCTGGCTGAATCGTCTAGTGTGTGCGTTCAGAGGATTGTAATTTAAAAAATCAGTTATAACTGTCCTGATGTCTGTGGTCTCACACGCCTTAACGTCCACGTGTCTGTGTTAAATGTTGCTCAGGACGATATCCAGATTCCTTGTATTTCGGTCATTACTGTCACCTCTGTGTGTGTGTTGTTCCCCTCTGTGACTGCAGACAGCGTACACACACACACACACACAGACACACACACACGCACACACACACACACACACACACTCACACACATACACAGACACACACGCACACACGCTGTGGCTTGGTGTGTGATGCATCAAAAATCGATGTGAAGGTCTTTGTGGGGACTGTATAACCTGTTTGTACGCTGCAGGTCGATACTGTTCACAGGAACAGTCTGCAGCACGCTCCTCCTCCGTCACGTAGAGTTCTCTCACACTTCAGTGCATCGTGTTCACTACTCGGTATACCAGGGACAGGGAGGAAGAGTTTTAGATAGAGGAGTCAGTGTTCACCACTGGTGGTGGACCCAGGATGTTTGAAGGGCAGGGGTGAAAGTAATAGAAAGGGCACCTGCTCAAAGCGTTGGAGGACACTTCATCGTGTTTTATCAACCACAGGAGGCATCCAAGAGGGCACCTTTGCTGCTTTTCTTGTTTTTCTTCAAACATTAGTGCACGAGAGGAGAGATCACTGTCATGTCTTTAAAGATAGATGTGTGTTTCTGGAGATAGAGTGATGACAGCAGAAGAGCAGAAATAACATATTCATTTTGACCTCTCTTTTCCATTAAGCGTCCCGTTCACATCATAACAGAGACTCAGCATGGACGACATCAGGAACATGAAACTTAGCAAAGTACTGTTCTTTGTACCAGGCTGTAAACATGTTTATGTATGTTGTTAAGTTGGACACTTTAACATTGGTCTCTATGGGGATTGGTTCACGTTTGGGAACAGCCTCAAGTGGCCACTGGAGGTACTGCATTTTTCTTTTTTTTTGACAATCTCACTATGGCTGAATATTTTATCTTTAGAGCACACTCACATTAGGCCCAGTTTTCCTGTACCGTGCTTAAGCACCCCTCGCCATTCCCCCCCCTGGCCTGCACTCACACTGCTCCAGGACTAACCGGGCTTGAGCACGGTTACCTCGTGTAGCCTGTATAACGTTGATCATGAAGCGTGCTTAGTTTACAAGACAGGCAGACTCAGAAATAAAAGTGACGTGTGGTCGAGTCCACGTCCGCACATCAGAGAACAACAAAGAGAACATGACAGCGATACTTTACTGACTTTCTGGCTTATTTTGAGTCACTTGAGTCAGATACAGACTTAACACGACAGGATTTCTCGATAATGGATAATGCTTCTGCTAGTGCATGAGCAAGTCCCGTGCAGCACACCTCTTCCAACCATGCCAGGGTCAAGGGTTATTAGTGTGGAGCACTCACACTAGTCAAATGAACTGGACTTTGAGGGTGAAGTGTGCTTAGGCACGGTACAGATTGCCTAGTGTGAGTGTCAGCAGTTACCCTGAAACTTGTTCACCTGTAATGTCATTAATAGCCCAGAAGAAGGCTACAAGGAAGAAAGGAAACAAAAAATTAAACACATGCATCAGTTTATATGAAGTATAACAGACAACTTTGGGCAGAAATTGTGTTTGAATTAATGCTGCTTCATTATTTGGGTCACTTTTTTCATCTGTTTCTTTATTGTCTGTAACTTGCTGCTGCATCAGTGTGTGTGTGTGTGTGTGTGTGTGTGTGTGTGTGTGTGTGTGTGTGTGTGTGTGTGTGTGTGTGTGTGTGTGTGTGTGTGAGGACTGGGTCTGATGAGGCAGATCTGCTGTGATTTGGGCTGAACAGATTCGGAACCTGGTCCGCCCCTTCCTCCCCTGCGGAGGCAGGAAGCAGCTGATCGGCACAGAGGCTGCAGAGCCTCAGCCGGGGATGGCACGCTGTCGGGTAACACACGGATCGTCTTCCTCCTCCTCCTCAGCGGGGCTTCATGTCGCATCCTGAGCGGGCTGTGAGGCAGACTGGAGGTAGAATGGGCCGAACCCCCCCGGTCCCCACTCTGACTCTGGACATGGATCATCCGACTCCCACGCACAAAGGTATCCTCATGATGTGTTCCCTCACGGAGCTGCAGTTGCATGAGTGTGTGTGTGTGTGTGTGTGTGTGTGTGTGTGTGTGTGTGTGTGTGTGTGTGTGTGTGTGTGTGTGTGTGAGAGAGTGTGTGAGTGTGTGTTCTGTGTTTGTGCAGGTACGCATGCATGTGTTGCATGCATGCTTGTGTGTGTGCAGTCAGGTGCTCCTCTGCGGATGTGTTAGTGATGATGAAGATGATGGTCGTGATGAAGGCTCTGCACTTGTTGAGTGGTTTGGGTTAGAGACTTTAACAACGAGCCAGGCTCTGCACACCTGTCGTCTTTCTGTCCCGTCATGTGTGAATGAAGATGCATGAGCGTGTTGGAGATTAAAAAGGTTGCAGCGTCCTTGCTGCTCTGATTGATTCCTGCAGCCAACTTTGTCTCCCGTTGTGTCCTGATGTCTCCGGCGTGATTTTGCGTTTTATTGTGCAGCACTGAACGAAGCTTTGGCATCATTTCTCTTTAAACAATATACTAAGAACATCGTTTGAAACAGCCCGTATGTAGTTCTGCATCGTCTCTGCAGGACGGTAGAGTTGTTATTCATTTTTTATTCTATTATGCTTAAAAATATGTTTTATGAAAATCCTTCATCAGGAGGACAGCATGTTGAAGGTGTGCTATTTAAAGTCATGAGCAGACTGAAATAAACCCTGAGATGTAAACAGGAGGTTAAGGAGAGTTATCAGGTAAGCAGGGGGAGACAGTTCAGAAGAATGAAAATGTGCTGGTAGTTTAAAGAAGGAATGTTTCTATAAATATTTAACATATTGTTTGAGCAGCATCCTGATAATGACCGAAGGCTGTCAGAGACCAGATGGTTCATTAGCTAAACTCGAGAATAAAGTTCATCAGCAAGCAATTCATTTTCCTTTTACACATTTTTAATGATTTTTAAAAACATGTGAAGATGATGACAACCAGAATAAACTGAAAAAAAGAGTTTGGTGTTAAAACAAGATGTCAGGAGCGTTGGCTTGTTTCTCTGATAATTTAAAGGTCACATATTCTCCTCCTCTTCAGTGTAAATAAGTCTCAGAGCTCCTCAAAACATGTGTGTGAAGTGTCTTGTTCTAAATCCACTCTGATCCTGTATTTGATCATGCCTATAAACCCCTCTATTTCAGCCCTGCTCAGAACAAGCTGTTTCTGTGTCTGTAGCTTTAAATGTAAATGAGCTGTGTCTGACCACGCCCCTCTCTGGAAGGGCTTGGGTGGCTCGGGCTTTCTCGCTCCATGCCCTATTGTTTACGGTGAGAAGGCAGACTCAGAGGGCAGAACAAACACCTAGCTGTGGGAGTGTCACCCACCTGGGGGAGGGGTTACTGCCCTTTGTGATGTCATAAAGGGAAAATCTCCAAACGGCCTGTTTGAGCACACATTTTCTGAAAAGTGGAGCAGGCAAAAGACTTGTTTTTGCAACTAGTTGAGTCGCCCCCTGCTGGACATTAGACAGAATGCAGGTTTGAGGAGTACAAGTAAATGTAAAAATTTCATATTGTGGATTTAAAGTCATTGTCCTCCTGCATTTTTCTTACGTCAGGTGATTCTGGAAACAATTTTGAGGAAACTCGACATCCAAAGACATGCTCGTTAGGTTAACTGGTGACTCTACATTGCCCGTAGGTGTAAATGTGAGTGTGGCTGGTTGTCTGTCTCTATATGTCAGCCCTGTGATTGGCTGGCAAACAGTTCAGGGTGAACCCTCGCCTCTCACCCAATGACAGCTGGGATCGGCTCCAGCCCCCCGCGACCCCGAATGGGAAAAGTGGTATAGATAATGGATGGATGGTTATCCTTTTTCTTTCCAAACGAATCATGGAAGACTACCAAAGAGGCGTTTAGGCTTTATTCCAAGAGTCTCAGACATAACCTGGACCTCATGCAGGAACATATTGATATTCATATCCTGACCCTCTGTGTCTGAACATGACCTGTTTGACAGAGCTCGACCCGTCTGGACTTTTTTGTTTGTTTCCCGTCTAAGAAAAACTTGTCTGGCATCCGTCCTGCGTGCCGTGCATGACTAATCTTGTTGTTGTGATTCTCACTGGAGGCTCGAAGCGTCGTCTCAGAGAGTCTTCATGTTTAAACCACTGATGCTGAACTTTGTCCCCTTTGCTTAAATGAACATTTCTGCTGATACAAACAGAAATATATTCATTTGACATTTCACTGGAGTTCAAAAAAGTAACAACTGTGAAGCTCATTTTTATTCAGACTGGAGCTCGTTTGTTCCGGCCTTCAGGTGAGATGAAGACGGCGTCCTACGGTGAACACAACCTCTGAATTAAAATGCAGCTGCAGCGAGAGGGTCAGTCAGGGGAGGAAGAAATGAGACATTTAGTTGGATAAAGGGGAGTGAAATATTATTCTAGGAGGGAAAAGTGCTGAAATGTGTGTTTTAATGATGCATATTTTAAACCTGTACTGTCCTGCGCTGAAGCACGTGAAAAAGAGCTCTAACACGTTTCCTGATTCATGCCTCACAAACACAAGAAGACCGTGAAACGACTTCCGTCTGACAACTTCTCCCTATTTGGTTTGGATGTGTGTGTTTTCTCAATTGTTGTAAGATTTTGGAGAACGACATGAAACAGTGCAGAATCCCGGGGCAAGCTAATGCTACCGCTAAAAATAAACTGGCTTCTAACTCGCTTCCCAAACTCAGCCCTTCGTGCTTCACTCTCTCTCCTACTGTTGTTCATGTTGTGATTTCTTTTTGTTGCACAGAAGAGGCGGCTGGTTTGTTTTCTGCAACACGTTTGAATCTGAAGACTTCAGATCTATGATGCAGTCTGAAGACGAGTCTCTGCGTGCGTCCTTTTTACATTTCAGTGCTTCAGCACGTCAGGCTGTCATTGCTCAATCTGAATACCTCCAACCTGATCTCATCAAAGTTAGACAAAGCTTCTGTATCTGATACTTCCCACGCAGTTTCATTTGCGGAGCTCGAAGGATTGCTCTCATAAAAACACACACAGATAGTTTTGTAGACATGAGAAAATAAAATCAGCTGAATGCATCATCTCCTGCACATGAACCTGTCAGGCAGCAAACTTTCTAACTGCAGTTTAATATGATGCAGCACAACAAATATCACGTTAGTTCTTCATGTCCATCGACTGTAAATATGAATGTTTGAAGCCTGAGTGGCGTCACCCATCGGTTCCTGCAGGGGGCGCTTGAGTCCCATCGATGGCGGTCTCCATGCTGGAAATGCTGTCTCAGCCTAACTTTCAGTCAACCTAACGACAGGCTGAGAGCTGGAGCTGAGGCGGGTTTTAAGCCTCCTGACAAACCGTTTCATTGGGACGGCTGTGGCTCACTTGGTAGAGACGGTCGTCTCCTAACCGGACAGTCGGGGGCTCGATCCCAAGCTCCTGCAGTTACATGTCCGATGTGTCCTTGAGCAAGACACTTAACCCAATAAAGCTCCCGCTGCTTCGTTGGCAGCGTATGAGTGTGTGTGAATGCGATAAGTTAGATTAAGTTACTTATGATGGTCACTTTGCACAGCAGCCTCTACCATCAGTGTGTGAATGTGTAGGTATGACCTGCGAGGTAAAAGTGCTTTGAGTCATCAGAAGACTAGAAAAGGACATCGCACTCACCTGTCAGTCAGGTCAGCTACACGCCTTATTGTGAATAACTCTTATCCTTCATCAAATCAAAACTGATGAGTCATCAAAACATTCACCCCCCGTACAGTGTGTGCTGATCGAGACATGAGCTAATCAGACCTGTTTGGTTTTTTGAACCAGGCTGTAAACATGTTAATGTCTGCTGTAAAAACAGGCTTTTTAGAATGGGTGTGTATGTGACTTCCTGTGCTTCTGCAGCCAGCCTCTAGTGGACACTCGAGGAACTGCAGGATTTTACACTTCAGCATCGGCTTCATTTTTCAACGCCAGAGGTTGCCACTCGGTTTGGTCACGCCTTATAAAGGACACAGCAGCCCTTACAGACACAACCTCCCGTCTTATTGAAATGGACTCCATGTCGAGTTTTCTCTCTGATAAAACGCTGGCTGAGGATCAGGGGATAAAGCGTTTGTGTGATGAGAGAGAAACACTCTGAGGCTACAGTTTAAAAATCAAAGAGTTCATTTATTAAAGAAAGCTCTCAGATATGAGTAGTACAAACAGAGCACTTCATGTTATTGTCATTTATAAACTGTCCGTCTGAGCAGGAGGGCGAGTAGAAGTTTGCAGCTTGCATCATGTTTGCAGGTGATGTTAGCTTTAAGGACTCTGTTTTAGCTTGTCTAATGCAAGCTAACACGGCTGAACGGGTTATCTTTGAGGTAAAGAATGAACGAGCGAACAGCTGGTGATGCAAACAGGAGCTCCTGTGAAGACCAGATCCAGACTGGCCTGAGTGGTCCACGCAGGCTGGGTCCTTCACAGGATGCTTCCTCTGAGTTGAGACACTTCTTTACAGGACTGTAGCCCTGATACTGTCTGTTAAGACCTGTCCTCTGTCTTCTGTCCCTGCAGACAATGATGTCCTTCTGAAGGGGCCGGGCCGATGTGAAGACGATGCCACAGCGCCCCCTGTGGGAGCTGCAGAGCTGCTGTCCTGCCCCCTCCTCTCTCTGTTCTTCCTGGATGATGGAGGGAGAGCCCTTCACCTCTGCCCTCTCCTCTCTGTTGTACTCTGCCGGGGGACACTTTGTCGCCCTCACCTCCTCCTCTTCCTCTTCGTCTGCTTCCTCCTCGTCGGATTCGGCCATCGCTGCCATGTCCCTGGAGCAGAAGACAACTTTTGCCTTGGTCTTCTTCCTCTTTGTTTTCCTCCTCATCCTCATCGTGCGGTGTTTCCGTATCCTGCTGGACCCGTACAGGAGCATGCCCACGTCCACCTGGGCTGACGGCCTCGACGGGCTGGAGAAGGGCCAGTTTGACTACACCCTGGCTTAGAGTGATGCAGATAAACCCACACACATTCAAGAACACTGCCGTTTATTCATCTCCACGCACTTTAATACGAGCAGTGTGTTATAATGGAAGCAACTAGAGGCAGAGCGCCAGTCTGTGTGCGGCTTCATGTCACGCTGCCTTCATGGTGTTTTATTCTCGTTAACTGAGCAGATTTTAAAAAGTCTAATGTGAGAATAAGTGACTCTAAATCTAATCCACATGCACCCAGAGGACTTCTCTCTGGCCTCCATGACTATGATTAAGCGTACGCTGCCATCTTGATACTAACACAACCTGTTCAATGACGTGCACATGCAGAGAAAAAAGACGTTTTACCTTTACAATCTGCTGATTGGATGGTTGGTTTACGGTGCGTTCAGGCCAACTTTATCAGCTGGAAATGTCAGCCTTGCTTTATCAACACGTTTTTTTCTACAAAGTACAAACTGTAGAGGAGTGAAGCCCAAGTGAGGAAAGTTTCCCCACCTGTTGGTAAACGTGTGATATTACAGGTGTCACAGATGACTCTCGATATCTTTAGGGGAGAACGCTGCATTCAGGAACACAGTGGATTATTTTGATGAAAGAGAACCAGACTTAAACAAGGAGATGCAGCTAGTCGGTAACAGTAGACGTCACTGCCAGCCAGAGTAAGACAGAGTTATCGTATTCCAGTCTTCCATGATGACTCTTTAGTTGATTTCTACGAGTGTGTCGTCCTCTTGTTGGCATGAATCCAAGCAAAGGCAGCCATCTTTAAAGTAAGCGAGCCTCTGTCAGATTACTAATGGTCACCTCCTCTTTCTAAGAACTTTCCACTTCAACTTTATCGACCCTAAGGGGACGTTTTCTTTGCTGCAAAACCGTGAAACATACGTAGACTCAGTAACAAGAAACGTTAACATACATATATACAAGAATACAGTATGAGATAATGTGGCTGTTGGTAGAGTCGTCGTCTCTCATCCAGAAGGTCGAGGGTTCGATCCCCAGCTCCTGCAGCCACATGTCCGATGTGTCCTTTGGCAAGACACTTAACCCCAAGTTGCTCCCGCTGCTTCATCGGCAGCGTGTGAATGTGTATGAATGGATGAGTTACTTCTGATGGTCTCTTTACACAGCAGCCTCTACCATCAGTGTGTGAATGTGTAGGTGTGACCTGAGGTGTAAAAGAGCTTTGAGTAGTCAGAAGACTAGAAAAGAACGATACAAGCTCAAGTCCATTTACTATTTAACTGACAGTAAAGGGTTAAAGAGCCGTCAGCATCATCATCATCATCATCATCATCATCATGGCGTGAAGGAAAATGCTTCATACTGACTCGTTATTAAAACTACGTTGTATGATGTCTTGAGCTGACTCTGGCTCTGGGCACTCCTGACATTTTCAGACAGGCTGCCCCTGAAATCTGCGAGTTGCGAGACTATCCCTGTCTGAACAGAGAGGAGGGGTCTCAGGAGGCGAGACATGACGTAAAAATAAAGATGCAGAAGTTGCAGAAGAGGCAACAGAGTCCGACGCTGTAACGAGAATGTTTGCATTCATATAAATGCTTTAAGTACTTCAACATTCATTATATCAACAAAGTAGAGAGGAAGAACTGGTGAAAAGAAAACTTAATAGCACTGTCAAATGATTCCTTTTTGTTTGATTCGATTAATCACATTTTTCATTGCATGTTTGAAAATCCATTGTTTCGCATTTCAATAATAAAAATTGTCAGGCTTTTATTTTGAATTTCTGTTCTGTCTTAAGCTGAGAGCACTTTACTTCCTGTTTGCTTTTATTTTGAAATAAAGTAAGGCCCTTCTGGTAGATGGAAGGTTAGGACAGGAAGTTCAGCACAGAAACAGGAAGTGGTTAGGGATCCCAAAGTGACGTCAAACAGCTGAAAGGAACGGTAACAAAGGTCAATGTGTGATGTCATAAGGTGAACGGTAACAAAGGTCAATGTGTGATGTCATAAGGTGAACGGTAACAAAGGTCAATGTGTGATGTCATCAGGTGGATATGACTTTGGACTCGTCAGCTGAGCTGTCTGAGAGTTTGTTAAAGTGAAATGAGACATTCAGAGATGCAGCAGTGTCCTTCTTTTACATCACTGAGACTACAGGGAGACACTGAGGACGAGTATCTACGGGGAGCCTGAAGGGACAAAATAACATGAGATTAACTGCGATTTTAAAAAGAGTTAATTTTTTAGCTTAATTAATCGAGATTTGCTAGTTTATGCTGACAGCCCTAATGATGACGCAGTTTCATAGTGTGCACAGAGATCCCCGTGGTCGTGTGCATATACCGTCTATGGTCATGCACCAAATGCAGCAGATATCCTGCCGTGGTCTCACATCAGATCTCGCAACTTCACAAAAAAACTATGGATGTTTGGCAGGGAGAATGCTGGATACATTTGTGATGAAAAGTTCGGATGTTTTTGTTTCTCATGCAGCTCACAAAACAAACTCCAGGATGGTTTTTTTTGGGGGCAGTTTTTGTATTTTTTGGACAGGACAGCTGAGGAGAGAGAGCGGGTGTGACATGCAGCAAAGGGCCGAGGTCAGATTTGAACCAACAGCCTCTGAATCAAGGACTATAGCCCGCTGCACACGGGGCGCACGACACAACCACGAGGCCATCTGGCGCCCCAATTTCAGGAAGTTTTAGGGAGTTTAGTCCAAGTGTGAAAGCACCATCTGCTTCTCCATGCTGAGTCTGCTGCTGTGCTAATCGGACTCCTCCAGTTTGTAACTGAAGTGTCTCTCGTTTATACTTTAGTGATAACTAAGAAGACGTCTCTTCTTCAGCGCGTTTCTGTATTCAGTGCGAGCGACACGTTTACGATGGATTCAACAACGCGAGGAGGTTTGATACCCAGCCCGAGGGTCGAATGACATAAACGCTTTGACACAAAGATGATGATGACACATTCACCTGAAAATCTCTGGTGTCTGTAGAAAGTTAAGCTGAACACATTTCTTACTGATATTAGGTTGAATCAGACTTCTCTGTGCACATTTGCAGAGTTTCCTGCCGCTTATTTGTCGAGCTGATCGCAGCACGCAAAGGTTCATTGAGACTGGAGACTGACGACCTTTGGGCCTGTGGCTCCAACAGGGTACGACTTCAGTGTCGTTCCGTGTGCTCTGTTAGAAACAACTGTGACGTGAAATGCTTCACGCTTAGAGAGCGATTTAACTTTAACGTAGGCGGGTATTTTTTGAAAACATAGGTTTTTCTGAGCGTTTTGACCTTTCGTACGCAAACTGTGTTTCAGGTCACCGTAAACTCTCCTTCAGTAAAACTCCTTCCAGGGTGAAGATGTTCAGAAACTCTATTTAAGGTGTTTCTGTGTAGACGGGGAAAACAGAGTTTTGTTCTTGTAACGTCACGCTGTGCGCCGGTTTCTCCGTTTGACGTCATTGTGAGACGCTGTCACTTTAGTTGACATGAGATTAGTGCGGTGGCAGACGTAACCAAACTAGTGCTGGTGCTAACGTTCTAACTGGACGTTTTACATGCTAACACATACAGACAAGTTACTCTCCCACTATGTTGACGAGCAGAGACGCCTGAATGGACTAGGTCACTGCTTCATATAACACTCCCACCACACAAACCCCGCCGATAATGTCTGCGGTTTTGAAAGAGACCCAGTTGGCTTTCGGGTTGTAGAGATAACTTTGTGAATGAAATGGTCATTGCAGAGGAATGGCGAGAACATTTTATCGTATCAAGGACATCGTTGTTGACCTGGCGTGCTCATGACAGCCGTTACAGTGCGTTTTGCGTTTTCATTTGGACAAAGTTGTTTTTGAGAACTGAGCGTGTGTGGACGGGATTACCCGCCTACGTGTGGACTCGGCCTGATTTAGGTTATTACTAAACAGTCACTTTATACTCTCTGTTGATCGCTGTTTATTTTGATTTTATTGCAAATAAAGTTATTTTCATTATAACAGAAAAATAAACTAGACTGCCCGAACATTTGTAAAAAGAAATCCTGCCACATGAAATACAGCGACCAACTGTCTGCAGAACAAACCAGAGAGATCGAGATCATGGAGTCATGGGAGGTAAAGAAAAGATAGAAACTGAGCCGCAGTATAAAAAGTGTCTCAGTAACGATATAAAATAGAAACATGAACGCATCGATTGTGTGATCCGCTCGTGTGTTTCTGATTCTAACCGTCTACGGACAAAATACTGAATCTCATTGGTGTGTTTATCGTAAACAGAAAGACTAAAGCTTAGATATCAGCCGGGAGGAAATCAGCAAGAGTCAGAGTTTTGTATTTAGCCAAAAAACTGCCAAAGCCACCGCCCCCCCAATCACACGAACAAGCCCTGAATTACTTTTCCCTTCATGACATCACAAAGGGCAGTAACCCCTCCCCCAGGTGGGTGACACTCCCACAGCTAGGTGTTTGTTCTGCCCTCTGAGTCTGCCTTCTCACCGTAAACAATAGGGCATGGAGCGAGAAAGCCCGAGCCACCCAAGCCCTTCCAGAGAGGGGCGTGGTCAGACACAGCTCATTTACATTTAAAGCTACAGACACAGAAACAGCCTGTTCTGAGCAGGGCTGAAATAGAGGGGTTTATAGGCATGATCAAATACAGGATCAGAGTGGATTTAGAACAAGACACTTCACACACATGTTTAGAGGAGCTCTGAGACTTATTTACACTGAAGAGGAGGAGAATATGTGACCTTAAAGATGTGAGAGGGTGCAAATTAAAAACCACCTCCACATTCACTCTTCTTTCCTGCATTAGAGATGAGATCAAAACCTGCATGCATGAATAATTCTACATGCTGCTTAGAGCCCGTTTGACATGAATGCAACTGAGCATATGTGCTCTGTTGTTATCAACGGCTGCATTTTTAATTAGCTTCTTTTTTTACCTACGATGTAATGCAGTAACCACACAGCCAGGTCTGCAGTAAGGTTCTTTGCGGGCACAGATTTTTGTTTTCTCCTGGAGTCAGCGTTAAATCTTGTTTACAATGTTTACATCTGCAGGATTGTTGTGGATTGGTTGCTATGGAAACCCAGCTGACATCCTCCACCTCCTGTTCTTTCCACACTTTGTAAAAAAAAGACCAGGAACTGTTAAAGAATCTAAAGTAAAGCTTCATGTTTGTACATTAGCAGGGCCATGGTTTAACTGTGTGAGCGTGCTGCTGTTCACTGTGGTGTCCGTGTCTGCTTCGAGAGCTGGACATTTAGAAAAACTAAAACACAACTCAGGTTGTGTTACAGCCAATAAATGATTTCCAAATCAGTGCTTCAATCTCTCTGGATTTTTTAAGGGAGTTTTAAAGAAGATGGATCACATGGAATCAAGAAATATAAGTCAAGACCGGTGTTTGAGTATTCAATATTGAAGTAGTCAGGAGTATGTCAGACAAAAACTGAATCCAATGAAACAATTGAACAATTGTTCATGAAGTTATTCTTAATGTTATTATTGTTAGTACATCCCTACGGTGGCTGGGAAGAGCAAACCAAAATTACAAAGTGTGAAACACTTGCAAAGCTTGAGACAAATGTACATTTTGGAAAACAAATTTATTAGAAGCAAAACACTTACGAGCGCAAAGACAAATTTACAATCGACAGAATCTAGGCGGTCAATGACTTTGTTTTGGTATAAAGACTGTGCGAAATGTGTCATACCGAGTTTATTGTTTATTGAATGATGTTTTGTCAGTTTTGTGGAACCCACCTGAGATAGTTAACACACGATCTGTCTGTCAAAACAAACTCATTGACCCTTCACTCACTCACTTCCGGGTCACTTCCTGCATTTGGTACGTTCCCTTTCCGGTAAGATTCTGTCGACTGTAAATTTTACTCTGCGCTTGTAAGTGTTTCACATCTTGTCATTTTGTTTTCAAAAATGTACATTTGTCTCAAATTTTGCAAAAGTGTTTCACACTTTGTAATTGTGGTTTGCACTTTCCAGCCACCGTAGCCCACAGATCGCGACAGGTCACCTTCAGTTGAGGTTTAATCTTTCAGTCGGTGTTTACAGAAGTGAAATATTACAAAGATCTCAAGAGGACTTTCACTTAACGAATGGTTTGACATTTTTTTAAGTTATATTTTTGGACCTTTTTGCCTTTATTGGACAGGACAGCTGAAGAGAGACAGGAAGTGATGAGAGGAGAGAGAGGTGGGTGACATGCAGCAAAGGGCAGAGGTCAGATTTGAACCCAGGGCTCCTGCGATGAGGACTTCAGCCTCCGTACATGGGGCTCACAACATAACCGCTAGGCTATCGAGGCCCCTGATTTGACATTTTTAAGATGTGCTTTGTGTTGCTTTCTTCGTTGACCCAACGAGGGCCGGCCTGCAGATTGATACAGGCCACCAGGTCACGAGGTCATCTTCAATCTTTCAGTCACCGTTTACAGAAGTGAAATATTACAAAGATCTCAAGAAGACTTTCACATAACGAATGATTTCACCTTTCTAAGATGTGTTTTGTGATGCTGAACTCTAAAATAAATGGAATTCTAAACAAAGTTGTGGTGGTGAGACGAGAATAATCCCAGCTCTGATAACAGCCATCGATCAACCGCGGAGATAAACATTTTAAATCAATCAGTGCAGCTTCTTTCAGAGAAATGACGACCCCTTTGTGTCCCTGATGAGATGAAGTCCCTGCTCTCTCCTGACTCTCACTGAGCTGCGAGTCGTTGAGAGGAACCGTTTAAAGTTTGTTGATCACTGAGAGATGATGGATCTGCAGCCTGCCGATGTTTGGTATGTACATTTATTCACTGAAGTGATATCTCTTAAGTTTCTACTCTTGGTAAAGGATCTTTTCTGTGGTTTCATGTTGTCTCTATATATCAATATGTTGAGGAGAGTCAGGCTGCATTTAAGGCAACAATACAAAATGTGTCAGCAAGAAAAAGTCTCTTGGTCCTCTGACACGATGTCTGAATGAAGGAATAAACAACCTTCACGTCTTAAAATGCAGAATCATGAACTGTTAAATATCCTTTTAAACATGTAAAGACCTAAAGTTTGGTCCCAGCTCATTGCAAAACAAATCCTGCCCCCTGCTGGTTTCTTTTTTTACATCATAACATCTGATTCATCAGAATTGGTGCTATCATGTTTTTAATGACTTAGAAATAGTTTTAAAAAGAGTTCCTCTTATTTTTTACATAGAAGTAGAAAGTTTGTACTCTTTTATACCCGCCAGGACTCAATTCATCAGCTCCTGACCGTACAGGACTCAATTCATCAGCTCCTGACCGTACAGGACTCAATTCATCAGCTCCTGACCGTACAGGACTCAGCGGGAGGACTTACAAACAAACAAAAAAACTTCATTTAGCCTCTTTTCATTGGCTCCCAGTTTATGATTTGGGACAGACTATGTTTTTTTTTTAACTACTGTTGTATTTTTACAATAACGGGTATAACATCTGACATGAGTTTACATTTGTATTAGTTTTCTTGGAAGGCATCCTGTGATCGACCTCTTGGTATCTCCCAACCCTCAGGGGGTCCCAACCCCCACTTTGGCAAACACTGTGCTAGGACTCTCCCGGCTTTCTTCCTCGTCCTGTCAGTAAATAGTTGAGACGGAGGTTCTTGTGATTTGTCCACTGTTCTGCTCGTCGTTGACACAATCTTAGAGAGTGTATTCTTAAATCTACAGCTCAGGGGACCGTATACCCAGGGGCGATTCTAGGGTCTGTTGGGGCCCTAGGCAAAGGTTCATTGGGGGCCCTTCCAATGAATTTTCCTCTTTCTTTTTCCACCCCAGACAGATAACTCCTCTTCATATTCCTGACTGACACCAAGGCCTCACAGTTTTGAAACGAGATAAAGTCACTGAAATAGTCAAGTGAAACTGGCTCTGTTTGAGATCTTGTTTAATGCTTATAATTCATATTTGTCTCGGCTCAGCTGGCTTGTGGGGAACCATCGCAGGGACCAATACGCAGCTTCACTTAAAGGATAATTTATCTTTAACAGCTCGACAAAGACCATATGATCCTCATAGGCCTACCCAGAGCCTTAGGGCACTGGGCCTACCTAGACCTAAGTGAAGTAAAGTAATGTCTGATGAAGGGCCAGGGCCCCGAGACTTCACATGTGAGTCTTTTTCCATACCTAAAGAAAGTGATTTTCCCCCATTGATCTTAAACTCATTAGTTAATAGAAAATAAGCAGCCTACAATAAGTGGGCCAAGCTAATAAGTATATAGACTAAGCATAATATATCCCTATGTAATAAATATATTAGGCATATCAATGAAATACTTTTATATCACTTGATTTTTATTTCCTACAGTCTCTGGATGGTCCTTTATACCACAGACTGTTTAAAACATTATAGTTTAGTCTCTGGATGTGCTGTGTACCAGGCGGGAGGAGCTGAAACAACTAAAAACTATGAATAAAGGTTTAAAGTGACTACATTTGTCTGTGTGGATATGGAAAAAAATCAACAAATTAAATATGTATAATGCTCAAGAGTTAAAGTTCTGGTTTACAGAAGTGTCTTTTGTTTCCTCCGCTCTCAGAGCCGCTGCTTCACCGGGAGATATGATTTAATCAAATAAATTCAAGCTGAGGCGTTATTCTTCTCAGAAGCGCTTGTTATGAACACCGCCACATCCCGGGTTGAACACGCGGAGTTAGCCGCTAAAACAACAATGTTGAAAATCGACACCGCCCGCCCGGGAAAATTCCGGCGTACGGCGGTTATTTTATCGAATGAACCTGTAAGTCAAAGTTGAAAGAACGCATTGCGTCGAGCTACGCCATTGGCTAGTTGAGTCTAACGTAAATTTTTCAATGAGCCGCCATATTGGGAAGCCAAACCCCTCTTTCATTCGGCAAAGAAAGGACAGGATACACTTCCAGAGGAGTTTACGGAAGGGTGGGCTGTAAAATCTGAATCGTTACACCCACAGAGGTGATACCTGAGTTCGGGTTCGTCTCCGGTCTTTTGTTACCGAGTTTTGAGCGACTTTGCTGCAATGGCGACCGCGACTCCGACCGGTCAGAGGAGCACGTGCGGCAGCGGCACACCGCTGAGCCCGACCAGGATCACCAGGCTGCAGGAGAAGAAGGACCTGCGGGACCTCAACGACCGTCTGGCCGTCTACATAGACAAAGTCCGCAGCTTGGAGTCCGAAAACGACGTCCTCCACCTGCAGATCAGCGAGAAGGAGGACGTGAGGAGCCGGGAGGTGTCCGGTCTGAAGGCGCTGTATGAGAACGAGCTCGCGGACGCCAGGAGGAGCCTGGATGACTCCTCCAAGGAGCGGGCCTGGCTGCAGATCGAGCTGGGGAAGATCAGAGCCGACCATGAGCAGCTCCTGCAGAAGTAAGCCTCTAACGTTAATCACACATGAAGGTCTTAACGCGGACTCAACACCGTTAGCTAACGGCTAACAGCTACCTATTAGCTAACGGCTAAAAGCTACACTTTGAGTTTCGAGCCGTTTGTGAAGCTTTACGCACGCGAGTCTGTGCGCGAGGTTACGTTTCTACTCTGCTGAGAGCGTCACTCAAACTCTGCCTAAAAACGAAGTACTTTTAAATTTAACTATATAAACTTTTAGCACTCTAAATCAATCATGTTTCATTTCCAAACAGTAAATTAATAATCGTTGTTTTGAATGATGGGCAGCCGTTACCCGCCCACCTTTGTCTGTCTGAGGCTAAAACAGAATCAAACCCGCGTTTAGAAACTGCTGTCATATCATGTTCTGAAAAGGTAAACAATAAAAGCATAACTAACAAGAGAAAAGTTAATGTACAACAAAACACCTCAGGGTGAATTAGCCTGTCTGACTCCCCTGAAGGTGACATGATGCCTTCAGGGTCCGCAGCTGTAGTCTGGTCAGAACAAAAGGCGAGAACACAGGTGCAGAAAATGCGTTTTCTGTTTATTTATGGGGAAAGGAAACATTTGATTCAGGTTTTTTGGCGTGTTTTAACATTGTTTACACATATGATGAAGAGTAGAGTTGCAAATAGTTTTTATATGATAGTAATACACAATAATTAACCCTAGCTGACCTGTGGACTTCATTATTTATTTACTCATGTCGCTGCCCTTTCTTTCATTATTATTTAATTACAAGTAGTGATGCACATGTCTGAACATAGTCATATTTGTTAATGCACATGTGTTTACATACTCATAGTCTGGATACACAGCGCTATATGTCTTGTACTATTTATTATCCTGTAGATGTGGTTTTACATATTATAACATTTGCATATTTCTCCTTGTGTATTATATCTTCATGCTGAGATTGGTATCTTTATATTTATAGTTCATATGCCAGGATTATATTCTGCGTAGGAGTCATTCTAACACCGGGGATTAATAAAGTAAATAACATTTCTGATTCATGCTACACATCTTGATCTCTACTTACAAGAAAACATGTTTGTTTGGTTAAATCCCAACAAATGTCAGTGTCAGGATTTAAATATAATTTTTGGAGCCAAATAAAGAATTATGCTTCACAAACATGATTCATCTTACTTATGGTTTAGTAACCAAACTTAAATATCCACTGTGGCACGTTTGATGTGCATCCTGACACACTGCAGATATGGACGTTTGTATTGAGAAGAAGGGCTTTCATGCCACCCAGCCACTTAAACCTGCTGTGTGTGTGTGTGTGTGTGTGTGTGTGTGTGTGTGTGTGTGTCTGTGCATGTGTGTATGTTCACGTATATGTGACACAAGCTAACAGCTGCAGCTCACAGCTGTTGACCTGAAGTGGATGAATGAACAATGTGAGCCGATTAAACGGCTTCTTCACCCACAAAATTCACGTTAACTTTGCTGCTTTTTAAAAACAGTGTAAAGAAAACGACATGTTTTCCCTTTTGTAGCGCGCAGCAGTGTAATGTTCAAACACTCTAAAGTGTCACTTAAAGACCAGTGTATTTTCAGGTGTTATTTCACCAGCGCGTTAAACGCCTCATAACGGTGAAAAGTGATGTAGCATTTCACCGTTGTTGCTAACCGAACATCCCAGATCCTCGAGGAAAAATACACACACGTGCTGCAGTCAGGTGGTGTGTTGTTGAACAGAGGAAGTACTGTGTGCGGTGTGTGTGTGTGCGCGTGTGTGTGCGCTCTCTGACAGCAGATCACAGGTGGCAGGACGCCTGTTTGAGTCTGTGGTCGGTCGGCCAGTTGACGCTGCCATTTATTCCACTTCATAATGATTTTACCACACACACACACACCTCGCCTGCTCCGTATGTGAATAACTGCTCAGTGCATCCTTAGAAAACATTGAATTCATAAATAAACCCGGCGTTCATACTGCACACAGCTCTGCAAAGCTTCAAGGCAACAGTTTTCCACGGTCCACGCTTCACTATAGTGTGTTTTGTTAGCTGTGGGCGGGGCTTACACGGACGGAGCACAGCAGAGTGGTGAAGAGAGAGTTGTTGTGTCAACAGTAGAAACACCCTGGTGTTCAAAAACAACACAAGTCCTTGTATAAAAACAGCGAAGTTAGTTGGTAGAAAAAGCTTTGATCCATCTGGATTCCTGACTTTAGCCCCATTCAGACCGCCGTTTCAGCCGCTATATTTACGCCCCTGTGACGTTTCGCCTTCAAACTGAATGTTGTGGAGGAGTAATGTAGGGACGAAGTGATCCCCCCTCTGTACCGTCTTCAGAGGTAGTTACAGAGGCGAGATGGTTTCAGCTGAGCCAGCAGGGGAGCGCAGCGCTGTGCGTGTGCATGTCTGCTTGTGTGTGTGGAGCTCCCTCTGTGCCGTGAATGTACAAAGACGTGGTGACGGCTGAGCTTGGTAACGGCCCTTTTGTGAAAAACGCAGCCTGAAAAGGTTGTTTAGAGTTCAGATCAGGACATCCTGAGATAAATGTAGCTTTACCGCTGCAGATTTTCAGCTTCACAATGACTTAAAACTCACAATCGAAATGCAGGATTTCAAACTTGGAGATCGTGTTTTAAGAGGCTGCAGCGTGCGCACGTGTTCATGTCGGGTGTGAAACCTGCAATCAGAGTCTGCAAGTATAAATGTGGAATATCTATAAATCATTGAATCTTTAGAAGCCAGCAGACAACGTGTCTTCAAAGAGCTGCTTCAGTTTCAGACTCTTCATTTCCTCAGCAGGAACTCCTGAAGACATCAGGCTTCACTTTAACAAAGTTTGCTTTTAGTGTTTGTGTTTTTAAGTAAACAGGAAGTGCTGGATTCTGCAGGGATCAGACGTGAGCTGTATGATAATAACTTCCTGAAGTATCTGCAGAATAGTTCCTGCACTGTTTTGGTCTTACTGGGAGCGTTCATGTTGTGCACTGAGATCCCGTGATGAGCAGCTTCCCGCCCAGCTAATGTTTCTCAGTAAAATGGGAGCGAGCAGACATACCTCAGTACATTCCTCTCATAGTTTGTCCACTTCAGCCGTCCTCCTCCTCCGCCCGTCCTAACCCCGAGGCCGTCCCAGCCCAGCTCCAATAACAGGCTGATTTATACTCACAAGCCCACTGACACAGTCGCACTGTTGACTCAGTTAACCCCGCGCAGAGCCTGGAAACGGAAGCAGGGCGTGTTTTTGAAAGTGAAAATATGCACCTCTCATTTGTCGATATGTTTTTAAACCAAAGTGTTCAGAGAGAAACTGGATTTACTTTGAACCACAACAACAGGGAAACTTCTTAGATAATGTGAAACATCCCATCATTGAATAAATACTATTCACAGTGTTGTTTACACCGAAATAAGAAGCTGTTCTCTTCTTCTGCCTTGAGCCGTTGTGGCCACTAGAGGACTCTGTTGACTGCAAACTGGTCAAACAAGGAACCAGTTTGATCTTTCTGACGCCTTAGGCACACACCAGTCTACTCTATTTTTATTTACGTTTATTTTTAACTGAAAACTGACAAAGAGGAAGTCTGCCCTCAGTAACAAACCCTTAAATATCATGCTAGCAGAGTATATCTAAACGTGATGTGTGAATGGTGCTGACTGAAGGACACAGACCTGGAGGCAAAGCAGCAGCTCTACGCTGCTTTGTAAAAATCTATAGTGTGTAGCATCAATGACACATCTGGGTCTTTTACTACATAGATAAATGCAGCTGTTAGCGTTCACTCCGTCAGATGCTGCAGAGGTTTCTCTTCTTTTTTCTGAGGGCTGCAGGATTAATCACAAATAATTCTCGATCTTGATTTGTGCAGACGTAGAATCTCATTTCTAAAGGATGTCTATTCCTCTTTGCATTTAGAACAATTCACGTGTTCACTTATTTTTTGAGTATGAATAGATAGCATCTCGTAGGAGCAGAGCGGTTTGGCAGCATTTTGATCTAGAAAATGCAGATACAGTTGTATGTAGGCTGTGTCAGGTTAAACTGGCGTGTTCACTGGAGAGATGTGTTTCCACATTTAACACAGGAATGAGGATTTTAACCTGCAAGGAGGACTAAAGGTGGCGGTGTGACACTGCTAACGTTAGCCACACTCGGCAAACCAAAGTACATTGTGGACAATTTTAAATAAATGTTGCTCAGGTTTGACTGACTGCTATTAAAGAACAAACGAAGAAGAAACAACAAACACAAAGAAGAGTAACACAAAGTAGCCAAATGTCACGGCGGAGCTACAAGACCCGCCCGCTTCTTTCCAACAGTTGTATGGGATCAGTTCGGGTTCGCAGTGCGGTCGAACACGTTGAGCGATTAAATGAATAGAAAGATGGTATCATCACCCGGAGGAGGAGATCATCGGTGCTAGGCAACAGAAAACAGGTTTACACGAAGTTATCCCCTCTAGACGGGAAAACTCTAAACATTGTGATGTAGATTATAGAGTCAGAGTCTTACGAGCAAACTGTCATGATACTCAAGAGTTAGGGTTAACCCTAACTATTCACTCAGAAGGGAGCGTAATTATGACTAACTCTGTGTCGTTACCAAAGGAAGTTAGTGGAGTGTAAGGACGTGATGTCACTGAAATAATGTTGTAACATGGTTTGATTCAGGTGGAATATCTTTTGTATCATGCCTCTTACTATAAAGTAAGAGGCAAATCGCAGCATCGGTGAAAACGAAACTTAAGAATTAGTCCGCAAAAACAACTCCATCCCGGTTATATGCAACTGTTTTGAAATGTTTCCAAACTGACACGGCGTGAGCAACAGTTCATTTATCTGCTTAGTTTACACAGTTTAGGTTTTCATCTCGGATAGCGACACAACAAACTCTAAACGAGCTGGAGAGACGTTCACAGTCTGCAGAGTCAGACAGAGCAGAGCTCAGACAGTCAGTGATGGGAGGTATAACCCCGGTGTTTAAACTGATGCTGTCGGTGTTTTCTGCTCTCTCTGTTTTTAAAAGTTACTAACAAGCCTCTCCACTCGAAGCTCATTTGTTATGATAACGGAACCTATAGGGATTGAGCTGAACGATGTTATGAAACGGAGGGAGGCGATCATATCAGCGAGGTCCGGACCTTGACTGTTAATTTTTTAAACAGCCAACAATCATTTATTTCTATACATTGATTTCCATGCATACTGCTGTAACTTATAAGTGATGTCAGTCAGCAGCTCGTTCTCCTCTCGTTCAGTGTGCAGCAGGCAGGTGAGAGTGAGTAACCATGGTGACTGTCTGTCAATCACAGGTGTCCCGCCCCCTCAATGAATAAAACTCTTTCAGTAAAAATATTAAAGTTTAATCGAGGGAAAGACATGTCTGGTGCTAAAATGTTCTGGTGGGAGACCTCCTACAAAGACGTTTTTCAAATAGACTAAACTCATTAGCACAGTTTCTGTGCTTTTAAAAACATTACAGGTGAATACGTTTGGTCGAACTGGTCAGTAACTTGCAAATTAGTCTTAAGAGCAGTATGAAAAAAATCGTGATCGTGATTTTTGCCATAAAAAAATCGTGATATGATATTTTTCCCATATCACCCACCTCTACCTTCAAGGACATCAGTCACAAAGTCTCTCTCACTCTCTCGCTCGCTCTCTCTCGCTCGCTCTCTCTCACTCTCTCGCTCTCTCGCTCTCTCTCGCTCTCTCTCTCTCTCTCTCTTTCTCTCTCTCTCTCAGCTACGGTAAGAAGGACTCTGAGGCGGCCGGAGCTCAGGCCCGGCTGAAGGACCTGGAGGCTCAGCTGAACTCTAAAGACGCGATGTTAAGCACGGCGCTGTGTGAGAAGAGGAGCCTGGAGGCCACGCTGGCCGAGATGCAGGAACAGCTGCAGGAGGTACGGAGCTGATGATGAAACCTGTTTTATCAAGTGATGCAGACAGAACTTTAAACTCTGATATGTATGCTGTGCATCATCTTTGTTGTGATAACTGGGGATTTTATTTGCTTTTAATCCGGTGTGTTACTTGTTGAAGGTATTTGCATGTTAAGTTTGTTGGTACTTTCTCATGAGTTTATTTCCATGACACCTGGACTTGTGTTAACCATTTCATGTGTCTTCAGCTGGACACCGGTCTGGTTCAGGCCAAGAAGCATCTGGCTGATGAGATGCTGCTCCGTGTGGACCTGGAGAACCGCTGCCAGAGTATGACCGAGGAGAAGGACTTCCGCAAGAGCATGCATGAGGAGGTGAGCAGCTGAAGACAGGAGATGATTTTCTCCCTTTTCTGTTTGCAGCCCAACCAGAGTAAAGATGAGTTAATCAGGACAGGATAAAACCATGAGTATCCTCTCTGAATGTATGGACCCCTGTGTGTGTTGCGTTGCAGGAGGTGAAGGAGGCCCGGCACCGGTACGAGTCCCGCCTGGTGGAGGTGGACTCTGGACGGAAGGAGGAGTACGAGTACAAACTGACTCAGGCTCTGACTGACATGAGAGCCCAGAACGAGGAGCAGATCATGATCTACAAGGAAAACATGGAGAGCACTTACCTCACCAAGGTATCCACACACACAGTTATCTTCATGTCCTTAGTGTATAAAGAGAAGACGTCACTTCTTACCATCTTTCCTCCGTCATGGGGTCATCATGGTGCATTTAAAGCAAACAGTGGTAGACAGTTCAGTAAGTAAAGCTTGTGGAGCGCTGCTTTGATGGAAAAGACTCCTCAGTCAAAGACAACGAGTGAGCAGAGGAGGTAGGCAGAGAGACTCGCAGGCTGTGGGTCTGAACTTCACAGATATCAACGTTACCGTGACGAGCTGAGTGCTTGACTAGCGTACAGGTAGCTAGCAGGATTATAAACTCCACCTGGTGAAAACAGATGGTGCTACACAGCTGCACACTAACTGACCGTCGTGGACTCAGTGTGATAAACACGATGGAAACATCACACAGGAAGTCACTTTAAAGAGACCCCCTAAAACAGCCTGCGTCTAATATACCGGTGAGAGGCGACTTAATACGGTTAATGACAGGAATATATATACTTTTTATTATGGCAGCAACAAGACTTCTTCTTGAGTCCAAATAAAACATTCAGGCTTCAAACTTTATAAAATCTTGTTCAGTTTTCAGACCTCTTGCAGGCTGCATGTGTGAACTTGTGGTTTCATGCAGTGTGTAGAAAACGAAGGTTGTCAGGAGGTCAAACCGCCTGCAGAAGTGACTTCATCTTAAATATAAATCTGTAAACACTGATATTCCATCTGCAGCGTGTTGATAAACTACTTCAATCATCTGCATGTGTACTCTGCAGCAGCTTCTGTCCTTTTTGCAAACGGTCTGTAACACACGTAAGAAACACAAATACAAACACGTCTTCTGTGTGATTTCCTGAGTGTCAGGAAGTGAGCAGAGCGCCTCGGTTCCTCTTTCTCTCTGTGCAGAGGAGGAAACTCTTGATGTTCTCTCTGACTCTGGGTCCTTCTTTGATCTTTGTCCACAGCTGGAGGATCTTCACCGTCTGTCCGAGATGAACGGAGCCTCAGCCAACATGTCCCGAGAGGAGCTGAGAGAGTCCGCGCTGAGGATCGAGAGTCTGAGCGCGCAGCTATCAGGACTGCAGAAGGAGGTGACACTCTAATACTACTCTTTGTTTATTTACATTTTAAATCCAAAGCCACACATGTTTATCTCAGTTCTCACTCACCTGTTAAAGAGTAACACTCAGGTGTCATACTGACCTGAACAGAAAGATCTAAAACTAAAATACAGTAAATGTAGAGAAGGCAAAATAAAAAGGGAAGAAAAGAAGCATTTGTCATCCTGTTTACGTTATTACCATCTGTTCTGCTTCTCTAGATTTATCCCCTGGTTAGCATCATATTCTCTGCATGTAGAACATTGTCGTTAAGCTGCTTTTTACAAAATTCTGCAGAAGGAAGAACGCTACAAGCCCGTATAATGAACTTCTGCTCGATATCAATCAGTCCTAACTCAAACATAAGACGCTCGGTTTCAGTTGCCATGGTTTCCTGTACACAAACAATCAGAGAATGAATTCAGACTGTACTGAAGTATCTGTCTGCTCTGTGAGTTGCGCATCATTGCGTCTCTAACACTTCCCCCACCCCACCCCTTTGTTGTCAGACTCGTGGTTGGCGTGATCGTATTTCAGAACTGGAGGCGGCGCTCATGCAGGAGAAAGATTTGAGCCGCAGGATGCTTGCTGACAAAGACATGGAGATGGCCGAGATCCGTGCCAAGATGCTGCAGCAGCTCAACGAGTACGAGCAGCTGCTGGACGTCAAACTTGCCCTCGACATGGAGATCAACGCCTACCGGAAACTTCTGGAGGGAGAAGAGGAGAGGTGAGGACACGAGGAGAAGAATTAAACGACTTTCTTCTGTGACATAGATCTTAACTTTTCTGATTCCCTCCGTCAGACTGAAGCTGTCTCCCAGCCCGTCCTCTCGGGTCACCGTGTCTCGAGCCTCCAGCAGCCGCAGCGTTCGCACCACTCAGGGGAAGAGGAAGCGCGTGGACGTGGAGGAACAAGAGGCCAGCAGCTCGGTGTCCATCGCTCACTCTGCCTCGGCCACCGGACCGGTCTGCATCGACGAGATCGACACGGACGGGAAGTTCATCAGTCTGCAAAACAGCGGAGACGAGGTGAGACGTCGGAGGATTTTAATCCCTGAAGGTTTGTGAAGAGATGCATCCGATTTATTCAACTTTAAATGTTGTGTTCAGGACCAGGCCATGGTGGGATACGAGATGATCAAGACAATTGGAAATGAGACGGCCACCTACAAGTTCACTCCTAAATACGTGCTGAAGGCGGGACAGAAAGTCATGGTGAGAGTTTAATCTTTCTGTGCTGAACTTACAACATTAACCTGTGAAAAAAGTGTTTGCCGAGTTGGATTCCACAACAAAAGTTCCTGTTTGAAATGCATCCGTGTTAGTTCTCCGTCGCTCCAGTGAGTCCACGTGTCTGTGATGAATCAGAGTCTGACCGTGTGTTTGTTGCGTGCAGGTGTGGGCCTCTGACGCCGGTGTGAGCTCCAAACCCCCCGCAGACCTGGTGTGGAAGAACCAGAGCTCCTGGAGCTCCGGGGAGGACGTCCACGTGGTGCTCATCAACCCTCAGGGAGAGGTCAGAACACACACATGGCCTGCACACACACAGACATGGCCTGCACACACACAGACACGGCCTGCACGCACGCAGACACACACACACACACACACACGCATGTTCTACACACATGCGTCCTACACGCACACATCCTGCACATATGCCATTGTCTTCTATGAACCAGGTTAAAGTCTAAAAGAAAGATTTCATCAGGGATTAAAAGTACTCTGGATTTTACTCTTAGTTGTTGTATTTTGATGCTGATGGAGGTGTGTGTGTTTTAGGAGGTGGCAAAGAGAACCACCACATACACGACTGAAGCAGTCGAGCAGGAGGAAGATGATGAAGAAGAAGAGGCTGAGGAAGAATTCCTCCACCAGCAGGTGAGACAAAAAGACACGGTTTACTATTGGCCTCATTGTGATGCTCACAGATACAGAATCCTGTTGTTTTGAAGCTGCAAAAAGTTCCTTATACCTGCATTCTTTCTAATGGCCAGCAGGGGCAGTAGACCATGATAAAATGTTCCTACTTCTCTGTCGATTTGTTCCCTCGGTAAAACTTTTCCTCCTGAGTTAATGGTCTCAATCTCTAGATTTCAAGTCTTCTTCAACACATCATGACTTTCATTTAGTCAATTATACTTTCTTACACGTGTGAACCCAAAGCTGCGGCGAGCGAGCGAGAGAGAGAGAGAGGAGAGCACTGTCTAAATCACATTGGCGATGTTTCGGTACCAAAATGTTGCCAAATTATTTGTGCTAATCTTTCCTGTTTGCCGTCAATCTTCACAGATTAGAAATGTTCATTACATTTCTTTGAAGTCCAAATATTGGGCGCCTTGCACTTGTGTTGTTGTTGCCGTGGTAACAAAACAGGCGTTAGATTTTTCCTTTAATCATATCAAAGATATTATGACATCCCTAATGTTTACATATCCTTGTTTGCATGTCTGTCTGTTCGCAGGGAGACCCTCGCACCGCTAAGAGAGGCTGCTCCATCATGTGATCACTCCGCACCAACCAGGCTCCTCCTCCTCCTCTGAGCCCTCCTCCTCATCCTCCTCTGAGCCCAGCCAGTCTGCTGCCAACTGTAATACTAGAACTATTTTTCTATCTTTTGTAGGGTATTTCAATAAAATGTATGGATTTTATTTTGTCATTCAATTTCACACAAAAGTACAAAAACAGTTTTTCGGTAGAAGAACATATCGACACCGCTTTGTAGTTTTTACAGATAAAAAAACATTCGACACTCAGCTGAACTCAGACGGACGGCGAGTTTTTGCCATGTCATTTTTTAAATAGATTTTAATTTTGTTATTTTATTATACATTTTATTATGGATGCTTCATTTTAGGCCTTTAAAACCACAAGAAAAGCAACAAGACGTCAGCGACACTTTCGGTCATTAGATCACTTTACAACTTGTAAAAAAAAAAACTACTGCAAGATTGTAAAAAAGATGAACACTAGAATCTCAGCAGGGGCGAGATTCACTTCCTTAAAGGAGCAATATGTAACTTTGACACCTAGAGTTTAAAATGGGTACTGCAGTCCAGATTCAGAACATTGTAGAGAGCTGTCCCCCCCCCCCCCCCCTCCTCTCTAGAGTGGATGCTCACGCAGGTCACCATGTGGTGGACTCTGAAGCTTCAGTGTTTATCCAGCTCTGCATCGGTCTGTAAACCTTTCTGCGTTCTAACCTCTCTCCATTCTTCAAAAGCATCTCCAATATTGATCCTAGTTTGAGCACGTTTCTGCTCGTGGAGCTTATTAGAAACATGCAGAGGCTTTTTAGGTCGGGTACAATCACTTCTATCTGAACCAGTTCTCTTGCCCGCTTCCATCGCTGCAACACCTGTTGGTTTGACCTGATAACTGCTCTCATATCTGGCAAACCGAGGGGCGTCCAAAACGGCCGTGTGGGGGTGCCTTAAAACCGCCTACCTTCTCTGGTCCAAACAAATCCAGACCATTCAGGACCAGAATCTAAAGTTAGAAGGAGGACATACTGGCTGCTGCATTGTTGTCAGAGAAGCCAGCACTTCAACATAGCATGTTTCCTTAATGTCTGATCATAGAGTAAGGTCACTTTATCATTTCACTCACTAGATTTCTTACATATTGCTCCTTTAAATTTCTTCCTGGGATGAGTTTGGACCTGAACATGACGAAAAGTCAGATTTCAAAAAGTTGAAACATCAGTTTAGGACGTGTTTCTGCTCGTATAGAAGAAAAACTGAAAAAAGCAAACCATGATTGTATGATTGTATTCAAAGAAAGTCAGAAAGTGTTTGAAGTTTGATTGCAGATGTTTAACCCCGTGTGTGCAGAAAGTGTTTGGACTCAAACTGGCCTGGAATCATTTTCCTTCAAATAAAAAAAGCTCCAGAATAATGTGACGAATATTAAGACGCTCATTCTGCACTCCGGGTTTAAATGCTGCAAACATTTCTGTCTCTGACTTTGAATACGTGTTGCACCACTAATAAAAAGTGTTGATTGTATTCTTAACTTTTGCTCTTTGAACTGTTTGAAGTAAGTTTTGTGTTGGTGTGTTAAAATGCATGCTCTGACTGTAGCTGACTTTGTAGCTGAATGATTAAATGTTTTCTTGTACCTGCGTCTCTTTCTTCACTCTGACACGTCTGCACGTACGACGCTGTGACTCTACCTTTTATCTGACTGGTGTAGATCAGCTGCTGTAATGGTAATAAGTAGTCCAACTTCTGGCCTTCATATTGACAGATCAATGTTACCTAAGCTCAGCTGTCATCACACCCTAAGGCGTTCATATTGATTCTGCGACAGCGTAGTATTGGCGTCCCAGTCTTCACATTGCATTTCGATGTTGCAGAAGCGAGGGCACAGCAGGAGCTCCACATACACACAGTCAGACATGCACACACACACTGCTGTTCTCCCTCGCTGGCTCTGCTGAAACCGTCTCGCCTGTTGTTACCTCAAAAGACGGTACAGAGGGGGGATCACTTTGTGACCCCCATTATGCCTCTGACATTCAGATTGAAGGCGAAACGTCACAGGGGCGTACATTTTACGGCTTGAAACAGCGGTCTGAAGAGGTCATATATCTGAGAGGGAACAGCAGGAACAGTAGTTTTTTCTAAAAATGTGTGAATGAGATTTGGATTTGTTCAGTAAGATGCAAAACACTTTGATTCTTCTAAACTTCACTGAAAACCAGCTGTGTGCAGAAGAAATGTAAATTAAAGCTCATAACTTGAACTTATAGCTATTAATGGACATGTAGATGAATGCTAAAAGGGGGCGGCTGTGGTTCAGTGGGTAGAGTCGGTTGTCTTAAAACTGGAAGGTCAGGGTTCGATCCCCAGCTCCTGCAGCCACATGTCTGATGTGTCCTTGGGCAAGACACTTAACCCCAAGTTGCTCCCGCTGCTTCGTCTGATGTATGAATGGATGAGTTAATACTGATGGACTCTTTACTCAGCAGCCTCTACCATCAGTGAGTGAATGTGTATGAATGGATGAGTTAATACTGATGGACTCTTTACTCAGCAGCCTCTACCATCAGTGAGTGAATGTGTATGAATGGATGAGTTAATACTGATGGACTCTTTACTCAGCAGCCTCTACCATCAGTGAGTGAATGTGTATGAATGGATGAGTTAATACTGATTGGCTCTTTACTCAGCAGCCTCTACCATCAGTGAGTGAATGTGTATGAATGGATGAGTTAATACTGATGGTCTCTTTACTCAGCAGCCTCTACCATCAGTGTGTGAATGTGTATGAATGGATGAGTTAATACTGATGGACTCTTTACTCAGCAGCCTCTACCATCAGTGTGTGAATGTGTATGAATGGATGAGTTAATACTGATGGACTCTTTACTCAGCAGCCTCTACCATCAGTGTGTGAATGTGTATGAATGGATGAGTTAATACTGATGGACTCTTTACTCAGCAGCCTCTACCATCAGTGAGTGAATGTGTATGAATGGATGAGTTAATACTGATGGTCTCTTTACTCAGCAGCCTCTACCATCAGTGAGTGAATGTGTATGAATGGATGAGTTAATACTGATGGACTCTTTACTCAGCAGCCTCTACCATCAGTGTGTGAATGTGTATGAATGGATGAGTTAATACTGATGGACTCTTTACTCAGCAGCCTCTACCATCAGTGTGTGAATGTGTATGAATGGATGAGTTAATACTGATGGACTCTTTACTCAGCAGCCTCTACCATCAGTGAGTGAATGTGTATGAATGGATGAGTTAATACTGATGGACTCTTTACTCAGCAGCCTCTACCATCAGTGTGTGAATGTGTATGAATGGATGAGTTAATACTGATGGACTCTTTACTCAGCAGCCTCTACCATCAGTGTGTGAATGTGTATGAATGGATGAGTTAATACTGATGGACTCTTTACTCAGCAGCCTCTACCATCAGTGTGTGAATGTGACCTGCGGTGTGAAAGAGCTTTGAGTCAAAAGACGAGAAAAGGAGGACACTAGCTCAGTCCTCACATCAACAGTTTTGTAGGAAACATTTTATTTTATTAAATTACATCCTCAAACAGATAAAAACATCACAACATAATGCTTTAATAAAAATACTCTTTGTTATAAATCGTGCTCTTATCAAATACTTTAATTATAAATCAAAGAAAAGTGCGAAAACTCTCCATGAACCTCTTAGCAGAACAGAATCTGTAAGTGTGCACGGACCTGAACCAGGAGACGACTTTAAATCTGAGCATGAATTCAGCTCAAACAAACGACCCTCACGGATTAGATTTACACATTAAACTTCACATCAAACATTTTTACCTGAACTCAGTGAAGTTTGTCCTGAAACCTCCTCAGCACCTCCTGAACATTTTAAACAACAACGGTTCTAAATCCCAAATATGTGCAAAAAGTTTCTGAATGTTTCCAGAAGATTTGTTCATCCTGCAGCAGGTAAACAGACTGTAACGTCTGCAGCAGGTAAACAGACTGTAACGTCTGCAGCAGGTAAACAGACTGTAACGTCTGCAGGTAAACAGCCTGTAACGTCTGCAGCATGTAAACAGACTGTAACGTCTGCAGCAGGTAAACAGACTGTAACGTCTGCAGCAGGTAAACAGACTGTAACGTCTGCAGCAGGTAAACAGGCTGTAACGTCTGCAGCAGGTAAACAGACTGTAACGTCTGCAGCAGGTAAACAGACTGTAACGTCTGCAGCAGGTAAACAGGCTGTAACGTCTGCAGCAGGTAAATAGACTGTAACGTCTGCAGCAGGTAAACAGACTGTAACGTCTGCAGCAGGTAAACAGGCTGTAACGTCTGCAGCAGGTAAATAGACTGTAACGTCTGCAGCAGGTAAACAGACTGTAACGTCTGCAGCAGGTAAACAGACTGTAACGTCTGCAGCAGGTAAATAGACTGTAACGTCTGCAGCAGGTAAACAGACTGTAACGTCTGCAGCAGGTAAACAGGCTGTAACGTCTGCAGCAGGTAAACAGACTGTAACGTCTGCAGCAGGTAAACAGACTGTAACGTCTGCAGCAGGTAAACAGACTGTAACGTCTGCAGCAGGTAAACAGACTGTAACGTCTGCAGCAGGTAAATAGACTGTAACGTCTGCAGCAGGTAAACAGACTGTAACGTCTGCAGCAGGTAAACAGACTGTAACGTCTGCAGCAGGTAAATAGACTGTAACGTCTGCAGCAGGTAAACAGGCTGTAACGTCTGCAGCAGGTAAACAGACTGTAACGTCTGCAGCAGGTAAACAGACTGTAACGTCTGCAGCAGGTAAATAGACTGTAACGTCTGCAGCAGGTAAACAGACTGTAACGTCTGCAGCAGGTAAACAGACTGTAACGTCTGCAGCAGGTAAATAGACTGTAACGTCTGCAGCAGGTAAACAGACTGTAACGTCTGCAGCAGGTAAACAGGCTGTAACGTCTGCAGCAGGTAAACAGACTGTAACGTCTGCAGCAGGTAAACAGACTGTAACGTCTGCAGCAGGTAAATAGACTGTAACGTCTGCAGCAGGTAAACAGGCTGTAACGTCTGCAGCAGGTAAACAGACTGTAACGTCTGCAGCAGGTAAACAGACTGTAACGTCTGCAGCAGGTAAACAGACTGTAACGTCTGCAGCAGGTAAACAGACTGTAACGTCTGCAGCAGGTAAACAGGCTGTAACGTCTGCAGCAGGTAAACAGACTGTAACGTCTGCAGCAGGTAAACAGACTGTAACGTCTGCAGTCTGTTTACCTGCTGCAGACGTTACAGTCTGCTGGATGAACAAATCTTCTGGAGAAATTCAGAAAAGTTTTCTAACTTTGTTATTTAGATTCTAAAATATGCAAAGATACAGAAACTTCCCTTTAAAATGAGACGTCTGCTGGTTTCCTGGGAGTCATAACGGAGCCAGAATATTTCTCCAAGTAGTAAAAATATCAAACTTGGATTCTTTACAGCAGTGAGTTCGGCTGTTGCTCCGCGTCTCGATCACAGTGCTAAATCATAATGATTGGTCGATGATGGTCCCTCCTTCATCAGGAGCCAACATGGCCGCTCCATCACCCTGACAGTGTGTGCAGGTGTGCTCACAGGTGAGTCAGTCCTCTCTGCGTCAGCTCACAGAGTTTAAAGTGCAGATATATTCAGGATGTGAACAGAGTCCGACCCCCCGTTAGACCCGGTCCTAGTCCTGGACTCGGACTTAGACGATCGACTCTTTGGACGGCTGCCTCCCTCTTTGTGAGGACTGTAAGGAGTGACGTGCCGACACCTGGCTGTGTGGGCGGGGCAGCAGGAGGATCACTCTCGGATTGGACGATCTCCACTGGTTGTACAGCCGACAGTGATACCTGAGAGACACCTGAGGGAGACACAGAGTTTATGGTTAGCTAGCAGCAAGGAGAGAAGAGCGAGGACATCTGATTCTGACCCAGTTTAATCAGGATCAGAATAAACCTTTGCAGGCTGAAACAAGATTCATTTATGTTAAACAAACCCCCATCACACTGACCAGCGTCCAGAAGAGGTAGATGGTGAAGAGTGCCACGGTGAGAGCGATGAGCCCCACGGCCTCCAGTCGGCTGGAGGAGTGAAGATGATCGATGGCACCGCGGAGGCAGAGCCAGCCGGAGACAGAGGCCAGAGGAGTGATGAGGAGGAAACACACCATGTCTCCAAACAGAGTCCGCTTCTCCTGACGCAGCGACCGGTTCTGTAACCACTTCAACAGGGAGGACAGCAGAATCAGCGTAAAGATCCAACATGATGCTATATGTTTCATACCCCCCTCCCTTTCTCCTCCTGTACCTCCAGCAGAGACCTGGACCTTCTCGTCACCGTGAACTGGTACTGGCAGAGCTCACAGAAGCTGGTCCGTGAAGCAGACAGCCAGTGCTCCAGACAGCTGCGATGGATAGAGGACAGAGAGCCCGAGCACTCACAGGGTGACAGCAGCTCCTCCTGAGCCCCCCCGTCGTGACAGATCCGACACATGGAGGTCTCTGACATGGAGCTGAAGGGGAGGAGAAGCAGGGCGGAGACGAGAACTTTAAAGAAGATTCAGCTCTCACCAGCTGTTACAAATACGATTCATTGATAAAAATTCTTTGTATTGCCCAGTCAGACATTTCTATTCACCCAGGAGGACGTACCTCAGTTTGGTGTTTGCGTCCCTCCCTGCAGAAGTCATCGGAGGATCCATCTTGCTCAACATCTGTGTGCAACACTGAGGCTGCTCGCTGCTCTCCTCTGAGGAGAACACACCTGGACTCAGAGACCGGCTCAGACTGTCAGGTGTCATGGGCTGACAAATTCTGGTTCGGTAAAACTTCTGGGACTGGTCGTCATGGTGTCACGGTTGCATGAGGGTCTTACTGGGTGTATTCCAACTGTAGCAGCAGTCAGAGTGTCAGAATATTTGTCACTAGTGATGTGAAGATTAATCGGCAAATGAAAGAGGTGAGAAGATAACAGACGAGACAAAAACTGTGTGCAAATATTACAAGAAGACAGAGAACTACACAAATAGCACAACCAACATGATGCAGCATTTAATCGACACCACAATGAGAAGCTCCAATCACCTCCCCTTGTTGAGAGAAAACAAACATTAAAAGGCCAAACCACACTGACGAGCAGGTTAGCAGCTCCTAAAGGAATCTGTTTCAGTCATCATTTGTCTTCAGTCTCATTTTGTAAAATAAATCGTGAGAGAATCGTATCGTGAACCCAGTATCGTGAATCGTATCGTGAGTTTAGTGAATCGTTACATCCCTAAGTAATTATTGTATGTTATCTGTTAGTTTGTTAGGTCTGGTAATTACAGACATTTCTGATGAGTTGACGATAAAAGACTAAACGAAGAGACACTCGTTACGACACTTTCCGTTTTCAACATCTGTTGTAACCCCGACAACCGCAGACGGCTGAAGGCCTCGAGTTAACACGGTCGCTCTTTACACCGTAACACCGGGTAAGCTTTCTTAGCTAACTAAACAGTAAACTATATTAGCTCGACACTGGTCAGCGTGTTACTGTGTTCACAGACATAAGACCATCAAGTTGGGAAATGATAATACTGCTATAATATCATTATATACACACACAGCAGCATCATGTTGATGTGACTCACGAGCAACCAGGAACTTGATCACATCGTTTTCCATGTGTAAACACACACACACACACACACACACACACACACACACACACACACACACACACACACACACACACACACACACACACACACACACACACACACACACACACACACACACACACACACACACACACACACACACACACACACACACACACACACACACACACACACACACACACACACACACACACACACACACACACACACACACAGGAAGATAAAACTGGCCTCTCGAACGAGCCACACTTTTCATTTACTTCTGTCACGAGGCACACACCTACCAGTATCACCTTTATGCGGAACATATCCAGTTTGAAACGCCGATTAAAGTCTTCTGCTCCTTCTGTTTTCAACTCTGCTAACAAACGTGAACTTCCGCCTTGAGCTAAAAAAAAAAAGCGTTGTTCGGTTCAGCTGCGCAGACAGATATTATGTCCCTGAACGCACCTTGAAGGCACATCCTCTCCGTAGGTACTCTTTAAAATGTCACCCAACTTTCAAAAAGCTCGTAATACCAAGCGTTTCAAATAAAAACATCCGACATGTGCCCAAGTTTAGAGCTCCTCTTCAGTATGTGACGGTGAAACGTGTTGTGGGAGTCACGGATGGCGGGAATCCTTGCCTGTCAGGCAGCACTCAGGGCACATTTACAACATTTCCTCCTTCTCCCTGACCAATCACATCACGTTCTGTCCTCCGCTTTACAGGAATGACATCAGAACAAAACACGTTTTAAATATTTAAGTATAATTTGATTGAATACATCTGGAACACATTTAGATGATGGAGGATTTATTTATTTCACTGGATCACATCAGATTCATAACACGCTGTTTTATCGAAATAACGAGATGTTTGCCTATTGTTCCCAAGATATTAAACTTAGTGTCCTCCTGATTATGAGCTTATATATCTCCCCGAAATGAAAACAACATACATTAAATGTTCATTTCCAAACTCTCATGTAAATGAACCCATCTGTCACATAACTAGAGTTTTATTATCATGTTTACTTCAGCATCTTATTTAGTCTTGTACATGTAGTCCTTTTTGTGTGTGTGTGTGTGTGTGTGTGTGTGTGTGTGTGTGTGTGTGTGTGTGTGTGTGTGTGTGTGTGTGTGTGTGTGTGTGTGTGTGTGTGTGTGTGCTCACAACGTAAGATGATAAAGAGTTCAGGGATCATTTAGAGTAAACGTGGAAACACGAGGAGGAAATTCAAAGTCATCGTTCTTTATGTTCCTAAAGAGTGGCTTCACTTCCTCTCACTGCTGGCAGACACATTTAGAGAAGAATGAAGACAATGACGAAATGAAGACTCATAGGCTTCCTTGAAATTATTACTTAATATTTTAGTGTGACACCACAGCTGCATACTGGGAACAAACCACAACCCTGAAACCAGAGAGGAAATACAACACTCAAAGTTACTCAATGAAGAACGGCCTGATCAGTCTAATAGTTCTGTGTATTTAAAAAGCATGAAATCATTTGTGTCCTAATGGAAGGATAAGTGTTCACTGAAGACATCCCTCATCCCAGTCATGCCAGTATATCCTACTGGTGGAGTTACATAACCTTCCTTATGGCCCTTAGTCGCCACAGCAACCAAAACAGCGTCGCCACCTTCAACAGACCCAGGCTGTGATACTACCTACCTGACCTCATGGCCCCCACAACTCAGCCAGCCAGAGCCATGACATCATCGGGGCTGTCGAGCTGAACCTCCCTTCAACGGTGTTTCGTCTGTGTACTCCCACGACACCTCGGGAAGGCTGGACAGTGCGCTCAGAGTCACCCCGCCCTCCATGCGAGCTCCCACTGCCCAGCACACCCACTCTTATAGAACTAGAACTTCTATATCTTCTATATCTACAGCCATTACAGCCCAACAGCATTGCCAACTATTCCTGGTGCCATTACACATGAAAGAACAGCAAAGAGAACACAAGAGAAAATAGAAAGACACCGAGGAACGTCTGAAGGGAGATCTTAGAAAGATGACGGGGGAAGTGCAGGGTGAGGTGCCCTGATGGGGGCTAGAACTCACCCCCACCAGACTGTCCTGCAGCTCTACCTCCCACTACTCCCTCATTTTCATGAGGGAAGAGAGGAGAGGAAATGTAAAGTTTGTTTATCTGATATCAGACGAAAGAAATGTTCATTTGCTTCCTAACAATGATCAGCTTCATCAGAGGACAAACAACCCGCTGTTGTAATGTTTTTGTAGTTCTTTAATTCAGCACAAGGTGGAGCTAGAGCACAACATCTTGTAGTCCTGCATGGCAGTTAATCATTTCAGGAAACATTCAAGACTCCAGAGTGTGGGGGGGATCACCACAGGAATGTGAAATATTTATCTGACTGAATGTTGAACGTCAACACACGATACGAGGCCAGAATTACTCAACATTTAAAAAGCACTGTGGCTTTGTGTCCTCCTATCACTGTAATGTTTCATGTTTGTTCACATGACTGTTTTAGGTTTGCCTCACCAATATTTCCCTCAGAGAGAAGAAACGGAGAGAAAGTGAAGGAAAGGATCAAAGTCACTTCCTGGTTCTTACAGAAAACATGAAACGAGATGAAGTGACACAGAGATGAAGTCACGCCTCCTCTTCGTCTCCTCACAGCAGAGAGCAGGAGCAGCAGGTTTGTCTGGATGCTTCGAGTACACTAACATAAATGTTCTTAGCAATAAAAACCATTCCGAAGCTAAAAATGTAAACTTTTTACGGACGCTGATGGCCTAATGTACGGAGGCATCAGTCGTCAAAGCGGGTGGCTCGGGTTCAAGTCCGAGCTGTAGGCACTTCACTTCCTGAGGACTGCCGAGGCGCCCTTGAGCAAGGCATCGAACCCAGCTTAGGAGCGCTCGCTGTGTGCAGCCCCCTCACTCTGACATCTCTCCATCAGTGTCCACAGGATCCTGTTTGTGCGAGTGTGTGTGGTTCAGCCTTGTGTGTGTAGCAGGTCTCATTGTAAGAGTGTTAAAGTGATTTCCCCTTATGGGAAGCAAAACCTCAGCCCAGTTTGCACGACTGAACTCAGGGCTGATACGCCACTAAAGACGACACCACATGTGCATGCCGTGTTCAGGTGTTTGCTGACTGAGTTTGCAGTTTCAGTGGCAGTGTTTAAAATTGAACACAGGCTGATGTGTGTTAACGTAACGTAGAGAAGTGTGTGAGGCTGAGAGTGAACAGCGTCCTTTTGTCAAGTGTTAGCGATCTTTAAAAACGATAAGAGTTCATGTTTGTTCTGAGTTTGTATACCTGCATTTTTTCAATATTTGGACTCAAAATGTTGTTGACTGTTCTCTAAACTTTAGCAGGAACAGTGTCTGTTTGCTTTTCCGTGTTTGCAAAGTAGCATGTTCTTTTCCCTACAAAGAGCTGTTTCTGTTTCTGTGTCCAGATTCCAGGCCAATTACTGCTGTAACTAAGACGTCCTGAGCTAAAAGAAACTCAAAGGCATTATGAGAAAGACAAACAGAGTCACAAGAGTTATTCTGACCTCTATCAACGTCTCATATCTTGTGAGGAAGTTCAACTTGTCAGATCACAGTTTGGATCCTCCTGGCTGTGCGTGGTCACAGTTTGGATCTGTGGACGCTTTATGTCGACGCTCTGTGCCGGTTAATTAAATTGAGTCTGCAGACCTGATGCTGAACGTTCATGTGACCGTGATGTGACTGAAGCTTGTTCTTCTCTCAGTTAGCTTCATGACGATCGCTCCGTCAGTCTGTGGAGGAGGAAGAAACCTCTCCTCTCATGTCCTCATTACTTTGACTTGTCTTATATTCATGCATCTTCTTCTGATCCCTCTGTTCGTACAGGGAGCGCACCAGGGCGGTTGGGGGTTCGGTGCCTTGCTCAAGGGCACCTCGGCAGTGTTCGGAAAGTGCCCTGGCACCTCCCCAGCTACCGGACCAACTTCGATATTATGGTCCGCATCGGGGACCCTCCAGTCCCTACAGACTGAGCTACTGCCACCCCAAATGTAAATGTTTCTTTTTCTCCACTGATCTACGGCGCCCTGGAGGTGACATCCATATGTTTCTTTTGAAACCAATGCACGCACGCTTTCTATTTCACACACCCGTTTTATAAACTACAAGCACATTTTAGTAACTTGAACCTGTGCGACTTAGTAATTTGCATGCCCATCTTATACGTATTTTGTGCACCCGTTTGATTTAAATACAGTTTACCCAGTGGTGCTGCCTAAAGAAGGGGGTGTACTCTCTTTTTTTATGTGGCCCGTCCAGCAGAGGATAATCTGTTATAAACAGTGACGTGTAAGACTCCTTTTAAATATTTGGTAAGTGCATATGAGCCAGTTAGAGACAGAGTAGGGAGAGTCATCCCTTCACCATCCTAGGAAAAAAATTGCAGCATATCACGGATATTGTCAATCAATCAATGGTGTGAAGGAGACTGAACAATGAGTAGGTCCACTCCGTATACCTGCACATGCTCTAGACTGCACCACTGAATTTACCCCTTTTTTGCAATTTGCACGTGCGTCTATATTTAAACTACTTGACACCATATTCCCACGGCAGCCATGTTGCCGTGACGTCACTCTCACAGTGGGAAGGGGTTTATAACAATGGATGAAGTTGAAGGTGTTTTGGCATTTGTGTGATTCAACTAATTGTTCCAGAATAAAATCCATCATAAAAAATAATGAAATTTCACTTTCACTACTAAAAAAAAAACTAAGTTAAAATTTCAGCTGCTTGGGAGAAAAAAAAACTGACATTTCTCCTCCTCCCTTTTAACCGCACCTCTCTCTCTCTCCTCTCTGTGTCTCCCTCTATCTCTGTGTGTGTGTGTGTGTGTGTGTGTGTCTCTGTGTGCGTCTCTCTCTCTGTATGTGTGTGTGTGTCTGTGTGTGTGTGTGTGTGTGTGTGTGTGTGTGTCTCTGTGTGTCTCTCTCTCTGTATGTGTGTGTGTGTGTGTGTGTGTGTGTGTGTGTGTGTGTGTGTGTCTCTGTGTGCGTCTCTCTCTCTGTATGTGTGTGTGTGTGTTTGTGTGTGTGTGTGTGTGTGTGTGTGTCTCTCTCTCCCTCTCTCTGTGTGTGTGTGTGTGTGTGTGTGTGTGTGTGTGTGTGTCTGTGTGTGTGTCTCCCCCTCTCTGTTTATCTGATTTTTCAAACTGAAAGCGCCCCATTAGACCCGCCCACTCGTCTCCATAGCAACGGTCACATGAAAACACTGACAAGTTACCTCAGAAAAACTCGGACATACCGGAAGTGTACGAGTAGGCCCTTCTAAATAAAATGCTTTACTCCTGTTGTGTTTTTATTACAGATGTGCTGATGAGTCGATCGCTTTCATCAATAGATTAAGAAAGGAGAACGCTCCTCTGTCGCTTCTTTAAGTTTGTTTGTCCTCATCTATTGTGACTGACTACGGCGATATCTCACAAGAGACACGGAGCCATCAGGCTTTATCAAAAAGAAGCGTAGCCTTTTGTTTTAAGATTTATTTTTGGGGCTTTTTGTGCCTGTATTGTAGAGACAGGACAGTGGATTACGTGCGGCAAACGAGCCACAGGTGGGATTTGAACCCAGGGCCGTCCGCTTTGAGGACTGTAGCCTCTGTGCATGGGGTGCACGAACTAACCACTTGGTCAGCGGAGCCCCAAGAGGGGTCGCCTTAATCTGATTTGTTTGCACATTGAGTATACATTAGGCTACATTCATACATTTATGATAAGCAATACAATCATTCTTATTTTGGTTTCCAACATGTCGTTTCCCTTCAACAGAAAGGGTTCAAGGCTTTCTTCTATCATTATATTTATACTTTTGTGTCATGTTAAGCACATTAGGTCATTTCATAACTGTTCTATTTGTATATTACTGAATCCATAAGAGGACATCAATCAATCAATTCATCTTTCTTTGTAAACAAGACTAAAACCACAACCTCAATAACAGTGCTCGCTTTTATTTTGAAGGCACGCGCCTCATGTTCCGGCGTGTAGCTGCGTGTCTGTGTCCTTGTCTGAGTGTACTTGTGTTCGCTTACATCACGCGTGCACTGTGTTTATTACCTGGACATCAAGTACCGCGGGGCGCAGTGAGCAGCGCAGTCTGCACCGACACGTCCCGCTCCTCTCCGCCGCAGACATGACGCTGTCTCTGGGATGGTTCTCCGCCGTGTTCGCGGGCTTCTTCTCCGCTCACGTCCTGCAGAGACTCTGCTTCCCGTACTTCTGGAGGGACCTGCTGTTCCTGCTGAAGGTGATCCGGTACGGAGTGAAGCTCGAGCTCTTCAAAGTGACATCCCGCGTGCGCACGGTGCTGGACCGGTTCATCCAGCAGGCGCAGCGGATCCCGGACAAACCGTTTGTCATCTTCGAGGGCAGCGTGCACACGTACCGGGACATCGACAGACGCAGCAACAGGTTCGCTCAGGTGTTCCTGGATGAGCTGAAGTTACAGAAAGGGGAATGTGTCGCGCTCCTGATGAGCAACGAGCCCGACTTCCTGTGCGCGTGGTTCGGTTTGGCGAAGGTGGGCTGCTCGGTGGCGTTTCTCAACACCAACATCAAGTCCAAATCTTTACTGCACTGTTTCAACTGTTGCGGAGCCAAGACCCTCATCGTGGGCTCAGGTAAAGATCTCACCAGGCACCTGCTGCACCTCACGTCACTGTTACGTCACAGCAGTGGCTTCAGCGCACTCTTTGAGTTTTAAAACAAATAATTAAACATTAACTGTTATCATTATTATCATTAAGTGAAATGAGAAATGGACAGCTGTGGTTCAGTGGTAGAGTCGTCGTCTCTCAACCTGAAGGTCAGGTGTTCGATCCCCAGCTCCTGCAGCTACATGTACGATGTGTTCTTGGGCAAGACACTTAACCCCAAGTTGCTCCCGCTGCTTCGTTGGTGGCGTGTGAATGTGTTTGAATGGATGAGTTAATACTGATGGACTCTTTACTCAGCAGCCTCTACCATCAGTGAGTGAATGTGTATGAATGGATGAGTTAATACTGATGGACTCTTTACTCAGCAGTCTCTACCATCAGTGAGTGAATGTGTATGAATGGATGAGTTAATACTGATGGACTCTTTACTCAGCAGCCTCTACCATCAGTGAGTGAATGTGTATGAATGGATGAGTTAATACTGATGGACTCTTTACTCAGCAGCCTCTACCATCAGTGTGTGAATGTGTATGAATGGATGAGTTAATACTGATGGACTCTTTACTCAGCAGCCTCTACCATCAGTGAGTGAATGTGTATGAATGGATGAGTTAATACTGATGGACTCTTTACTCAGCAGTCTCTACCATCAGTGAGTGAATGTGTATGAATGGATGAGTTAATACTGATGGACTCTTTACTCAGCAGCCTCTACCATCAGTGTGTGAATGTGTATGAATGGATGAGTTAATACTGATGGACTCTTTACTCAGCAGCCTCTACCATCAGTGTGTGAATGTGTATGAATGGATGAGTTAATACTGATGGACTCTTTACTCAGCAGCCTCTACCATCAGTGTGTGAATGTGTAGGTGTGACCTGCGGTGTAAAAGTGCTTTGAGAAGTCAGAAGATTAGAAAAGAAATATACAAGCTCAAGTCCATTTACCATTTACCTACTCAAATTGTAAGTTTGCACATGATGGCAACAACGTTGGTGTCTGAGATGATCACACCTGTGGTTGTGTTTGTCCACTCAGTGATAACGTCTAAACATGAAGAAGACTTTTATTCTGCTTCCTTCATTTCCTCCAGGGACAGTGGGGGGTCCCCAGCCTTATTTTGGGAGCCTGTTTAAAAGGTCACATACAGTATGATGCAAAATCCTCTTCCCCATGTTCCTCTAACACTAATATGTGTCCCTAGTCTGTCTACAAACCCCCCAATGATGAGAAAAGTCCATCCTCTCCGTCTTTTGCCTGCTCCACTTTTCAGAAAATGTGTGCTCAAACAGGCCGTTTGGAGATTTTCCCTTCATGACATCACAAAGGGCAGTAACCCCTCCCCCAGGTGGGTGACACTCCCACAGCTAGGTGTTTGTTCTGCCCTCTGAGTCTGCCTGTTTTAAAAACACACAACCCTACGTTGTGCGGAAAGCTCGAAAATGACGCCTTCGTATTTCTGTGTTTTAAAACAAAAGGTTCAGAACGTTCAATTTACAAAATGGCTTAAAGATGTGATACGCCAAACGGACAGATTTTAACCAATAGTGGACGTTTTTGGTGGTTTCTCATAGGAACCTTAAAACTTTTTTTTTTCACTTTCCCCTTCATGTCTCTGTCCAACACGTCTGCACACTTCTCTCACTCCCAACCTCTCCCAATATATGAAGACTGCATAATTATACCTTATTCACACTTGCACAAAACTCCTGAAAACCTCCTGAAGTTTTCTTGGTGAGCTGCATGTGTGAACGCCAACAGACTTCCCCCGGAGTTTCTCCTCCAGCCTCCTCGTATTTATTCTGCAGAAAGTCAGAGTGAGCTGATGTGAGAACACAGCAGGATATAATCAGGAGAATTCACCTCGAGCGAGTGGGAGGGGGTGGTGACGTTTATTCCCTGTGATCGCTGCACGACCATAGACTGTCTGCACGCCACCCCTACGATCTCCGTGCTCTAATGAACCTGCTGCATTCTGTTTCCTGTTCTCCAGTATGTTCTTCTCCACTCTTTAGTTCATGTTGTGATTCTGTTCAACTACACGTAGCATTGATAGAAAGACAAATATTCTCATTATAGCATCGTATAGAGGACTCTGTTGCTTCGTCTGCAACTTCTACATCGTTCTTTTTTCGTCAGGTCTTAACTCAGAAGAACCCCCCCCCCCCCCCCCCGTCTGACAGGGATAGTCTCCCGCTGTGAGGAGCATGTGTGAACAGCCAGGTCAGGAGAATATCCGGAGCAGTCCTCCTGAAATGATTGAGATATTTTCAGGAGTGTTTATGTGAAAACGGCTTCAGAATAAGAATTGTCTTTTTTCTCTCAATGTTCTTGTTGTCGAGTATTTAGTGTGTGCTATATGTGTGTGTGGGGAGTCTGGTAACCCTTGCTGGCATCAGAGGCTGTACAGTTTTTTCAAACGCTGTCGTGTTTAGTGTCTAGTTTTCATGTCACTGCAGTATTTACCATTTACGTGAAGACCTTTATAATCGCACAAACTGAAGTTTCATCCACGGATTTATGAATCGGCTTCTTACACATCAACTTGTGTCGGAGTATAAAGGAGACTTTGCAGCTTGGGGCTGAAACTGATGCTTATTTTCCAGATGAATCGATGATGTCTGCTCAATAAAATGTGTTCCTATAAACGGATGAAAACTGTGATTCAGAGGACATCTTAAAGGTCTTGTTCTGTCCTCGACCTGAAATGATTTCAGTTCAGTGTCACAGAGGAGGAGAGAGACGTTCACCTCGACAAACCTTCACTTTGTCTTCTTTGCAGACTGCTGACAGATTCTCTGAAGCGTTGGGGATTATTTGACTACTAATCGATGAATGTTTCTATCTTTTCTTTGCAAAACTCTGCAGAAAACTAGCTTTTATATTCAGCCCGATCAGTCAGACATACAGTTACTTGTTTTTAGTTTGAATGCAGAAAGGTGGAGCTCAGAGTCGTGTCAGGTCGCTGCTGTTGGTTCCAGACTCAGGTTTGATCTGTGTGAGGATCTGTTGAGCAGCCTGAGTGATTGCTCATCGTGGGAGACGACTCCGATCCCTGCTTTCATATGAACAATGTTTGTGAGGAGTAGTAGTTGTTGAACTTCATTGACTCTCCTCCCATGTGTGAGTGGGGGATTCCTGTGTCTCCACTTAATAAGATTCACCACGCTGCAGCCATGTGACGGCTGATCATTGCTCAACACACAGACGTGATGTCGGTCAGAGGACGCTGTCCTCACTGCAACCCGCAGTGAGACACATTCATGGAAGAGTCTGATAACAGCAGAGCAGCTGCCGTACGTAAACAGGATGTTCCTCTGTTAATGACCGTTTGGGGGAAAATGCTGCATTCAGGTTCCTCCTCCTCGGGTCCCAGATTCTGAGTTGTGAACTCATTGTTCTGACTTCAGTGTGCTCACGTCAGTGTATCCCACAGAATGACGCGATACCTGGGCTGTGGAGTTCAGGGGGGGGGGGGGGATGCAGGGTTTTTGCGACAAACATCTTCAATCTGCTCAATTTGTCCACGCACAGACACAAACACAACGACTACGCCGCGCGTTTTGAAAAGTTCCACTTGATATTCCGTTTTTATAGGAGTTCAGCAGCAAGCAGCTTTACATTAACATTTTAAAACGAAGCCATTAGAAGCTTCAGTTTTGACAGCACCTCAACCGGTGCATTTACAAGAGGGATGTTCAGGCAATGGACCTTCAACACAGCCTGATGTTGGTTCAGTAAATTGTGGTCCCGTTCAGAGTCAAAGAGAGCAGGAAGCAGGAGAGGAGGGGCGCTGGTGGCCTTGGAGTGAAGTTGCGCCCCATGTCTGGAGGATACAAGTCCTTTAAAAGGGCGCCCTTCCTGTGGCTCCTTTCCCATCAGAATAAATCAGCTGAGAAGTAGGAACATTTTATTTATATTATGTGTGAATTCACGTTGCGTTGCAGCATCGTGGAAGCACAGGAGTAGCTCCAAATACACACACAGTCAGACACACACACAGCGCTGCGCTCCCTCGCTTGCTCAGCTGATCCTGTCTCTCCTCTGTAACGGCTGTGGTACTACCTCTGAAGACAGTATAGAGGGGGGATCACTTCGTCCTCCCATTACGCCTCCATGACATTCAGATTGAAGGACAAACATCACAGGGGCGTAAATATGGCGGCTTGAAACGGCAGTCTTTATAGGGCTGCTGTACAATCAGACGCCCCCTGCTGGACTTTAGAAGAATTACACAGCCTCTGGGTGATTTGCAACCATCCCTAACAAAGCAACGTTACATAGAAGCACGTTAGGCCCCGTGTCCACCTGGGGTTTTTTCCGTGCAGAAAAGTGCGCTTGCATGAAGCGAATAAAAGCTCTGCACGTCCGTCTTGTCTCTATGACAACTGATCAGGAGAGGATGTGGGTCACAGACACGATCTGTATGCGGCGAAACTACGGGGAATATCATACATTTGGAAAAAAAAGCTGGTGATGTCAACAGCGCCTTTCTGAAAAGTTGAAAGATTTTCAACTTGAGCGCTCAGAGGGGCCGCACAAAAAAGGCGGATCGCTCGGAAAAAAGACTGAGATGGCCGCTGAGATCTTTCTCCGGGCGTCCGCCTGCTGCTGCAAGCGTTCTCTAATCATTCAAAACAATTCAAAAAGACGCTGACGCACAGGAAAAGACGCTAAGTGGACACGGGGCCTAAAAGTACAGTTTTAGTTGGAAGAATGGTTAAGTAGGCTAAAAGGGAAAATAAACCTGGAAACGTTTCCGTTAATTTGAATATATCTTGTTTGTCTCTCTGTCTCAGACTTATTGGACACTCTGGACGGCATCCTGACCACGCTGCTGGACGACAGCATCCGGGTGTGGGCCGTGAAGAACCACAGTGAGCACACGCAGGTGAACACGCTGCTGGATAAAATCGACGCCGCGTCTGATCAGCCGGTACCTGCAGCGCTACGAGCCACCACTTCCCTCAAATCCCCCACCCTCTACATCTTCACCTCGGGGACCACAGGTCAGTCACGGAGCGTGCCGTTTGTTTATGTTCTAACCTGGGACATATAAATAAATCTACATTTCTATTTACATCTCTAGTGCCACACAGACTCTGTTATTGGTCTCTGTGACCTCTGACCCCACCCCAAAACAGGCCTGAGCGGGCCTGCACAATTCATTTCATTTTAATTGCATTCACGATCAAAGAAACATCGTCGGTGATTTTAGATGCGTGCTCAGACGGTTAAAAACTCTGTGTGGTCGTCTATTCAAAATATAAAACAAACATTACCTGTAGCCTTTTAAAATCATGTGAGGGCGGTTTACATCCGACTGTATCCGCTCAGCATGACCTGACTTCTTGTTAAACTTTTTCAACGTGCTTGATTTGAACTTTCCTGTCGGGTTATTCCCAACCTTTACCACCATCAATAAAGCGTCTTTTCTTTAAAGCGTTCAGCGTCTGTTTCTGGTGTTTCTCGGACTTTAACGTTAATCTGCTTTGATAGAATCTTCAGTCACACCGTCATAAGGTTTTTATTCACATTTTACAAACAGATGAGATTCAGTTTGAGATTAATCTGTTGAAGTGAGCGTGAGATTAGCCTTTACTAAAAGACACTAAAAGCCTGTTTGGATCGGGAAGGCTTTGACTCCTGCTGAATTGGATGTCGTCACTTTCTCCATCACAAGGACGTTAACTCTGAACGCCTTGCAGCTCTGCAGAGTAAAAGGACTTTAAGGATGAGAATTGTTTGCCAGCATCACGTAACGTTTCTTGTGTCCTCAGGTCTCCCTAAAGCCGCAGTGATCACCCACCTGCAGAGCCTGAAGGCAGCTGCAGGATTTTGGGCGTTTGGGGTGACCGAAGATGACGTGATGTACGTCCCTCTGCCGCTCTACCACAGCGCCGCTTCTCTGATCGGGATCGGAGGAACCATAGAGCTGGGTAAGAAGACTCGCAGCATCTCCATATGAAGTTCTTTTTTTGCCTTTTTGTGACATTTTGTTAAATTTGCATCTTAATAGTTAGCAGAATTAGCTGTTAGCAGCTCTTGTTTGCAGTGGATGTACCACCAGATATCACGAGATTACTCGAGCCGTTTCCACACATACGCTCCTAGATCATTTCAGGAGGACTGCTCCTGAGATTCTCCTGACCTGGTTGTTCACACATGCTCCTCACAGCAGGAGACTATCCCTGTCAGACAGGATGGGGGGGGGGTCTCCTGAGGTAAGACGTGACGTATAAAAAAGATCTAGAAGTCGCAGACGAAGCAACAGAGTCCTCTATACGATGCTATAATGAGAATATTTGCCTTTCTATCAATGCTACGTGTAGTTGAACAGAATCACAATCTGAACTAAAGAGTGGAGAAGAACATACTGGAGATCAGGAAACAGAATGCAGCAGGTTCATTAGAGCACGGAGATCGTAGAGGTGGCGTGCAGACAGTCTATGGTCGTGCAGCGATCACAGGGAATAAACGTCACCACCCCCTCCCACTCGCTCGAGGTGAATTCTCCTGATTAAATCCTGCTGTGTTCTCACATCAGCTCACTCTGACTTTCCGCAGAATAAATACGAGGAGGCTGGAGGAGAAACTCCGGGTGAAGTCAGAGAGAAACATTCAGCTGTTTGTGTTCACACATGCAGCTCCTCTGGTAAATATCAGGAGTTTTGTGCGAGTGTGAAAGCCCGATAAGATACTAAAAATACTTAAAGAAAGGGAGATTCAAAGGAAAGTTCTGCAGGACGAGGAGCTTTTCTTATTTGTTTCTTAGATCATTTTTGGAAGTTAATTTGCGATAGAGTACAAGTTTCTCCAAAACTGAAAAGAAGTGCATCACTTCTGTTTTGACTCAAGAAAAGGTGTTTTTTTATTAAAGTCATCTGAAGAAAGAAAACTTTGCCCCCTTTTTCTCTGTCCTGCTCGGAATGACGGCTCAGCGTAGTTACGGCACTTCAACAGACTCGTGATGATGATGGTGACGTTTTATTTAAGATGTTAGATTTGATTTGGGTTGAAGTGATGGGGTCAAATTAAAAGATAAACACATACAACGCAATTCATTTTGTGAATGGATGAGATAAAGTGTTTGTGCACATTAGCTCAGTTCCTACAGCACAGGTGACCTGATTTGAGATGAATGGGTGAGAAACTTTGCAGGTAAAGGTCTGAAGTTTGACGGGACGTGCTCTGACTCGAACGAGCCTGACTCGTTCTGCAGGTCGGGTTAAGTTTTCACTTTTGGAGGGAAAGTGAAGCGCGTCCTCCCCCGAGTGGTTCAGAAGTCTGGAGAGACACAGTGCTGGGATTATGAGTGGATGGGCAGCAGGTAGACAGGTTCAACAGGTGTGTCTTATGAGGGAGGGACTGTCCCACACGCGCACGCACACACACACACACACACACACACACACAGAAATCCTAAAGAATCTGCAGAATTTATGTAAACTAGGGACGTGACGACACTCTCAGCTCACGAGATGGTACACCATATTGGGTACTGATCCGAGCTAGCAGGTCCTCAGACTGGGACCTGGTACTGATCCTAGCTGGGACCTGGTACTGATCCTAGCTGGGACCTGGTACTGATCCTAGCTGGGACCTGGTCGTCCTCAAGGATCTGGAAGCAGCAGGAAAGAGAAGTTTGTTGAGAAGTAGAGCAGATCGATCTCGGATGTGTTGATATGAAGGGATGGATGTGGACCAGCTTTGTGTTTCACCTCACTGAGTTCATTGTTTGATACCCAGAAGGGATTTTCTTGGCAGACCGGTCTCCAGTGAGTCCACAGAGACCGACTATGTGAGCCCTTTGAGGAGCCGGCAGCTTAATGAGGCTTCAGAGCGCCATGGACACTGGAGACTATTATGGAGAATATAATTATGTTGCGTCATCGTTGTGTTTGTTACCCTTCAGCAGTTCGAACCTTCGCGTCGGGGTGTAAATAACATTATTTAACCGTCGAAGCTGCAGCTCAGCAATCAGCTCAGCTATCGATCAATCTTTGGATTCTTTGTTCCAACTGTTACCAAAGTTGGTGAGTTCAACGTCCTCCGATTCTCAGAAAGTCTGAGCTAACAAACGCAGGCCGGTGTCCTCACATGTTGAAATATAGATCAACTTCTGCACATATTTGGCAGATTGAGCCTTTAGACTTTGCATGAGTCTGCCTGTTATGTCATTATGAGATCAGGGGTCTGTACTACGGAGCGACTTCAACGAGTTCAACTTCATGAACGAGTCTGCCGTCAGCCGATCGTCATATTTAACGAACAAAGATCAAACGAGGATATATAAAAATATGAAGACGTTAAACACAGAATTCAGCCTAAAATCAACACAACAAGTGATAGAAAGATGAAAACTCGCTGAGTGTGGATGAGCTAATTAAAGGATCAATCAGTGAGATGTGTAGAGAGTGAGATGATAAAGTGATCTTACTCTATGATCAGACATTAAGGAAACATGCTATGTTGAAGTGCTGGCTTCTCTGACAACAATGCAGCAGCCAGTATGTCCTCCTTCTAACTTTAGATTCTGGTCCTGAATGGTCTGGATTTGTTTGGACCAGAGAAGGTAGGCGGTTTTAAGGCACCCCCACACGGCCGTTTTGGACGCCCCTCGGTTTGCCAGATATGAGAGCAGTTATCAGATCAAACCAACAGGTGTTGCAGCGATGGAAGCGGACAAGAGAACTGGTTCAGATAGAAGTCATTGTACCCGACCTAAGAGTGACAGTCTCGAGGAAGAAGCTGTTCTTGTGTCGGGTTGTTTTGGGCGTACAGTGATCTTTAACGTCTACCTGAGGGGAGCAGTTTGAACGGTTTTCTGTCCGGGGTGTGTAGGGTCTATGTGCCAGTTTTCTGACCCTGGACCAGTACAAGTCCTGGACGGAGGGCAGGTCAGCACCAAGGGTTGTTTCGTGATAAACTTGCACACTATCTAAATAAGAAGAATAAGAAAGCACTGTGACTTGAAGGATTTGTTTGTTGTGTCACAGGAGCGACCTGCATCCTGAAGAAGAAGTTTTCAGCTTCACATTTCTGGAGCGACTGTCGAAAACACAACGTGACCGTTTTCCAGTACATCGGGGAACTCTGCAGATATCTCTGCAACCAGCCTCAGGTAAGCTAACGTTTAGCATTCTGCTGTGAGAGTTGATGCAATAATTATTATAAATGTCAGGTTTTGTTAGATGATCGGGCCAGACCGAGAGACCACACACCTGCAGTTTGTAGCGATGATTCCACAGACACGAGATCTCACAGAAAGTTGTGTGATTAAACGTGACTTCAGAAGAAAATAAATATGGCGGGCGATCGACGTTGTCAGCTGGCCGTCTGTTTTGCAGTGAAAAACAAAAAACCTGAAAAAGAAAATGGGTGAAATCCAGGCCAGGAAGACGGTAAAGGTGCCTTAACTCCGCTGCCATGTTTGTGAGCTGTAAAAGAACGCATCATCCGGCTGGTGATGCTCTCCAGTCTGCTCGCTCTCATTGGCTATGGCGGATATTCTGTCTGAGGCAGCTTGATCTGGGGTCTTAGTTATCAAACATGTCTGATGTTTACGATCCCAGATCAGGGAGGTTCAGACTTGATCAGGAGCAGTAAAACAATCATAGTGACACTACACACTTTAGGATCATTTGGACAATTAATCGGTTGAGACGAGCTGTGAATCAGGCCACGCCCCCTGATCCTTAGGGGGACAAATAGGGCCAAAATCATCCAGTGAGTATTTTACACACTGAATACACACAATCCTCATCACACTTCTAACACTGACTCTACGTTCATTAATTTAAATTCACATTTAGAGACGCCATCTTTAAAATAAGTCTGATTGACCATAAAAAAGCTCTTTATAGGACGATGAAACGACCACGAACCATTAATGGGAAAACTAAACGATTCTGAACATGACTTGACATAAAACTAACCACACGACATGAAGAAGTGGTCATAGACTGAAACTTGATGAATGACGGAGGGAGTCGGAGCAGAGAGAAGCGTCTTTACAGTGGGCAGATTCTTTCTCTGCTTACAGTCGCAGCTACGTGAATAATTTGAGAAACATTGTGCACGACTGTGACAGAAGACAAGCAGGGGCTTTGTGTTAGTGTTTGCATCCTCCCATGGTGGACAGACACACACACACATTTAGACACACACACAGACACATGCAAGCAGACACGGACACACAGAGGCAAGCACGCATACACGGAGACCGCATCCACAAACTGAGAAATGTATGCACACATAGACACACACACTGACAGACACGAACAGTATGTCCAGAGAGAGACATGTATACACACACACACACACACACACACACAGACACATGTACACACACACACACACATGTACACACACACAGACACATGCAAGCAGACACGGACACACAGAGGCAAGCACGCATACACGGAGACCGCATCCACAAACTGAGAAATGTATGCACACATAGACACACACACTGACAGACACGAACAGTATGTTCAGAGAGAGACATGTACACACACAAAGACACATGTACACACACAGACACATGTACACACACACACACATGTACACACACACACACACAGACACATGTACACACACACACACACAGACACATGTACACACACACAGACACATGTACACACACACACACACAGACACATGTACACACACACACACACAGACACATGTACACACACACACACACACACACACACACAGACACATGTACACACACACACACACACACACACAGACACATGTACACACACACACACACACACACACACACACACACAGACACATGTACACACACACAGACACATGTACACACACACACACACACACACACAGACACATGTACACACACACAGACACATGTACACACACACACACACAGACACATGTACACACACACACACACACACACACAGACACATGTACACACACACAGACACATGTACACACACACACACACAGACACATGTACACACACACTGACACATGTACACACACACACACACACACACACACAGACACATGTACACACACACACACACATACACACACACACACACAGGCACATGTACACACACACAGACACATGTGTACACACACACACAGACACATGTACACACACACACAGACACATGTACACACACACACACACACACAGACACATGTACACACACACAGACACATGTACACACACACACACACACACACACACACACACACAGACACATGTACACACACACAGACACATGTACACACACACACACACACACACAGACACATGTACACACACACAGACACATGTACACACACACACACACACACACACATGTACACACACACACACACACAGACACATGTACACACACACAGACACATGTACACACACACACACAGACACATGTACACACACACAGACACATGTACACACACACACAGACACATGTACACACACACAGACACATGTACACACACACAGACACACACAGACAGAAACACAGACACATGTACACACACACAGACACATGTACACACACACAGACACATGTACACACACACAGACACACACAGACAGACACATGTACACACACACACACACAGACACATGTACACACACACAGACACATGTTCACACACACAGACACATGTACACACACACAGACACATGTACACACACACACAGACACATGTTCACACACACACAGACACATGTACACACAGGCACATGTACACACAGGCACATGTACACACACACAGACCCACACACACACACACACACACAGACAGACACATGTACACACACACACAGACACACACACACACACAGACACATGTACACACACACAGGCACATGTACACACACACAGACACACACACACACACAGACAGACACATGTACACACACACACAGACACATGTACACACACAGACACGTGTACACACACACAGACACACACACACACACAGACACATGTACACACAGACACATGCACACACACACACACAGACATAGACATACACACAAAGAGTCACGCACACGGAGACACACATATGAACACAGAGACACTTAAGCACACACGGAGACATGCACGAACATACATTGAAATACATGTACACACATACACACACACACACACACACACACACACACACACACACACACACAGAGGTCATCTTCATCAGACAGAAAGTCCTCTTTGTCCCCCCCCCCCCCCTCCGCTCTCTCTCTCTTGTTATTCAGCTGTGTGGGCGAGTTTGGGGGGAGGACGTCCTGGACTGTCCTCTGTTCTGATAAATTAAAGATGTTGACACGTACGACACATAAACACGTTTTCACCACATATTCAATATGTGCACACAAGCGTGAGGTTTGATTACTGTCACTGTGGGTGTGCGGTGATCAACGTGCAAATATGACAACGAAGCCCAAAGAAATCCCTCCTGAGGACACGTAAACAACCACGACAGACAAAAGTTTGTTTCAATAATATGAAAATATCAACATGAATTATGAGATAATGTTCAGGACAGCGGCTTTTTCTTTGCGGCTTTTTCTTTCGTCTGTAAACCTTTCTGCGTTCTAACCTCTCTCCATTTCTCAAAAGCATCTCCAATATTGATCCTAGTTTGAGCACGTTTCTGCTCGTGGAGCTTATTAGAAACATGCAGAGGCTTTTTAGGTCGGGTACAATCACTTCTATCTGAACCAGTTCTCTTGGACCTTTTAAAGATATTTTCTGATTGAAAGCATTTAAAAATCAGGAATACTAACTTGTCTGAGTGTCACCTCCTCACGTCCTCTCTCTCCACAGTCAGATCGGGATAAGGATCACAAGGTGGTGATGGGCGTGGGGAACGGGCTACGGCCGGACGTCTGGAGGGAGTTTCACAGTCGATTTGGAAACATTAAAATGTGCGAGGTGTACGGCTCGACCGAGGGAAACCTGTGCTTCATGAACCACATCGGAAAGATCGGGACTGTCGGACGCTCCAACTTCATCTACAGGGTGAGAGATGGATTTTATCTCTGTGTCTTTAACCTGCTGAGTACCTGTCTCCAAGACAGAAAACGTGTTAAAATGTGTTTGTTTTAACGCTTCTCGATGGCTCATAACGTGTTACTGATTTTTATAGGCCGAGGTTTTCGTCACTCTCGAGCACTACAGCTGAAAATCTGGAGTTTAGTTACCCTTTAAAGGTCTTTACTCATGCCACACACACCTGTCTAAGGAGGGTAGGTGTGCAACATAAAAGAGATCGAAACACAGTCCAACCAAAGGCTGGAATAAAACAAATGAAACCAAATTATGATGTCTAAACCTGACTCCCTAACTTAAAGCTTGAGTCAGTAGAAATGTTCGCAGCAGCTTGTAAACACAACGTTCAAACATGGCCCCTCCTCCTGGGCTCATCGCCCCCAGAAGCTCTCACTCACTGCAGGACGTAGTGTGTACGTTTACTGCTTGTACCTACACTGCAAGCTAACTCACGCTAGCACAAGCTAACCGCCGGTGTTTGTCACCTGCCTGTCCAACAGGAAGCAGACCAACTCCACGTCCACGGGTAAAAGCCAACACAAGGTTCACCCTCGTTTTAGAACGAGCTTTATCCGCTTGATGTTTCACCTCACTGTGATTATGTTTTCTCTTCTTTGCTGCTACGTCCACGACCGTCACATTCAACTGTTTGAATCACGTCCAATCGCTGAATTGTATCCACTCCTAAATTCACCTGCTGCGCTGTCATTGGCTGGAGGAAACACACCAGCTCCGTTAGAGGGACAGGGTCTCTGCAGACACAGTCAGCAGCACACATGTATGGAGGCCCAGAAGGGACGATAGAGCAGCTTTACTTTAGTATAAGTCTGTATTTTATTTTGAAGGAGAAAGCTGCTGACTCTACCTTTAACAACATGCTTACATCATCAATGACCCAGATTCTCTAAACACAGACACCTGGAGGTCTGTGTGGACTGGTGATGGTGGTGGAGGGGGAGGGGTAGGTGGTTAGTGCTGGAGGGAGACGTAAACAGCTTAGAGGAGATCTGCAGGTCATGAATTATCCGGGATGTTTAAAGTGACCTCCTTTAGAGGTTCTCTGAGGGGTCAACCCTCGATCCTGGACTCAGTGTCATGAACACCTGTTACCTGCTCGGTCCAACCAGCCAACACATCTATAAATATCCAACACGTCTATATCATACACGAAGCAAAACCACATCTTTAACTTTTGACAATAGCTATCGATAATTCATTAACATCGTCTCACTTCCTGCTGCGGCACTTCGCTCACTGGCGGGCTCGCTGAGGGACCAGGAACAAGAATTTTGATTGATCGTCTGTTCTGATGTAACTCAGGTTAGAACAGATTGAAGTCTCAGACTGATGATGTCCAAACTGCTCCCACGTGTTCACTGCGCTTATTAACAGTTATAAACTTTAACAACAACGACGAGCACACACGCTAAGAAAGCGATCTAAATGGTGAGTTCGGGGGCGTCAGTAGCCTAGTGGTTAGTGCGCACGGCCCACGCGTGAAGACTACAGTCCTCCACACACACACACACACACACACACACACACACACACACACACACACACACACACACACACACTATACAGCGCTGTCCATCGTTCTGAATCGACAGCTTATCATAGCCACTTGTGTTGGGGCAGATCTAATTGTTTTGTTTTTTTTCTTTGGAAGCTCAGACGGAGAGCAAAAACTGCACAGCCCCCTTTAGCCCCCTCGTGGCGCCTGGTCCGCACGAGATCACGCAACATTTTTCTAAATTACAATAAAAGTGTTGAGTTTTATTCGTCTTTTGTGTTTTTCTAAATTAACATAGTATTTAATAACTTTACAATGCAACATAAGCCAGTTCTATGAAGTTCAAAATGATCCAGAAAATGTGATAAAAACAAACATTTGAAGAAACTTTAAAGTCGTACTCGGTGTTTGAGATACAGTCTGAATGCTGAACTAGCAGAACTGCGTCCTCTCTGAAACTGACGAGTCATGATACAGCTCCATTGACTCGGCTGAATCTCTGAAGAGAGACTGCCAAACCTGCGGCGGAGCTTAGTGTGTAAGTCTGAGAGAGGGGTTAGAGGAGCAGCGTCTTCAGAGGTTTTATCTGCAGTAAAGCTCGTGTTAATCAGAGGAGTTACAAAACTCAAGCTTCATGTGTTTAACTCTAATCTCTGCTGCACGCTATTCTTAGACCGTCTCTCTGCTCGCACACAAAGAGTTACAGAAGTGAAGTTATAAAACATCAGCGTTACAGCATCCTATTTGAGCCAACAGGAGGATCAGGTGTGTCACATCGTCCTGCAGGGACAACAACGGAAACAAGCTGTAACTGTGGGGGGGGGGGGACGATCTGCTAGTCAGAAACGATGAAAAAATCTGAAACGCATATTAAGAAAAAAACAAATCAACAGAAGGTCAGTTGTTTTCAATGAGTAGAGAGCGTTCTCAGCAGAAAGCAGCCGCCCGTAGAAAAGGTGCAGCACCCAGCGTCTTTTTTTCTGAGCGCTCCGCCTTTTTCGTGCGGCCGCTCCGAGCGCTCAGAGTTGAAAATCTTTCAACTTTTCAATAAGGCGCTGTTGACGTCACCGGCGCTCTTTTCCAAATGTTTGATATTCCCTCTAGTTTTGTCTCCTACGGATCTGAAATATAAAACGTGCAGTAAAAAGAAACGGAGCAGTGTCGTCATACAGCGGCCGCTGCCCACAGACTGTTGTCATAGAGACAGGACGGACGTGTAGCGCTTTTCTTCTCAGCGCACAAACGCTTCATGCAAACACTCCCGAGCGCACAGCCAGCGCTTTTCTGCCCCGAAAAAACCTGAGGTGGACACGGGGCCTAAGTCCGTCCTGCAGCCAGCGTTAGACACAGCTGGAGTTTGAACAGAAGTCAAATGACCTGAAGGTTAAATCAGAATATGCTTTTAAAGTTTCTGATGCGTTAGCTGTTTAATTCCTGTATCTGTTGTAGTAATATTCTTCTTTCTACGTTTCCTGCAGCTCCTGTTTAAGTACGACCTGGTGAAGTACGACATGCTGAAAGACGAACCCGTGAAAGATCTGCACGGATTCTGTCAGCGAGTGGAACAAGGTCAAAGAAAGTTCAGCATCTCTTTGAGAGGTTGTTTTGTTTTTTTCTTTGAGATGTATTTCTGACTCTCTGCTGGGCTGCTCCTCTCAGGTGAGACGGGTCTGCTGCTGTCGAAGGTGAGCGCCATCAGCCCGTTCTTCGGCTACGCGGGCAGCAAACAGCTGACGGAGAAGAAGCTGATGAGGAACGTGTTCGTGAAAGGAGACGCGTACTTTAACACCGGAGACCTGATGTCTGAAGAACAGGAGGGCTTCATCTGCTTCAGAGACAGAGTGGGAGACACATTCAGGTACGGTCATTCAGGTGTTTGAGAAGCCTTCACTGCAGGGACCAATCACACGGCTGGATCCACCACGAGGTGATGATCAGATCACACTGATGACCGCAAACCTGTGCATCACTAATTAGTTACAAAGAAAAATCAACTTGCTCACGGGTTTAATTTTTCTGTGAGAAACTTAGGCCGTTTTTACCTGCTTTGCACTCGTATCCTAGTGTTTAAAACGGGTACTGCAGTCCAAATTCTAAACATTGCCTCCTCTCTAGAGTGGATGCTCACGCAGGTCACCATGTGGTGGACTCTGAAGCTTCAGTGTTTATCCAGCTCTGCATCGGTCTGTAAACCTTTCTGCGTTCTAACCTCTCTCCATTTTTCAAAAGCATCTCCAATATTGATCCTAGTTTGAGCACGTTTCTGCTCGTGGAGCTTATTAGAAACATGCAGAGGCTTTTTAGGTCGGGTACAATCACTTCTATCTGAACCAGTTCTCTTGCCCGCTTCCATCGCTGCAACACCTGTTGGTTTGACCTGATAACTGCTCTCATATCTGGCAAACCGAGGGGCGTCCACAACGGCCGTGTGGGGGTGTCTTAAAAACGCGTGTGTGTCTGCCGTGTCCTGACTGAGCGCGTATTAACTGTATGATGTAACACACAGTTAAACCATGTGGATATAAATGAGGATGTTTCTCTGCGTTCAGGTGGAAAGGTGAAAACGTGGCGACGACAGAAGTGACAGAGGTTGTGGGTCAGGTGGATTTTATACAAGAAGCCAACGTGTACGGAGTGGAAATAGCCGGTATGAAAACAGAAATTAAAGACATTCAGAGGTCATTTTAAGAGTTCATATCCCTGATTAACTGAGATAATGATCGGAGTGTTTTGTTAACAGGACATGAGGGCAGAGCAGGGATGGCGGCCATGATTGTTCGACCTGGTTTTACCTTTGATGGGAAGAAACTGTTCGATCATGTGACCAGGGAGCTCCCCGCGTACGCCCGTCCCCTCTTCGTCAGGATCCAGGTGAGGAACACAGACGCACACTGCAGCTGACTCGGCTGTTCATTTGTATATTCTGTACTGTCTGTGTTTCGTGACATTTGCGATGTGTGTTTACTCCAATGATCTAAATCACGTGCACTCACGCATCATCAGGAAATCTGAACACTGATTGGCTCTCGTGACACAGCGTCGAGCAGATCTGTGTCACATATTGAAAAGTTTGATCTTTAAGCGGTCGTCAGCTGAACTTTAATCCAGATAATAGAGATCAATAAATCATCGTTAGGTTACAGCTGATTGGAGCAGGTAACTCATTCACGCTGATATCGCTCCGCCTGTTTTTTTACCGTCCACACGGACTGTTTCTCCAGCACACGCCAAAGCCTGCTGGTACGTGATTGGTCTCGATCCTTAAATGTCTTGGTCTTGTCTTGGACTTGGAGCACTCTGGTCTCGGTCTCGGTCTCATTATGGTCCAAACTACAACATCATGCAAAACCTTAAACGACCTTTCTGACACGATCCTAAACTTGACACATATTGAATATTCGACTCATAGATTCTATATTATTTTGATGCTATTTTATGATTGTCTGTGTGTATTGCTGACATTTTTCTGATGTGTCTCAGGAGGAGATGGAGATGACGAGCACGTTCAAGCAGCAGAAGTTCCAGCTGGTTCAGAGCGGTTTCAACCCGGCGGCGGTCTCTGATCCGCTGTTTGTTCTGGACCTGCAGCAGCGGGTTTACATTCCTCTGACTGACACAATCTACCAGAGCATCGTCAGCGGGGAGAGGAAACTATAAAACTCTGAGTGTGTGTGTAAGTGTGTGTATGTGCACAAAGTTAGCTTTTTAAATTAAAACCAGCGAGTCAACAATCGTGTTTATAATGAAAAGCCGTCGACTGAATAATAAACGACGAGCGAACACGTGAGAAGCCATAATCCTGAAATGTTCTGTAGATCGACACTATCAGCATATCAATAAGAAATCACTTTAAGGAGCAATATGTAACTCTGACACCTAGTGTCCACCACATGGTGGACACTGAAGCTTCAGTGTTTATCCAGCTCTGCATCGGTCTGTAAACCTTTCTGCGTTCTAACCTCTCTCCATTTTTCAAAAGCATCTCCAATGTTGATCCTAGTTTGAGCACGTTTCTGCTCGTGGAGCTTATTAGAAACATGCAGAGGCTTTTTAGGTCGGGTACAATCACTTCTATCTGAACCAGTTCTCTTGCCCGCTTCCATCGCTGCAACACCTGTTGGTTTGACCTGATAACTGCTCTCATATCTGGCAAACCGAGGGGCGTCCAAAACGGCCGTGTGGGGGTGCCTTAAAACCGCCTACCTTCTCTGGTCCAAACAAATCCAGACCATTCAGGACCAGAATCTAAAGTTAGAAGGAGGACATACTGGCTGCTGCATTGTTGTCAGAGAAGCCAGCACTTCAACATAGCATGTTTCCTTAATGTCTGATCATAGAGTAAGGTCACTTTATCATTTCACTCACTACACATCGCACTGATTGGTCCTTTAAAGCTGATATTGAAGTTAGCGTTTTGAGTTTTCAGGTGTTTAAAGTTAACTCAGGTGTAGACTTTATTAATGACTTAATTTAAAATAATAATGAAGGATGTTAAATGTATTTAAAGTAGCATTTGAAGCTCTGCATTAACTTCAGAGTTTGATCAGGTAAACTTTACAAAGTGAGCACATTCAGCGCTTCACTGTGATGAGAACGCTCCAATATGAAGCTCATTTAACGGAGTAACTGCAAAGTTTACGGGCTTTGAAAAATCAACCAATGACATGAAAACCATCTCTTTACTATCCAGGGTAAAGTGTGAGTGCTCCTCAACATTCAGGGTTTATTAATGACAGTTAGTGTTTGAAGGGTTAAAAAGATGTCAAAACTTTAATATGAGGTAAATACTTTAAAATGAACTCCAACTCTTTAAAGTTTAGTTCTTCCATCTTTACCTCTCGGCCAGATTTGAAATATTCTGGGATCTTATGTCGTGCGCTCCATGTGTAGAGGCTAAAGTCCTTGTCGCAGCGGCCATGGGTTTTAATTCGACCGCGCCGCTTTGCTGCGTATCACCCGCCCACTCTCTGAATTCACGTTGTGTTACGGCGTTGCAGAAGCGTGGCACAGCAGGAGCTCCACATACACACACAGTCAGACATGCACGCACGCAGCGCTGCGCTCCCTCGCTGGCTCCGCTGAAACCGCTCCTCTGTAACGCCTCTGTTACTACCTCCGAAGACGGTACAGAGGGGGGATCACTTCCCCCCCATTACGCCTCTGTGACATTGAGATTGAAGGCGAAACATCACAGGGGTGTAAATATCACGGCTTGAAATGGCGCTCTGAACAGGGCTAATGTCCCCGGTTCTTTATTCAGACCCTGTTCACGCTCAAGTTCCTTCAGCCTGCAGAAAGTTCCTCCGCTGGAAGAATTTAAACCTGAGGTCGTTTTGTAAACATCGAGCCGAAGATTAAAATATGGGAACAATCCTGAAAGGTTTAAAGTTTCGTAGAGATGACTTGCGTGTTGCCCAGTCAGTGTTGAGGGCGTTTCAAATTCTTTAAACTCTGCAGTCGCTCCTTCAAAGGAACACAGAGCTCGTATTCAAGTGCCTTAATTAAACCAGAACTCGTGGATTCATCAAGGATTAACAACGCTCTTTATTACCGAATCAGTGTCATCGTTCATTAAACTTCACAGACGTGGTTCGTTACGTACGAACAATCATAATCGTGTTTCACCTTTACTGATGATCATCCAGCTGAAGTTAAGATGTAAAAAACGTATTTGATTTATATCCAGATTTATCAAACGATACGACGACCAATCACGGTACGCTCGGTTCAATGTCAGCCGTCAGATCACTATCACACAAGCGTAACGTTTGTTATCGTGACGTTATTCCGAATATAAAAGCCAAAAAGTGTCCAAACATTCGTTCCTCTTCGGTTCTCTTTAACGCTGTGAAACTTCTCACTTCCATCCTTTATTTATTTATTTTGTTTCTTTTACCGGAGATTTCAACGTTTGCTGCTAAATGTATTTCCAAACGTCTCCGGCTCCGACTGTGTTTTTAGCCTCACACGGGGGCGTGTCCAGACTGTTTTGACTCAGGTCGCCCAACTGGCGTGCTGGCTTATGCAGGGGTGGCCGGAAGTGTGATGTGCGGCACAAACACAAATAAATATCAACTATTTATCCTCTCTGACCTCCTCAGTAATATCTCATTTTAACACAAGGTGATGGTAACATTAGCTCCATGTTTTAATGACACAAAGAGAAGATGCAACGTCACACTTACAATGTTTATGTCCCGACACATCGTCAGTTTGTTCATTTCAAGTAAGACAGCGTGCATTACTTTCCTATGCACCTCCATCCATCCATTTTTGTTCTGCCTGTCCGCCTCTGACAGGGCAAATAGCCAATCACAGTTTCGGATTTTTGGGGTGGCAAATCGGATATCTAGGGGGGCCCGTGCCGCCCCTCTGGTCACGCCCCTGGCTTCACATGAAACACAGGATCAGGGCGGAGCTGAGATTTCATCCACCGATCACGATAAGCTTCCTGTTTCTTCAGCGTGTGTGTTCACATGATTGATGGGAGATCTCAGCAGCGAGTCTCTGAATATTTCTGCAGATATCTGTAAATGAAACCAGAGCGCCTGATCTGTAAAGTTTTATGTGACGGGAACATTTAAAAAACGTCTGAGATGTTGAAGAGCGGTTGTTGATTCGAGTCCTGAGATGTTACATGTCACTGTTCTGCTGCGAGGACGTCGTGAACTGAAGGACTCAGAAGGTTAAATTCACTTTTATGTGTCGAAGGATTGTTGAATATAAAGATGAATGATTTATTAAATATTTCTCTCATGTTTAGAAGTTTTGCATCGTTCCTGTCTGTTAAAGAAGCTCGACTATGTGTCTCTGAATGTACAGAAAATGTGTTTTTGGAGAAATAAAACACAAACAAAACACATTTTTAAACCCTCCCTCTTTTTTGTTGACTCTGATATGAACTATTTTAGTTCCTAGAACTCGCTTAGAGGAACCCGTTCAGCTCCTGCCTCAGAGTATTTACTCTCCCAGCTCCAGAGGGACCTTGAGGGGCGTAAGTGCACCGTGATTGGTCCGACACAAGAGCCAATCCAGTACCACCAAGTGCATTTTTAAATCCAACTATAATGGTTCGTGGTGCATTCATGTGATGTCGTACACATCGGAAAAACGTGTTTCCGAGTTGTAACTCAGAAACTCGGAAAAGAATAAGGTGCCTGACTTCCCGACTTGCCGTCAGAATCGTCATCACATGGGGGACAAAATATGTTTTGTTAATGTTAACATACTTTTTATTAATTCACGTATTGCACGTCAACTTTTTGCTCAAATATAACTTCTTCTTCTTCTTCTTCATTAACGCTGTTTTTTGCTGTTACGACATTCAGACTTTACAAACTCGGACACTTGGACCACCCGAGCTGCACATGAATGCAGCATTGGACTTCGAAGCTCAGAATGACGTCACACCCGAGGTAACCGCGTAGTAGTTGAGAATAGGCAACAAGTCTGACAAGCAACATGGACGCCACCATGAGTACCTTTGTTTTGTGAGCTAATACCGGACGTAACACTACGATGTGATAGTTTGTGCCTAAAAGTCAGACCTTGCACGATACTCTCGGTGTGATTGATTTAAAAACACATACAGCTTAAACGTTACTGTTGATGCACGCCATGTTGGATTTTTAACTTGATCTACTGAAGGTTCTCTGAGTTTCCAAGTCAGAATTCTGACTTCAAGGGGGGACAGATGGGCCGACAACGCTTTCAAACTCAGTGGCCGCGTGGTTAGTGCGAGGGCCCAGAGGAGCTGCTTGTCAACAGGCAAGGCAGGCAACTGCTTGGGGCCCAGACCAGTACCGGGTTCAGTCAACGGGCTGACAAACTGTGAACCAAAGCAGCGGCCCAAAATGTGCAAATCTTGCAATGACAGTAGGAAACCTCTCTAATGGGGCCCCATCTGACAGCCTTCTGAACGCTGGTGGGAGGGCCCCCAAATTAACGTTTTTGTGGAGCCCCGACAGACTCTATAAAACACCTCTGCATGGGCAGAGGCTGCAGTCCGTCAAGCGGGCGGCCCGGGTTCAAATCCGACCTGTGGCTCCTTTCCTGCTTTTCATTCCTCTCTCTCTCTCTCTCTCTCTCTCTGTCTCTCTCACTCTCTCTCTCTCTCTCTCTCTCTCTCTCTCTCTCTCTCTGTCTCTCTCTCTCTCTCTCTCTCTCTCTCTCTCGCTCGCTCTCCCTCTCTCTTTCTGACTCTGTCCACTGTCCTGTCTTTATAATAAAGGCATAAAAAGATAATCTTTAAAAAATATAATAATAATGTTTCTCAGTACTTGAATGGTCGGAGCTGCAAAACTCATCTTAAACAGCAGGGGTCGCCAAAGTGTTTCCAAACAGTTTCTAATGAAGCACTCTGATCTGATCATTCTGTCTTTGGTCTTTTATAAACTGAACACACATCAACACAAACACAATGTTCCTTCTGATGCACCAAATCAACATTCAACACTTTTTTATAAAAGACAAACAAACAACATTAAAGTTCTTTATTTATTTTTAATTTAACCAGGTAATTAACCCATTGAGATCGAGATCTCTTTCACTAGGGTGACCTGGCCAAGAGGGCAGCAGCACACGTCATAATAAACATTATTAAAGTGAATTTAACATCTTAAATGTTTAAATATGAGAGGATGACACTGAAGCTTTTATTTCTCTTATTATCTCTCTTTATATGTGACGTATCATTTATTGTCTGAGGTTGAAGGTGAGTTCATGACTTTCTTTTCTTTTCATGTAATTGCAGAGAGTCTCCACCAGGGGGCGCCCAGCACGTTGTTGTGCCGCTCCATTTATACAGGAGCAGATTTTAGGTCACATTTCCTGAATGTCTGATGATACAGTACGTTTAATGATTTCTTTCAGTACATATCTTACTGATTGGTCCTTTTCATATTAGTGCAATATTGAAACAAACTTCATACTGGGTCAAAATCTGTTTTCATATCATTTCATTTAAGGCATCTTTTATTTACTCTACGAGACCGCCCTGTCCATTCACAGGAATGATTCTTATTAAATGTCTTTGTGAATAGTAAAGACAGCTGTCTGTATTTACAGAATGATTACACCAGTCTGAAGCCTCCGCTCTCCTCCAGTGGCACACAGAGGAGTTATTAAATGGAACGCACCATAATTAAGCACCATTAAGTGCAAGTGGAGGACAAAACTGTCCTCTGCTCGAGCTGCAATCACCTGTGTCCTGCATTGTTGAGTTAGCATGCTAATGTTAGCGCTCTTTAGTTAGCTCGTAGCTTGCATGTAAACTGGGGGCGGCAGTAGCTCAGTCCGACTTGGGTTGGGAATCGGAGGGTCGTCGGTTCAAGTCCCGATGCGGACCGAAATATGGAAGTTGGTCTGGTAGCTGGAGAGGTGCCAGACCACTTCTCGAGCACTGTCGAGGTGCCCTTGAGCAAGGCACCGAACCCCCATTAGCTCAGGGGGTGCCTCCTGTGGGCTGCCACCGCACTCTGACATCTCTCCATTAATGCATGTCCACAGGTCGTGTTTGTGCATGTGTGTGATTCAGGCCTGTGTGTGTGAGAAGCATGTCTCTCAATAACAGAGTGCGAACCAGAATTATGCAGAATAAAGTATATAAAATAAAAAATTAAAAAAACTATACTGACACAGAATGAGCGTGATCTAAAAACTCTTACGTGACATCCAAATAATCAGTGAGTATGTTCTTCTTCTTCTCTCTAGTCTTTGACTAAAACAGCTTTTATACACAAGGGGAGGAGCCGGCCGTCCCGTCCATGTAAACACGACTCTGACAACAACACAGCCAGCGGGACTCGAGCTTCTCACTCATTGTAGTCATGACTCAGAGACACATTTACACAGGAGAGACTGGATTTATGATATGTATGTATTTACATGTTGCACATTCTTCCTTTAATTTCTGTTCCTTTAGGGCATTTTTTAACTTTTCCAGTTAATTTACAAAAATGTTCCTATCAAAAAAAAAGTTGTTCATGCACAATAACTTAAATAATGCATAAAGCCACAATAAGCTAAGACACATGTCCGTGTGCAGAGATACCAAGTCGAAGGAGGCTCTCTGTTACTGCATGGTGGAAGAGAAGCTGCACTTCCCATGACACACCACCAGAGGTCCTGAGTCTTCTCAGCAGGTGCAGCTTCTCACAGCTCCTACCTGGGCCCTCCACACGAGTTTGTTATCTATGTGTGGATGTCCAAGTATTTGTAGGAATCCACCTGCGTGATGGTGTGAACATGGATGACCACATGATGAGAGGTCACCAACAGGCCTGCGGTCAAACACCCTCTCGTCTGTTTATAAAACAACCATCCTTTCAGATGAATATCTCTGTTTGTTTAATGAACGAGGCTTTTCAGGAAATTTACAATAAGGTTCCTACTGAATCCTTTTCTTCATGCACAATAACTCTTAAATAATGTATAAAAACACAAGAAGTTAATACACATGTCTTTAAATGTACTGTATTCTTCAGTCATGTCACAGGACGACTATAGAAGTGTATTCAACTGTGGGGGGAAAACTAAATATATAAAAGCTCACATATCCTCCTCCTATTCAGTGTAAATAAGTCTCAGAGCTCTTCAAAACATGTGTGTGAAGTGTCTTGTTCTAAATCCACTCTGATCCTGTATTTGATCATGCCTATAAACCCCTCTATTTCAGCCCTGCTCAGAACAGGCTGTTTCTGTGTCTGTAGCTTTAAATGTAAATGAGCTGTGTCTGACCACGCCCCTCTCTGGAAGGGCTCGGGTGGCTCGGGCTTTCTCGCTCCATGCCCTATTGTTTACGGTGAGAAGGCAGACTCAGAGGGCAGAACAAACACCTAGCTGTGGGAGTGTCACCCACCTGGGGGAGGGGTTACTGCCCTTTGTGATGTCATGAAGGGAAAATCTCCAAACGGCCTGTTTGAGGACACATTTTCTGAAAAGTGAAGCAGGCTAAAGACGGAGAGGATGGACTTTTCTCATCATTGGGGGGTTTGTAGACAGACTAGAGACACATGTTAGAGTTAGAGAAACATGGTGAAGTGGATTTGTATATTATGTGACCTTTAACAACAACTTCCTGTCAAGTTAGTCTCTGCTGAGTGTTAGATTTACGTTCTATGATGAAGATACAGAAACTTAAATTACAGTCAAGAACATGGAACTGACTTTGTGTGCTCCTCTCCGTCTTGAGTCAGTCATCTTTGAGCAGCAATAACAAAACAAAGCTCAACAACATAACTCTGAAAATTAACACAGACCTCGACCATGATGTGAAGTTCTTCTGTGTCAAATCTAACATCTGTGGATCAAACTGTATGAACGAGGGATGTTAGACTGTGCTGCACTGCTGACACAACACCTCCACCCTGATATTATGTTATTCAGCTCTCTCTGACATGTGTCCTGTAGTGAAGCCCGTCCTCTTCAGGATCGTGATCTGACATTTTGTCACAGAGCATCAATATTGACATCCATAATGTTTACTGTGATTCAAAGTGCACAGCACGCTCCGCCTGCAGGATAAATGCTGGTCCTTATGATGTGTGTGTGTGTGTGTGTATAGGCTCACAACAAGCAGGGGTGTGTGTGCACGGGGAAACTTTCCACTCCACACTCACACACACTCACACACACTGCTGATCAGTGCATGGTCAGTAATGACTTCTTGAGCTGGTTGCACTCACACTTTCTACACCGCGTGCTGAGAGGTGAACGTCTCTTCGTGTTCGTTATTTTCAGTCATGCTCGTTTAATTTTTCTCTGATGCTCAAGCAGCTTCCGTCTCTAAAAACAACAACACTGCATGCTGAACGTCGAGGGGCAATATTTCTCTGTGCAGACATTTTTGGTTTTATATGTCCAGGTTTCAGAAATACTAGTCTGCTTCCTCCCCCAAACATAAGAAAGTGACATGTGTCATACCCAGAGTCCTCCGAATTATCTGACAAAAACCTGCCACACATGTCATCTTGTTTCCCCACTTTAAGGACGAACCTCAAACATTACAGGAAGGATCCCAGCCTGTTTCCCCTCCTCTTTACCCTCTCTGTGTGTTTTCTTGTTGGTCCTGTTTGTGTGTGTGTGTGTGTGTGTGTGTGTGTGTGTGTGTGTGTGTGTGCGTGCGTGCGTGCGTGCGTGCGTGTGTGTGTTCGCCTGGAGCTTGGCTTGGATTAAGGCTGTGCTAAAAAAAATCTCCAGGCAATATATTGTCATGTGCCCCTTCAAAAACATGTATGGATGCAGATGTTACAGAAGCGATACGGCTGCAAAGCTGTCATGACAGTTTTGAAAGACAGTTGACCTACGGTGCAGTTTACAATAACACCATCGCCACAGCTCTGGGATTAAAATATTTCAATGTATTTGTAGGATCTTTGAGGACCTGAACTGAAGTGTTTGAAGTTGTAGGATCCTTAATATGTCTCTACTGTTATTCTCAGCTGTTGTAGTGACTTCTGTGTAGGACGTGGTCATTATCCAAATGTGTATCACGATATGTACCGTGTTGTGGGGTTGTGGGAAATACCCAGCCCTAGTTTGGGTCCACCCACCTTGCCACCAATCAAGCCTGCACACCTGCTGCTCGTCTTCAATAACTCTAACTTCTGTGCACACTGCACGCTATAAAAGCCAGATCGATTCGTTGTAAGGATCTTTGAAAACTTTAAAGAGGACATATCATCCCCTTTCTCCACCTTTTCAAACAGTCCCCTGTGGTCTAAATGAAACATCTGTGCTGTGGTCAAAATATAACATGAATCAAGCACCAGAGGAAGTTTGTGACCCTGTAGAAACCAGCTCTCTCAGAACGCTCCGTTTTTGGAGTGTGTGTCTCTTTAAATGTAATGACACCCCCTGAGTTTTCCTGGTGGACATCACTCCTCTGTAGGGAGAATAAAAATGGCGGACCTGCACAAAAGTTTTGGTCTAGGCTGGAGGTGGAGTCCATGGGTGGAGAAACCAGGAGAGGGGAGGGGATTGTTTTACCAGAATCCAGCTTGTGATGTCACAAACTGAGAAAATTTGAAACGGAGCATTTTTCTCTGAGTTGTAAGACTTATGCAGACCACAAACAAAGTGGACTTTGTGTTGACTGGATGGGTTTATTTCAAATGTTGTGGGGCGATAGACACTCAGGTTACCCAAATATATGTTCAAAAACACTGTCAAAGTGAATTTTTCACAACATGTCCCCTTCAAGGTTTACGCTAATAATCTTGTCATTGCCTGCGTCCAGATTTCCGTGCAAAAAGTCCAGCTCTGAGACCTCACCTCTGCAGCTCTGCTACACTGCCTCTGAAGACCGGAGAAACTCAAGATTAAGAACCAGACACCAGAACCCCGCTCTCACACCTCAGACCTCCCAGCCAGGATCCAAAATAACAGACGTTCCACCCTCACTCCAAAACTGTTTGTGTCCATATTGTGGGTCAGTCTGCATTCTTTATAATAATCACAAACATTAATCCATGATAGGATGTGAGCTGCATGGTGGTGCAGTGGTCACAACAAGAAAGCTCCTGGTTCAGTCAGAGCCTTTTCTCTCTGGAGTTTGCATGTTCTTCCTGTGCATGCATGGCTTCTCTCCGGGTTCCAAACACAGTCCAAAGACATGCTCCTTAGGGTAACTGGTGATTCTGGTGCATGTGAGTTTTAGGTGATCTGCATGTGTGAACACAAACAGCTGAACCTTTACTCTGACTGTATACATGGACTTTACTTTCTGCAGGAAGTCGGGTTGAGCTGTTGTGAGAATGCAGGGAGCAGGAGGGGGTGATGAAGTTTATATCCTGCTGCAATCAGCACACGACTACACTTACTGTTCGCACACAACCGGTGTGAACTCCGTGCACGTAAAGAAACAACTTCATTATGTTTACTTTTCACCATTTTTTTCTTCTCTGCTCTTTTGTTGTTAATGTGAATCTGTCGGACTAAACATAGCACTGATATCAAGCAACAACTGGTCTGTCGTAGAACAAACACCGTGTGCTAAATAGAAGAAGAAGAAGATCTCCTTTAATCCTAGACGCCATTCTCCCTGTTGGAGGTTATTGTTCTATTAGATCGACTTTGAAACGACTGATTGAAGGAGGACAAGTTTCATATAGTTGCTTGTTCTTGCAAGATGCTAATTTTGTACTCAGATGCGATGCATGAAACTGTAACACCAACATGAAGGGTCAAGAGAAGAGAACACATTTAACACAGATTTAAAAAAAGGTTCATCTCCGCAGCGTGCAAACATCTAACATCCAGTCTGTTTTTTATCCAACACGTTCAAACGTTCGAGTGAATTTATCACATTTCAGTTTCTGCAGGTTGAGGCGGCTGCAGTGGATTCTGGGAATGTGAGCCGCCTCTTCAGGTCAACTATGTGCTAATTGTCTCTGACTGTAAGGAGAGGTCATCATGACACTCGAGTCCGAAGCTCCTCTCTCCTCCTCCTCGTCCCCCGGAAAAAACAGAAAACCTCAGACTCCACAGACTCGGATATTTCTCTGAAATAATGACGATCCCCGATATCTCATCACAGGCAGCTGTAATATTCTGAGCTTTAAATCTGCTCTGCACCACCGAGGGTTTGAAAATATTTACACCTGCATGCTGTTTGTGATGGCAACCCTCTTGTTTTGGGTTCGGACGTGTGAGTGCACATTATGAGAGGTAAAACTCATCGCATTGATCAGATATTACAAATTCAAATGTGATTTTTATGGAAAATGTTTCAAAGCGAGATCTGTGTGACAGATCTCTAAAAAAGCTCAAATAGACGTGTTTATATCCACGAGAAGAGTCTCCCTGATGTCTTTAAAGTTCACTTGATTTTGTTTCAAATATCACCTCACTTTAATCAGTTTCACGCATGTGGCTGACTCTTTGTGCCCTCGTCTGTCTCACCTGAGTCACCTTGCAGCTGACGAGCTGCGTTCAGGTGTTTTGTTGTCAGCAGCAGGTGAGGTGGAGTCGGACTCGGTGAAAGTCACCGGGCCCTGTTAAGTGAAAGGCCACAGGTATGGTCAAAACAAACTGAACCTGATGATACATAAACTCCATCGTACCCCCATGAAACACAGAACACCGTTAAGAACTCTCCTGAAGTCCATCAGAGCGGAGATTCATCCCCCTCGTCATGACAAAATCATCCAGGTGTGTTTGAAGGAGGAAGGAGGTCATCAGACACCCGAAATCATTAAGACCTTGTCCACATGTAGGCGGGTATTTTTGAAAACAGAGGCGTAACTTTTGTACGCAAACTGCATTTCAGGTCACTGTAAACTCTCCTTTAGTAAAACTCCCTCCAGGGTGAAGATGTTCAAAAACGCTGTGCGCCAGTTTCTCCTCCATTTGACGTCATTGTGCGACGCTGTCACTTTAGTTTACATGAGATTAGGCTTAACCAAACTAGCGCTGGTGCTAACGTTGCTAACTGGACTTTTTACATGCTCACACATACATACACAGTTACTCTCTCACTATGTTGACCAGCAGAGACGCCTGAATGGACATTTTTGTAAATGAAATTAAAGAGGAATGGCGAGAACATTTTAGCATGTCAAGGACATCGTTGTTGACTTGGCGTGCTCATGACAGCCAAAACAGTGTGTTTTGCATTTTCATGTGGACGAAGATGTTTTTGAACATTTTGTGTGTGTGGACGGGATTCTTTTTTGAAACAGAGAAGGAAAGCCTCCGTTTAAAAAAATACCCTCCTACGTGAGGACTCGGTCTAAGAATGCTGAGGTTTCATATTTGACACTGATGAAGCTGCAAGATCTGCAGCTGGGTCCACATCGTTGTTTTTAACACATCGCGACAAAATTATAGATACGAAAACACTGCGCTACAACAGAGAGAGATACAAAAAAACACTTCACATAGACACAAACTGAGGACACAGTCACACAACACATTGAGAGGAAAAGACGCACAATGGACCAAGAGATGCAACAAGTTCCTTTATTTAAAATCTCTCTGCAGAGCTGTTTGATATATTTTTTAATGAAATGATTGCAGCAGCTTCTTCTCTTTGATTCTTGCCCTTTCTGTAAATCCGTCTTTATCTGCAAGAGAACATGACGATCAGAGGTGACTCATCCTCCCTCCTGTGTGCTGGCAGAGTCCATGTTTTCTCCTCACAGCTCAGGTCCACGTTACGTTTTGTTTGCCGACACCTCTCCTGAAACATTCCCGTGCTGTGTGGTACTTTAACACGAGTGTGCAGGCTGACACTGGAGGTCACAGAGCGCTCCTGATGGGTTTGGATGACTCTGCACAGAGAGAGGTTCACATGTAGACCTGTTGATTTAGACGTGGTCACAGCAGAAATAACTCAGGGGGTCAAACCTGTGGCACACTTCTCAGCTTACAGAGAACGCTGAGAGGACGGAGAGAGAAGGACGAGGACGGATTCTTTCTCTGTTCAGGACTACAGATCTTACGGATACATCTTTTTTTGTCTTCTTTGGAGCTAGGTAGAACTTCTGGCCCCGTATCAAACATGATCTGTCTAATTACGTTGTGCACTGAACCCTGTCTTGGTGATCACATCTCAGAAAGGCCACAACATCTGTATAGTTTCTTCTTCGAGCACACGACTCAACACATCTATCAGGAACAAAGGGGGGGAGGGCGAATCAGCTTCCACATAAAGTGAGGTTTGGTGTGACAGTTGCAGCAGTGACTTAGTTTTCCTAGACGTATTCACGGCAGGAGCCTTAACATACAGAACAGTGCGTCACTGACAAAGTAGACGGTAGATACAGTGAAAAGCTGCTCAACAGGTTTTCAGGAAAGGACCCTGCAGCGGTGTGGAACAGCCTGCAGAACATCAGGAGACCATCCCCCCCTCAGAGGGGCACATAAAAACATGTCGATTTTATGCATGACTTAAGCTGTATTCACATAATTGACTCCTGAAAATTTCTAGAAAATTGCCCCTGAAATCTTCCTGAGTTGCTTGTTCACACATGAACCTCACAGCAGGAGACCTATCCCTGTGGAAGGGGGTTTCAGGGAGCAGGCCAACTCACAGGACACCTCAAAGGACAGTCTAGGAAAGTGCACATAAAAGCTCACAAACAGTTTTACAAACAAAATGGATATGTGACATCACAAATAACAGACCCACGTACGAGAAGCTGGTTACAAAGCCAAAAGGCGTGAACAGGTGACAGAAGAGGAGACCGGTGTTGTGAATGAGTGCACGACTGTTTGTTTTCAACCAATGCTGTTGTTTGTGTTTTAATGTTAAATCGTTCACATTCTGTGATGAAGCTCTGTGATGCTTGAATCCTGCTGATCTGGTTAAAAACAAAAGAGTTTATGTTGTCCAAACTAAATCATCAGAACCAATCAGCTGTAGAGAAGCAGCGGCATGCCTCAGGGCAGCGTCCTGGGGCCTTTATAGTTTATTGTTTTTCCATTCATGATCCATGTTTGCAGACTCTCAGGACTCTGAAGAAGGATCTACATCGAATTTGTGAGCTTGAGCGAGGAGTCTGGACCTGTTCCTCAGTTTTTGATTTGTTTTCTGAAACTTAAAACGTGATGTGATGTTTGTTTACGTCATGTATGTGCTTTGCTTGTATTACTCTTTTCTGGACTGGGTTGTTTTCTAAATGCTGCCATCTTATTAAACTGGTTGAGTTCTTTTCCCACTCTGCTTGTTTTTTTGTCTGCAGGCTGTTTACTTACTTTTCATAATGTTTACCTCCCTCAGCTTTCATGCTGAAGTGTTGCTAAAGGACCTGCCAGGCATGAGATTAGAATTACCTTTATTTCAGACCTTAGGTAAGATGAAACACAAAAGAAATCATCATTGAAGAGACCTCTCATGTGAGGTGTGACGTAACGTCCAGGTCACAGTTCGTAGAAAAATTACTCACTGTTTGTTGGGTGTGTCTGTGCTGTCAATGACAACAGCTCCAAGGTGTGAATGTTAAATTTGTTTACAATGAAAACATCACTGCAAAGGTTTCCACACTTACAGGGGAGCTGTGGAGGAGGTGCCTGTGACGTAACACACAGGGTCATGATGACTTACTTCTCTGTGAATCTTTGCAAATCATGCAAAACACTACGCTGTGAAAATCACTTTATTCCAGTGTAAGACCATAGACTGTCTGCACGCCACCGCTACGATCTCCGTGCTCTAATGAACCTGCTGCATTCTGTTTCCTGTTCTCCAGTATGTTCTTCTCCACTCTTTAGTTCAGATTGTGATTCGGTTCAACTACACGTAGCATTGATAGAAAGACAGATATTCTCATTATAGCGTCGTATAGAGGACTCTGTTGATGTGTCCTCCACTCTGGCGCCTCAGGAGACCCCCCACCCCCCCACCCCCCCTCCCGTCTGACAGGGATAGTCTCCTGCTGCGAGGAGCATGTGTGAACAACCAGATAAGTAGGATTTCATGAGCAGTCCTCCTGAAATTCTCTTTACATTTTCAGGAGTGTATATGTTAAGATGGCTCGGGACATGCTGGAGTCAGCGGCAGAAATGCTTGCTTCAGTGGACAATATTTACCATCATCACTGATTGAAAATCCAGATGAAATGTAGCGAGAAAGTAGAGAAACCACGTCATGAACATCTCCTGCAGCCAGAAACATTCACAGTATCATAAATGTGGACTTAAAGAACAGTCCAGAATAATCCACAAAAACATTTCATTTACTGATTTTTTAAGATGTTTCGGGGAAAATATTGAGTCCTTTTCAAAAATGAAACTATGTCATTGTGAGGTGTATCTGAAGGTAATACCGGCGTTATACAGAAGTTTGAGTATTCCTTCATTTGCAAAAGTTTAGCTTCAGCTCAGACTCTGAGGGAAAGTCCTGCATCCCTGCAGCATGTTTCTGAAGTGTTTCCAGTCTGTTTCTTTACATATATTTAAAAGCTCCAGTCCATGCAGCTCCTGTTCTCCGGTCTGAGCAAACATGATCATTAAGATGATCTCTCTGATTGTGTTTGTGGATCCAGAATAAGCACGGCGATTATGAGACGTACAGGAGACAAGCTGTGACCTGAAAGTCCCATTAGCTGTACATGTGTGTAGTAATGTTCACAACCAGAGAGAATCACTTCATGTATGTTCAGTGTGTGTGTGTGTGTGTGTGTGTGTGTGTGTTGGCCTGTTTAAGTGACACAAACAGGTGGAATATTTCAGAGTCATGTTTCAGTCCGTGCAGCCGAGCGTCTGCGTGTGCACCCCTCCTCTGATGATGTCATGATGGTTCTGTGGCTGTTACATCGTCCGCCTGTTGAAAATCACACATGTGGCTGCACAGGTGAGTCACGCTGGAGGGGTTCATCTTTCTTTAGTTCATCAATGGTAGAGTTCACTTACCGCCGCTTTCTACTCTTCTGACCACTTCAGCTGCTTAACACTTCATTCAAACACTCAGGGTTGTCTTTCATGTAACGGCAAAAATTGTCATTAAAGCGCCGGACTCTCTTGCTTCGTCCGCCACTTTCACGTCTTTCTTCACTTGCCCCCTTAGACCCCCGCCCCTCTCTGACAGGGAAAGTCTCCCAGTGGGGCTGCATGTCAACAGCTAAGGCAGGCAACTGCTTGGGGCCCTAGGCCAGTAAGGGGCCCGGTGAGGGCTGAAGAAGCCTTCAATTTCAGCAGTGGCTCAAAATAAGTACATTTTTTCAACGACAGTAGGAAACCTCCTTAAGAGGGCCCCATCCGGCAGCAATCACTCTCACTGCGCTGCTAAGTGTTTCATGCATTATTCCTGTGAAAACCATAACTTATGACTCATGACTTACATTTCTGACACCAAAAAGAGAGAAGGATAAAGTGCCCCCTCCCAATGCTGATAATGGTAACTATTATCCCTCCATCCATCATCTATACCGCTTTTCCCCTTCGGGGTCCCAAGGGCTGGAGCCGATCACAGCTGCCATTGTTCACGAGGCGGGTTACACCCTGGACTGGTCACCAGCCAATCACAGGGCTGACATATAGAGACAGACAACCAGCCACACTCACATTCACACATACGGGTAATTTAGAGTCATCAGTTAACCTAACCAGCATGTCTTTGGACTGTGGGAGGAAGCCGGAGTACCCGGAGAGAACCCACGCATGCATGGGGAGAACATGTAAACTCCACACAGAGAGGCTCCTGTCAGACGGGGATTCAAATCAGGAACCTCCTCGTGCCTAACTTTCATTTATAAAATAAAGGGAATTAACGTTGGTTGGAGGGCCCCATGTAGCCCCAACAGACTCTAGAATTACCACTGTAGTCGCCAACCAACCGAGGATCATTTCAGGGGCAGCCTGCTGTAAATCTTCTAGACGTTTTCAGGATTGCATGTTTGAAAACGGCTAAATAAAGAGAAGTGTCCTCAAAATGAAAAAAACACACTGAAGGTGGGCGCAGAATGTATTCCCTCACGTCCCGCAGCCCTCCAACATGCCTGATTTGAATGTTAGACTGTTTGATTTAACGACTGTAGAAAGTGAATGTAATGATTTGGTTGTAAATTGATGTTGCTGCATCCGCTGAGAGGATGAAAAAGACACACCAGAGACACTATGCTAACAGCTGGCTTTGAGGAATCCGAGTGTTTGCAGCTTGAGATGTTCAGCTTGAATTGAGTCATTAATTAGTATTAATTAAGAGATGACAGGGGAAGGTAGAGAGGAGGGAGCTGTGGAGTGAGAGCGTAAACATGGGAGGGCTGAGGAGACAGATGAGGCCTCAAATGAAATGTCTGTCAAATGTTCTTCTGATTCTCAATTTTCTTCGTCTTTTAAAAGTCTTTTCAAGTGCAGGAGATTCAAAGAGAGACGACGTACAGGAAGGTGAAGTCCCGAATGTATTTATGGACTGACAGGTGCTTAAATAAATTCACACGTCTGCGGCAGTTCAGCGATCCAAATCACTCGTTGATGGAGGAAAAAGTCTCCGAACATCAAAAAAGTTTCACACCTTCATATTGAAATGAGTCATCTCATCTCAAAGCTCAGGGACGAACACACAAACCATTCTTCGTGTGTGTGCTGAGCGGACAGATACCCGCTTCATATGATATTTAGATATTCAGTTGTTTTATCTTTAATAGGACTGTAGAGTTATATATTTATACATTTACCATCTAACCCTGAGGGAGGAAAAAAGGAATAACAACATGTAAATGTAATAATTTAAAGGATCAATATGTATCTCTGACACCTAGTGTTTAAAATGGGTACTGCAGTCCAAATTCAAAACATTAGAGAGCTGTCTCCCCCCCCGCCCCCCCCTCTCTAGAGTGGATGCTCACGCAGGTCACCATGTGGTGGACACTGAAGCTTCAGTGTTTATCCAGCTCTGCATCGGTCTGTAAACCTTTCTGCGTTCTAACCTCTCTCCATTTTTCAAAAGCATCTCCAATATTGATCCTAGTTTGAGCACGTTTCTGCTCGTGGAGCTTATTAGAACATGCAGAGGCTTTTTAGGTCGGGTACAATCACTTCTATCTGAACCAGTTCTCTTGCCCGCTTCCATCGCTGCAACACCTGTTGGTTTGACCTGATAACTGCTCTCATATCTGGCAAACCGAGGGCGTCCAAAACGGCCGTGTGGGGGGTGCCTTAAAACCGCCTACCTTCTCTGGTCCAAACAAATCCAGACCATTCAGGACCAGAATCTAAAGTTAAAAGGAGGACATACTGGCTGCTGCATTGTTGTCAGAGAAGCCAGCACTTCAACATAGCATGTTTCCTTAATGTCTGATCATAGAGTAAGCTCACTTTATCACTTCACTCACTACACATCGCACTGATTGGATGTTTATTTCTGCTGTAAAGTTAGACATTTGAACACGGGGCTCTATGGGGACTGACTCTCTTTCAGAAACAGCCTCAAGAGGACACTAGAGGAACTGCAGTTTGTTTCTGTTTTCAGCCCAAGAGAGGGCTGCTTGTTGTTGTTATAGATTATAGTTCTTCTTTAAAGCAGTTCTGTCAAACAGTGTGGAGTCAGTGAAGGCAGCACAGGCCTGAATGAGAGTCTCAGTAATGATCTCCAGCTGTAAGGAGCAGCATTAACTGGATTAGCGGACCTTCCTGCTAATGAGAGAACAAACTTTGTGTGGGGGGTTTGACCTTCCTCACAGCTGAGAGAATACACAGCAGAGTGATAATCAGCACGACAACTGCTGCAGGTAGAGCAGGAAAGGAAACTTTATATCTGAGGGGAAGATGTCAGGCAGCAACAGGAGCTTTATTTATGTGTGTATGTTGGTGCTGCTTTCACACTTGATCAAAACTCCTGAGAGCTTTTAAGGGTGGGCTGCATGTAAATTGTTTTCTAGTCTTCTGACTACTCAAGGTGTTTTTACACTGCAGGTCACATCTACACATTCACACACTGATGGCACAGGCTGCTGTGTAAAGAGTCCATCAGAAGTATCTAATCACATTCATACACATTCACACGCTGCTGACGAAGCAGCGGGAGCAACTTGGGGTTAAGTGTCCTTCCCAAGGATACATCGGACATGTTGCTGCAGGAGCTGGGGACTGAACTCCGGCCTTCCAGTTCAGAGACGACCAACTCCACCAACTGAGCCACAGCCACATGAATGAAACTTACACCGTCAGACTCAGTCGCTTTTTCTAAACATTTTCTAGATATTTCAAGGGTGCATAATATGTGTAACTCTTTGACCAAATAAAAGCATTGTCTGAATCATCCTCCCCTGCAGACTAATGAACAAACACCCTGTTTAAAAACAAAACAAACTGTGTAACTGAGGGCATTAAGTTTCACCTGAAGTTTTCTCCACGCGTCCACACCCGCCTGTAATCGACCGGGCTGTTTGTGGGTCGTTAGTGGCATAATGAGCCCCTGCTCTGATTGGCTGCCACAAACAATGCCTGCTAAACCAGAGAGAGGATGTTTGTTAGTACATAAACAAACCTGGTTCACGTTTATTTACATGCTAAATAACACTTTTCTCACTGTGACCTAACGAGGAGGGGCGGTTTCAGACTTCACAGCTACAACAGCTCGATCCTGCGCAGAAATACACAAAAATAGTCATTTTTAAACATGTGCTCGGCATTAGAAGAAGGAGAGGCAGCTTCAAATGAAAGGTAGGAAGTCCAGTAGAGGCTGGATTTATAAATGAAGCTGCCCTCAGGAACCCCAGAGGTCTTGGTTCACTGTCAACAACCTGAATGGTAACATACTTAAAGTGCACTATCTCCTCAGGTGCATTTTACCAGATGCCTTGCCTCCAATCTTGTTGAATACATTTACTTCAAGCAACATTAGTTTCTGCTAAATGGATCAACAACAAACAAATACATTTGTTTTTTTGTAGATAACTTCAGTTCCTCCAGTGTCCACTAGAGTCTGTCTCCTGCAGTGAGTCAGTCCCCATAGAGCCCCATGTTAAAATAAACATGTTTACGGCCTGGTACAAAAACAGTTTGGGTCTCAAGCGCTCATTTCTCTCTTCGTGACAAGTTTTGTTACAACAACGTGGTGGTAACAACCGGAATAAACGCAGACTTTGACGGCAACATTGAGCTTTGTAAGATATCCCAGGAACTGATCCTTGAGAATTTCAAGAGCAGATGGGAATGTTCTACTTTCAATGTCGTCTGGGTCGACTCTGTTGAACGACACGTAGCATTATTATAAAAGCAAATACTCGTATTATAGCGTCGTATAGAGGACTCTGTTGCTTCGTACGCCACTTCCCCATCGTTCTTTTTACTCGCCTCAGGAGACCCCCCCCCCTCACAGGATCATGTGTGATCAGGAAGATTTCAGGGGAAGTGCTCCTGAAATTTTCAGGAGTGCATGTGTGAAAATGGCTAAAGAAAGGCGCCCATGCAGGAGGATCATGACCTCATTGTAACGACCTCCTCGCGCTCTTTTCAATGCTAAGGAGCTGCAGCTCTCCTCTGAGCTCCCTCTGGAGCTTCACTTTCTCCGTCACTTTAACGCTGGGCCCCGACTCCCTGCAGAGGAAACTCATTTCAGTGGCTGGTATGTGCGATCTCATACTTTGGGTCACCGCTCAAACACCAAACATGAGCTTCACACTCGGCTGCAGACCACCCGACCCAAGACCCCCCTCATGAGTTAATCCAGACATGAGAGGGAACATAAAGCATCGATCTAAAACCTGCTCAGCCTAGATAAGAAACTCTGGACTCAGCTGTGTGAATATTTGGAGATATATGTCTTATTTATTGTATTTCAAACTGAGATTACAAAAACAACCCTTGGTTCAATAAAAGATCTGTTCTCCCCGACATCTGTTTCACCTGTTTCACTCTTTTATCTGCTGACGTCTGACATTCTTGACTTTATTAAAATGTCCTTTTTGTTTTTCTGTAAAAGATGTTTCCGTTGGTATTTCTTGTTTTCTCATTTCTCATATTGTGCCTGTCTATTGCACAAGTCTGTACCCTGGAGATAAGTGGTTTCTTGTCGTGCAAAATGTGTTGAAGTAAATATTAAAAACATGTTCCTAACCTTCACCTGTTCAGTAAAGTCAGAGACTTTATCTGCAGTTTTGGTGTTTAAAAGAATCAATAATCAATCAATCATTATTTGTAAAGCGCCGTTTATAACAAATGTTATCTCGAGACGTTTTACAAAAAAGCATATGGAATAACATTCAGGAAGGATTTCTACTTTGTATTCCTCACGTTCCTTTGGTCCTCACTTCCTTGTCGCTGAGATGGAGGACGGAGCAGGCCGTGCATGAATGAGGACGGCGATGGGGACGAGACAGTCCGTTGGTGGTGGCTGGGCGTCAGGGACGTCGGGTGGTAGTAATGCCAGATACCCTCGCTGAAGGTTGGCGGAGCTCCATCTACTCAAGAGCCTGGCTTTCCGTTGCCAGGGCAAGGCCTCCACTTCTTGCACGGAAGGGGGGTGGGGAGTGGGGATTGTACATTGCTTTGGATAGCACTGCAATTTATAAAGATATAGCTGCAGACTAAATGTTATTGCACATAAAATGTAGCACATGATTGCCCATTGCATGTTTTCACTGCCACTTTACTTCTTGGTGTACATCGCTGACGCCATAACGAAACACGCTCCTAAACACCACGATGCAGCTGAAATGAGAAGGGTATGTCGGCTTGGATCAGGATTGTGGATGAAGGGAGCGAGAGAGGGAGCTGCAAGAACAAAGCTCTGGACCAGAGAAATAAAAAGTTATTTCCTGATTTGTGTAGATTGGCCTCTCGTTGTTGGCTCTCATGATTCTCACTCTTGGTGCTCTGCAGACTTTCACTCAGTAATCTGTCTTCTGGATGGTCCTCGATCACAGTTTATGACGTAGAAATCACTATTGTGGCATCATGTTTCCAGTTAATTTGAGTATTTATAAGTGACAGCTGCGCTCTTCTTTTTGGCTCAGGAGACCCCCTGAAGGGCCTTTCCAACAGTGACAGAATCACGTTGATCCACGTGTATGAGGACACTGAGCTTTCCCTCGCCTAATTGAATCTACCTCCAAACAGACAGATTGCTAATCTGATTACTAAAATTGGATTTGTAGGGGCAGAGCGGAGAGATGATGTCTCAAACGGTATTATTATAAAGTTACTGCGATCAATAGGTCAGAAGGTCAGCACGAGGATGGCGCTGGTCCTGAGGCCTCCTTAAAGTTACCTCCATTTACATCAGGCTTCAAGGGATCTGTGGTTGCTCGTTGCTTTATGATGTTATGCTTTCAGCCTTCATTTATTATCTCTCTCATTCAGCCAGAGGAGCTTTAATAAGATCCACCTGATGATGGCCAATAAGGTCGGGCTCATAATCAAGGCTCCTTTTCACCATGAATGAGATTCAGTGAAAGTTATCATCAAACTGGGAAAACCGTTTCAGAATCAGCGATATTAGATTAAAGCACATACGAGGAATTTGACTCTGGTTTGCAGAGCTCTCCGTGTGCAGACAAAATACACAACAAGGCGCTCGTGCAGTGATAAGGAGTGCAAGCGGCGCTAAAATGAATGAAACATATGTTACAATCATTGCTTACAAAACATGAGGTGGGTGGTTCAAAAATATGTACAGTATGTCCTGGAAAAATGTACAACATGTGCAGCTGCATGAATCAGCAGATACTGTTGTCATATCGAGAACAGAGTGCATTGAAGCAGCTTGAATAAAGAAAAGTGAGAATAAAAGATAAGGATTAAATTACATGCACAAGGATTTAAACTGTTTTTAAGCTCTTCACAGAACTTGCTTTCTGCACAAGTGCAAAAGGCAGATGGCGCTCCAGATAGAGTCGTCTTCTGCTCAAAGTTTCTGCCTGTTTTTTAGCTTGAGAGACACAAACTGTATTTGTACCAGGCTGTAAACATGTTTATGTCTGCTGTAAGTTGGACATTTTAACATGGGGCTCTATGGGGGTTGACTCACTTTAGGAGACGGCCTCTAGAGGACACTACAGGAACTGCATTTGCTTCATTTTTCTGCCCCATAGGTTGCTTGATGCTGCATGTTAGCTGCATTTTTTATCCAAACAAAAACAGATTTTGTCTTACATTTTAACCCATGTGGGACACCGTTTGGATTCTGCAAATTGTACTTCTTTTCTAAGGGTGTCGAGTGACGTCACCCATCTGTTCCTGCAGGGGAATAACTCTTATCCTTCATCAAATCAAAACGGATGAGTCGTCAAAAAATTCACCCCCACTCATCGAGACATGAGCTAATCAGACTTATTTGGCTTTTTGAACCAGGCTGTAAACATGTTAATGTCTGCTGTAAAAACAGGCTTTTTTGAATGGGTGTGTATGTGACTTCCTGTGCTTCTGCAGCCAGCCTCTAGTGGACACTCGAGGAACTGCAGGATTTTGCACTTCCGAGTAAGCTTCATTTTTTGACACCAGAGTTTGCCGCTTGGTATTGACCAAGCAGCAAAGGTTAAATGGTTACAGCCTGTAAAACCGGCTAAAACAGGCTGTAAACGTGGGCCAAGTCGGGGTTAAATCGTCGAGTATGTACCCAGCCTTAGCAGCTAAATGCAGCACTGTGTTCCCCAGCTATATTCTCTTACTGCGTCTGTCTGCTGATAATCAGGTGGTGAACTGTGGCATTTACAGCTGAGGCCAAAAACAACAATATGAAAACAGAGAGAGTGAACAAAACAGTAAAGTCAGGGCTGGATGTTAAACAAGGAGCTGCTTTAAAGCAAAAGAAACCGAGTTTATATCCGCAGATTTATGTGACGTTATCATTTTATAAACATTGATTGGAGCCACTAGTTTCTGAGTTAGGTCTTATTTTGGATTCTTCCTCATACTTACGTTATCTTTCTCCATCGGAGGAGGAAGTTAACAAACACACTTAAGGAAGTGGAACCTGTGTGTAAAACATTTTTAGGTATTTGTGTCATCATTTCCATTAGACTTTACTCTGATACATTTACCAACACAGGAAGACTTTCTTCATCATATTCAGAATAAAATAGAAGAAGACTTTATCGTCTGATTTTGCCTGCAAAGGCAGAAATTTGTTTTTGACTTGCGTTCGCAAATATGCCATTTTAAACCACAGTGACACATTTTAATAAGGCGGCACATTTAAAACCATTAAAGATGGAGTCAGCAGCTTTTTCCCAAATATTAAAATACAGATTTATCCTAAAGTAAAGCTGCTCCATCGTCCCTTCTGGGCCTCCATACATGTGTGGTGGTGACTGTGTCTGCAGAGACCCTGTCCTCTGACTGGATTTTACTGTTCTGGTTTGTTTTGGTTGACTCGGGACGTTTCTGGGCGGGGAGTGTTACCTCCAGCCAATGTCGATTTAGGAGTGGATACAATTTAGGGATTGGAGCAATCCAAGCGGATAAACCTTGTTTAAAACGAGGGTGAACCTTGTGTTGGCTTTTACCCGTGGACGTGGAGTTGGTCTGCTTCCTGTTGGCCTGTAGGTGACAAACACCGGGGGTTAGCTTGTGCTAGCGTGCGGTAGCTTGCAGTGTAGGTACAAGCAGTAGCCGTACACACTACGTCCTGCAGGGGGCGTGTCCTTCTGGAGGCGATGAGCCGAGGAGGAGGGGCCCAGTTTGAATGTTGTGTCTACAAACTTCAACGAACATTTCTACTGACTCCACCTTTAAACACGCCTGTATAGGCACCAGGTTATAAATGGGAAACATTAAACATTATTTTGGGCTTTTTATACCTTTATTTGAGAGAGAGAGAGAGGACAGAGTCAGAAATCAGGGAGAGAGAGAGAGTGGGGAACGACGTGCAGAAAGGGAGCCACAGGTTGGATTCGAACCCGGGTCGCCCACTTGAGGGACTATGGCCTACATACATGGGTCACGCGCACAAACCACTATGCTACTGGCGCCCCCATCCTTGTATTTATTGATAATCTTTCAAGGTTAACAGGTTATTTGGTGGTTTGTGAATTAGTATACAGTAATAATAAAAATAACTGACTTTGCATAAATGGTTTTATTTTCCAGTCACAACTCTTTTTAAGCCTTTTCTTGAGATAAAGGCTTAAAAAGTTTGAAGTTTGAACTAAAGTCTTTAAGTGTCTGAGACAGGTGTGTGCTCTGTTGTTGTTCTGAACGTAGAGCTGTGTGTTCATGTGGGTCTGTGTGAGACTTGGAGGAGGGGGGGGGCACAGGTGTGCGATATAAATCACCGTTTTTTTCTGGCTTACCTTCAAGTGAAGTGTTAACTCCCCCCCCCCCCCCCCCCCCCCCCCCCCCCCCCACCACACACACACACACACACAGGCTAAATGAATTGAGTCAGTGGTATTAGCTGTTAGAGCCCACCATATGGCAGCAAACACTTGTCTCAGTTTACCACGTGAGGCTTCAGACAGACAGACAGACAGACAGACAGACAGAGAGAGAGAGAGAGAGAGAGAGAGAGAGAGAGAGAGAGAGAGAGAGAGACAGAGAGAGAGAGACAGAGAGAGAGAGAGAGAGAGAGAGAGAGAGAGAGAGAGAGAGAGAGAGAGAGAGAGAGAGACAGGCAGGCAGGCAGGCAGGCAGGGAGCAGCACACACAAAGCTCGGCCTGTTGGTGGTGCAGAGTTTCACCCCCGCCCCTTCTCTCCTCGTCCTTGAGTATTGTGATGTCTTCTCGCGACATCTCCCTTTCTCTTTGAAAAAAAAGAGACGGGATCGATGACCTCTCGCGAGACCAGCATCAGCGGGAGCCCTCCCTTCAGTGATGTCGACTGCAGTTAGTATAATAGCAGAGAGGGAAGCGCAGGGAGTCTAGGAGGAGCTGCGGCAAGGTCGACACCAGCATCCTGCTCCGATTCACCGACACACCGAGACACCGGAGACTCGAGACACACACACCCGGGCCAGAGGGGAGCAGGATTAAGTCCACAGATCCGACAGCACCGGGGGAGTTTTGGATATACAGCCGCGGAAGAGGAAGAGGAGAGTGTTTGAAACTTTGTCGCCTCATGTTCAGAGGCAGCTAACAGCTACCCTCCACGTCTCTCCGCACCGCTTTCTTCTCCTTTCTGCCCGGCGCGACGGCGATTCTTCCCGGTAAAAAGGAAGCTTGTGTTGCGGGACTCCTCCCGGGCTTTCACACTCCCTCCCGTTACTTTGCGGGCCGTAACGTGGCTTCCCCTCTCTCGGCTCTCACGTTTGTTTTTGTGCCATGTCAGCGACATCCTCCGCGCCTCCCGCCCCGGCAGACAGCGCCGCGGCTGAAAATGACTTTCTAGCACCGGATTCGGGGCTCAAGCCGGCGGGTCCGACGCCCAGTCAGAGCCGCTTCCAGGTGGACCTTGTGGCGGAGGCTGCGGGCGCCGCCGAGGACAGGTCCCTGAGCTCCGACGCCTCCACCACAGCCCCATCTAGCGATAAGGCCACTCCCGCCGCTCCGCCAGATGTTCCGGACCCAGGGGCCGGCGGGGAGGAAGCCAAAGGCCGGTTTCGAGTGGTGAACTTCGCGGACCCGAGCGCAGCTGGGAGCCCGGCCTCTCCGGACGCAGCGCCCACGGAGGGGTTCCAGAACGGGGACACGGTGATGAGCGAGACCAGCTTGCATTCATCCACAGGCGGCCAGCATCACTACCACTACGACACCCACACCAACACCTACTACCTGAGGACTTTCGGACACAACACCATCGATGCCGTGCCCAACATCGACTTCTACCGGCAGACAGCAGCGCCTCTGGGGGAGAAGCTGATCAGACCCACCCTGTCGGAGCTGCACGACGAGCTGGACAAGGTAAGCCCACACGCATGGCTCCGATGCGGACACGCTAAGTGTCGGTGATGATAACATGAGGATGTGCAGCATGGCTTCCAGAGGGCGGTAAAGTCCCCGGCATGTCCCAGGTCATGTGTTGTGCACATATACTGTGTGTGTGTCTGATGGGTAACACATGCTCACTGCTAACCTGCAGGAATGATCTGCAGCTGATAAACTTCATAAATGTGCAGAGCAGGTTCACATAGATCATCAGCTGATTGCACAATCTGACTGAATTTGTGCATTTTCTTTGTTTTTTTGGAGTTTGAACACCAAACATGAAGACCTGTCAGAAGTTGTTCTCTCATATGTCGCTCACCTTCATTTGTTCAGATGCCAAGAAGTTTGTGGAAGCCTAAAAATGACCGTTATTGTTAATTTCTGAATGTTTGTTTTCCCCAACACATTGTGCATCACTGAGCTGACAGCACACAGCTGTTGTTTGAAGGTTTTCCAGCAGAATAGGATGTCAGGCAGGTTGGGGGAGGAGGGTCAGGGCTCTCTTTGTGGTGAAACAGGAAGGGATCATCCCAAACTTTTGTTACCCCAGAGTCTGAGGAACAATGTTTACTGCATCCAGGGCTGAGCACGCGAGCTGCTACTGGTCCTGAAACCGAATACAAATATGGCTGCCATTTTTTAACCCTTACATGTTCAGCACTTGAGATACTTTAAAGTTAGAATACAAAACGTGACTTACTGGATTGTTTGAGTGTCACTGATGGAGGTATTCGTTGTAGTATGTTCTGCAAACTTCAGGTTTTATGTTGCAGATACTTCATCTCATAATACCTCTTTTGCTTTTTTGTTGGATAAATCAAAACACCTTTTTCCGATAATGTTCACAGGGTAGTAACACTTTTCACTGCACCATGGTTCCACTTAATTCCCTTCATAATTGTCTCTAAAAATGTCTGAACACGAGTAAAAGCTTGTTTATAAAGGTTTAAGGAAGTGTCACTCAAAAGGATTGATTAGTTGAAGGTCGGCTCTTTGTGTTTGGCTCATTTTTGTTCAAAAATAAAGGTCTCTGCGCTGAGTGCAACCTGAGACTTAAAGTTTGTTGCCAGTTTTGTCTTCATGCTTATACATGGCAACATGGCAACCTAAACTGTTGAGTAGGGACGGACATTTCCAGTAATTTTCGGTTATCCAGTACTCCCATCACCGTATGATCGAGTCAACGATGACTCACTTGTTCTGTGAAGAAAAACACATGATTGTTGACTGATTGTATTTTATTTACGTGTCATGAAAACAAAGCACCGCACCCTCGTAGCTTTATAAGACACCAGAAATAAAGTTGCAGTGGTTCAAAGATTCGTAACATTACAAGGTTGCATGCACAGCTTTAAACACTCTGTCCTTTTGTCCCGGGCTCTGCAGATAAAATCAGCTACATGAAGGTACAGACTCTGTGGACCCACTCCTCTGAAGCTAGGTCGAAGTGGTCCGCTCTGTTTTTCCGTAGTGTGTCGCTCATCAGTTCTGTGTGTCTGTAGGACGGCGGTGTTTAAATCCCAGTTTGTCCCAAGTCTGTCGTAACAAACTCCTCAGTCCTGCTGCTCTTTCCTCCAACTTCTTTTCCACTCTCTCGTAGTTGTTGTTCACGTTCTGGTGTTTTTGGTCTCAGAAGCCTTCTCCTTCCAGTCACCTTTCTCCTCATTAGCAGTTAATCCTCTCTGCATCTGTATCACCACAACGATGTATGCTAACAGGGCTAGCTAATGATGTGAAGTGAGACAGGATAGCTTTCTGTCCTCGTGTTTTAAGTTCATGTGGTTAAATATCAAACTAGCATTCCCGTGATTTGGAGTAATGAGCTGTGGGAGTGTCACCCACCTGGGGGAGGGGTTACTGCCCTTTGTGATGTCATGAAGGGAAAATCTCCAAACGGCCTGTTTGAGCACACATTTTCTGAAAAGTGGAGCAGGCAGAAGACGGAGAGGATGGACTTTTCTCATCATTTGTAGACAGACTATAGGAACACATATTAGTGTTAGAGGAACATGTTTTGCATCATATGTGACAGAGTTCTTGAGTAATTTAAACCCATCTCTGTGGCTTGATGTCAAAACACTTGTGACTGTTTTTGTACCATGCCAACTCAAACAATCCTTAAAGAGAACGAGCCGTGTCGACATGATTCAAAGGAGGGACTCACATGATTATGAGATCAAGCAATCTTTTAGTGAAGTTGTGTAAAAGAGTCATAGCAATTACCCAGAGTCCAAAGCAACGTCTTTTAATTACTTATGTAGTCCAACCACCAACAGATGAAAAGTCCAATAAACTTCCTCTGATGTCATTAATTATCAAGAAAATCTGCCAATTGTCTTATTAGAGGAGCTGGAACCATTTATCTGCCCGACAAAAACGAGGAAAAGAGACAAATCCTGTTTCAGTGCATTAACTCTGAATGAAACACACTTGGAGGCAGGCTTGGAAACTGTAGCTGAGCAAAAGAATCCACATTTCTGTGTTTCACATGTAAACAACCTGCTGTCGCCAGCTATTTTAACATGCATGTTTGTTGCTACGCAACAGCAATGACGCATCATAGTGCGGGTAGTTGCAGACTTGATCTATTAACTTTTCGTCGGCTCTCTGGTGTCTGTTTCCGGTCTCATCACCATACAACTCCACACTGCTCCTAGTGGTTATATGCATATTGCATCTCCTCACGTATCGTTAATTTCTGAGGACGTGCACAACCAACACTCCAAACCAGCGCTGGATACACAAGGATGAGATCATGCTTTTGCGTACGCCTCAAACTGCCCTCAATAAAGGACGGAAAGATTTTAAACTGGCCAAAAGAAAGTGGACAAACATTTTTTTATTGCTGTGCAGTAAGAAAGTAAGAATCCGGTTGAGCTCAGTCTGACACTGACGAGCTTCATCGTGTCCCGTCATGTATCGTCTTCTTCCTCCAGGCGAAGGAACGCACAGAGGAGCAGACCTGACTGATCACTTTCTCCTCTGCAGATGTTGTTTTCAGTGAAATCAGCGGCTGTGCTCGTTCGCTTTGAAGGTCACTGCAGCATATGACCGCTCCCTCTCCAACATGATTTCAGTGACCAGAGGTGACCCCATCATGTTTTTCTGCAGTGTGTTTGTCCGACCCTGTGTGTGTGCTAGTGTGTGGTTGACATGTGTGTGTTTTCAGCTCTGAATAGAAGTGATTCACGACATGCAGTAATCTGTATCCGCCCTTCTTTTAACTTCATGTCCTCGAGGGCTTTTTCTAATTGAGAATACAGTCCTTTGAAGCCGCTCTCATCATACGCTTCATCATTCATCACTCCTGTAGGAAGCGGTATTCATCAGTGGGGTCGCTGCTCTCTGTTTGGTAATTAAGTCTGTTACTAAAAGTAAGATCTCTGTGTCAGAAGTTTGAAGAAGTTTGTGCTGGATGTTTGAGGCTATTGTTATCGATGTCTATCAAATTAGATCCTCAGAAGAATCTCACACGTAGCATTGATATAAAGGCAAATATTCTCATTATAGTGTTGTATAGAGGACTCTGTTGCTTTGTCCGCTACTTCCGCGTCGTGTCCCCGCTGAGACCCTCCGCCCCCCCTCCTGTCTGACAGGGATAGACTCCAGCTGTGAGGTGCATGTGTGAACAGCCAGGTCAGGAGAATATCCGGAGCAGTCCTCCTGAAATGATCTACATATTTTCAGGAGTACAGATGTGAAAACAGCTTGTTTTCTGTCTGTAGCCGTTTTCATACATTCACTCCTGAAAGTTTCAGGCAGACTGCCCCTGAATTCATCCTGACTTGGTTGTTCACACATGCACCTCACAGTGGGAGAATACACCTGTCAGGTGGGAGCAGGAGGGGGGGGGGGGTCTCAGGAGGCAAGACATGACGTACAAATAACCGCGGACGAAGCAACAGAGTCTGATGCTGTGACGACAGTTTTACTTTCATATAGAAGTCAAAGAGCAGTGATGATCTGTCTGACCTTGATTTCACTTAATCAAACATTGAGCAGAGATCTCAGCGACTTCAAGGAAAGGCCGAGACGAGTAACGCCGCGTGAACAACATTCCTCTGTGAGATATGAATAAAGACATCTGAAGCGCCACAGAGTTAATTTCATACAGAGACACAACGAAATGTTAAAGACTGTTTCTATCACATCGAAATCATCTTCAGGGTGAGTGGAAGTTCTGCTGTGAGTCTGCACCCTGCACCATACTCTCGCTAAGCTTCACCAATTTATTAGAAAGATTCACAACGTGTCGGGCCCTCTGAACTTTGTCACGTGTGTGGTCCACAGGGACCGGGACGTTGTGAACCTTTCTCATAAATTGGTGAAGCTTAGCGAGAGTATGGTGCAGGGTTTTGTCTTTTCATTGTCACACAGTGAGATGTCCCACGCAGCTTCTTCATGAGATAGTTGGATGAGCAATCACCTGCTTTAAAACATCGATTTGGCCTTCAGTCCATACTCTGTCTCTCTCTGTGATCTTTTATCAAGAACGTGCATTAACAGAGCGTGTGCACGCTGCAGCGGTGTTAGGTTAGGAAAATACATTTTTTGGGGTTTAATATCTGCAGAACAGTGTCAGTATTTATCTGAGCGGAGCAGACATCGATAGAGGACATCCCTAAACTATAGATCTGCCTTTAGCTGCACTGATACTACTGAGAGTGGTCTGATGACCTTTTAGCTCATCAATACACAGGAAGTGATGCAACACCCGATGGGTTATAACCCGTTCATGCTGCATTAAGAGTGATAGTGAGTACGCTGTTCCTGTCCTCAGCCGGCTGCAAGTTGATTCTTCTCAGTTTGGAGAGAGCTGTCCCCCCCCCCCCCCCTCTCTAGAGTGGATGCTCACGCAGGTCACCATGTGGTGGACTCTGAAGCTTCAGTGTTTATCCAGCTCTGCATCGGTCTGTAAACCTTTCTGCGTTCTAACCTCTCTCCATTTTTCAAAAGCATCTCCAATATTGATCCTAGTTTGAGCACGTTTCTGCTCGTGGAGCTTATTAGAAACATGCAGAGGCTTTTTAGGTCGGGTACAATCACTTCTATCTGAACCAGTTCTCTTGCCCGCTTCCATCGCTGCAACACCTGTTGGTTTGACCTGATAACTGCTCTCATATCTGGCAAACCGAGGGGCGTCCAAAACGGCCGTGTTCTGTAAAAGTGTGTAACGTGCATAAAGCCTGCGGCTTGTTCAAACTCTTTGGTGTCTCTCGTCTCAGAGCTGAGCGAACAAAAACAGCGAAGTTTAGTTTATTCAGTTTGAGGGACGTCCTGAGACGGGTCAGGTTTTTGTTTGTCAGAATAAAGAAAGAGAGAGAACAGACGCGTCTTTAAATTGATTTGATTACATTCAGTGTCGGGGTAAGTTGAGGAAAAACAAAGAGATTTGATTACATTTGTTTCCAGGAAGTTGTTCCTGCAGAGATGAAGTTATCAGAACAGTAAACTAACTAAATGTCTGTAATGACTCTGGAGTTTGTCCCTGAACTAAAGTCAAAGACAACTTCCTCCTGTCGGCTGTGTTTTAAATGAAAAAACGCAGAGAGCAATCTCCTTCCCCTTATCCTGAACAAGAAGTGGTTTGTGATGAAAGCTGCTCTCATATCTTCTCAAGGTCGCGCCGCTGACAGAGAACGCCTTGTGTTACTCAGAATATCTCAGCTCTTAATGTCGGGTTCATGCAGAATCACAGTTTCATCACCTCTACATTATTACAGAGCAGAGATGGACGTCAGGATTTAATTAGCTGCAGAGAGGATCAGAAAGGCGGGACTGTTTGGGTCCCTCTCGGAGAATCGGGTCTAAAAACCCGAGAGTTTGAGTTTGTTTGGAGGTCGCTGTGACCTCTTGGTTTCTCGTCTGATGGGGAAGAGTTTCGCTCTCTGTGCTGGGATCGAAACACACAGTGGAAATTCCACTGTAACAATTGACTGATGTTTATGGACTGACATCAATCAATGAGTCATATTCAGTGTACTCTGAGGGCAGAAACGCAGCGAGGGCGGCTTCACTACTGTCCGATTAATGCAACACACAATCATGGTTGGGTGTGCAGCTCGCTTTGAGGTCGGGGTGTTAAGGGTTTGGTGCTTTTTCTTTGCAGCAGGGAAAGCAAATAATGCGGGGAGTAACATTTTGTCCTCTTCTTTACCAAACTGTACAATCTTTAAAGTAAAAAAGTCAGTTTTAACGGAGAGCTATGAAAGAGAGAGGGCGCTTTGGTAAATGTTGCCAACGGTTTTGTGTTCTTTAAACAATGTGCAAAAGTTTGTCTGTTATTTTATTACTGAAAGTCAAGGAGTGACCCCTGTTGGGGGCCTCGGACTTCTGATTTTGTTGCCGTGGTATTAAAACAGTTATGGTCGTCGCTGGGATTAAACGGTTTAACTGCCGACTAAACGGTTAAACATCGTCATCCTCGCTAGTTGGCACCAGAAACACTAGTCGGTATGTGTTGGCCCTCGATGTTGGTCAAATGTTGTGCTCAAACTGTAACACAGTCACCCGCCACTAGTCGGGGCTGTAGCCACAGACCAGCAGTAGCTCCGGTGAACAGGCCTGCTCTCCTCGCTCTACTTCGATGATGTAAACGAGCTCAGAAAGCGTCTCGTGGGAGCAGAGTGGTTTGGCAGTGTGTCGATCTAACTGTTGCTAGCGTTAGGAACAGTTAGCACTCGCATTGCTCCAGGCCTGAGCACAGTTGCCTCTTCTACGTCATCTCGTTGTAATACCTGATTGTCACGTATTTCCCAAAGACCTCCGAGTAATTGTGGGTTTTATCCAGCTGACTCTGAATATTCACCTTTGCCCAAATTTCGAGTAACTACTTGACATGTGTATCAGAACAGCGTGAACCCTTTGCACTATTATTTAAAATTAAAATGACTGTTGACGCATCGATTAGGCTACGCCATGTCCATGTTGCGTACCCGTGCTTCTGCTCATGCATGAGCAACCGTACCTTGTCCGCCGCTTCTGACCATGCAAGGTCCAAGGACCTGGAGCAGGACGGAGCACTGGAAACATGTGGTACTGTGTATTGTCCGGCTGTATTTAGGGCTCTGTGTATGGTATTTGGGTGTCTCTGTGCTGGTGTATTTGGCCCTCAATAAGCCATCAGCAGTGTTTTCTGTTCTGTATGTCGGTATCGACGAGCTGGGAGGGAAACAAACGGTGACAGGACTGATTGATTGATTCAGGCCGGAGTTAAGTGGTCGAGCAGAAATGCGTGGAGTTTAAATATTGATGTGACTCTCTGTGAGGCGGCACAGCTGCACATTCATAGTGTCTGACATAGATCGGACATGACGTGCACAGTTACAGTAGCATGCTTTTAACTTTAGGAGTTATTCAGGGCAGTGGTTCTGAACCCCCCCCCCCCCCCCCCCCCCCCCCCCCCCCCCCCCCCCCCCCCCCCACCCCCCCCCCCCCCCCCCCCCCCCCCCCAAACTGACGCTGATTAGACTCCTGTGTGATACGTTTATGTCCCTCAGTCTTCAGAGGCTTTACATGCAAAGGATGCTGACATTCAGACTGCCCATGCATGCCCCTGTTTTACAATGACACTTCATGAAAGTTTTAAAATGTGAATAAAACTTTAGAAAATGAAAATATTGTTTAGTTGCAGCTCTTCTTAGACTCGTGCTCTCGTTCCTCGTGCAGACGATGAGGTCGTTTTGTGCATGTAGCTTCTGACACCTGTGTATCTCAGTGGATGTGCAGAGCGTCATGTTGTGCAGCAGCATTGTGTGTGTGTCTGTCTGTGTGTGTGTCTGTGTGTGTGTGTGTCATATACAGTTGCCATAGTTTGTGTCATATCCCCTCAGCCTCTCTGGAGGTCCCGTTAATGAGTGCAGCTCCAGCTCATGTTTATGACGTCTCTGTTTGTCTCCTCTGGTGGATTCATCGAGCTGCGTGGATCCCACACACACACACACACACACACACACACACACACACACACACACACACACACACACACACACACACACACACACACACACACACACACCTGTCTCCATGGACACCACAGGATGTCACAGCGTGTGTTTAAATGTGTGTGTTTGGAGGACCTACAGCTTGTTTTTTCAGCAGACATATAGATATAGAAACTTATCTCGGTATCTCTCCTGTAGTTCTTCATTTTGCACTTTGCCGGGGTTTCTTCATTTCCTGTTTACGTTTGCCACTCTGAGCTGAAATCCAACGCCTGTTATTGTCCTAAAGTTGAAATGTTCCGTGTAATGAGAGTGGTCATTACGTCCGTGTGTGACGTCTGACCCAGGAAACATCTTGATTTGGTGTTGCAGTGCGATCACAGGGGTTCCTCAGATATCACGCACACTGCAGGAATGTGAACGATGTCTGACGCCTCGTCTGTGACTCACTTTATTTTCTCATTCCACTGCTGGACGGGACGGGAATTTGAAAATAATCAACGCCCCCCCCCTCCAACAACATGTAGTCTGATTGCATCTTTTACCATGTTAGCCTCCAACAGTTTGCATCTGAACATGAGTAACCTTTAAATTCACATGCAGCTCCCTTAAAGCATCATGAGGTATTTAAAACACGGTGGAGGATGGTGCAGAAACATCTGACTGATAGATGTGAGATGTTTGACTATTCTGCAGCAGAACAGTTTATTTCATCGTTTCATTTCGACTCAGAAGAGGGGTTTCCATCTTATGGCGCTTAAAGAAAAGCATCAGGAGTCTTTTTCAAACATCTGAGGCACACAGCTCCTGAAACCTTCCCGGGTTTCTTCACACCTGCTCCTCACAGCGGGGGGCTATCACTGCCGGACAGAAGGAGGGCGGGTCTCAGGAGGCGGGGCATGACGTAAAGCGTATGATGCAGAGCAGCTTGACAAAATGTGATTTATCGCAATAACCCATTTGAGATAAAGCTGTTAATCGCGTTAAAAATTAACCATTTGACAGCCATGATGTCATATGGGCGGTGTAATCAGTAACTACATAAAGGTGTTCTACCCATCGAGATGTGCTACGAGGCAGCTCCGTGTAAATCTGTTCATGTGCAGAGCCACTATCTTCATGCTTGTCACTGTGCCGACATCTCATTGAGCTTGTTTAGTTCTCTTCTCGTCTTCTGACGACTCAAAGCTCTTACACACCGCAGGTCACACCGACACATTCACACACTGATGGTAGAGGCTGCTGAGTAAAGAGTCCATCAGTATTAACTCATCCATTCAAACACATTCACTCACTGATGGTAGAGGCTGCTGAGTAAAGAGACCATCAGTATTAACTCATCCATTCATACACATTCACACACTGATGGTAGAGGCTGCTGAGTAAAGAGTCCATCAGTATTAACTCATCCATTCATACACATTCACTCACTGATGGTAGAGGCTGCTGAGTAAAGAGTCCATCAGTATTAACTCATCCATTCATACACATTCACTCACTGATGGTAGAGGCTGCTGAGTAAAGAGTCCATCAGTATTAACTCATCCATTCAAACACATTCACACGCCGCAGACGAAGCAGCGCGAGCAACTTGGGGTTAAGTGTCTTGCCAAAGGACACATCAGACATGAGGCTGCAGGAGCTGGGCATTCAATCCTCGACCTTCAGCTTGAGAGACGACCGACTCTACCACTGAGCCACAGCCGCTCCATATCCAAACATGCACTTCTTCATTGCAGTGAGAACTGAGTGGGTCATCGGTATTACATTAAGTGATTGTTTGCTGGGAGCGTTAGGAAGGAAATAGTCAGGTTGAAAAATGTGTTCACACATGAAGCTCAACACGAACAATTCAGGAAGTTTTTGTCTGTTTTGAAAAAAGGCTTGAGATTTTTACGAGTTTCTAAGACCTGGTAGAGGTCAAGTTTGACCTCCTGTAATCATTTAAAGACGGAGAGATTTGAGGCAGGTGGGTCCGTTAGGGCGTGATTTATGGTGACATTATACCTGCAGGAGAACAGGACGTCCTCAGCTGCTTTTGTTTGTTTGAAACGGGAGAGTTTAGCACTGTTGTGTTCTCGTCGTCAAACTTTTACTGCCGAACACGTCGTCCTGACGTTTAACCACCAGAGCCCCGATTCAATCAGGTTAATTACTCCTTAAGCTGGCGATCAGGCTCCGCCCCTTTCAACACGCTGAATGGATGTGATTGTGGAACTAATGACACAATTTAAACTTAAATATCATCCAAACAGAAAACAGTCCAGTGTGAGGACACAGTGAGGTACTCGGGTTCAGCGTTCTGCTTTTACTGGAGGTGTTGTGAGCTCGCACAAAGGAACCTCTGTTTGACTGGTACCAGGTTTTTTTGTGTGCCACCACCACCCCCAACCACCTACTCCCCCATTACCCCCCCGCCGCCCTACTCCCCCATTACCCCCCCCGCCGCCCTACTCTCCCATTACCCCCCTCCAACCCCTTTTTTGTGTGTGTTTGCTGCACAGACTATACACAGAATCAGGAAGTAAAGGACGCCCCGAGCTTTGACAGGAGAGGGAGTCCTTTTGTCTCTGCATCAGGGTGATGGCCTTACAGCTGTTCTAACACACACACACACACACACACACACACACACACACACACACACACACACACACACAGTTCCCAAACGGCTCATAAACTTCAGTGTGAGTGCCTTTTGACTGCCAAGGACCCGGCTTCCTTCTTATCCTCACGTCCAAGTGCGTCACTCAAACAGCCTGATGTCAGAAATAGACCAAACCCCCGCAAAACACAAACACACACACACACACACACACATACAACCCCCCTCCTGGGACCATTTGTACCAGCTCCAGTGTGCAGTGATTAAACTGGGACTGTTTCAGGAAAAACTCCTAAACTCTCTAATGTTCAGAGGAGAGAGCGTGGGATGACAGGCAGCACAGGGCCGTGGTCGGATTTGAACCCACAGCCTCTGCACTGAGGACTATAGGCTTTGTACATGGAGTTAGTGACGTGACTGTTGACTATGACTCTACGGTTTCTTGCCTTTCTATCAATACAATGTGTTATTAGACGTACCAACAAATGGCGAAGAAGCATAGACTGTAAATATTAATGGAGTGACTTCACCCATCTGTTACTGCAGGGGGCGCTGGAGTCCCCTGCGTTTTTGGCTGTAAACATGTTCATATCTGCTGTAAAAACAGGCTTTTTTAAATAGGTGTGTTTGCAGCGAGCCTCAACTGGACACTCTAGGAACTGCAGGATTTTGCACTTCAGCATCGGCTTTATTTTTCAACGCCAACGGTTGCCGCTTGTAAAGAACGTATGCTCACCAGAAGAGATTATTACGTGCATGATGTTTGCACCAGTTGTTCACTGGTCGCGTGAAATAAAGGTCATCCCCGCCTCCACTCGCTCACGGTGAATTTCCTAAGTATTTCCAGCTCTTCAGCTCACCCGGCCTTCATGCAGAAATAAAGTGCTGGCAAGAAAAAGTCAAGTTAAAGTTAGGGTACAGAATTCTGTAATTTGCAGCTCATCCGGAGAATTTCAGTTCACTAGATTTGTGTACGTGTGAGAACGGTCACTGAGAGTTTGCCTAACCTTTCTTTTTATTAGGCAGGTGAGTAAAACATTGAGCAACAAACCTGTGAATAGTGATTATCAGCGAGGACCAGTTTAGTCAATTTGTCAATATTAACTAAAGTAGAGCTGTCGACGCCACGACACTTTCCTTTAGTTTAAATTCTTTCCAGACTTTAAAATGTTTTGTTACAAAATTCTTTTTCCATTTTTGATGTTTAGAGCTGCAAATAAGACTTCAAAACATAGTGTGAGAGAATCCTAACACGCACACTCAAAGTTTATCCCGCTATCCATCCTTCTGACGTCACGACAAACTTGAGACGAGGGAGGCGTTGGAGTAAGCAGGAGAGGAAAATGTGTGTTAGGATTATATTTTCTGAGCAGAACGGTGGAATTTCTGAGCCTTGGAGGAGCGATGACCTTCATAATCACATTTCCTGTTGCCTGCAGTCGTCCCGGCTCTGCAGCGCTGCATGGCGGATCGACTGTCCGCTCCGGCTCTGCTAGGCTCAGCACTTCTCACAGCACGGGGACTATTTTTACTCAGGGGCTCTGCACGGCATGAGAGGTGAATGTAGACATCACTTTCTCACATGATACAACCCCCCAACCCCCAACACCGCCCCCACAGAGAGGCACAATAAACTCTGTACGGCTGCGATGAATGAGGGGGACTGCGAGGGGAAAGAATGTGTCAAGAAATCGAGTTTCCTGACAAATTAAAGAGTTTTATAATTGTTCTTAAATGCCTCGCTGAAAGTATAAAACTGCATTTGTTCTTTACATTTTTTTAAAGATGTTCTTTGGCCTCTCAGCGTTTAATGGATAGCACAGCTGAGAGAGACAGGAAATGTTAGGAGGAGAGAGCGGGGGGGTGATAGAGGGCCGAGGTCGGGTTCGAACCCTTGGCCGCTGTGAAGAGGACTACAGACTCAGAACGTGTGGCGTGCAACATAACCACGAGGCTATCATGCGCTCCTCGTTCTTTAATTTAAAAGATATAAAAACTGAAATCAAAACTTTTTAAGGAGAATTCACGTATACAATCAGGGTTCCTTGATTTTACATATTTCAGGGTCTACATTACTAAAATCTAATTTTTTCTTTGGGATTCACATCTTTGTACGTTCATATTGATTCCGCGTAATAACAACGGCGTAATATTGGTGTCCAAGTCTGTGAATTCACGTTCATTTCGTTGTTGCAGAAGCACGTCACAGCAGGAGCTCCACATACACACACAGTCAGACATGCACACACACACAGCGCTGTGCACGTCACGGGTGTTAATATCACGCTTTGAAACGTCGGTCTGAACAGGTCTTATGTTGCAGCCTGTTTACCTGCTGCAGGATAAAGAGATGGACAGGAGAGATTAAAACACTTTGTGTACCTGAGAGCATTTAGACGTTAATGATATGCAAAAATAGAAGTGCTCATGTTTAAAAATTTGAATAAGAGATATGTTCCTGATCGTCAGGGGAGATGCAAATGATGCAGGATACAGTTGGGAGGGTTCTTTCTTTTTTTACCTTCACCTTCAAACAAAGTCAAAGTTCCCAGCTCTTAAATATTCACGTTAACCTGAGGACGCTGTGAGGAGAGGAGCGTTGGTGTGTTTCTCAGTTAGTAAAGCTGACGTGCACGTTACTGGGTAAGAAACCACTCAGACGTGTTTGGAGGTCAGTTTGATGTGACGGCGGTTGAATTTTCTTCTACGGTCTGAAGCTTAAATCAATTTCCTGCAGCTCGCGGTCAGCATCATGGAAACTTGTCGCACATCAGTTTTTTTAAAATCCGTGTTTACAAGCGGCCACATGTTTGCTTTGTGTCGCACACATGCGAGCCTTATGGCAGGATGTGCCCGCCGTCCGCTCAATTGACATCCAATCACAAAGTGGAGTGGTTCCTGGTGGCAGACTTCTTCCACTAACACAAAGATCCAAACCAGATGTGGTGGAAAAGTTAGAAGTTGACGGAGCATGGGAGCAAAATGCCACTGGAATGTGGCGGGGACAGAAGACTAAGAGGTCTCTGAGCGATGAAGGAGGCTCAGTGTGCTCAGCTGTACGGACACAAACAGGATACAAGAACTGTGAAAGGAAGTTAAACTCAAACCCAGCTACAGAGACTGGAGGACTTTAAATTGAAGGCTTTTTAACTGAGCTTGTTAACTTGGATGTACTCGGGGAATGACAGACAATAAAGCACCGAACCAGGACCTCCCGTATTTAAAAACCATCATGAACCCTACTCCAATGATCCCAAACAAAACGTGGCTCTGACCTGATTTGGTCTACGTCACGGGCTCGGTCACATGTTCAGATTAGACTCAAGTAGGACTCTTCTCTGGACGTCATTCGCCAGTGCTATAGACATCGCACAACCCTGAGCCTGTTCCCTGTCATCAGTGATTGGGTTATAAAAAACCAAGGCATTGTGGGAAATAATAAACCTTAAGGCCTAGTCCGCACGTACATTTTTTTGACGCAGGCTATCCTCCTCCGCCTTGAAAAATGATCCCGTCCACACACGCTAAGTTCTCAGAAAACATCTTCGTCCACATGGAAAAGCTGATGTTTTGGCGCGATACTTCGGGCACAGTTTTGGTATTTAGTCTAAAAGTTTGATACTGTTGCATTTATGGGATCATTTCAGGGCCAACCACATTAACTTCTTTACAGAAGGTAAATACTGGAACAAATAAGTATGAATGATTCCTTCCCATCCCAAAACTAGAAGTTATCAACGTTTCCAGAATCTCTCCTCCCTCTGCTGGAGTCCATTCACAGATTCTGTTACCTCCCAGATCAACAAAGATCCTCTCTGTCTGCGGGACTCTCACTCGTCACCTCTTTCACGCTCACGCCGTAGTCGAGCAGTAATTCGACACAATTCCCAAAACAAGAATGTGTGCGGTGTGAGTGCGGATCTTTCTGCCTCCATCAACAGGCCTCAGCGGGCAGCAGGGAATCAGACTCTGGGAGAGTTTCAGCGCCCTGAAAGAATAATGAAGCGAGTGGTGGGAGGTTTTTCCAAACAATGGAGAGATGTCCGAGACAGTGGACACCTGATCACTGAGAGAGTCATACAGGCAGGGCGGGGGGGCCGGCTGAGGGGGCCGAGGGGGGGGGGCTGTCAGACTGTAAAAGGTATCAGTAAATCCATCTGCATCCGTCGGCCTCAAAAGATGCTTACCACTGCAGAGGAAACTAATACGTATACATCGGACACAGTGTACAGATGGAGGGAGATATTATTAACAAATGCTAATGCTAACAAGCCATGCTAACAACCGAATAGAGAACACGACTTTCAGAAAACGTACAACTCCTTAAACCCCCCAAAATAATCAACGCACAATCCGTGTATCGGAGATTCAGCAACCAGAAATGATCTTTCTTTTTGATAAAATCGTTCAATGGACGAGACCATTTTGACTTATTTTGTGTCAAGGTTGAAGTTGTGTTTAATTGGATCCAGCTCAAACGCTTAAGTCCACCAATTACCCCAAAAAAGGAACCATTGGTGGCAGAGGTAGACCAACAACGCCTATGTCCTGGGAGGTCAGATCTCTGTCAGTGGAGTCTGGTGTGTTTGTAGAGAGTGATGTAACAGCTGTTTCTGGGTAACAAAATCATCTTCCTCTAAAGGTCTCTCTCTGCAGGGATCCTTTCTGTAATGTTGTCACTCACTTAGAATAACAACATGAGCCTGTTGGGGTCAAAAACAACAACGTTAAGGCCGGGAATACTCTGCGACTAAATCGTTTAATCTCAGACTGTGAGTGTGACTTGTTTCCAACACAAGATGGAGCCTGAGACTATCCCTTTAGCTGAAGCAGGTTTCTGCTAGAAAAAATGTAAATCAAGAACTCTTAACTTAACTTAACTGCGAGCCTATAAAGATCCACATCTTAGACTGCCTTCTAAGATGTGTTCGTATCGTGTTCGTGTTGCATTGCGCACGATTGGACGTTCGCTGTCCACACTGCATGCACTAAATGTTCACTTCTCTGCTCTTTGGAGTTCAGTTTCCCCTTGTAAACATTGTAACATGGTGGTGCTTTTATTTTGAAGGTGGACAAACTAAAGTGTGGTGTTTTTATTTTGAAGGGGGACAAACTAAAGTGAGGTGCTTTTATTTTGAAGGTGGACAAACTGAAGTGTGGTACTTTTATTTTGAAGGTGGACAACCTGAAGTGTGGTGCTTTTATTTTGACGAGCTGTTGACTCAAATCACAACACTCAGAGGCTCGTCAATAAACGGCTTGGGTTGAGCCTATTCAAGTTTTTCTCCGTGTTGACACAGGTCAAAGGTCAACATTTCAATCATGATGTGGATATTATTAATGCACCGCTATCTCCACTTTGTACAACAAGCTAACGAGCTCTGCCGAGTGAGTAAAGCGAGTGCCAGTTCCTTGTAGAGCCCCCTCCTTCCTCGTCCATGTCTATGGGAGCGACAGAAAGGGAAGCAGAAATGTGGCGTCCTGTTGCTGTGCGTCACTCTGCGCCGCTCGTGTGCTGTTTGGACACTCAAAGAGAAAACTAATGAATCAAGCTGATTGTGTCGCGGACGCTCGCTCACGCCCCATGCTGTTGTGACATTCTGTTATTTAAAGCGTTGACTCTTCCAGTTTGACCAGAGACACCTTGGAAATCATGCTGGGATAACAAGTTGATAGTCATGGTGACCAGAGATGAGTTAATGGTTCTAACCTCGAATAATGATGAGCACCCTTTGCTCATTGCATCATGAGGAGCAGAGAGTTGCGTTACCTTCAGTATGTGGCTTTTCATTTAAAAGTGCTCCGCTCTTACGCAACCCGGCACAACCCCCTCTTCAGAGAAACTAAGTGCCTGTACTGATGTCTGATTTTCCGTGATGAAGAGTGTGTGTATATGTGTGTGTGTGTGTGTGTGTGTGTGTGTGGTTCAGAGGGAAACTGGCAGCCTGACGTACACAAACAGCAGCCTTATTGTTTTATGATTATGGTTGTTGTGCCGCTCTTTATGATTAATGCTGTGTTCATTATCGTTTAGCATGTAGTCAGCAGAATGACACGCGTTTCCTGGAACCGAAGCGCTCGTGAAGTTCTTTAAACCTTTCTGAGAACCTCTCCTGTCTTTAGGCGTTTCTCTTCTTCTTCTGTGAAATCAGTTTTCCTTCATCATACTTTGTATCCATGCCCCTCGTTGGAGAGCCGTGGTTCAGTTTGCGGTGGCGTGCTAAGCTCTCGATGCTTTGGCATTGTTGGGCAAAGCCGGCCTTTGTGTGGCTTCAGCCATGTAGATAATGTTCACTAACTCGTCCAGTGTCCCCGTGCACGCTTCTCTGTGCTTCATTCGCAGCTCTCAGCAGATCCACTCCTTGAGTGGAAGTTTGAAAGTCTGCTTGATGCGAGCAGGAACGTTTGATCCGTCCAAACTTTGGACATCTTCTCGTCTGATCTCCAACAGAAACCAAAAGCATCAAATCAAAAGTCCAGACTTCTGACGCAGAGACGCAGTCTGTCGTGTCAGACTTGTAAACTGTGGGATTCTTTTTGTTTTATCCTGCCGTTCTGGGATTTTCAGACTCTTAATGGTTGAGAAAATGATGTACTAGAAAGAGAACTGAAATAATACGTCACGGTGTCTTTAATCAAAGCTTTGAACATTGGTTTGGTTCATTCGTGTCCTTCTTCGAGATGCCTAAAAACATCCTCAAGGGTGGATTATTGTCTGAATAGTTCCATCCCATCCAGCCATCATCTATACCACTTTTCCCGTTCAGTGTCGCCGATCCCAGCTGTCATTGGGCGAGAGGCGGGGTTACACCCTGGACTGTTCTCCAGCCAATCACAGGGCTGACATACAGAGACAGACAACCAGCCACACTCACATTCACACCTACGGGCACTTTAGAGTCACCAGTTAACCTAACCAGCATGTCTGTAAACTGTGGGAGGAAGCCGGAGTACCCGGAGAGAACCCACGCATGCACGGGGAGAACATGCAAACTCCCCACAGAGAGGCTCCTGACAGACGGGGATTCAAACCAGGAACTAACCACTGCACCACCGTGCAAGTGTCATATTTAGATTGTATACAGCTGCTGCAGGTTGTTAATTCAACCCTGTTAAGCTTCATCTTTGGGCTCTCAGATTCAGATTCAGACAACATAATTAATCCCAGAAGGACAATTCAGTTTCACCGCGTCATTGAAAGAAACCAAGACGACATCAAGGACAAACAGTCCCAGCAGCATTCAGACGATTACATTCACATGTCAGTGACAACTCTTACGCCCTTATTAGGACAGGACGGTGTGTATTACACGTCAAAGCAACTTGACATCTATTCTTTCAATCATCAGTGAAGGAAATCAGACGAGTGTTACGCAAACTGTCGGAGGTTCTACCAGAGACCCAGTTGGCGTCACTTCTGACCCTCTTCTACCAAATCATCCAAACAGATGTTCCCTCTCTGCCTGAGTCCCTAAAGCCTGATCAGCTGCAGACCTTTATATCAGAGTTACATAATGACCACAGCGGCAGCGGAGGATGGGCCGTCCACAGCACAGCTGGGTCTGTCAGTAACAGATTTACTTACCTTTGAATTGTTTTAGTATTATAATCTACGAGTAACGGTTTTCAGTTCAAAGAAGAAAGTTCACAGACCAAGTCCAAACGCTGCAGAACCAGAGAGACATCGGGCTAAATTATGAGTTTCAAAACACTTTTCATGTTAGCTAGATCTTTAACAAATGGCAATTAAATAGGCTTCTCATAATAAGATTCTTGACAGTGTTCAGCCGTGTTAAATCTCTGCTGGTGTCCATAAACTGAGTCATCATCCATCGTGGTCGTGTGATGTCACCGCTCTGCTCTTACAGGGTCACTGCTCCCAGCCTGTCGTCTCCTGAGGGGGGTCTCTTACCAAGAACAGCGGGTAAGACGGCAGATAATTTAAATGACAGGATGGGAGTGTGACTCATGTGGAGTCGGAGGCTTTACAATAAGAGAGCAGCGTCTGAGTCACGGCCTATCAGCTGCTCAGAAAGGAGGCTTTATTTTAATTTCCTGTTCTTCGTGTTGGTGTGTCACTATCTGATTCCTTTGTTCTCTTTCTAATGTTTAGTTTGACCCAGCAGACGTTTGCTCTGTTTACTTTATAATCAGCTGGTCGTGAGTGTTCCTCGGGGATTTGTTAATATTGAACTTCCTCCTTTTGTCTCAATGACTCCTTTCAGGAGGAGGGCGGGGTTGTGTCTTCTGCAGGGACAACGTGTTCTCTCTGTCCTTCTCATCCACGTCCTCTGAAACCTAACGGGACTCTCACAATGCAAAGTGCAAGTTAGAGGTCGTGACCAATGTTAAAACTACACCCTCAGTTAAAGACCAAGCAGCAGTGAACTTCAGGGCTGAAAACACCTGAAGATGCAGCTCCTCACTTTGAGGTACGCAGCACTCTGACCTTTCAGTCCTCATTTGGATAAATAACGACCTTCAGTTCACTGTTCCCAGCCTGCAACAGCCAATGAAAACCTGAGTTGAAAGGAGGTGTCAGTAGAGGTGGGACCGATCCGATATATCAGTATCGGGTCTGATATTGACGTAATTTACGTATCAGAGGACGGCGTCGATCCACGTCACTGATCAAGAAATATCGTTGTGCACTTTAAACATTGTCAGCTCGCACAGTCTCACTTTGAAGACGTTCAGACTGAAGTGTAAGAAGTGTCCACAAATCGTCTCCATGACGACGTTCAGACTGAAGTGTAAGAAGTGTCCACAAATCGTCTCCATGACGACGTTCAGACTGAAGTGTAAGAAGTGTCCACAAATCGTCTCCATGACGACGTTCAGACTGAAGTGTAAGAAGTGTCCACAAATCGTCTCCATGACACATCCTGATGTCTTAGCTTTTAGACGAGACCTTATTTGTGCTCGTCGTCCAAACAGTTCAAGAACCGCGTTCAGTCCTCGGGGTTTGTCTGGATTGGCGTTTTAGGCAGATTTAACAATTTGAAAGTTAGTATCGTATCCAAGTTTGAGATTCTGGTATCGTAAAAACCTTTACTGTGATACATGAAGCTCCAACCCTGGTTTTAAAGAAATGTGACTCCACACACGTTAAATTAGGATTATGTATGGCAGGTAGTGCACAGCCATGAGCACAGTATGAAATCCTGTTAAATCCAGACTTGATCTCATTATTTCCCAGAAGGACGCCAAAAAATCTCCCTGAGCGTGAGCAGAAACTGTATTTCTGTCGGTGCAGACGACAGCAGCATTTCACTTTGTACAGCTGACGGCTTATTTCTCTCTTTCTTTGACATGTTGGAAAGGTTGTCCTTCGATTTCTCTTTTTCAGACTCGAGCTTCAGGTCGGCCTGCCTCTACTTCTCTACTCTATACGAATGAACGCACGCTGCTCTAAAAACAGATGTGTCTCTAAAAACATCCTCTGACTGGAGTCACTTCTAAAGATTCCTGCTAAGAAGTGTTGACAAAATATCTGAAGATACCAAGTCTTGTTCTCCATGCTGTTTAAAGACAACATCTGCTTTCATGACACTGAGCTCTGCAGGAAGATTTCCCCGTCACGTTGTTTGTATCCTCACACCTGATTGGTGCTTTAAGCCGCTACATGGTGTGCAACATTTCCACTTCCTGTTTATTTAGCATTTATAAGGATAAAAAGGTTGCAGCGTGTTTTGCATTATTTCTCTCCCTCTGTGTTTCTCGAGCATCTTGTCTCTCTCTCTCTTCCTCTCGCTCGCTCGCTCTGTGGTGGTCTGATGGCTGCAGTGCTGCTGAGTCATAGCGGGGACACATGCAGGCGCCTCATGGTGACAGATGGCCCAGGTGAAGTGAAGCCGAGTGATTGCTTGCCCCCCCTCCTTCAGCTCGCCTGTGTTCATGTCAGAGAGCGGGCGATCGTGGATAATTTATAACACCGATCAAGCCGTCCGACAGAGCGAAGCGGAGCGTAGTCTTTCACGTTTACTTTCTTTATCTCAACTTCAATCTTTAAATCCATCCATGAGCAGCCATGTTGGTTTGATACTGAAGACACTGATTAAGACACTGAAGGAGAGTAATGATGGAAAATATCAGATCATTTACGCTGTATTGATTCCTCTGGTACAGTTTAGATACTCTACACTTCTGTGTCGGGAAAAATGTCTTACACTCCAGTGCTGCACACATTTACAGTCACCTGCAGAAAACTCCTGATATTTACCAGAGGAGCTGCATGTGTGAACACAAACAGCTGAATGTTTCTCTCTTCACCCGGAGTTTCTCCTCCAGCCTCCTCGTATTTATTCTGCAGAAAGTCAGAGTGAGCTGATGTGAGAACGCAGCAGGATATAATCAGGAGAATTCACCTCGAGCGAGTGGGAGGGGGTGGTGACGTTTATTCCCTGTGATCGCTGCACGACCATAGACTGTCTGCACGCCACCTCTACGATCTCCGTGCTCTAATGAACCTGCTGCATTCTGTTTCCTGTTCTCCAGTATGTTCTTCTCAACTCTTTAGTTCAGATTGAGATTCTGTTCAACTACACGTAGCATTGATAGAAAGACACATATTCTCATTATAGCGTCATATAGACGACTCTGTTGCTTCGTATGCTACTTAGGCGTCATTCCTTTCACGTCACATCTTACCTCAGGAGACCCCCTGCCCCCCCCTCCTCTCTGACAGGGATAGTCTCCGCTGTGAGGTGCATGTGTGAACAGCCAGGTCAGGAGAATCTCCGGAGCAGTCCTCCTGAAATTATCTAGATATTTTCAGGAGTGCAGATGTGAAAAATGACTTCAATGCCTTTACAGAGTTAATAAAGATAAAGAAAAACAAAACCAACACATACACACATGACCACCTGTACAACATTTAGTGCACACGTTCTGATGAATAAGAGAAAAAGTAAGAAAACAGCATGAAGCACATTACAGAAATGTGACGACTGCAGCTTCTGCACCTGGAATGTTTTGGGTTGAAGTGCTTGAATATCCCTCTTCAGAAGCTTTACAACCTTCGATGCTCTCTGATCAGAGCCTGTTTTCTCTGCAGCTGATGGTTTATAATTAAATAAAGATTGTTTTACTTATCAAACTTTCTCTTCCTGTTGGAGATCTGCCCAAGAGCTGGAAATGTCAGGCTTGTGTATTTGTCTGAGTCACGGCTCGGGTGACGGTCTGCTCCCTGTGAACCATCTTATCTCTTTAAGTGTTTATTATCTCTGATACATTAATGATTCAAACTGCACAATGAGTCTGTGTGATGTGATTCACTCGGTAAACTCAGTCCTGGTTAGTTTCCTCTGAACATGCACGACGAAAAGTGATCATAGAAGCACTGAGTAATCCTGCAGGTGATGCACACGTTACTGTCCTCGCCCTCAGTGCAGCCTGCCCCCCCCATGTGCACACATAAAGGCCCTGACATACCAAGGAGATCGTCGGCAGTCGGTCCTAGCTGGACAGCTCCAACGTGTTGAATCGGCAGTCGGTGAGAGGAATCTCTCTGATTGGCTGTTGGGAGGTTTCATTTATCTCCAGCTCATGCACACTTTACTGCTGATCAATGAGCTGGTCCAGGACTGTAACAGTGCACATCCTGTCACTGCTGTGCAACCAGCGACACAGATCCATAAAGCTGAAGGTCGTCCATACTCACAGGAAAAGCTCTCAGTATGACGGGAGGCGATGAAAAAGTCTGATTCAGATCCAGATCTGAAATGTAAAGGGCAACGATCCTCACATGTTTAATTAGAGTCTGAAACGACAGCATCATTTCAAACCACAGCAGGTGAAGACTCATTTAAACAACAGTGAAGTTTCCAGCTCCACAGAGACGTCATGAACTTTAACGCACCAGAAGCTTTTTGTAACGGAGGAGTCACAGATGTTTACACAGATTCCCCTGTGACCCCCGGCTGTAGAATCCTCCTCTTTGGACCCGTGTCAAAGGAACCCTTTCTGTAACCTTCGATTGTGCAACATTTGACCCGAACTGCAGTCAGAAAGGACGTCACAGTAAAAGCTCTCACCACAACTGAGTGTCAAAAACAGCGAACTTTGAGAGACTTTTAGAAGGTTTCTCTTCATAATTCTGTTTTTATAGAGTTTTGTTTTGTTTACAAGCACATTAAGAAATGCTTCACGGCGTTCAGGCTTCCACTGTGACATATCAAACATGCATTCAGGTGAACAATCTGTATTACTCAGGAAGTAATGCACTGAACAAGAAAACAAAGTTTAGTATTGGATCAGGATGTCAAAGTTTGACGTGTTTCAATGCGGATTTGTTGTTTGTGATTCAGACAGTTGAGACGAGGAGAAGTGCTCACTGATCAGCTTTCATAGATGATGTAAAGAAAACATCTCCTTCTGATCATTGCATTCAAAGCTTGTTTGTGACTGCACCCAGTGTTGTAGTTCTTGAAATCGATCCTGGTCCTGGTCTCGTGACAACTTTTTAAAGGTCTCGGAATCGAAAAAATGTTTACTTGGTCTCGTCTCGGCCTCAGACTGGGCGGACTCTGGATTTTAAATCAAGACCACCATTGATCTGCTATTTTTCCACCTCCTTCCTGTGATTAGAAAGAACACGCCTCTTTCTAAAAGAACTAATAACTTCAATTCATAATTTGATATTGATCCCCCAGTTACAGACGCAACCTTCCCGGTGTTACGGTCTGAGTGAGTGACACGCCCCCCTGCACACAAGATGATGATTTTTCTGTGATATTTATGGTCTTGGTCTGGGGACTTGACTTTATCACTAACTACACCTTTAAAGAACAGAGGGAGGCCACTGCCAGCACGAAAACAGGCACCAGTCAAGTAAGCTTCCTGTCCTACGGGAGCCCTAAGAGGACATTAATCCATACATTTAAATAAAGAGAACGCTACATTTACGTTTCCTCGAGGTCTCGACTTGTATATGACGTCATTTCTGTGTAAACATGTTTCTATCTCCAGAAACAAACTGAGGTTAACTCAAAGTAAAACAAGATTGATAATAATGCATGTCCTCTACGGGCTTCTGTACTTTTCCACTCTCTGTCTGAAGGACGCACACACGTGTAGGTCCAAATTTAAACATTTTTTTTTATTGAGACTTCCCCCTTCGGCCTCTTTAAATCAGCAGGGGTTGTTCTTTGTCCCCGGAGGATGCACCGTGTGTGTTTGGAGGCATAACAGTCATATAACGTCCTACTGTAAAAATCGAGGGTCATCTCTCCCCTCGGTCTGCCGGGCTGTTTTAAAAGATGTCGGCGCCTGCTTCTGTTGTTGTGCAGACGTCCTGTGTGGGTCCGGAGGTCATTATCAGAACTATAAATGCAGTCAGGACAATGAAGCGTGTCCTCCAAAGAGTCCAACAGGGACGACGGCAACGTCACACACATTGTGTGCGCACAGGAGGAGGCTTCCTGTGTGTAACTGCAGTGCTGACACACACACGCACACACACACACACACACACACACACACACACACACACACACACACACACACGCTGACGGTGTGTCCGACTGATTTAAAGAGAAAAAACAGATTTGCATCTCAGAGTCTGTGCATGTTGTTTGATTGAGCTGTTAATGAAAGGAGCCTGCAGATCACAAGTCCGTCTATTTATTTCTATCTCCTTTTTAATATGACAGAGTCGTCTTTATTCTGCCACCAGTTTCAAACCCTGAAGCCGTCAACCGGACGCACTAACGCAGCGTTTAACTCTCAGAATGAATCAAACGTTTATGTCCAAATGTCCCAACTTCTCTCTGCAAACCTCCAATCATTCACACTCTCAGGGATCCAGACTTTATATAGAAAAGAGTCTTTTTAATTATATTTTAAGGGTTTATTTTTAGGCTTTTTATGCCTTTAATTAGAGACAGGACAGAGAGAGAGCGGGGCATGACATGTGAGAAAGACCCAGGCCGCCCACTTGGTCTACAGTATCTGTACATGGGGCACACGCAGTAAACCACTAGGCCACTGGCGCTCCAGGAAATTAGTTTTCATAAAAGGCATTGTGATTAAAAACAGAACCATGCTTTGGTGATTGTTTGCATGACGAGTGGTGCTGAACGCCATCATTTCAAACACTGCTGTTTCTCTGTTCCTCATGACGTGTTCATCATATTAACATCACTTTATTTATTGTGTTTTTAAAGGAACCGTTTGAGGATGGTTTTGCGAATGGCGACGAGCTGACGCCGGCTGAAGAGGCTGCAGCGAAAGAAGCAGCCGAGTCTAAAGGAGTGGTCAAGTTCGGATGGGTTAAAGGAGTCCTGGTGAGTCGAAAACTGTGGTTCTGATTTCACTTTATGTTTATCTTTACCGTCCAATCAGTGAGCTGTGTAGTGAGTGAAATGATAAAGTGACCTTACTCTATGATCAGACATTAAGGAAACATGCTATGTTGAAGTGCTGGCTTCTCTGACAACAATGCAGCAGCCAGTATGTCCTCCTTCTAACTTTAGATTCTGGTCCTGAATGGTCTGGATTTGTTTGGACCAGAGAAGGTAGGCGGTTTTAAGGCACCCCCACACGGCCGTTTTGGACGCCCCTCGGTTTGCCAGATATGAGAGCAGTTATCAGGTCAAACCAACAGGTGTTGCAGCGATGGAAGCGGGCAAGAGAACTGGTTCAGATAGAAGTGATTGTACCCGACCTAAAAAGCCTCTGCATGTTTCTAATAAGCTCCACGAGCAGAAACGTGCTCAAACTAGGATCAATATTGGAGATGCTTTTGAAAAATGGAGAGAGGTTAGAACGCAGAAAGGTTTACAGACCGATGCAGAGCTGGATAAACACTGAAGCTTCAGTGTCCACCACATGGTGACCTGCGTGAGCATCCACTCTAGAGAGGGGGGAGGGGGAGACCGCTCTCTCGTTACGTGTCAGAGTTAGAGATTGCTTCTTTAAATCTTCTTGTGTGTTTAAAGTGAACAGAATGACTTTTACACTTTCCGAGCGCTACTATCGCACGCTTTGTCATGTTTTTCTGCATAAATATGAGTGAATACCTTTCACCAAAATAAAACTAGACATGGCGTTTAAAAGTTTGTTCCCTTCTTGTACTAAATTTAGAGTTTAGTTAAAAGCAGCTGCCTGGAGGTTGGAGTGAATTTAAATGTTAAAGAGGAACATTTTTACGAAGGCTCAAAGAACGGCTCTCATTATTTCGTATTCATGCTTCGATCCTGTTAACAACAAACATGAACATGTTTTCATCGTGTTGGTTGAAACGCTTTAATAAAGTTATTTAGTTGAAGTGAGTTTATTTCTGTGTTTTTTTTAAATAAGGTTCCCTCTTAGCTCCAGAGGTGCAGGTCTTCATCAGACCCGGACTGCTCCTCTCTCGCTCTCTGCAGGATCGACCCGCCTATAAAGAAAAACCCTGACACTGCTCTGATGTTTATAACGGCGAGGACATGAGGACGTCTCCCGTCTAAATACAGCGGTGTGATTCTATCCAGACACATTTGAACCTTATAATGATTCACCTGACTTTAGACGTTTCAAACAGAGTTCAGCGTGAAGCGGTGATTTCTTCTTCTGTGGTTTTTTAACGAGCAGCTTCTAACTCAACCTGCAGTAATTCACACTCTGACTTTACAATCCTGAACACAGTGTGAGGGGCTCACACGTACAGGTGAGATCATAGAGGCACACTTCTCATCTGAGCGCCACTTTTATCAGACGGACTGAACACGAGCGAGGATATTAAAACTGTGGGATCAATGCAGCCGTCACATTCAAATATTAAGAACGTTCTCTATGTGAAGTTTTCTTATCTCAGAAACGCAGAAAATATTTCAGCCATACATTTAAAGAGCCGCCCTCCTCTCTAGAGTGGATGCTCACGCAGGTCACCATGTGGTGGACACTGAAGCTTCAGTGTTTATCCAGCTCTGCATCGGTCTGTAAACCTTTCTGCGTTCTAACCTCTCTCCATTTTTCAAAAGCATCTCCAATATTGATCCTAGTTTGAGCACGTTTCTGCTCGTGGAGCTTATTAGAAACATGCAGAGGCTTTTTAGGTCGGGTACAATCACTTCTATCTGAACCAGTTCTCTTGCCCGCTTCCATCGCTGCAACACCTGTTGGTTTGAACTGATAACTGCTCTCATATCTGGCAAACCGAGGGGCGTCCAAAACGGCCGTGTGGGGGTGCCTTAAACCCGCCTACCTTCTCTGGATTATCTGAACCAGTTCTCTTGCTCGGCTGTTATTATCTAAAGCTAAAGGTATATAAGGATACAAACATAAGCACAATAACAGATTAGAGATCTTATCAATGTTTAGTGTTCTGTTATGTTCTTCTGTTTTTGCTGTTCATCACTTAATCGTGTCTCTTCCTAAATTCGAGTGTTATTAGAGATGATTCTTTAAATGCTGCCTCACTAACATCCCCTGGTCTCTGCAGGTGCGCTGCATGCTGAACATCTGGGGTGTGATGCTCTTCATCCGCATGTCCTGGATCGTGGGTCAGGCCGGAATCGGTGAGCAGAGCGGAATTGTTGATAAAAAAGTCGAGTTTGTGGTTAAAGATGTGAGAAGAGTGTTTCTTCACAGGAAAACCTTGTTGTGACGCCCTTTTGTTCCTTTTTTAATGTTGAGAAACTTTAGTTTCTACAGAGTCTGGTCAGGATGAGGAACAAACACAGAAAACAACAACGACGGGTTCATTTTGAAGTATTACATCAACTCACCTGTGACTCAGAGTGAACACAAATCAGCTCCTCTGTTACCTGCTGCAGACGTTACAGTCTGTTTACCTGCTGCAGACGTTACAGTCTGTTTACCTGCTGCAGACGTTACAGGCTGTTTACCTGCTGCAGACGTTACAGCCTGTTTACCTGCTGCAGACGTTACAGGCTGTTTACCTGCTGCAGACGTTACAGTCTGTTTACCTGCTGCAGACGTTACAGTCTGTTTACCTGCTGCAATCGTTACAGTCTGTTTACCTGCTGCAGACGTTACAGCCCGTTTACCTGCTGCAGACGTTACAGTCTGTTTACCTGCTGCAGACGTTACAGTCTGTTTACCTGCTGCAGACGTTACAGTCTGTTTACCTGCTGCAGACGTTACAGTCTGTTTACCTGCTGCAGACGTTACAGTCTGTTTACCTGCTGCAGACGTTACAGTCTGTTTACCTGCTGCAGACGTTACAGTCTGTTTACCTGCTGCAGACGTTACAGCCTGTTTACCTGCTGCAGACGTTACAGTCTGTTTACCTGCTGCAGACGTTACAGCCTGTTTACCTGCTGCAGACGTTACAGTCTGTTTACCTGCTGCAGACGTTACAGTCTGTTTACCTGCTGCAGACGTTACAGCCTGTTTACCTGCTGCAGACGTTACAGCCTGTTTACCTGCTGCAGACGTTACAGTCTGTTTACCTGCTGCAGACGTTACAGTCTGTTTACCTGCTGCAGACGTTACAGCCTGTTTACCTGCTGCAGACGTTACAGCCTGTTTACCTGCTGCAGACGTTACAGTCTGTTTACCTGCTGCAGATGTTACAGCCTGTTTACCCGCTGCAGACGTTACAGTCTGTTTACCTGCTGCAGACGTTACAGCCTGTTTACCTGCTGCAGACGTTACAGTCTGTTTACCTGCTGCAGACGTTACAGCCCGTTTACCTGCTGCAGACGTTACAGTCTGTTTACCTGCTGCAGACGTTACAGTCTGTTTACCTGCTGCAGACGTTACAGTCTGTTTACCTGCTGCAGACGTTACAGTCTGTTTACCTGCTGCAGACGTTACAGCCTGTTTACCTGCTGCAGACGTTACAGTCTGTTTACCTGCTGCAGACGTTACAGCCTGTTTACCTGCTGCAGACGTTACAGTCTGTTTACCTGCTGCAGACGTTACAGTCTGTTTACCTGCTGCAGACGTTACAGCCTGTTTACCTGCTGCAGACGTTACAGCCTGTTTACCTGCTGCAGACGTTACAGTCTGTTTACCTGCTGCAGACGTTACAGTCTGTTTACCTGCTGCAGACGTTACAGCCTGTTTACCTGCTGCAGACGTTACAGCCTGTTTACCTGCTGCAGACGTTACAGTCTGTTTACCTGCTGCAGATGTTACAGCCTGTTTACCCGCTGCAGACGTTACAGTCTGTTTACCTGCTGCAGACGTTACAGTCTGTTTACCTGCTGCAGACGTTACAGCCTGTTTACCTGCTGCAGACGTTACAGTCTGTTTACCTGCTGCAGACGTTACAGCCTGTTTACCTGCTGCAGACGTTACAGTCTGTTTACCTGCTGCAGACGTTACAGTCTGTTTACCTGCTGCAGACGTTACAGCCTGTTTACCTGCTGCAGACGTTACAGTCTGTTTACCTGCTGCAGACGTTACAGCCTGTTTACCTGCTGCAGACGTTACAGTCTGTTTACCTGCTGCAGACGTTACAGTCTGTTTACCTGCTGCAGACGTTACAGTCTGTTTACCTGCTGCAGACGTTACAGCCTGTTTACCTGCTGCAGACGTTACAGTCTGTTTACCTGCTGCAGACGTTACAGTCTGTTTACCTGCGCAGACGTTACAGCCTGTTTACCTGCTGCAGACGTTACAGCCTGTTTACCTGCTGCAGACGTTACAGTCTGTTTACCTGCTGCAGACGTTACAGTCTGTTTACCTGCTGCAGACGTTACAGTCTGTTTACCTGCTGCAGACGTTACAGTCTGTTTACCTGCTGCAGACATTACAGCCTGTTTACCTGCTGCAGACGTTACAGTCTGTTTACCTGCTGCAGACGTTACAGTCTGTTTACCTGCTGCAGACGTTACAGCTGTTTACCTGCTGCAGACGTTACAGTCTGTTTACCTGCTGCAGACGTTACAGCCTGTTTACCTGCTGCAGACGTTACAGTCTGTTTACCTGCTGCAGACGTTACAGTCTGTTTACCTGCTGCAGACGTTACAGTCTGTTTACCTGCTGCAGACGTTACAGCCTGTTTACCTGCTGCAGACGTTACAGCCTGTTTACCTGCTGCAGACGTTACAGTCTGTTTACCTGCTGCAGACGTTACAGCCTGTTTACCTGCTGCAGACGTTACAGCCTGTTTACCTGCTGCAGACGTTACAGCCTGTTTACCTGCTGCAGGATGAACAAATCGACCAGAGACATTTGCTCGTCCAGACTTCCACCTTAAGGTTCCTTTTTTTTTCTTTTCTGCATTCTAATCTTTTACTCGTATCTGATGATCGAGGCTACAAAGAATCAAACCGTCACGAATGTGTCTGATTCTCTCTGATGTTTGTCGTGACAGCCGGCACAGCTCTGATCTCAGCTTGCAGAGAAGTCAGCGAGCTGTGCGGCACGCGGCACATATTTATTGACATTTTTGTCTCTCTGTGTGGTCGGCTCCGACTCTGTGTTCAGCCGTCTGTGTTGGTTATTTTCTCCCCCCCCCCCCCCCCCCCCCCCCCTCACCTCCCCTGTACTTGTTGATAATTGTGCACTTTGATGTGAAATATCAGCACACAGTGACACTCTGATGTTACTTTTCACGGAGCGATCAGAGAAGCTGTTAGAAAACTGTTAACAGAGTTTCACATTCTCCTCCGCTTTGAAAGGTTAAACTGTGTTTCTCTTTCTCCGCAGCTCTCTCCTGTTTGATCGTCGCCATGGCTACCGTAGTGACAACAATCACCGGCCTCTCCACGTCCGCCATCGCCACCAACGGATTCGTACGAGGAGGTACACGTCACTCTTCTTTTACCTCCCCTGTATAGCAGCGTAACACTCGACCTCTCCGTCCTGCTTTTTGTCGTGAAACGAGGAGTTCCACATGTGTTTGTAACAGCGTGAGCAGCTGTCACTCATCCTTCGCCGTGTGTGTCGTTGTGTGTGCGGTTTTTTCAGAGTCAGATGAAAGAAGGGTTAAACACACAGCGTCTTGGTCAGAGCTGAAATCCAATCAGATTACAGCGTGGAGGCGTTGTTGGCTCAGAGTGGGTGGTCTGACACGATATGAACACATTCCTCCGTCACCGGATTACAGCTGCTAATGAGGTCAATAAAGATTAAAATCATGTCGGGGGGACATAATATTAAAATCCAACATGTTGTCCTGAACTTTTCTGACTCTGAGGGAGACTTAAACCTCATAGGACCGATGGTTTGGTGTTTAATAAGATGATTGGTTAATAAGAGACGTCTGCAGACTGTCACGGGAAAGCTGGGATGTTTTGAACTTCACTTTAGTTTGACGTATGAGCCATAGAGGCCGACATTAAAGTAGCATCAAGAGACATTTAAAGGTCATATATGATGTAAAAGCCTCTTCTCCAATGTTCCTCTAACTCTAATATGTGTCTCTAGTCTGTCTACAAACCCCCCAATGATGAGAAAAGTCCATCCTCTCCGTCTTCTGCCTGCTCCACTTTTCAGAAAATGTGTGCTCAAACAGGCCGTTTGGAGATTTTCTCTTCATGACATCACAAAGGGCAGTAACCCCTCCCCCAGGTGGGTGACACTCCCACAGCTAGGTGTTTGTTCTGCCCTCTGAGTCTGCCTTCTCACCGTAAACAATAGGACATGGAGCGAGAAAGCCCGAGCCACCCAAGCCCTTCCAGACTATGGGGGAGACTAGGAGCTGTAGTTCTTCCTGGACTGTAACTCCGTCACGTCACTGAGCTGCAGCAGGACAAACGACAGATTCTGCAGCTGTAGCAACAAAAGCAGGTGTTTATGACCCTGGTACAGCGAGAGAAGGATCTGCCTGCTCTAAATACCTCTAGAGTCAACATTGACACAAAGACACGCATCATAACGCAGATATCCCTGAAGAACAATTCTTCTGTAAAATGTCGTTCTAAGCTCAGGAGACGACCTCGAGTTTGAATTAGTCAAGTTATGATCATGAAGAAGCCGGACGAGAGAAAAGCAGCGTACAAACAAACTGCTTTTCTAATATTTAATCTTGGAGTACAGGACGTTCCAGGTGACACCATGAATGAGGAATCCAAACCCAGAAAGTCTGCTCTGACTGAGTTACACATCTCTGAGCTTCTACGAGTTTCCTGGCGTTAAAACAAATCCTCTTATTGAATTACACTTTATAGTTTCCTCGTAATCCAGCAGGAATTTCTGCTTGCATGCATCCGATTGGCTAATGCAGAGCATGATGTCACAATTTCTTTTGCAGCCAAGTCTCTGTTTCCTGCTCGACTTCTGCATCTTTGTGACTCTGTGAACACGTTAAACACAACGAGAGAGAGAGCTGTGTTTGTGTGATGATGATGTCATATTAGCAGCCTGCGTCTGACTCTACTTCCTGCTGTGACGATCAAACTGGATGGAAGTCTTGCACAGTGGTGTTATTATGATGTTAGTTTTAGACGTGTTTACACACAACAGCAGCTCTGTTTGTTTTTATCACAGACCTCGTCATTACCAGGATTACTGGAAGAAGCAGCTTGAGCTCCACTCTGCCAAAGAGATACTTAAGTGTGTTCTCATAACAAACATTTACCTTTGAACACGATCAAACTAAGGACGCAGCGCTGACATGAGACTGAGATTGTTTTTAGTCCGTCTGCTTCAGCTCAGAGGAGTTCAGTGTGCGCTATAACTCTCTGGATCCGCTGCTCTTATATTCGACGTGGAGAATGATTTCTAGGCTGGTATGAATGTAACATCTAAGCATTGTGGGTATTTTATAAAGTCAGAAATCGGGAGAGAGTGGGGAATGACATGCGGGAAAAGAGCCGTAGGTCAGACTTGAAGCTGGGCAGCCCGTCTGGAGGACTATAGTCTCCGTACATGGGGCGTGCATAACGTCTAGGCTATCTGCGCCCCTGTTCCTGTTCTTTGCATTTTAAAGACTCAATAAATGATCAGGACAACATTTAGATGTCAAACTGCCACTCTAGTGCAAGATATTTACGGTTTTGTGACGTTTCGCCTTCAATCTGATCGTTGTGGAGGTGTTATTGGAGACAAAATGATCCCCCTCTGTACCGTCTTCAGAGGTAGTAGCAGAGGTGTTACAGAGGCGATAGAGTTTCAGAGGAGCCAGCAGGGGAGAACAGCGCTGTGTGTGTGTGTGCATGTCTGACTGTGTGTGTATGTGAAGCCCCCTTTGTGCTGCTCTTCTGAAAAGGCGAAATGCAATGTGATCTCACTGACTGGTACTAGGATATTACGCCATCGTGGAATCAACATAGAGACATATTTAAAGCTCCTCCTGAGAACGGTTTATCTTACTACATGTTTTAAATCTGTCTACTTCACTTTAACTAACGTCTGCTCCCTTCACTGTCCAGGTGGAGCGTACTACCTGATCTCCAGAAGTCTGGGTCCAGAGTTTGGCGGGTCCATCGGTCTGATCTTCGCCTTCGCCAATGCTGTCGCCGTGGCCATGTACGTGGTCGGCTTCGCTGAAACTGTGGTGGAGCTTCTTGCTGTAAGTCTCTCTGGATCTGGATTTTATTGACTTGTGTTGTGAGTGTGTATTAGACCTTTACAAAGAACGACCGACAATCTTTGATGGAAATACGACACCTGCTACACCGAATTTAGACATAACTTTAACCAACATTGTTTATTGACCCTCTTTCTATCGATTTAGTTTTTTAACACTTCGCACAAAACTCCTGAAAAAACTCAGCTGAATGTTTCTCTCTTCACCCGGAGTTTCTCCTCCAGCCTCTCGTATTTATTCTGCAGAAAGTCAGAGTGAGCTGATGTGAGAACGCAGCAGGATTTAATCAGGAGAATTCAGCTCGAGCGAGTGGGAGGGGGTGGTGACGTTTTATTCCCTGTGATCGCTGCACGACCATAGACTGTCTGCACGCCACCGCTACGATCTCCGTACTCTAATGAACCTGCTGCATTCTGTTTCCTGTTCTCCAGTATGTTCTTCTCCACTCTTTAGTTCAGATTGTGATTCTGTTCAACTACACGTAGCACTGATAGAAAGACAAATATTCTCATTATAGCGTCGTATAGACGACTCTGTGACTTCGTACGCCACTTCCTCGCCACCCTTGTTACGTCATGTCTTACCTCAGGAGCAGTCCTCCTGATATTCTTTAATTTTTTTGGAGTGCCTGTGTGTCACTCAGGTCACTCCGAGCAGGACGAGAAGCATTTGTGGAAAAGATAAATAACTATTTTCTTCAAAACACAAAAAGCACTAAGAGCTGACAACAACAAAGCAATTTGAAACCTTTTATCCAACGTTTCCTCCATTAGAAGGAGCTGTATAATAAAACTGTCTGAGTGGAACAGACGGCATAATGACGCTTTGTAAACCTGCAGCCTGAGCGCTTGCTGTTTCCTCTTTCCTCTGTGAATACAGACTACAACAGTCTGCTCAGACGAAAGAGCATGTCCTCTTACAGGTGCACCGACTGTTAATCTTCAGCAGTTTTCACATATGCATTTCTGAACATTACTGGAAAGTTTCATGCCGACTGAAGATGCTTGTTCTCACATGCACCTCACAACAGGAGATTATCTCTGTGGGTTGTGAGGAGGGTTTCTTCAGGAGGCGAGACGTGACGTAAAAAGAACGATGCCGAAGTGGCGGACGAAGCGACAGAGTCTGACACTACAGTGACAGTTTCTGCTTTTATATCAAATAGGAATGCAACAATACAGTCAGCATAGACTCACAGGCGAACACAAACAGAGCCAATGTGGAGAGAAATACAAAGCATGGCAGCTCGTTTAATGCAAAACAACAAAAACACAATTCAAAAGCATGTGTTGAACCTTGTTGTCGTACCGAACGGTTCAATATTATTGAGAATTGTTGCATCCCTGATATCAAAGTATGTCGATGCTACAGGTTGTTCACAGTGTAAACAAACGAGCGGAGAAGAACATGCTGGTACCCAGAACACATAATGAAGACGTTTCGTTACGTGCACAGAGATCACACTGGTCGCGTGCAGACGGTCTACAGTCGTGTGTCGGTTGCAGGATGTAAACTTCAACACTTCTTTCCACTCTCTGGCGGTGAATAAACTCAATGTTTAAAATGTTTCCTGCTACCTTCTCACGTCGGCTTAACTCGAACCCCCATAGAAGACTTACTGAGTCCAACATGCAGCTCATCCTGAAATCTTCAGGAAGTTTTCAGGAGTTTTGTGCTTGTGTCAAAGCACCATTTGCAATGTTTCCAGTCAGTCCTTCCTGGCCCAGACTCAGGCGACATGAGGCAGCACAACAGTTGACATTCGTGTTGTGATGATGATTTGGTGTGATTGGTGATTTGATCTCTTAAAGGACAGAAAGCACAAAAAAAAATCTGTTCCAAGAAGAGTCAAATAAGGAACATTAATTGAGTTAAAAAACAAAACCCCAAAGTGTTTGTGCTTTAGGCATTCTACATTTCACTTGGACAACCATCAAAACTCCTTTATCTCTCCCTCAGGGTGTAGACGCCATCATGACGGATGAAATCAACGACATCCGAATCATCGGCACCATCACCGTGATCCTCCTGCTCGGTATCTCTGTGGCAGGAATGGAATGGGAGGCAAAGGTAAGAAGGGGTTCAGCCTCTGCTGCACCATCACTGGGTTCAACCTGCAGGGGCTCAGGTCAAACTGCGGTTCCATAGACCGGTTATGAATTGTTCATGTGTTCTCTGCAGGCCCAGATCTTCTTGCTGATTGTCCTCATCACAGCCATCTTCAACTACTTCATCGGTACCTTCATTAATGTCGAGTCCAAGAAACCAATGGGCTACTTTGGTTACCACGGTATGACAAACTTCTGTTCCTCTTCATGGCCCTGAGAGTGTTTGGATTCAAGGTTATTGGCGTTGTTTTGTCAGCGGCCTTTTCGGTGTTAATTTAAATCTTCTTATTCCATCAGGTGCCATCATGTGGGAAAACATGGGTCCAGACTTCAGACAAGAAACCTTCTTCTCCGTCTTCGCCATCTTCTTCCCTGCAGCCACCGGTATCCTGGCCGGAGCCAACATTTCCGGAGATCTTGCTGTGAGTCACCTGAAACTATGAACACTGTGATGCATTTCACACCAACAGAAGTCCTTGTACTTTAAGTTTCTTCTTGCAGGAGGATATTTGTGATGCGTTCAGTGACTAACTCTGTTGTTGGAAATAATGAAACCATTTAAGAGCTGAAGACCTGCAGTGTTTGCAATGTTTTAAATCCAATACTGTAGTCATGTTTTTTCCAGCTGGTTGAATTCTACAACATCAGTTTGTTAGCTTGCTACTGTATCAGACTTTCTGCTGGTCTCAGTCAGTCAGAGCTCCCTTCAGGGACTCCAGCTGGTGCAGAGAGCTGCTGCCAGGACTTTAACAGACACCAGGAGACATGAACACGCAACTCCTGCACACGCCAACTTATTTATTGACTCCATCTGTGCCTTGGCATTTCCCAAATATCAGTGGATTCAGCACCACTAGTGTCCCTAAACCCCACATATATGTATCTGAGCCTTCGCTGTCGTAGCCTCAGGCATATTCGTCTTTTGAACGTCATTTCATCCCCTGCTGTTTTATGATCCCTGATGTCTTGTTGTTTAAAGGAAGAATGTGCAACATGTTCCACATCAATACATCATAAATCCAGTCTCTCCTGTGTAAATGTGTCTCTGAGTCATGACTGTCTACAATGAGGGAGAAGCTCGAGTCCCGCTGGCTGTGTTGTTGTCAGAGTCGTGTTTACATGGACGGGACGGCCGGCTCCTCCCCTTGAGTATAAAAGCTGTTTTAGTCAAGGACTAGAGAGAAGAAGAAGAACATACTCACTGATTATTTGGATGTCACGTAAGAGTTTTTAGATCACGCTCATTCTGTGTCAATTTACATGCAATGTGAAGCTACGAGCTAACTAAAGAGCGCTAACATTAGCATGCTAACACAACAACGATAGACACAGGCAGCAGCTTGAGCCGAGGACGATTTTGTCCGCAACTTGTGTTTGACTCCTTCTGCGAACGTGAGTGGAGGTGTGTCATTAAAGGAGAGTGGAGGCTTCAGTATGGAGGAGGTGTGGCCAAACAGCAGTTTGTTTTGGTTTCATGCTGGAGCTCAAGGGCGACATCTACTGGATCAAAAAGTCGCACATTCTTCCTTTAAATCAAAAAAAGCACTCGGTTAACCTGTGAATAAATCTGCTGTAAGAAGTGTGTTAGTATCTAAAGCAGCTCTACGTTAAATGAAGGTGTTTGTTGTTTGTTGTTCCAGGACCCACAGCTGGCCATTCCCAGAGGAACCCTTCTCGCCATTGTGATCACAGGAATCGTCTACCTGGGAGTCGCTGTGTCGACAGGTGCAGCAAAACTAACCTCGAGTCAGATGGTTAAAGGATCTGCTCTTTTTAAAGTGTGTCACATTCCTTAAACAGAATGTTAAAATGTGCATCACCTCAGGCTCGTGCATCGTGAGGGACGCCAGCGGGAACGCCAACGACACGCTAAACACGCTCAGCGCTCAGTTCATGAACTGCACCGACGCCGCCTGCAAGTTGGGCTACGACTTCTCCGCCTGCAAGAGTGACGATAGCTGCAAGTACGGACTGCAGCGTGACTTCCAGGTATGTACGCGAAGACTCCGAAGTCTTTCAGAAACAGAGAGATGCGTTGTTAACGTTGGATTGAATCTCTCGTTCAGGTGATGAGTCTGGTTTCTGGTTTTGGACCGATCATCACAGCTGGAATCTTCTCCGCCACGCTGTCCTCGGCGCTTGCCTCTCTAGTCAGTGCGCCCAAAGTGTTCCAGGTGAGACAACAGCGTTCACTTTAAGTTTTTAACGTCTTAGTGTTCGTGTGAGCAGCTAAATATGTTATTTTTTCCTGCTACAGGCTCTCTGTAAGGACAACATCTACCCCGGCCTGAGCATGTTCGCCAAAGGTTACGGCAAAAACAACGAGCCCCTCCGAGGTTACATCCTGACCTTCGGTATCGCTCTGGCCTTCATCCTCATCGGTATGTCTGCAGACTGTCGACTGTTGATAATTAGGAGAATAAAACTATCTATCTCCTTCTCTTGTCTGACTAAATTAAAATAAAATCATCAGCCAGCTCTGGGGGTCAAAGGTCAAAAGGTTGAAGGACATTGAGTTGCATGTTGAAGTTTTGCTCCGTAATAAGTCGACCAATGTTTCTTTTTTTCTTCTTGCAGCCCAGCTGAACATTATCGCCCCGATCATCTCCAACTTCTTCTTGGCTTCGTACGCTTTGATCAACTTCTCCGTGTTCCACGCCTCTCTGGCCAACTCCCCAGGTAAGATCCAGACCCCAGACCCTGCAGAAACTCTTCGGTAAAACATGCAGGATCTTATCCTCTTCTTTAATAAGACGCGTCTCATGAGCCGCGGTGTCCGAGTCACGAGTCCTGTGCAGCGTAACGGTGATTGTGATGGGAAACGATGAGGACTCAGAAGGAATTACTTGAAGCACTTAGACGTGTCCGGAGCAGCAGAGTGCCTCAAAGAGCTTAGAGCGGACTTTTACTGCTCACAAGACTCCTGTCAGGCTGCCCATACAGAGCTAATGGAGATCTGAGGTCCAAATGTGCTGCATTAGCATGACGGTGATCGTTTACTGTTCACAGAGACGATGATCGACATGTCTGAAGATTTGGTCTTTACAGCCAAGACGCAAAAAATCATGTAAAAGTCCGAGCAGCACACTTGGATTTTGACTTTGACATGATTTCATCGCAAACCTTTTTCATTTTGTTAACACGACAACGTGCCTGAAACGCAATCGTTTTTTAAAACAGGTTCCAGATTGCAAATCGTCTCCGCCGTCATGTAAACTGGCAACTTTCAGTTCCTTTGAAGACAGAGACTTTTTACTGCCCTTTGTGATGTCATGAAGGGAAAATCTCCAAACGGCCTGTTTGAGCACACATTTTCTGAAAAGTGGAGCAGGCAGAAGACGGAGAGGATGGACTTTCCTCATCATTGGGGGGTTTGTAGAAAGACTAGAGACACATGTTAGAGTTAGAGAAACATGTGACCTTTAACCTTCCTTAAATGCTATAAATTCGACATTTAGAGACCTATAAACTAGACTGGATACAGAATTAGAATGGATTCGCTTCAATAAGCAGATTTGTGATAATTCAGAATATTAACAGGTCTGACTCATGTTATCTTGAGATGGAAGCAGACATCTCTGACACAGATATTTAAATACTTTCTGAATAAAACTAATTTGTGTCTGCATGAAGAAAACGGACGTGATTAAAGGCAGGGTTGGTCATTTCCTCCAGATCCACTTTTTCAGATGTTGGTTCTAATTGTCTTTAGGTCCTGACAGAAATTAATAACTCATGTGCTCTGAAAAAGGAACAAAGAAAATCCGTCATCTGTAGCAGTTGTAAGCCTGTAAAAACTTCGACCAATGTCTGCCACGAGGTACCAATCTGATGAACCAATCACAGCCTCCCTGTCTCCCTGCTCATTCTCTACCTCTTGCGTGCTCTAGCCCACACTCAAAGCACGTCACCGATGACGGAGTTTATACTGTGAGTTTACTTACCTCTGAATGAGACATGAGACGACGTAGTTTCTACACAATGAAAGCATGAGCTGAGGTCCGCTCTGGACCAATAGCGCTTGGCATGTAAGTGAGGGGCGTGGCTTTAGAGGGAGCACAGAGGGGAGGGGGTGGGTGGAGACAAAGGGAATGCTACTTTCAAGATCATGCTAGTTCTGAAAATGACCAACCCTGCCTTTAAGTGGTGAAATCTGAACTTTTCTCAGTGATTTGAGTGAACTAACCCTTTAGTCTGTAGTCGTTGTAATGCATCTGGTTTATTTTGAGTTTTGTGCTTCTTTCCACTCGATACCAAAGCTCTTGCAGAACTCCAGGTACAGATTCTCTCTCTCCTCCCTGCAGGTCGTTCTGTAATAATTACATGGACCTAAATGGTACATGACTCCAGGACTGTAGAGACCAGCTATAAGCACACGCAAACAACAAACCATGACCCATGTCTAGTGTCCTGGTCTCCTCAGAGCCGGTCTGAGTGCTGCAGCAGCGTCATGTACCCTTCATGTCCTGTGGTTAGACTCTGTCATTGTGTAACCACACGCAGTCCCATCACTAAAACCCCTCTAGTCTAGTCTCTGTGGATTCCAGTAAATAAACAAACAGTCCCTAATATCCGGTGTAACCCTCTGGTGTTCAGGCTAACAGGACGCTAACTCCCATTCTTTAACCTTCTCTCGATCCATGCTCTGTCACAGCTACACTCACTGTTTTAATGGTGACGATTAAAGATGTTTTAAACTGCAGGTCTGACTCTTCACTCGACCTTAACATGACGAGCATTTCCTCTGTCTATCATAAATCTTAATATTTTAAACATCATGACACCCTGTACAGTGAATTTGAAACTGACTTTGAATCTGGTCGCTGCTGCAGGATGGCGTCCCAGCTTCAAATACTACAACATGTGGGTTTCTCTGGCCGGAGCCATCCTGTGCTGTGTGGTGATGTTCGTCATCAACTGGTGGGCCGCTCTGCTCACCAACGTCATCGTTCTGGCGCTGTTCATCTACGTCAGCTACAAGAAGCCAGGTGAGTTACGATCTTGTTGTTGATGATGATGGGATGGGAAAAGACTGCTCTCCTCTCACCACCTCCTTTTTAATCCCAGATAGGACAGGGCGGGACGGGATAGAATAGGATAGGATAGGTCAGTTATACAACAATGAATGAGTAGAGAAATAGCTTATAGACAGTAAGCAAAATAAACAGTTATTGTGCAGTGAATTAGGGCTGCAGGGTTATGGCGGAAGAGAAAATCACTTAGAAAACAATACAAGCCTTTCAGTTGTCAAAAATCAATCACCCTTAAATATGTAATAATTTTGGATAAGTTTCTTTAAAGTTTCGGGCGTTTTGCTCACATGTACGTTAGAGAAACATGTAGAAACTGTTATGAAGCATTTGTAAAACCTGAGAAAATGAAAGCTGTATCTGAGGCAGAGTGGAGTTGTTGACCTACCTTCACCAAACACATCAAGTGAATCTAATTATTTTGGTGCATTAGCAGTGAGCTGTCGAGTTGTCCCCCCCCACGCTCACATCCCTGCACACTTCAAACACACGGCTGTCCTCGCAGCTTTGAACACACACCTGCATGCACACTCAGTTTGACACACAGCTACACACACATCCAGAGCTCCTCAGTGCCTGGGACTCCCCACGGGTCAGCTGCCCTCCTGCTCCAGCAGGACGACCTGTAAACACTCGAACCTCACCACTCCGTGTGCCTCTGCCTGTGTGTGTCCTCTCCTCCAGATGTGAACTGGGGCTCGTCCACCCAGGCTCTGACCTACCACCAGGCCCTGACCCACACTCTGCACCTCAGCGGAGTGGAGGACCACATCAAGAACTTCAGGTAATAAAATCACAAAGACGCACGCTGTAGTTGGATCCATCAGAGCTGAACCAGGAAGAGGAGCTGAGTTATCATCATGCATATTTATGTTTTCAGTATTTTATACCACACTGACTGTATGAGCTCATCTATTAGCGTGCTAAAACATCATCCATTGACTCACTTCTTCTCAAAATAGCATGTGATGTCACCAGAGTTTTAGTTTTCGGGTACAGGACTCAAATCTGAGTCCGACTCAGGAACCGATGACTCAGACTTTGACTCAGACTTGAGCTCTTACTGCATTCTGACTCAGAGATGGCGAGGAGGAGTCAGACTTTTTTATTGACAAAGACTCGGTTTATGTTTTTGTTAGTTTTTTCTTTATAAGACCCTGATGATTTATTCAGCTCTGAGTGAAGTCTGAAGGGGCTACAGGCTCGACTCAGACTCGGGTAATGGGGACCTGAATCAAGACCCGACACAGACACCAGGTTTGGTGACTCAACTACAAAACTGCAGCAATGGATGTGCAGCATCGTCAACAAATATTCAAATTTCATTTAAGATGCATCTTCTTCTGTTTAACATCATTAGTGACTCTGTTGTCAAACTTGCATTTGTTAGGAAAAGCCCAGGTGAAGAAACTACTGTTTTATAACATTGTTGGTAGTTTCGGGTGATTATGCATGCTCTTAAATTCAACTACAGCAGCTACATCTTCCATGTTACACATGTTTTCCTCTGGGTGCACATGTAGTACATGTAGCACGTGTTACCGTGGTGTGTTCAGGAACATATTAGTGCAGACGTGACTTTGGACGTTCCCATGGCAGCGAACCATCGAGGAGATTAAAGACATCTGATGGTGTCTTCAGACGGACTCTGGGTTCCTCTGAGCTCCTTCTGCTCTCCTCTCACAAACCTCCTTTTTAATCCCAGGGTGATTAACATATTTGCTTTGATGTGCGCTACTCTGCTCCCCTTTCTTTTTTCTGCGTCCTTTACTAAGAAGACGAGAGGTCGCCGTGAAGGTCAGGCTGAGCCCGTAACATCCAGTAATCCTGTAAACGTAACAGCGAAGATGAAACTGTTAAACTGTTTAAATGTACAGCTGATGTTTGTGTTCCCTCTGGTTGTGTGTGATTTCAGACCCCAGTGTTTGGTCATGACGGGTTACCCCAACTCTCGCCCGGCGCTCCTGGATCTGGTCCACAGCTTCACCAAGAACGTGGGCCTGATGATCTGCGGTCACATTCGAATGGTGAGAATGAAACTCGCAGTACAGACCCAGGGTGTTGAGAAGACAATTATTGAGAAGGAGTCCCGACAGAGAGAGACCTTTCTGTAAAAGAGGAGGAAACGGCTGTTAGATCGCTCTCTTTAAAGACACCAGACTCCATTGATAAAAGCAAGAGTTCAACCTCACAGACCCCCTGGAGTTTCTGATCTACCGCTGCTTCAGTCTGTCGGTTCTTTTGTGATGTTGTGAGGCTTTAGTGATTTAAATGGTTTGTTCAGATCGGACACAAAATTAGAGAAACACTGATTAATGCAAACGGTGGTTCAGTGGTTAGCGCTGTTGCATCACAGCGAGGAGGTTTGAATCCCCGTCTGACAGGAGCCTCTCTGTGTGGAGTTTGCATGTTCTGTCCTGGTACTCCGGCTTCCTCCCACAGTCCAAAGACATGTTTGCTAGGTTCATTGGTGACTCTAAATTGCCCGTAGGTGTGAATGTGAGTGTGGCTGGTTGTCTGTCTCTATATGTCAGCCCTGTGATTGGCTGGAACAGTCCAGGGTGTAACCCCGCCTCTCGCCAAGTGATAGCTGGGATCGGCTCCAGCAGCCCGCGACCCCAGGCAGGAAATGTGGTATCGATTGGAAGACAGGGAAATGCAAGTTCAGGGAATTTTGTCTTCAAGGTGTTAAAAAGAGTACCGGGGATAGTTTGCAGGGACGAACAACGTGAGAGGTGACTTACAAGATTTGCATAAAAGCTTCTAAACTTGGAACAAAGGGAACAAGGGTTAGGCCGTCGAGTCCCACAGGAAATCTGGTGTAAAATGGTTTTAATTGTTCTTTGTACCAGTCTATGAAAAGTCTTAAAAAGGTTGTGAATGTGATTTTAAGAAGTGTGCAGCAACCCTGTTCATACCAAGGCAACCAAAGTAGAAGTCCTAGATGCACAATATTGGATAATTCAGGTTTTTACTGAATGGAAATGTCAGGGAAAACTGCTTGACATTTTCCAAATCGCACAAATACATTGGCAACATATTTGCAATTTGGACAGTGCTCCCTCTCTTCTCTCTCGGCAGCTTTTGGTTATAAATATCACCGAGGATCTGTCGGGGTCTTTTGGGTACTTAGGGATACTATCGATCCTAAGAACAGAGATTGTTTCCCTTCAAAAACACGCTCTATCAAAAATTGAACAACCTGAACAGACACTTCTCTCTGTTATTTTTCACCCCTGATCCACCAGCTGTCATGTTTGGCTCCTGTTGTCCTCCTACGATATGTGTCAGTGCTTCAAGTGTTCCACAGTCTCCGCAACGCAGACCGCGAGCTGAACGAGAGGCTTAACTTCTTTTGAGTGGGCCCCTGGATTGAGTTACACAGCTATGTGTAAATCTGTTACTTAGCGAGTCTGTAAAGTCCAAACTAAGCTCTCAGTGAGCGTTAGTTGTTGTCAATGTAGTGATTCGATGGTTCATGTTGCACAGAGTCCCGTTTGAGCTTCAGAGCTCAGTGAGGCGTTAATGAGCTGCAGGGACACGTCTGTAGCAGCGTCTGATTAGAAACCATTAATGATGGAGCCACTGCAGAATCATCTGTTACAGTCTGTTTACCTGCTGCAGACGTTACAGTCTGTTTACCTGCTGCAGACGTTACAGCCTGTTTACCTGCTGCAGACGTTACAGTCTGTTTACCTGCAGCAGACGTTACAGTCTGTTTACCTGCTGCAGACGTTACAGGCTGTTTACCTGCTGCAGACGTTACAGCCTGTTTACCTGCTGCAGACGTTACAGTCTGTTTACCTGCTGCAGACGTTACAGTCTGTTTACCTGCTGCAGACGTTACAGTCTGTTTACCTGCTGCAGACGTTACAGTCTGTTTACCTGCTGCAGACGTTACAGCCTGTTTACCTGCTGCAGACGTTACAGTCTGTTTACCTGCTGCAGACGTTACAGCCTGTTTACCTGCTGCAGACGTTACAGTCTGTTTACCTGCTGCAGACGTTACAGCCTGTTTACCTGCTGCAGACGTTACAGTCTGTTTACCTGCTGCAGACGTTACAGTCTGTTTACCTGCTGCAGACGTTACAGCCTGTTTACCTGCTGCAGACGTTACAGTCTGTTTACCTGCTGCAGACGTTACAGTCTGTTTACCTGCTGCAGACGTTACAGCCTGTTTACCTGCTGCAGACGTTACAGCCTGTTTACCTGCTGCAGACGTTACAGTCTGTTTACCTGCTGCAGACGTTACAGTCTGTTTACCTGCTGCAGACGTTACAGTCTGTTTACCTGCTGCAGACGTTACAGGCTGTTTACCTGCTGCAGACGTTACAGTCTGTTTACCTGCTGCAGACGTTACAGTCTGTTTACCTGCTGCAGACGTTACAGCCTGTTTACCTGCTGCAGACGTTACAGCCTGTTTACCTGCTGCAGACGTTACAGGCTGTTTACCTGCTGCAGACGTTACAGCCTGTTTACCTGCTGCAGACGTTACAGGCTGTTTACCTGCTGCAGACGTTACAGGCTGTTTACCTGCTGCAGACGTTACAGGCTGTTTACCTGCTGCAGACGTTACAGCCTGTTTACCTGCTGCAGACGTTACAGTCTGTTTACCTGCTGCAGACGTTACAGCCTGTTTACCTGCTGCAGACGTTACAGGCTGTTTACCTGCTGCAGACGTTACAGCCTGTTTACCTGCTGCAGACGTTACAGCCTGTTTACCTGCTGCAGACGTTACAGTCTGTTTACCTGCTGCAGACGTTACAGGCTGTTTACCTGCTGCAGACGTTACAGGCTGTTTACCTGCAGCAGACGTTACAGTCTGTTTACCTGCTGCAGACGTTACAGGCTGTTTACCTGCTGCAGACGTTACAGCCTGTTTACCTGCTGCAGACGTTACAGTCTGTTTACCTGCTGCAGACGTTACAGTCTGTTTACCTGCTGCAGACGTTACAGTCTGTTTACCTGCTGCAGACGTTACAGTCTGTTTACCTGCTGCAGACGTTACAGCCTGTTTACCTGCTGCAGACGTTACAGTCTGTTTACCTGCTGCAGACGTTACAGGCTGTTTACCTGCTGCAGACGTTACAGTCTGTTTACCTGCTGCAGACGTTACAGCCTGTTTACCTGCTGCAGACGTTACAGCCTGTTTACCTGCTGCAGACGTTACAGTCTGTTTACCTGCTGCAGACGTTACAGTCTGTTTACCTGCTGCAGACGTTACAGTCTGTTTACCTGCTGCAGACGTTACAGCCTGTTTACCTGCTGCAGAAGTTACAGTCTGTTTACCTGCTGCAGACGTTACAGTCTGTTTACCTGCTGCAATCGTTACAGTCTGTTTACCTGCTGCAGACGTTACAGCCTGTTTACCTGCTGCAGACGTTACAGTCTGTTTACCTGCTGCAGACGTTACAGTCTGTTTACCTGCTGCAGACGTTACAGCCTGTTTACCTGCTGCAGACGTTACAGCCTGTTTACCTGCTGCAGACGCTACAGTCTGTTTACCTGCTGCAGACGTTACAGTCTGTTTACCTGCTGCAGACGTTACAGGCTGTTTACCTGCTGCAGACGTTACAGTCTGTTTACCTGCTGCAGACATTACAGGCTGTTTACCTGCTGCAGAGGTTACAGCCTGTTTACCTGCTGCAGACGTTACAGCCTGTTTACCTGCTGCAGACGTTACAGTCTGTTTACCTGCTGCAGACGTTACAGTCTGTTTACCTGCTGCAGACGTTACAGTCTGTTTACCTGCTGCAGACGTTACAGTCTGTTTACCTGCTGCAGACGTTACAGCCTGTTTACCTGCTGCAGACGTTACAGTCTGTTTACCTGCTGCAGACGTTACAGTCTGTTTACCTGCTGCAGACGTTACAGCCTGTTTACCTCATTTAGACTATAGAGCCCTGGTTTGTGACAGGAAACTCACTGAGCAGCTTTGGAGCTCAGCATCAAACGGGTCATTGAACCACAGCGGTACCAGTAATGCGTTTGTTCCACTCTTGTATACTCGGTGAGTAAAAAGCCTGAAACTAACCTCTCCTGCCAGGCTGTAACGCTCCACAATAGAGAGGCTGTTTTGATTGGATGAACTCGGCTCTGTGGAACAAGCCGACCTCCACAAGTGGCCTCTGACCTCAAATGGCAGCCTGCTTCTTTTTTTTGCCCCCATTAGCGCTGAGTGAGGCCAAAGTGTGTAAACATTCCCACCTAATGGAGGTTCAGTTCCCAGGCTGAGGAGCAGCTCCGTGAGCTTTCTGCGGCAGGAATAGTCCCTGAGAGGAAGACTCGAAGCGGGACGTATTACTGACGCGGTTTGTCTTCTCTGAGTTGTCGGGGCGAGCGCCCTGTGACCTCTCTCAATGTCAAACTCCTCAGTAGCCGAGGGGATCTCCTGCATGTAATGTAGCAGCTTTTCACTAAATCCACCCTAACCGATCCCTCTGCTCATTCAGGAACATTATATATCCTGTTATTTCCCTGTCAGGACCTCCATTCTTGATCGAGTAGTTTATTTTTTTGCCTGAAACTCGTACCATGCTTTGCACTTCTTCCATCTTTCAAAGTTGCGTCTCTCCTATTTTGTGCTCAACTTGGATTAAATGTCGTCTAGTGTCTTTGCGAAGCCCTGTATCTCTTCCAAGACTTTTAACGAACTCGCTTGAGTCAATGTTAGCGTTAGTTTCTTGTACCTGTGCACGCGTAAAGCAGAGCGTTTTCTACATTTGCACGTTCTTCATTAGTGCTCCTTTTCCCAAATGTGCCCAGTTTTCAGTTTCATTATCTTCAGGAAATATTGAGTATGACAGTTTTTGGAGTATTTACTCTAGGCTGCCATTCAGGGTTATGAAGTCACCAGAACCCTGCAGGTTGAATCCTTCACTGTAAGAATCTACTGAAAGCCTCTGGGATGAGTTTGATGGTCTGTATGTTTTTATGTCCTGCAGGGCTACAGGAGGCCGAACTTCAAAGAGCTGGCTGCAGATCAGACCCGGTATCAACGCTGGCTCCTGAAGAGCGAGACCAAGGCTTTCTACACGCCCGTGTACGCTGAGGACATGAGGCAGGGGACACAGTACCTGCTGCAGGTAGGAACAGGGTCTTAGAGGGATTCAGACTTTGTCAGACTGGAGGAAATCACTCTAATAAGATACATTAGCCACCTACTGGTTCAGATGAATCCCAGGAAACATTGTTCCACTGCCCAGTGAGAGCTGACACATACGGAATAAAGCAGCTCTGTTTGTTTTTGTGTCAGTAAAAGGCTGTACAGGATTTTAAAATCTGTTCCAGGTCTCCTTAAAGTGTCTGAAGTCATCTTAAATCAGAGTCTTGTTATTTTTATGGATCAGTATCGCAGAAAGGTTCTCATTAGGCTGCACAGAAACACATTAATAATGGTTCCTGAAGCCAACTCAGGAGAGCAAATCTCTGCTCATTTAAAACACAACACTGGCATTATGCTCAGTTTTTTATAGCTCATAGATCCAATAAAAGAAAACCCAAACCAGCCATGTGTGTCTGTCAATCAAGTTTCATGTCCTTTGGCTCCTGCTGAAGTTTTAGATCATTAAAAAAACAACATCAGAGTTTGTAGAGTTTCATTTGAAAGTGAAACTCCAACAGGAGGAAAAAGCACATTTATCAGGGACACTTAGAGCGGGGGATTCATCCACTGTTGTCTCTGTAGTAGTATTTGGGTCAGGAGGAATGTGTACATTAGGATTACATTCAGCCTTTGATTCATGCAGTACCTGCAGGTACATTCAGGTCTTCATTTTTTTGAGTCATTGCAAAAACAAAACTAATCACAGCCGAACTTAAAGGTCCAATCAGTGAGAAGTGTAGAGAGTGAAATGATAAAGTGACCTTACTAATGATCAGACATTAAGGAAACATGCTATGTTGAAGTGCTGGCTTCTCTGACAACAATGCAGCAGCCAGTATGTCCTCCTTCTAACTTTAGATTCTGGTCCTGAATGGTCTGGATTTGTTTGGACCAGAGAAGGTAGGCGGTTTTAAGGCACCCCCACACAGCCGTTTTGGACGCCCCTCGGTTTGCCAGATATGAGACCAGTTATCAGCCCTCTGTAATGTTTCGAATTTAGACTGCAGTACCCATTTTAAACACTAGGTGTCAGAGTTACATATTGCTCCTTTAAGTGTCACTAAAGTCTCTTTCCCTCCGCAGGCTGCCGGTCTGGGACGTCTGAAGCCGAACACTCTGGTTCTGGGTTTTAAGAACGACTGGAGGGACGGAGACATGATGAACGTGGAGACCTACATCACCATGATCCAGTGAGTCTCACAGACCTCTATGAAGAACTGCAGACATGTTACTGTTAAGCCGAGGTCAGACTACACGATGGTCACTGTATCAGATTAGGCGATCACAGAGCCATAAATCCGTGACTTGGCTTATAACATGAGGTCCCACCTCGGCGTAGATCAGAATAATATCTTCTCTGTGTGGACAGTGTTTGTCTTCTTCTTGTCTGTAAATTAGACTTGAAAAGGTCGAGTCCTCTGACATTTGTGGTCCAGATATAAATGTCCGAACGTGCTCG